>CM076459.1:5468750-6137500 GCA_038419695.1 Scomberomorus guttatus
ACTACATCCACCTTTATATACAGTATATGATTAAAGCATACGTATAAAAGATCACTTAAGAATATCCTGAATGTGTTGTGACACTTCAGTGATTGATTACTTTGGTTACGTACCACAAGTACCAGATGCTTGTGAAGATATGGTAGAACTGATGTAAAGGACTGTTTACAAACTGTAGAAAAACTAATTCATCATACATATCATGTCCGAGTGAACAGTTTAGATGGTCTGTCACTTCAGTAAAGTGCAGCAAAGATAATTTAAAAGAAAAACACTTTGGAAAACAAACTGAGCTGTAGAATGGAACAAAGATATGAGGGATGCGGTGAATTTTATATGTTCAGTTCAATTCAATTCAAAGCACTTTATTTATCCCCATTTTGAATATATTTTCTTAATGTTATGAAAGACTGAGTCTCGTCCCTATCTCTAAATAAAGAGTGTAGAAGAAGACTGGAAAAGAAGCTAAATACAACTACTGGAATACTTTTTATAGAGTTGACCGCCAGTCTGAAATGCAGACATAGCTATGAAATAAAGCTTATTTGGTGAAAAACGGATGTTTTTTTAAAAACTCCATCTCAGAGTCAACATCTGTTACTGCCTCCACTCATGCCTATATGAATAAAACTCACATAGCACTCCTCTTTGATATTCACAAATCCAAACACAATTCGTCAATGCACTGCTTTTGTCATATTGCATGTATATCTACACAACATGTGTGCCGGCACAACGTAAAATACGTAACTTAATATCAAAGTGCTGAGAATTAGATCATGAGAATGAGTAATGGTGTCGCCCACCTTTTTATTTCTGCCTCCATTTAGTTAAATGCTGCCCTGCGCTGTAAACTGAGACCATCCCCCCACAGGCCAGTTCATCCACACTACACACTACAACAGGGACTGTGCTACAGCGCTGTTCATTTCAATGTTTAAATATGGCTGCCATGTTATTCATTTTTTTATGCCTGTTGTGTTATATATATATACATTTTATTATACAGATATTATTTAAATTGACAAATGGATGCTGACATTTTTATTAACTAAAATATTAACTGTTCCTCAAGTATTCATCAGCTGACCTTCAGTTTCCATGTAGAAGAAGAAACACAAGAGGATTCGTTATGAACTTTTTAACAGACTCAAAGTTAGTTTTAACAAGCAACACTAGGGTGAACAGTAAATGTTTTATTTAGCTATAGCACACTACTAAAACATTACTCATTTTTTTAGTTTGCAACAGAACAAATTCACTTTCATTCGTCCTGATACTGCATGTTATCTGGGGAAGGTCTGGAGCTCTGGGTGTTGACAGTATATATGGAGGTGCTGTATGTTGGACCTTAGCTGGGTTTAAACTTCTGCCACAGATGCCTCTGCAAAGAAAAATTATTAATATTACATAGGATTTAACCTGTTGATTGCTGTACCAATGCAAATCGAGATGGACATGTTGTACATAATCAGGCCATATGCATTCATTATATACCTGCTGTAACTGTTTTTCATTAGAGCATGACTTTGGGGAGGCACTGAAAATAGCTTAGCTGCCTAAAACATAAAAATATACAATTTTGCCTAGCTTTAGAAAAGGAGATGATAACTGAAGTGTATAATCATTATATAATAAGACTCAAGAGTATTAATGTTATATTTATTCATTCACTTCATGACTGAGCGCAGTTGGACTGCAAATGACTGTGCTGGATCACAAAATATAAATTTGCCTTGTGTTACTTTGCCCTTCTTAAAGGGGACATATCATGCGTTTTGTTATTTTCTGTTATCTTTATGCTATTATGATGTTGGATGTCAATGTTAAACACGGTCAAAGTTCCAAACTTGAAGTAAACGACCTGGAAATGTGCATAATAGGTCCCCTTTAAACTTGCTCCATATTGTCTTCAATGTGAAACATGTAGAAGAAAACATATGTAGCCCAAGCTGACCAGTCACACTTTTTGTGGTCTCCACGTGGTGTCTCAACAGTCCCCTTTTGAGGAATTACACACAGCTCCAGCGGTACCTTTGGAGCAGCTCCAAAGCCTCCACATGTTGCCTCGGCAACACTTAAGATAAGTCAGCTGCATCTCTCACTTGTCTGAACTGTGTGACACGAGTGATGTTAAGAAGAAACACACGGCCAAATAAGACACTTGTACATCTAATTAGAAACTGAGTGTTTTCAGTGTTTTCATTATCATTTAGCTGGGAAATCTCCTTAACACCTAGAGAGATTTTACAGTGATAAAAACAAAGTCATCATCACACAGCCTGAGAAAACAAAACACCGCTGTAACACTCTGTACTCAACCACTTATGAATTTACAGTGAGCTAAGATCTTTTATGATATTTGGGTCCGTCTCCTCTAGGTTTTAACTCAGGAGCGAATGACACACAGATAATAAGGGGTTAAAGAACACAACCTGAGTTATTACGACACATGAAAATAAATATATAAACCCAATAACAACTTGTCCTCTACAGCAAAGATGCTGTTTTGTTAGTCCTTTCTTTGGCGCAACTAGACAAACTTGAGTATGAGGAGCATTTCAAACCTTGTACAGCAACTTTTCGGTGCAGAGCGCCACACAGAAGTACACAATATATTATATATTAAACTTGAGTCGACCTAAGATTTAGAAGATATACCAGAAAGTGTACACATTTGATTCTGTATTGTACACGTGTGTGTGTCAGTGCAGGCAGAGATTGGGGGCTAAAGCAGCACCAGAATTTTAATGTAAGAAAGGGAGAGCCTGGTCTATCAGACAGGCAATTGACCAGTGTTAGTGGGGCTTGGCGCCATGATGGCTCTCTAACCTGATGACAATTATAAGCGGGCCACACAGAGCAGAGGAAGAATAGAGACAGAAGTGGGAAACAGGGCAGAAGAAAAGGACATAAACATTGCAGATTTATCTGTTCTGTGCTGTCAGCTTTCTGATGAGAGTGTGCTAATGGTATTACAGCCCCTTCTTATTACCAACTCAAGAAGACAAATACCGAGGCTGATGAACAATCACTGACAAGCAAAAGGGCCACACGTCATAATTGCCTTGTCACAGAACAAATAACAGTTATTAGCAGTTGGAAAGGAATAGCTTCAGGATGTGTTGGACATAATAATTTCGTTTACTCAACATCCTGTCCTGCTCTGCCTCAGAAAACACAAAAATATCAACATGCTATTAATCTCAGAATAACAGCATATGTTGTACTTTATCATTTCGGACCACAATATAATTTGCAGTTTCAGCCTGGTCATAAAAATATCATTCAAAAACAGTTGTGTCACTTTTTTAATACATCCAATTTAGTTGATTTTGGGGAAACATTTTGGCAATGGGAGTGAAATGTCAGGCATGAAATGTTTGGTTTAGTCCTAAATCTCACTAACACATGTAGCAAAACAAGAATCAAAACAAGCACAAATAGACAGCAGTAAAGTAAATTAAAAAATATATTCACATTGTAGAACTAGAGTCAAATCATCATTGGGAAGGTTGTTGGATTCACCAACAAGGCTTTGAATGATCACACACATGCTCAACAGTATATTTTCGTAATAGTCCTAATAGTCAGGTAACAATAAGTAGCCAGGAAAAAGGAAAAACTAAAATATCTAAAACTAAAACAGTCTAAAACTTTTGATATTCACCTAATAACTTTGGTGATCCTCTGACTTTTCTTCCGTCGTCACCAGCAGGTTAATATTCACATTTTTGAGGAAAAAAAAGTGAATATTGCCATGAAATGTGGCACATAAATTCACGTCCCCCCACAGGATGAATTGTAGTAAAAGTAGCCTACCTGCAAAACAACATTTGCATCAGCTACAGCTGTGGTTTGAGTTTATTAGCAAATGCTAGAATGCTAACACACTAGAATATGATGGTGAACATCAGCATGCTAGCATGGTCGCTGTGAGCATGTTAGCATTTAGCTCAAAGCACTTTTGGGCCACAGAGTGTAAACTTTTAGTTTAGTTTTCTTATTATATATTCATATGTCATATAGTTGTATAATCATAGGTTTGTGCTGATCTGATTGATGTGAATAATCAATAATAGAAGACAAACTGCACTTTAACGGACTCGCTATTAACTTTTGAGGCAGAAATACTGAGGACACAACCTTTGCACTATCCTCAGTGCTGGTAAATGTTTTACTTGCAGTTTAGAAAATAGATTTAATTTGAGTAAATAAGGCAAAGACTTAACAACAAATACTAAGTGTATAATTAGGGGCATGGCTATGAATACAAAAGCCTCCGGTCCTTTAGGATGTTTAGGAAGAAACACTCGACTCCCCATAAAGTTTCAATAGATGTGCGTTTTGAGGAGGCTGTGGGTTTAGTTCGGCTTAATCTCACTGTTCATAAACAACCCCTGAATTTGTTTACCAGTGTGTCATGGGGTATCATCATCTTGGAATGTGGGAACATCAAAAGGGAGGAGTGTTTGTACCTTAGGTGCAATTCTTTCTCTTTGTAAAATGGATGTTACATCACCATGCAGAGCAGTCGTCACATAACTTGACGAGAAACTCTGTTGTTAAACAGTGTAGCAGATAATGTGGGTTGAAGGCATGTTTTATCTTTCTTTAAATATAAACCCATCCAAAAAACATCACAAAAACAACTCGTTATACAGTTTCTGTTCTGGCTTTTATGCTCCTTACATTAGACGAGGTGAATGCAATCCAACCATTAAGAGGCTCAATGCACAGAATTTTAATTGTGATTCTGTTATACACAAAATGTTGAGTTTATTGGGGACAATGTTTTTGGAATGTGTGCTCCTGCCAACTCCTGCAATTTATCTGTGTCTTGCGTTTCAAGCATTTTTGTGGCTGTCAATCTTGCCACCAATATTATAAAACCACAATTCAGGCTACGCTCGAGATTTGGCCTCTTTGGAGCCACTTGAACAAGACTCTACAGCTACTGTCTACTCGCATATTTCACATCAGATTTTTTGGGCTCAAACATGTACTTATTTTGAGAAGTTGACATCTTGAGTAAAGAACGAGAAAAAGAAGTGAAATCCTACTACTACTGTTTGTTTGAGGAGCCTCCCGGAGGTGCTTGAAGTTGGCCGAGACACAGCCTCCGAAAGCTGACCAATCAGAACAGAGTGAGCTCATTGGGAGGGGGGGGCCGTAAGGAGACAGGAGCGCTAAAACAGTTTCAGACAGAGGCTGCATAAAGGACCAGTATAGGATAAATAAGGAGCTGGGTGGAATAAAAATACAGACCTGGAAATGTGCATGATGCGCCCCCCTTTAGCTTAATGCTAACGTCAGCATACTAACACACTCACAATGACAATCAATGACAAAAAAGTCATGAGATCAGTTATTAGGATTCATTCTGAGGGGAGCATGAATGTCTACACAAAATTGTGTACCAGTATTTCACTGGATAAGTAAAAACATATCTAGTGATATTTAACTTATTCCTGGTGGCAATAATTTACCACAGGATTCATCCTCTGGGCACCACGGGCGTCTGTACAAAATTTCATGGCAATCCATCTCAAAATTGTTGAGATATGTCAGTCTGGAGCAAAGTTAATCCTCAGATATAATAATATTACAAAATGATTATCAGACTTCATTTAACACAGACACATGAGCTCTGTTTTAGCCTGTCTGCATCAATGTTGAGGTACACCTCTAGATATTCATATTAATAACCTTGTGCACAGTGAGAGTACAGTCATCACAAATTCATCAAGGGGGCCTAACAAACTGAGCTTTTGCTCCCTCCAGCCTTTTGGAGCTGACATTTCCTCTCCGAGGGAGAACTAAACCAGGTCAGCTCACAGCAACTGCCTGAAATTACAGGACACCACAGGGATCCAGTAAGATGTTCTCCCTAATGGGTGAAGGGAGGGAGTAACATTTCTACCACTCTTTGAACTCTCTGAACTACGAGCAAATCAGCAGTCCAACCACTGAGGGGTGTGACGAAGTGTCAGTATTTGACGACCTGGGATGAGATCGGGTTGTGAACAGTTGTCTAATTGTAGATGTATTTTTCATCTGTAGAGCCGGTTAACACTGCAGCACAGATAATGGCTTACAGTACGTCTGAACAGAGCTGGTAAGAGCCTGGTAAAAAACTGTAACATTTAGCACTTTTCAAAGATGAAAAAAGATGAGTAAGGGTGATGTGCACATACAGTAAATATTATAAAATAGAAACAGGAATGCTTTCTGCCCCTGCTGCAGAATATATCCGGACAAACACACAAAAACAGTCAAAAAGTCCTACTCAGCCTTTTGTTTGCCACTTTTTAATGTTGTCAAGTGAATCCAACACATAGGTGTGTTGTAATAATAACTTAAAAGCCGGTTAGTAATTCATTGCAGACTGCAGCAGGAGGAACAATGAGCTGTAGTCAGTGATAATCACAAAGGCAGCCAGTTCAGACGGGGTTGCCAAAAGGCTGAACGGCTCAACATGTGCCTCAACAGTCAGAGTGCTTTGATTCAAAGCTGGCCAGTGAGAAAACAGCAACTTTCTGGCTCAGTGGTCACCTTACTTAGTATACAAGAGAATCACTACCAAAATTACCTCTGGGTCTCTGCTAGATTGCTCTTTATTGCTCTTTATGAAGTGCACAAGCAGTGGGTAACCATAAGAGAGTAGCATTATGAAGATTAATCTTCTGATTCATTTATTTTTCTTCCTCATTAAAATTAAATTAAAGTGCATCTTCCTATTATCTCTCTTCACTTACTTCGTAAACGACAGGAGCTACATGCTTAACTAGTCACTGCAATTAACTAAACCAAGCTGACTGTCAAGTTACTCTGGATTGGATTCAGTAACACGAGTCAAAGAGGGACACGGTAGGGGACTACAATCAATATTTGTTTAATATAACAAGGCGTCAGACGTGTAATGTGTCGGTGGTCGCTCGTAGTGATGAACCTACAGAGAATTATCAGTGACTCTGCAGCTCCCCTTTATAAAGAGCTTTATAAAGAGTTTCAGCTCATTGTTTAGCTGTCCGGCATGAACTTTACTGTTTTGGTTCACTCAAAAGCCACTGTACACTACCTGTTCAGCATCAAACAGCAAAGAGACACAGTTACAGTAGCCGTAGACCAGCTGGTGAACATAGTGGAGTATTTAGCAGCTAAAGAACCAGATATTTCCCTCAGGAGTTGAATGCCCCGCAACTGCTGGATGTATTATAATAATAATAATAACTTTATTTATAAAGCACTTTTCAAAACACAGTTACAAAGTGCTTTACAATAGAAACAGAACACATTTAAAATGCAAAAACAAACTGAAAGCCATAAAAACTAAACATTATAAAAACACAAATAAAGTAAAATGAACTAAAATGCCATAAAATATAATAAAATCACCGAAGAGCAATTTTATGTGTGTTTTTATCAGTGATTTAAAAGATGAGACTGAGAGTTGGCAGCCCTGATCTCCTCAGGCAGGTCATTTCAAAGTGTAGAAGCCTGACTGCAAAGGCTCTGTTCTCTTTTTATATCAATCTGGACATTGGAACAACAAGAAGCGACACATCCGATGATCTCAGGGAGAGGGAAGGGACATAGGGCAATAAGAAATCTGATAAATAGCTTGAGACAAGGCCTCTCAGGGCTTTGTAAGTAATCAATAAAATCTTAAAATCTATTCTAAAAGCAACAGGTAGCCAGTGAAGCGAAGCCAGGATCGTTGAAATGTGATCATGTTTCCTAGACCGAGTTAAAATCCTGGCAGCAGAGTTTTGGATGAGCTGGAGGTGGGAGAGGGATTTTTTTTGCTGATGCCAGAGAGCAGGGAATTACAAGTAGTCCAATCGACTGCTTATGAAAGTGTGAATGACAGTTTCCAGATTTTTGGCAGAAAGAAATTGTCTAATCCTTGAAATGTTTCTGAAATGATAAAAACAGGATTGAGCCATTGAATTAACATGTTTATCTAGGGTGAGCATGTGATCAAAAATGACACCAAGATTTCTGTAATGCTGAGTTTTGGAATGAGATAGTGAACCAAGACTGTTGGAAATTTGGTTGTTTGTACTATCTTGACCTATGATTAATATCTCTGTCTTATCAGCGTTTAGCTGCAGGAAATTTTGTGACACCCACGTGTGGATGTCATTCAGACAATTTAGCAGGTTGGCTTTGTTCTGATAACTGTTTTTAGGGTCACAGTTTAGATAGATCTGAGTGTCGTCTGCATAAAAATGGAAACTGATATTATGTCTGCGTATGAGGAAGCCTAGAAGGAGCATTTAAATGGAAAAGAGGATTGGTCCTAGCACTAAGCCTTGGGGCACCCCGCAGTGAAAACCCGTTGTGGCTGACCTAGAATCAGCGATACCAATGCAGAGCTCTTTGTCTTTTAGGTAGGACCTGAACCGTTTTAGAGCAGTGCCACTGATACCCACCCAGTTTTCAAGACGGTCCAAGAGAATATCATGGTCAATGGTATTGAATGCTGCGCTTTGGTCCAGGAGAACAAGAATAGATGTATGGCCAGCATCAGCTGACAGCAAAGAGTCATTAATGACTTTGAAAAGAGCGGTTTCAGTACTATGTTTTTCTATCTATCTTTAATAAAACCTTAGCTAAAAATGGGAGCTTAGAAATAGGCCTAAAATTGTTAAGAACAGAAGGATCAAGAGGCAGCTTTTTTAAAAGTGGTTGAACAAGAATTCAGGAACAGAACCTGTCAACAGAGAGCATCTTAAAATTTGCAGAATAGAGGGAGAAACTATAGTAAAAAGAGAAATTTTACAGGAAGAATATCTAAAGGATAAGTTGAGGGTTTCATTTTCATTATCATATCAGTCAGAGAGGATGGAGAAATTGGTTTGAATGAGCAGAGGGAAACTGCACAGGGCTTCTCAGCTGTAATTGGAGAATCGGGGGGAGAAATGCAACTTCTAATAATTGAGACCTTCTGGGTAAAGAAGGAAAGAAATCCGTTGCATTTCTCAGGGGTGGCATCTATTATACATTCTTGGGTTGGACTGATTGCTTTCAATTAAAATAGCAAAGTAAGCAGATCTACAATTTTGCTCTGCTTTAAAAGTCTTAAGAAGAGACCTAATATGTTCCAGGTGAACTGTGAGTTTAGACGATTTCCACAAACGCTCCACCTTGCGGCATTTTTGTTTCAGCTCCCGAATGTTTCCATTTATCCGGGGCATCGAGAGGCGACTAGATTTTCTGGTCTTGAAAGGAGGCGATTGCATCTAAGATGGAAGAACACGTGTTATTAAAATTTTAACAGCTCACTTGCAGAACGAGGCGAGCGAGAGGAACTAGTGGGCATATTGAAGGCAGAAATAAATTTAGCAGCAGAGAATGAGTTAAAAATTCTAGAGCTAGTTTTGGGGACTGTGATGCAGGTAGCACAAGGCGACACCATGTTAACATAAGGCATTATATGAGGTGGTCCATGTGATAGGAATAGATCCAGAGTGTGACCTTTTGAATGAGTAGGCCCCAGTCAAAGCATGTGATAGGTTAAAAGACTTAATAAGGTTTAAGAGCTCCAGGCCCAGGGGGGCGTCAGGGCAGCAGGCATGAATATTAAAGCCTCCAAGGATCAGAAACTTATCAACTTATAAATAAGCAGCAGTTTGCTTAAAAGGTTATGATATGACAGTGTGGTGTTCACAACCTGTTTCTGCTGCCCCCAAGTGGCCATCTGTTAATGAAGGTTTAACATTCTCAATAGCCATTTTTGTCATGTGACCTGGATCTTAATCCATATTTCAGCACACTCACAGCCATTCAAAATCCCTTTAAAACTAATTCAATTGGAGGTTTTTGCTGACTTGCACATATTGTGCACAAATCCTCCTCACAAGCAGTTTTTAAACCTCACAGAGCAATTACTATCTAAGAAACTACAAATCAGTGTAAAAGAAAAGGCAAAGACTGGATGAGGAGGAAAAGTATCAAAGCTGCTGTTAACATACAAAGTCACTTGGTAACTCGACTGATCATGGAAACTAGAGTTTGTCAGACAGCTCAACAGATTACAGCACTTGATTAATCAGACTTATGTTTGCTTTACAGTATGAAGTCAGAGCAGGATGTTTCAGTGTGGGTAAAAAGCCGAAATTATTCAGGGTTTTTAGCTGAGAAATGTTGGAGGCGAGCAGCTCAATCAGTCAGTCGATCAGTTGGGAATGTGGGAGGAATCATCCGTGGCACATGCACGAGCGCACAGACAGCGCCGATAGCATCAGTTATTGCCATCAGATGGTTTGCTGATTTTACTGCAGCACAAGTCTGCTCCCCCAAAACATCCTGTGGCTGGAACTCCTATAGGATCCCACCGCTTAAATACAGCAGCTGGCTATATATTATGGTGCTCTACTAATATTTGCATTTCCTTTATTAGATCCATATCCAGATCATATTGTAGTTCTGTAGATGCAGACCCACAGAATAATTAAACTCAATCATATAATTTTAATTAGTCAAGTATTACTCTATAGTGATAATTGCCATGGTTTGCCATGTAATTATACTTTAAATTTATTTTTTCAAGCACTCATGTCCTTTATCATACTTAAAAGCCTGATATGCAAAGAGCAGAGAGACTTCCTTTCTCTCCCATGCTGCCACACAATATGAGTCAGCTACACGCTTTAGTTTATTCTCATTTTACTGTTGTTAACTGGAATAAATCTTTTGTTATACAGTATTTATCTTGTTCAATGGATTCCAACACCAGCTGTCATAAGAAATGCTAACATATTACACCAAAAAAATTGACTTGGCATTACAAATGTGGAAATGCTGTAGTTATCTAATACTCTTAATCTGTGCAGCCAACCCAGGAAGATTTGTTCCCACCAAGAGTTTTGTTTTTGTTTAAAACCATGACATGGCGTGATATAATAAAAATTATTTATGCTCTTCATTCTGATAACCTTGGATATGAGCAGGAAAACTGGTCACTGTCCAAAAACAAAGTCCAAACTACAGACACAGCACACTTTTTCTTTCTCACTGTTGATGCTCATTATTCTTTATTGGGTAACACTTCCTATGGCGCCAATGTAATCTGCTTATTGGAGACCCGGTGTGGGAACCCCTTCTTCACTATACATAGATTTAATGATATTTTTCTCACTTTACTTAAAGCATCCAATGACCACTTAATAAAACAAAATAAAATAATATAATTAACTATATTGTAACTATAATTATACAGTGTTATAAGCAGATTATAAGGCATTAGACATATGTGTATAATACATTATAGACACGGGCTTCATAGAAAGTGTTACCCTATATTGTTCAGCCATTCAAAGAACAAATTTCACTTTTTAAGTAAGTTTGCAGGCCTTGCCCTTGATCACAATGCATTACACTTACAGTAATCTATAAAGAAATGAAAAATATTTACCTGGTTGGTTGATATTAACTAAGGCCAATGTACTGACTGTAAAAAAAAAGCAAATGTATCCAACCATATAAATGCATTTTTCATTCTGCAGGGTCCAACCTTCACTTTCACTGCTCTGATACATCAGTGTCTGTTACAGATGCAGAAATGTGCAATAAATCAGAGTGATATTTGAAAAGTGCTCCAATGTTTATGAAGCAAGATCACAGTGCAAATAATGTGGCTACTACAGTGAAATTCACTCGGTGACAAGACGCCAGTGGATGGTTGATCACTGAAGGAAATCGCATCCTGCTCCTAATGTGCAGCCCCCTGATACATGAGAGCAGGCATATGTCACTTCCCTGTTGGTGCCAAATTGGAAAAACCAGTGGCAACATGCCTAAAAGCTGCTGCATTGCATTTTACCCATCAAACAATAATAAAAAAAAACAGGTTACGATTTCCTTTACTTCCCCAAAGAGCGAAGGACAGTAAAAGAAGAGATCTGTGGCTTCAGGCCATCTGCAGAGATCATGAAAATTGTAAACTGTGAGACACATCTGTGGCAAACACTTCATCACAGGTTAGTTTCGTGTCTTTATGTATGTATAAAAAAAAACAATCTTGTATATGCAGAGCGGAAAATAAATTCTAACTCTAACTTAAAAAAAAGAAAAGTTAAAGATTTTAAATCAACAGTTGTAATGTTAAATGTCAAAGTAGTGAATGTTGATGCTGCATTGAACAGGCAGTACATAGAACATACTGATTTTATGTCGTGATTATCGTCATAATAATCCAAATTCAAAGTGTGTCTAAATGCTGCATTAACACTCATCAGGTCACTGATAGTGTTTTGCTGCTCTCAGCATCGTTAATTTAGCTATATTCTTCATTACAGCGGCTAATTACCCGCTGTACATTTAAACCTACACTAGTTCTGATCAAGCACTCATAGCTCTCTCCTTCTTTTAGTCTCGCTAATCCTGTTGTTTATACACTATTAAGATGTGCAAGTTAGCTTAGCAGTTAGCGATTGATTGACCAGCTGATTTGGGCTCCTAATAGCTAAAAAGCAATATGTTTCTCTTGTTTTATGCTATTAAATTGGCAAAGACCTCCACATGCATTTACCGCCAAATTAGAGGGACTGTTTTCACCCAAAAATGGGTGGGGGCATGACGCAAGGGCAAAGTACCCAGATGTGCTGCTCTCATCTATCAAACACTACAGGTGATGAGTTTTAACTTTAGAAACAGACATCTCACCTTTTCTCTTGCTCACCCTTCTCTTCCTCTTCTCTCTCACTCAGTCACACACACACACACACACACGTACAAAATGCCACAAATGACTCCTACCTAGAGAGAGGGGGCTGTGAAGTCGACAACCCAAACACTAATGACAAACAAATCCCCCCTGAATCCCATCTGAAAGGAATTCCAGCCAAATATTCATCATTCATTTCTGACTGCAAATCTCTTTTGGCATTTCCCCATCCTATTGTTTCCAGCCATACCTGCGCATGTTTCTCCCCCGCATGCACCCTCAAATCCTGCTGTAATGCCAAAGTATGAGCAGGCTGATACCGGTGTGACAGCAGCTTTCTGGATATTTAAAAAAAACAGAACCGAGGCGAAGAGCGGTCAAAAGGGCTTTTTTAAAAAAAGTAATAAAGAAATTATTAGAATCTGACTTTAGCATTTAGATTCACCGTCTGTCAAAGTTCAAAATAAAATTTTTTTGAGTCAGTTCCGATTGCAGTTCATGAGCAGACCTTTAGATAGCTGCTTTAATATTATTCTTTCAGCCCTGCAGTCACTGGGGGCGAGGGTTGAAACAGACTTGGAATGTGACAGTCATACTAAGTAGCAGGTAAAAGCTGTAGGGCCGAGCAGGTGCAGCTATTGGAAACATGCATCATAATAATAGACTCACTGTGTTCCTGCAGCACTATAACAATCACACTGTCATGAGAGACGAAATGAGAAAAGACTGAGATGGTGTGTGTGTGTGTGTGTGTGTGTGTGTGTGTGTGTCACAGAGATCAACCATGTGACTGGATCAAGTGTTCAGTCATTCCTGCCTTCAGAATTTAAAACTGGTGACTGTGAGTCTGAGTTCAGGAGCTCGGGGTTTGTTTTTGGAGAACTGGTTAAGTATGTGAGCAGTTAATTATGAAGTGAGCCATGTCAAATGATATTCTCCTGAATTTGTTGTATTGAAGCTGAATAATGGAGATGTCTGATGATTGTTGGCTGTCAAGGCCCGGGTGCAAAGAGGTAGAACTCGATAAAAGAGGTACTGTAACCTGCACCGAAGCCTTTATTTGAAACAGGCTCTTATTCCCAATTTTAACTATTTTATAAGTAGAATTCGTCATATTTTCAACAAGTCCTCCAAATTAAACAACCAAATATGTTGTTTGGTGCACTCCAGAACAACACATAGGAGCGTTTTCTAATCTGGCGCGCCTATCGGCAGTAATTGGAAGGACGACATTGACAACATTTGTCTGTGCTTTCCAGTGAAAGAAAACGTTTTACTCGAGTTGACGATGTGCTCGTTACTGTAAGTGCAATAAAACCTTTGCGATTAAAAAGCCAATAACGACTTTATCAGACCACCTGTTTCGCCCGCAGTGTCCCATCCACCGCCAGTAAGTTTTACACAACCACAGTGAACCGCAACGAAAGCTGTCTGTATGTAGCCTAACTGTTTATCTGAGTTTGCTACGTATCTTAATATTTGGCAAATTCTTGTAAACTTAGCTACTGGCTGAGAAAAACCAGTACCTCCTCTCTCTACCAGCGGTACCCGCAGGCAGTGGATCACATCAGCAGCAGAGGAGGACAGGATGAAAGACTGCCTGCGCAGAGAGCAGATGCCCACACATGCTGTACAGTGCCAGAAACAGGTTGTGATAACGAGAAGGAAAAACATGAAATCGGGAGATTAACGGGAGTAATTACCAATCGAGAGCACAGCGGGAGAAAGGGTTAAAAATAGGGAGACTCCCGCGAAAATCAGGAGTGTTGGCAGGTATGCATTGCTTCGGGTCGTAATCACTATGATGGCCGCTAGAGTAGCGTAACTGTATATCGTTTTTTGATTGACATAACAACCTGTTTTCTTTGCAGTTCATTCTGAAACTCAACACTTCCTCCATGTTTACCTGCTGTCCTAATAAATTCTAGATGATTTCACACATTTCCACAGCTTCATTTCCATCAGTAAAACAACGTTGCCCTGACATACTCACCGCTCTGCTGATCCGAGTATCTCTTTGACAGAAATACTGTTTTCTTTCACTAATTAATTACAATCACGTCTGAGTCTGAGTCAACTCCTCCTGCGCAGATGTTTCACAGTAAAGCGGCTCAAAGTTCACAACACCTCCCTTTCCTGATAGGCTTTTAATGTAAGTCCCAAACTTTTAATATGAATCATCTAAGTGTTGATGCAAGCTTATTAACAGCAATAAAAAAATGGCAGAGTAGCAGCAAATGGTGAATAAGACATAAATCTGAAATCTTGCTATGAAAATGTACATTATCTTGAGTTTACCATTAATCTAAATTCTATAATGGTGTTTTATTCAATTGTGTTTACTGTCAGCATATACTTAGGTGTGATTTAATATGTCGCTCACTATAAACAGCCTTGTTTTTTTCAAAAACGCAGACATTTTTAACTCTCAAGCATTCTGCAATTGAAAATGTTTGGGTGATACTTGCACCATGAATACTTAGTTGATGCAGCTTTATGAAATATTAATAAATAAGATTAAGAGATAGAATAAAGTCATATGAATGATGAGTTGTACAGCAGTGTGATTTTGGGTTATCCATTAGGGAGGAGTAAATGGTGAGAGTTCTCTCATTATCCCATCGCCTCCCTCTCCATCTCTGTTCCCCGTCAGCATCGTTCAAAAGCCTCCTCTCTTTGAAAACTGGGTTTCTGTGTCTCTTTTTGAAGAGAAGAAAAACACATTCCACCGCCGAGTCTCCTTTGAAGAGGTCTGCTTCATACCGATGTAGCCATTGTAGAAGTTCAGCTTTTTTCCTTCGTACTTTTTCTCTCTCGCACACGCAAACAAAAAATCTGAAGGAGAAGTTTTCATCTCGTTTTGGTTTAGAGGTTAAAGGACGTGGTCTGGCATTTAGATGTCTAACAGAATAAAAATAATAAAAAACAGGTTAATTTCACTACTAATGGTAGATTAAAAACAAAGCAAAAGCCCATATTCATTTATCCCTTTCTTTCCCTACATCCCTTCTATTTGTGGTTGATATAGAGCACATGTAATAATAGGAGAAATATATATATTGTGACGACCCCTCCTGCTCTCATCTGCTTGGCCTGGTTGTGTTATCTTCCCCTTTCAGGAAGTGGCAGCAGCGTGGAGGTCGTCAGTGGGAGGAGGCTCACCTGGGTTGCTGGTCCAGACAGCCTACTTAGCTGGCTGGCTCAGTCTGTTTCACTCTCTCTCAGCTCCCACATGTGCTCCTGGTTTTTGTTTGTTTGATTAGTCATTTCTTTCACCATTCAACTGGTATTATTTCTCACCCATGCACCTCCTTACATCACTGATTTTGTCACATCTCATTTACTTATTTTTGTAAATAGCATGATTTAAAAGGTCCACCATGTAGGATTTAGCATCTTTTGGCATCTAGTGGTGAGGTTGCAGACTGTAACCAACTGAATACCCCCTCCACCTGCCCTTCCAAGCATGTAGCAGAACCTACGGTGGCTACCGACAACATTTGTGTGGTCTCCCTCCTACTTTTGTCTGAACCGTGAGCCAGTCCATAACAAAATGGGGGCTCGTCTTATATGGTTAAAACCAAGCTTGAGTTTGATAAAATGGGAACTCGTCCAATCAGTTACTGAAAGGACTTTGGTAAGACTGGTTTAAAGTCTGAATTTCTTGTTTTGTATGCTACATTTGGTCAACTCTGGTGGTTTTAGGTGGGAGAACTACTGTATACACTGGTTTGTTGAGTCATTGGTGGTTATGTTGGGAGTGAGGGAGCTTTTGTCAGCTTTTTTGCTCAGTTTAAGTCCACTGTGGTGTGGTCAAAACAACTTTTGGCCTTTAGTTAGCCTTTGTTTGTCTCTCTTTGTCTCTGTGAGTTTCTTTCCCCTTGGTAGGCCATGGGTTCCTTTTACAATTAGCAATTAGCTGTCCAAAGACTAGAGTTGAGTTGAGGTAGGTAGTGGTTTGGTCTAGTCTTAGTGGGGGGTTTGACTCCATTGTTGGTGGACCTTTGCAACTTGGTGTTTGGTAAATGGTTTATACTTGCCTTGGTAAGTAATTTGCTCTGTTTATTCAAATTGAAACATGTCCTCGGAGGAGCTGTTTGAACAGTGTACGAAAGATCACCTTGTAAAGATTTCTTAGCATTACGGCATTGAGATTCATGACAAAAAGTTGAAGGAAAATGTGAAAATTCCTGTGAAAAACAAATTGTTGGAAGCAGAAATATTGTTAATAGAGAATGTGAATAGGAAACCTGAAAGTTCCCCAGTAGTCACCCTGTGGCTTTAACATTTGAACAATGGAGAGAACTTCTAATGTTACAGCTAGAACATGACAAAATTAAAGCAAATGGAATTGGGATTGGAAGTCATGAAACAAAAACTGAACCAGCTAGAGTGGAACTACAGCACTGTAGACTAAATTTGATAAAGGAAGGAAAACTGGTAGGTGAAGTTTCTGTTCAAAGTAAATGTGAATTTGATATTGCATTTAACTTGGCTTGGTTCCTAAATTCGAAGAGAAAGATCCAGACCTCTTTTTGTTTGTTTGAGAGAGATCCGTGAAGCCTATAGGCAGCACTTTAGGAGTTTCAGAAAGCAGGACACACAGATTCATGTTGAATTAGCGCCTGATCCAGTTCCACCGCTGGTGTGTTTCCTCAGAGGCCAAAACGTTTGGAGAATTTTCCAATTTAATGACACTTGAACGACTTAAAAACTGCATGCCTAGCAACATTGCCACTTTTATAAATGAAAGAGGTTAAAACTCCTCACGAGGCTCCTGTTTAGCAGATGAATATTTCTTGACACACAAGAGTACATTTGCTGACATGCTGCGAGGTGATGGTGGTTGTAGTGCCTGTCCTTATTCCTCAGATGCTAATGGATCTGGTTGAGAATCTTCTTCTACCAAGGCTAAATGTCAGATTTAGAATAACCCTGATTCTAACAGCACATGTAATTACAGCCGTTGGCCTGGACATTGGAGGAATAAGTGCCTTACCACCAGTGCTCAAGTGATGAAATTGTGCGGGGTTGTCAGATGTCATTTGCCTTATGTCAGACAGAATTGTCAACTTGTTACACTCCATTTCCATCTTCAGTCTGACGTTGCCTCCGCTCTAACCGATTTCCGTGGGGGAGGAGGATTTGATTCGATCACCACTAAACGCTCCGGCTGGTGGTGACATGGTGGGTGACGTCCTATAAGTTGGACGGTGCTTGGTTTTGGCTTGTCCATTCAGCGTGGCGGCCGGCTCACAAACTTTCTCATATTACAGCTGCAGTACACTCAAATAAGATACTCTAAAGAAATAGGCAATGCAGTAACAGAATCTTGATACATTTTTTGTCAGCACTGGCTAGTTTTACTCCTCCTTGGTTCCGGATATATAGTTTGATTTAATAAACAGTCCACTTTTTGACCGACAGCCTTTTGTGTGTTCTCACTCCTATTTTTGTCTGAACCGTGAGCCAGTTCATGACAATATGCATGGTGACACACTGCATTTGCAAATATGTTGATGGCGAGTCAACAGAGAGGTGTCTGCCTATGAATAATGCATTAAGAGATGGAGGATATGCATGGCATACTAGTCTTACATGTCTTAATTTTTTTTAAAAATGAAGGGGACTCAGCATTACACATTATTATGTCAGACAAGACGGTACTGTGTTGTCTGTGACTTTGGTTCCTGGCAAAACTTGAGGCAACTAATCACGTCCTGTAATTAACATAAGGCTTTCAGAGAGTGCAAATGGTTATCGCTCCCAGAGAGGCCTACGCACCGACTTGAAAAATGAGTCGCTTTTTCCATCCCACACAGCTTTAAGCAAGGAAGAAAACATTAGCAACTACAACATCATCTTACTGTCTACTCCCTCTCTCATTATTTGGGTTTAGTAATGTGTGGTCTCACAGCATGGACAGTATAATTGCATAGGGTTATATAACAGCACATTAGACTTTAGAGGAAAAAGTCCTGATACAAAATTCTATTTTAAATGTGTTCTTTGTTTCCAAGTAAACGTAATACACAACTATTCCTACAGCAAAAAAACACAACTTAACATCACCCACACACTATTTTACTGTTAGCATTTCTTGTAGAGTACACTCAGGTCATGTGTAATATAATTCTGCATAAAGTACAAAGCAGTAAGATACTGACAGAGTACCGACTGGCTTGGTGTTATTATTGTGCTGAGTAGACGGAAGTCAAAAGAGCATCAGAATGATATTAATTTAATACACAGCACCTAATATAAAGCTTTTACAATAGACTTGCTTACTATTCAGACAGCTCGGTGTCATATGCCGGGGTTTTCATGATCCTCAGAGCAACCACCTTTTCAAATACCAATTTCCTAATACTTGCAACCTACATCACCTCAGCTGTATATCTGCCCCAAATCAAGCTTCTGAAACCGCAGAAGTCTTGGATTAATCCACATGAATGTGAGAAGCTTGGTACCAAAACTGGACTCCATTAATTTGGGTCCAACATACCAATCCAGATATTTTAATACTAACATAAACCTGGTTGACTGATAAAATTAAGGATGATGTTATTGCACTTGATGGTTACAATACATATAGACTCTGTGTCTCTAGCAAAATCATTTGAATTGGAAGCATTAAATGTCTCAATCCTAATAATAATATGGTGGTAATCGGGGGCTATAGCCCCCCCCCATCTGCTTATCAAAGTGCCTTAGACAAATTGGTAAATCTTATATCTGAGTATGAGGGTTCTTAAGTTTTGCTCATGGGTGACCTTAACCTTGACTGGTTATCTTCTATCTCTGAGGGGCTAAAAAAATCAGTGTATTGAATTAAATTTAACTCAGTTTATTTCTTTACCTACTCGGCCAAACACCAGAAATCCAGAAAAGTCGACTCTGATAGATGTAATCCTAACAAACAAACCACAAATTCACCGGACTTAAGTGATCATTTTCCAATTTTCTGCATTAGAGATTCCAGACAAAAAAAGATTTTACTACATATTATTGCAAAGAGAGACTTTAAACATTTTGTTGAGCAGGCTTTTCTTCATATGGATTGCCATATCTCTGAGTGATGGTATTACATAAGGCCCTGCTCGGCCCTTGGCTAATTGAGCAATTGGGTTTGATACCATATTCAAATAATCTATGCTTGGCAAAAACTATTGTTGATTCTGCTTTTTGTGTTAGCAATTGGTCTAGGGCAGATCGGGCTGCTTCTAGTTTTTTAACACAGCTGTAGAGGAAGAGGTTTTAAAATCTCTATCCAGGGTTATAATTTGCTGTTCCAGCTGTAGTTAGTTTGCTAATGTACTTTTTCTCTTTGCAGCTGTATAGGAGATTATGGTAACCCCTCAGGAAGGCCTTTACCGTTTCCCATAGAGTAGAAGCACAAACATCAGGTGTGTCACTTGTGGAAATAAAAAGATCTTTTTTTTAAGCCCACAGGGGGTGTGGGCTTGTAATGTGTCATAGTTCTTAAACCTTGCCACATGTTTCTGGGATTGCCCTCCTGGAATTGTAGTTCCGCTTTCTTCTTGTGCTCTTCTTAAATTGTAGGCTGCTGCTTCATAATTGTCCATGTTTCCAGACTGCAGCCCTAAGTTGTAGGCTGTAGTGCGTGTGTTTATGGCATCTTGGATGGTTCTGTTAAGCCATGGTTTCTGGTTGTGGAATTATTTAACTGTAGTTTTGGGTAAAGTTGCTTGTGTTGCTTCACAAGTTAAAACCACCACAGACTCAGTGAATCCATTGATGTGGGGAGTTTTTCCTTGTCGCTGCCGCCAAGTTCTTGCTCATGGGGGTCTCTGATAAATTAAAGAGTATGATCTTGACCTGCTCTATGTGAAAAGTGACCTGTGATGACTTTTGTTATTTGGCGCTATATAAATAAAATTGAATTGAATTGAATGTTGACAGTGTCCTGGAACATGCTCCAGACTGACCTGTAGTGCAGACTGTAGGGCGGCATCTGATTGGTCTGACCATTTCCTGACCTCTTGCATCACTGGGGGCATGCGTTGTAGTTTGTTTACATACTTTGACCTCAGCAAGATGGCCGCATCTTCCCAAATGCAGGTAGTGATTCCACTCTGCAGCTGTTTTTGAATGGCATGTAGGAGTGACCCAGTATTTATTCCCCTTGTGGTGCAGTCAATATGTTGATTGTTCTCCAGCAACAATGAGTGCATCATTGGGATTACCAGTCTGTGAGCAGATAAAGTCTTTGAAAAGATCCAACAGGGCAACCTCGAAAGGGCCCAAGTGTTACCAGTAAGCTAGCATTCACTTCGGTCCAAGGTAGCAGGGCATATTTCCAGAGCACAAAAGGCAACAGTCCTTATTTGGAAATTCCTCCAAACAGAAAATATGGTGCCAGCTATAAGCAGCAACTCCGGGCTTCAAACCAGCTCCAATGCAAATCAATGGGTGACATCACACCTTGCTACATCCCTCTTTATAAACAGCCAATGGTCCAGAATGAATTATGTCAACAACTATTGGATGGATTGCCATGAAATTTTGCACAGATAGTAATAATAATATAATAATAGTCACTAGACTAATCCTAATGACTTTAGTGATCCTCTAACTGTTCATCTAGTGCCACCAGCAGGTTAAAATGTTCACGTATTTAGTGAAATATCCCAACATCAACTAAATTGTTTGGCAAAAAATTTATATTTCCTAGTTGATGAATCCTAATGATTTTGGTTTAAGGGTCTAAGGATAGATTCATTTGTTGCAGATATTAAAGCCCCTTGAGGTAAATTTGTGATTTGTGATATTTTTTCTATATAAATAAATTTGGTTGACATTTGCGGTTTTCCTCGACTATTGGATGGATTGCCATGAAATTTGCTACACACATTAATGCCCTCCTCGGGATGAATTAATAACTTTGTCCCTTAACTTTTCATCATCTGGTCCGCTACTTTGGTTTATGACTAGATACTAGATAGAAACTAATGACATCCCCATCATCCTCAGCTGTACTTTGTGTTTAGTGCTAATTAGCATGCTAACACCTTAAACTAAGATGTTAACATGGTAATAATCACACCTGCCAAGCATCAACATGTTGACATTATCATGAGCATTTTAGCACGCTGATGCATTTAGCTTAAAGCACAGCTGTGTCTAAATACGGCCTCACACAGCATCTAGACTGTAGACTTTTATCCTTGTTGAATCTAAAATGCATTTCTCAGCTCTGATAATCCTTATTTTGTAATAGTCGTAAATACATTTTAGTGGATAGGTCACAGAAAATGCCTCAAGCTATTTTCATGTTTTGGCCTTGGTAATATCTCTTTCACATTTGTCCAAGGCAGCCATAGAAAATAAAGACATGCATCAGTCGCAGGTGGCATGGGGGGAACAAAGTGTTTACTTCTGAAAAATTCACCAGCCTCTCACTGCCGCTGCATGAGCAGGACAGATTTCACTTACACATTTTACCCACTTCAGTCACACTGCAAAAAAGTCAATGCTCTCAGCACGATAGCTCCTTCATATTGCTTATCCCCTTTTATCTCTTTTAGCCCCGGAATTCCTTATGCATGAATCACTAATCTAAATGTACTTGCTGTGTGAATTTAGTGTGTAATTGAACAGAAAATTGATAGCGCTGAAATCTGAACAAAACCAGCTTTGAAAGGCTTGGCTATTGTTTTTTTCAGAGGCGTATGTTTTCAGATTCACAAAGAAATAGACAAGAGGGAATTTAAATTTGTGATTCTATGCAGTAATGCAGACAGCAAAGCAGCCTTTTTGCAGAACAAAGACACCATGCCAGGCTCATCCATAGTGCCATCAGCCAGCTAGATATTATTCATTTGCACTCTTGGACTAAGAGAATTCCCTAATTTGATAGGGTTTTTTGTGGATCATTGTCATTTCCTTGTCAGAAAAACGTGGCCCTGGATTAAGACAACATTGCCTGTCAGTAACAAACCCTCATCTGGCAGTGCTTTACCCCCACTGGCTCTCAGTAGTGTAAAAACTGTGTTGCTGGCTGTCTGGGCATAGAAGAGGAGTCAAATACGAATGGAAATGTGCATGTAATTTAACACACTTGAGACACTTGTCACTGCCACTGACATCCTCACAGCATGTTACTAACATATCTTTTAACTTCTCATTCCACTCGAGTGTGAACTTTGCACTAGAAATAATGCTTTTGCCATTTCCTCGGCTTTTCACCAACAGTGAAATGCTTTTGACAGCTGGCATAATGGAAAACCGCCTTACAGCGCCACTAATGACAGGTTTTCTCTCCAGAGTGTTTAGACAGATGTAGGTGATGTATTGTCTTTCACTGGGTAATGCAAATTGTCCTTGTTTATTGGAGTGATTCAGACGCTTTATTTTTTTATTTAACCTTTATTTAACCAGGAAAAGTCTGATTGATAGAAGATGGGCAGCAGCACAACTAACAGGGTTGCAGACATAAAAAACATATAACAATTTACAATGAAAATAAATAATAAATTACAGAATCATAACATATAAAAAATATGCATCAGTATTCATTGCAAGTCATCAACATCAGTGATCAAACAGAGGCTAAATGAGTCAGTCAAAACATCTACAGCCAGATGTGCCTGCCTAAAAAAATCATAAAAGTAATTTAGATTGACTTTAAATGCATCCAGTGAGACCAGCTCCCGAAGATTCAGGTAATTTTGCAACTGTTTCCGAGCAGAGGGAGCAGCATACTTAAACGCCCTTTCTCCCAGTTCAGTATGGGCTTGCAATCAGGCATTACGAAGATGCATGCAGGTATATAACATCACCATAGTCCAGCACAGACATAAAGGTGGCAGCAACAAGTCTCCTTTTGGCCTTGAAGGAAAAGGAAGACTTATTTCTAAAATAAAAACCCAATTCCAACTTCAGTTTTTTCACCAATTTCATGTCACACTGAGGAACATTGCTTAGTATCAGATCAATTAGAGATGATCTTTAGGGTTAGGGTTAGATTTTAGATTAGGTCTAGTGGGACTATCAACAATCTGAAAGAGATTTAGCGAGTCATAATAAGCTTTAAAATCATCAGATACTGGTTGAAGCTGGTTCCAGTTTAGATCTCCTATAGCAACCAATGATATTAACATGAAGAGTTTTAGAGACTTCAAGATCAAAAGCTAAAAATTTGATTGCTTACTCGCTGATTTACTGAGACGCACATTCACGTGAAACTTATTTTTGAAGAGTGCAACAACCTGGTTCTTTTGGGTCGGTCAGTCCTATATACATTATAACCATCAAAGCTAATATCCTTGTTCAGAACAGATTTACTTAGCCAAGTTTGGCCAAGTAATTAATAAAATAATTACATCAGCATCAGTTGAGTGTGTCCAAATACGAGTCATATACATTTTAGCAATCAAACTGCATACATTCAAACCAAATCAGTCCTTGATTTAAAATCAGCAGGAGTATTAAAAGCTATGAGCCTGGATTGGGTTCCACATTTCCCTGAAGGATTAAATCATCTTTGGTTTGGCTCTACACATGAGATTTTTTGACAACAAGGAAAATATGCAAAATCACCAGCCTTGTAAAGGGGATATGTCATGCTTTTTGGGATTTTCTGTTATTTATATAATGTTATGATGTCGGATATCTATGTTAAACATGGTTAAAGTTCCAAAACTTGAGGTTAACGTATGTAAAAATGCTCCCTGCAAGTCAAAAGCCAGGGCTTCAACCCGCCCTGAATGTTTCGTTTGTGATGTTTTTTTCTACCTTGGCCATAAACGTTTGTGCGTTCCATTAACCTTGGTTGCTAAGGTTTTTCCATGTGTTGTTTGCGTTGTCCACTCTCATATTTCGGATCAGATCTGGCTCGGACATTTGGGAAATTGACATTTCGAGAAAAGAATGAGGAAAAGTAGTGAAATCCTACCACTATAGCCTGTTTCATGGTTTGTTGACGTCGCCTCCCAAGCAGCTGGAAGTCAGCCGTGAGGCAGCTTCCAGAAGCTAACCATTCAGAACAGAGTGGGCTCATTGAGAGGCTTAAAGAGACGAGAAGTAAAACAGCCTGTTCAGACAGAGGCTGACCTGAAGGGCTGCATAAAGAGCCAGTATAAAATAAATAAGGAGTTTTTTGAACTGTAAATCATGCAAAGATATTCCAGTAGAGCCCCAGAATAAAAATATGGACCTGGGAATGTGCTTAACAACAGTTGCTTGAATGATACAACCGAAGTACAAACACTGATGCATATAATTTCTGACAAACATCAGCTACATGACATGAAAAATTCAGCATCAAGTCTGAGGTAGGATGCAAATTATAGGAAATGTCCTTAATGGATCATCAGCCACATTAATGACCAATTATCAATTGCATCTACATGGGCTGTTTTCACAGTACAAAGCAAGCAAATTAGGTTTTTAAGCTATGAACTGAAGAAAAACACAAGTCATTTTATTTTAATCATAAAAATAAATTGAACAAACATAATGTGGTCATGCAGAATTTCTGTTCCTGCTCTGCCTGTCATCATTCGACAAATGACAAATTCAACATATTCTGTGCAACATATTGCCTTTTCTAAAGAACATAAATCTAATGATAGCAAACATACAGGGCAGGCTAAACAAAGTCTACCCCACTCTTGTATCAATAAAAAGGGTTGTAGCCTATATCATGTGGAGCTATTACATTAAATGGTCTGCCGTCCTCTGAAAACAGGTGTGAGTCTGTTTAGGATTTGTTTTGTTATGTAAGAATATGACCATAATTATGTGATCTGTTGACTGTAACTGCAAGAGAGGATTGGAAAAAGTCTCGCAGAGGATAAAACTCTACAAGCAAATCAGACTAAATATTTGAGCTGCTCTGTCAGGAAGAGTTGAGTCTTTGTGACTGAAGGGCATGTTTGCACATAAGTTGATCGCATTTACATTAATAGCTGAACAAACCAATGGAACTAATTAAAAAGTGCTGTGTGGGTGAACATGTGGATGTTTGGAGCATGAATGTCAGCGTGATGGGCCCACAAGAACACAACAGCATTATTATTTACTATATCAGATTTACTACTCATTGTGTTAAACAAGACAAAGTACCAATAAAAGTGTAAAATGATCTATTTTTGCAGTGATATTCGTGACTATAACCTGAGGTACTGTAAAACATTATTGCACATATTCCCTCACCTTCACGGAGGCATTACAAATAACCAAATATTACACTCATATAACCGGGACACACATGCCCTAGGATGTGCACTCATGCCGTGCTTTACACATCCGTGCAAACTGGAATATCACCTTGGGTGCAATGTACCAACAAGCCTGAAAACAACAACTCATATGACAGCTTGGGAATTACATCCTGTGGATAAATATGTGTCATGTTTGCTCCTCATCACCGAAATCTCCCGGTGTTTTCTCATGACCGCCCAGTCAACACCCGGGGGCCAAAAGAAAGGTATAAATGGATGAAAACATTCATCTATTAGGGTTTGAGTGCACTGTAGATCATCACACATATGCACACCTACAAAAAAGGTTTTGGCAGAAAACTGTAGAACAGGTGCTTTGCTCAGGGGCAGCACTTCCTTCTAAAGCCTCAGTGTGATTGTTGTGCTTCAGCTGCCAAAGCATCAACGCAGGTTAACCAGAAAAACAAAAGTTAAAATTGAAAGAGAGAACAAAGAGTAATTGAAAAACAATCTGACTCCACTTTCAATTCTGCTCATAACTTCTTCATTTCTCTTGTCATATTATTTGAGTTAAAAAAATATATATGTGTAATTTAATTAACTTTAACAGACAGTGTTAAGATTACCGTGTGCGTAACCTTCACTAGCCTCTACAAATACGTGTACCCTTCAAACGTCAACAAACATTTCTATTCCGGGGGCTCCTCTCTTCATTCTCCTCCTCCTCATTCTAATGAGGTCGTCAGTGTAGGCTGAGTCAACATGCTGCCCTGCAGGGCAGAGTCGCTCGCTGCTATTCCTCCTCTCCCCATCAGCCTCAATCATCACCCTCTCTGTGGGGTTCCACTTCCAGCCACACTTTATCAAACAACTTCTCTAAAATGGCACATTGGCACCCAAAGGCGGAACTGTGATGCTTTTAGTGGAAGTGGAAAGCGCATAAAGCCTCGGGGCTTTTTGAGCAGGGCTAGTGTTGGAACACAGGACCAATCTAATCATACCATTTAGTTCAAACGCCAACTCACACCCCTCGTGAGAGACAGGATGGCAACGGCTGGAGTATTAGATGCATTTGTTCTCCTTTTCCCGCTCCTCTTCCCTCATTCAGGGCTGTCCCCTGTGGCTCTCTTAATCTACTAGAGAGAAAGCAAGAGATTGGCAGAGCCCCCTACACCTCAGCATGGATGGAGAAAGAGTGGGATATTGAGTTAAGTTTGGAAATTAAAGAGTGGGAGGACAGGAGAGAGCGGAAAACTCATACAGGGTCACTGCGGGAGTATGTATTGGATGGCTGCAATTCCAATGTGCATCACTTCATTAGAGAACTGATGGCTTTTGGAAATGGCTGAGCTGGAACCGAACCACTAGTGGTCCGTGAGGAGCGGGGTTTTCACACAACACACTCTGTGATCCTCTGAACTGTTTTTGACTCCTTCCCAAAGCCGCCCACCCACCACCAAGCTTGCAAAGTATAAATTATGTGCAAAACACACATCCGAAAGTACTCTTCACATACATACCGATGATGTAAATAACAGCCTGAAGACGGCCCATTGCAGTACACTAATTTGGAAATCATTTTTTTCTGGTTCCCCCGTCCTAAACACCAGTTTGGAATATGCGAGGACATATTCGACACTTTGTGGGCCAAAAGTTTGCCTTCTTTACTTTTACTCTGCCAAGGCTGAGAATCCCCACGATTTCGAGCGTTTATTTTCTGTAACACCACAGGAGCAGGGAACAGTGAACAGCAGACTAGAAGTTTATTTGAAAGAAACAATTTATTGATTTTTTTTTTGTGCAGTGGCTGAGTTGGCGATCAGTGTGATACCTGTTTATTTGTGTTTATATGTGTGCGTGCTTGTGTGTGAAAGGGAGATAAATGCAGTATGTGTTTATGTGTTTTAAGTGTGTGTGTGTGTGTGTATGCGCATGTTTTAGTGTCCTTGCTTGCATTTAAATAGTAAAACTAAAACAGCTCAGCCCGTCCCCCTGCTGCTAGAATCATTTCAAACTCAACACCCACTGTGGCTCATGGTTGTATCGCCTCCCAGTATCCCACATTTCCCAGTCAAAGTGCCGACTTTACCTCTAGACTCACTCCAGACTTCAGGACAAATCAGCACCCGGTAAAGCAACAGGCCTGCCATGACGCCTAAACACACATGACTGGATACCGTCTTCTCTTCCAAAATTCCTCCTCCTCCTCCTCCTCCTCCTCCTCCTCAGAGAAACATAACAACAGTGTGAAGTTTTTTCAGCTGCTGCCAGAATGGAAATGCTGCCAAATGATTGGACACAGTGCTCCATTTGGTGCAAGCTGCTTTGGTCGTGGCAGATAAGGTTTAGAGTTTCGGGTGGGGGGGGGGGGCGGGGGCAGGAGAATATTTCATCAGTCTCAGGAAGAACACTGACAAAGCATGAATTATTGGAATGATTAATCTTATTAAGGTGATTTGATTATTCTGCACACTGTAACGTACCGCCGGCAGAGCAAATGGATTTCCTATGAAAATGAAATCTGAATCTGAAACCACTTCATCACACGGTGTTGGATCTTATCAGAGGTAGAGAAGGAAAAACAATAACTGCGACACAGACGGGCCTAAAATTGCTCATTACTACCTCATTAGCCCGTGGCACAAAGCTGACAAAACTGAAGTCCCACCTGATGCAAGTAAAATACACTGACAGTCTGAATTAAGATGTTTACTTTGAAGCACAAAAAACATCCTGATGGAAAGTTGGTGAAAATTGTAAAATAGCAGGTATGCCAGTCAATCAGGTGCACTGATTTAGTGTAAAAAGCTGAAGACTATTCAAGAAGTGATTGATGGAAATGCACCACTGAGAAGGACGTTCTCATATTTTCAGACATTTTCATATTTGAATACAACGTTAATGTTACTGCCACCTGAACAGGAGAGCCAGGAGGAATCCCACAGCTGGTTTTCTGCACAGAAGGCAAATACATTCAGGCAGTTAAAGGCATATGACTAATACCCAGAATATATGTGTATATGTAACAACCAATATTGTTAAACTGTAGCTAACTCAGCATCGAGTGTTTCCTCTCTCCTGTTTACATGGCTGCGTAACAGCAGGCATCCTGAAGGTCCTCTCCAGTAAACAGCCTCCTCCCATGCTGCATGATGTTAAATAGATCTGATTCATTACACCGAGCCACACTAGCAACTTTTAAACATAGAGGAAGAATTCTTTAAATTCTTTAAATCAGGCTTATTCTGATTTAATGTGAATTCCTGCAACATCGTGAGCCTCATTGCCCTTTTTTTTATTCAAAGAAATTCCAGACGTGGACATCCAGAGGAGGAAAAATATTTAGACATAGTCACACGATTTCACAATCTTTTTAGTTATTCTCATTGAGTATTTGAGTTGGGTTCCAATAGGCTGTTGTAAGCAAGTCTTTTCTCTCTCTATCGTTTTATTTTATTAGCAAAGAGCAACATACAAAACATTCAGGTAACATTAGCAGGCTTCTCTTTTTTTTCCCCCTCAGTGCTGACCGTGACTTCTGCCGCTTGAAATTACAAACATCACCACTGGTTGATTATATCAAGCCGATTCAAATTAATTCTGTATTGACTACAGTGAAACTTTTGGCAGCTCTGCAAGCTGGTGTGCAAACTCAGCCACAGAAAGTTTGTCCACTCTCTGAGCACGAGAGGACTGCGTGGACTGCGTGGACTGTGGGGACTGCGGGGACTGTGTGGACTGCGGGGACTGCGGGGACTGCGTGGACTGTGGGGACTGCGTGGACTGCGTGGACTGCGTGGACTGTGGGGACTGTGGGGACTGCGTGGACTGCGTGGACTGCGGGGACTGCGGGGACTGCGTGGACTGTGCAGAGGGAAATCATCTAGCTGATCTCCCAGTTAAACCTTTGTGTGTATCATATCAATATTTAATAGCTCGTGAAAAATAACGTACACATGCCATTTTAATGTGTCACACACATTTCATCAGCGTGTCATATTTTATGCTGCTCATCTCATTTTCAGATTGTGAATATTAATCAGGCTGCCATTAGAAACTGCAGCGTTTCTGCCTCAGTCAACAAAAACAGATCACTATGAGTCTTTGGGTTTTAATTATTAATAACTAGTCACATGCAAATAATGAAATCTGAATTCAACGAGGGAGTCGAAAGAACTCAGATTTGATAGCAGATGAAAATGCTATTGAACTGTATTCAGGAAACAAGATAAGTCGAGCCATTATTCACAGCTCTAAATGGTCAAACCCGTCAAACTCTCTGCAGTATTGGGAATTATTTATACACAGTGCAGGCTGCACAGCTGATGCTTCCTCTGTATCTTCTATTTCACTGCGTTTGTTTACCATACTACTGATTTTTTCCACGTCACAAGCACTTGTGTCTCTGTAATGTGAAAAGGTTTAGTTTCACAGACAGCGTGGTAAGCACAGCTTTATGCTTTTTCGGCCTATAGACAGTGACAGAAAGAGAAAGGGAGCAAACGAGTGCATAAGGAGCTTCTGTTTATCTTTGGTTATCTTGAGAAAACAATAAACCAAAATGAGGCAGGTTTTATGAAACTGCAGATTTCAAGGGCTCCTCAACGTCTAACAGACAGCGTGCAGTGCATGAGCAGACAACGTAATAAATATAAGAGAGAGAGAGATTTCTTCCAAAGCGGCGCAGATTAACATTTCATTTTTTCATCTGTACCTCTTCTCCAGGTAAACACACAAAATAAACAATTTATACAACAAGAAAGCAAACACACAGACACGAAGCAAGGACAGGAAGAACACTTCCTCTCAGAACTCGGACCAAAAAAAAAAAAAAAAAAATTGCCAGCAAACTCAAATGTGAGTTACGCTCTGTGCTGCTGTGTATTCATCAATAACAAAGTCAACTTGGCAGTCTGAGTAACTTGGAATTGAACTTGAACAATCTAGGACACGTTAGTGAACAGCTTGGAGAACTGTCACATCATCTTTTTTGCAGATCACCGCAGGATTCACCCTTTCTCTTTTTCTCCTCTGCGACAATAAAACCTTACTGCCTGCAGCAGGAGCGAAGACTCAAAATACTGTAATTAGTATGTTTAAATAGATTTTTTTTGAATGAAACTGACTTTGCAGATTATTTAAAGTGCACATCCCTGCATGTCTGACTAGCATTTCCCAGTGAATATGTCATCAAGCACAATGCTCCTGAGCGTGAGGTTAGGACCTCTTCTAGACATGATAACAGCAAGAAAACTTTCTTCAGCTTTCAGACTGTGTTGCAATATAGATGTATCTACTTTTTTTTATTTTTTTATTTTGCAGGTATGGAAGTCGTGGGCCTAGGGTCAGAATGGTCATTCTTGAGGCGGCACGATAACAGAAACAAATTGTGTTTGCACAGGAAAACTGCCAGTTTGAGACCAAAACAAGGTTGTTTTTTTTCCCCCCACAGAGCACAAAGGCCAAAATAATTTTCACACAGCTTTATTCACTGCTCCCCGGTGCACCATCAATATCACAATATCACCTGATTGGTTGCATTTCTATTTATGTCTCTATTGCAGCTTTGTTCTGGTGGACATTCTTTTTTGACATCATGCTCCATTTCTCTACTGCTGCTAACAAGAATGTGGTTTAACAGAGACTATAAAGACAGAATTTCTCCTTCTCACTTCCAAATGTGGTACAGTGTGTCATTAAAGTTACCAACCTTGTGTCTCAGTTAGTATATAATCTGTCGACATTTTCTTGTAGCACTGTGTTCCCATGCAGTTTGAATTTCTCAATTTATTTTACTATATTGTTGCCTTATTCAACTGTAAATGTTACAGGTTAGATATCATTCAGGTTTCTTTAAATACTAGTGGCAAATTCATCTAGTAGCTTCCTGAAGTGTCCACTGGTTACCTGGCAACTGCTCAGATCCAAGAAGTAGTCTGACACACAACCTTTGTATAAAACGGAAAATTGTCTTTTTTTTTTTTCACAAGATTAAACAAATGAGATATAAATGTGTTAGTGAGTGAGCTTTAAAGGTGCTGGCCGGCAGACTTTGTTACTACAGAGAGCCTGGCTGGCTGTTTCCAGTCTTCATATTAAGCTAAGCTACTGAGGGATTTACTTATATTCTCTAGGACAGATCTTAGAGTCAATCTGCTCATCTAAAATGTATTTCCCAGAATGTCAAATTGTTCCTTTAACCCCTTATTTTGCAGACTGTAAGCATATTTTTCGATAACCCCCCCCCCCCACTACTACAGCCTCCTTCAGCTCGTCATGGAGGAGCCGGAAAAAACCCACCAGTCAGATCACCAACTTGGATGAACTTCATAACTAAGAATGTGAAGCAGCTCTCACTGACTGTTACCAGCACCGACCCGCTAACGGCCATGACCACATCACCTCAAACTCCCACAGCACCTCATAAAGGAAACCTTGAGGCACACGGTATGAGGGGCTTTCCAATATAAACTCCAAACTAGGACCGGACATTTTAGGATAATGCTAATGCTCAGATCTCATGAACACGCACCTCCTCGTTAACAGGTGACACTAATCAGGCTGAAACGAGCAATTTACAGCAAGTTTGAGAGTTTGTTGAATCTGACCTGGAACAGTCGTACGAGCCGACCTCACACAGAAATGTAAGAGACGTTTAGGATAAGAATGCGACAATGTTCTTGCATGAGGCACAATGTGTTTTAGTTTGACTACTTTTGGTCCAACAAAATAAGAAATATATAGTGTCAAAGCTTCAGCATTTCTCCACCAAGAGAGTGTGGAGAAGGTTTTAAAAGAGCACCTTCATTTTAGGAAAGAAAAGTTGACATAAGTATAATTGGAAAAAAAGAGACTTCTGTTCGGTGACTGAAGGGTGGTGGACTCATGACCTCAGTATTTCTAAAAGCCAGACTATGGCTCTTTTTGCAATGAAATCATTCCAGTAAAGATATATCAAAAAACATATGTGAATTTCTACAATATGGTGCTGTCAAACTGGCATACTGGTGGCAGGTTTTAATAACATCTGCTTGGATGTGAACTGCTGCTCTTCTAACTCATGTAGTTTAAAAATGGAGTCTACCTAGTTTACAATGTAAAGTATGCTGTATAATAATGACACTGCTTAAAAACTCCATCAACCACTTGTATAATCTTTTGATTTTTAAAAATCTGCAGTCCTGTCAGCCAGAAATATTGGCTCTCCAGCACAGCAGTCAGATCTATTAGAGTAAATTACCTTTAGTGGGTATAGGCAATGGTACAAGTACTCACTGTTACATTGAACACTGATTAGACTGAACAACCCCGCCTTGAACTATCTTTTGGGGTTTTGTGTAAATTAGCAACCTTGAAAACCTCTAACTCTCGGCCTGGAACAGAGGGAATATCAGTGTGAGAGACTATTTTTAATGCCAGAACTCTGCCTCGACTCCGCTATAAAATAAGTTTGCCTGAAGCCAATTTAAGCTGCTGTCAGACTTTTTCTTTTTGGGACTTTGCAGACACAACCCCCAACACCCCCCCCCCCCCAAAAAAAAAACAGAAGTCAACAACAAGTCAGCTCTTAAGGCAAACCGAAGGCTGCAAACCAATTTCAGTTTACAAACGGCATCCGTTATACACCATGCAAACTGGGAAATAAGAGCAATTACTGGGAAATAAGAGCAATTACTGGGAAATAAGAGCAATTACTTGAAACATTTCTGCCTCAGCTCCCCCTGCCTGGATGATACCCGCCGTCACGTAGAGACAGCTGCGTGTTGTGTCGGGTCCAAAATGTCTTGAACGTGACCTGCCAGCTGCCAGAATACAATTGATAGCGCTGCCTCGCAAGTGAATAAACAAGCAGCAGCATTGATTTCATCTCCCTGATTTGTAACTGCAACGCTGCTTGGCTGATTCCAGCTACCTGGAAGGTATAAAAGTGCAACATCCCCAGTTATTTTTATGCAGTTAGCCGGTCAAGACCCTGTCAGGTCTCGTTATCCTGCTGCTGTGCTTCAAACCACATGTCTCATGTTCCCCGTACCTGACAATCACTGTCAGAGCCAGTTTCAGGAACGTAGCCTCGGCGCGGGCCGATGTCAGCAAACACGGGGGGGGGGGGGCACAGAGGCAACTGACACCACATGTGTACCACCATTGACTTTGAACCTAATTCACCCCTAAGCTGTGACAATGAGAGCGATCACAGGGGAGGATTGACAAAAGCAAATGTTTACACTCTGTCTCCCCAATAAAGAGCTGCTTAATCTGATGTAACTCTAAGACATACAGCAGCACCCACCCACCCACATGCACACAGAACAGCTTCCTCCTCTCCTCTAACAGCCACCATTTCACTCTTGACTATGCTATACCATCTAGTGGAGCACTTTGGTAGAGCAAGCGGTGCTCTGTGCAGCACAGGGTGAGATCTCTGTATCGATCAGGAGCTGTGCTTGTGTATTTCAATGAAAAAGCTTCTCCCCACCGCGCTCCCTCTGTTATCGGAGAGGTTAAGGTGGGTGGAAAGGCCGGTGCACATCTCCAACTGTGAACCTGCCACTGTGAGCACGACCGAGTCCAATAATGGACTGTAAGCAATTTTGTTTTTTCTGGGAGATGAAATACTGCACCGCAAAAACACGACACACCATTTAACAGGGGAGTAAACACAATGCATTAATGTGACTGGACACTGTGTTAAACATCAATACCTGTACAGAAAATAGGTTGAGAGGCAGTCAGTGTGACCTCTGTAGACAAACACTTCAAACACCACCAGGGGGAGCAGTGATCAGATGTGACTTGCTGTCCATGCTCTCTACACACATGATCCATCCTGTAAAAACATGAGGCGGATACTGTGTAGAAAAGGTGTCTGAGTGTTCAGAAGTGCCGGGTTGTGTCGGCTGCCTCGACAGTAAAATCCACTTTTAGGAATTGTCTCTCACAAGGCCACATAATCCACAATCCCACAGTCACACTTTTCTGTTCTTGGCTGTGCGCTGCATGATCACATACCCAGGTGACATGGTGGCAGGCTGCTATGCAAACATATTAACAGTTTTTTTTTGATAAATATTACATGCAAGGCTTTAAAAATAAATCCTGGCATGAGTTCTGAAAGAGTCTGAAAATAAAATGAGGCGCTCAGTCGCACAGTTTAAAAAAGAAAGAAAAAAAAGAAAGAAAAGAAAAATCAAATTGAAAAATTCAAAGCTTAAAATTGCAGGGAAATCAATATCAATCCTCCCTTCAGACAGATTCAGTCTGCTGGAAAGCCCATTCATTTCATATTCCTCTTGACCTGCTCCCTCTCTTGCTCACATTTTTCACTTTTTTATCAATTTTCACTTATCACTTCTATACCAATGGACAGACTACATGTCTTACAAAAAGGTCTATCATCTACAGCAGCTGTGATTTCTAACAGCTGCCTGGCCGGTAGACCATATACACTTCAATAAAATATCCAAGCGGGTTATTATCACAGAGAATGACATGAATATGCCCTGTTGTTATAGTAGATGTATTTATGTGTCCTGAAATTCACTGCTAAAACATGGAAAAGCTAATTTCCTCGCTACATGAACAAACCAACGACTAGTAACCTTGAAAGTTTAAAGCAGATAGGAAGTATTATGTATTCTTAGTTAGTGCAGTGTGTCTCATGAGTAGTGATGTCTCAGATTGCTCTGGGCTAACTGTCCACTTCAGTCCAGTCCAGTCTAATCTGGCCCAGTACTAAATCCCTACCCGACCTCCACTGAGAGGAAGACTCTCCTACTGAAGAGCATCCAACACTGCTACACAGCCAGGGTAGGCAGACTGTGAGTAATACTTTAAAACAGAGCACTTACCTAAGACAGCCAGCCAAAAGAGCCGGGGGGGAGGTGGTGGAGCCCAGAGGACAGCCAGGGTCAGGAGGAGGAGGGGGGGGCGATGGAGAAGTTGACCCAGTAGGAGTAAGGGCAATGCAGACAGTTCACCCAAAGGGGAAAAAAGAGAGACAGAAAGACGAGAAGCCTTTAGAATGAGTAACAGACAAAAGCCCAAAATGCTTCATATTGAGATTTCACATTGACATGTTCAAAAAATGTTTTCATCCCTCTGTGCTTCTGAAATATTTATGAATGAAAGCTACAATAAACCACACACACACACACACACACACACACACCTCCACCTGAGAGGCTATAGACACATTTTATAAACACAAAGATTTAACACTTATTTATTAATATCTATACCATTCACCACTATTTGTTTTATCTAGACGAACAGGAGAGAAGTTTTATTGTACCTGAGTATAATGACAGTAAAGATCATCCTGAAAAGATTCCCCTATTCACCCAGATGAATTCTTGTGTCACTTATGATCACAAATGAATCAAAAGCTAAATACAAATTGCCTCCTACACAGCAGCGACTGAGCACCGTGTCTAAGTATAACAGGAATCACTAAAATTAGATCCTTTTGCATCTCAGTCATAGTTTTTACTTGGTAATTGAACAATGAGCTGCAGTTTTTTTTTTTTTGGTGCTCATGTGTGATTCCTTCTCTTCCGCCTCTGTATAAGTAGTAATGTGCGAGTAATGGATATTGTGGCAACATAGGATCCACATGTTGGAAGAACTCACGAAGTGTAGATTTCGATATGAACACGCGAACCACCAGTAGAGCATCAAACACATCTTTGACCAGCTGTAAACATCACATGCAGTGTAACCAATGTGTTTACATGATTAGGTGTGTCATAACAGGTGAAGTGTGAAAACAATTAAAATATTGTGCAGCATGGGAATCGTATCCATACATCCATTGCTCCTGTGTATGCTGAGAGGCACACAGCTTCCCCCATAGAATATATTATTATGACCAAGGGAGTATAATCATGGGGGATACAGAAAACATGTAACCCGTTTAATGACTTAGGTCAGAGGGCACCTTTCTCGTTGCCCCCCTCCAATCAAATTGGGCTTTACTTCTTGTTACGTCAGTTGGATGTTTGAGCTTCAAAGTTAACATACCTGAGCTCCCTCACAGCTTCTGTCATTAACTCCAACAATAAAACAGCGTGCTTAATGGATTCTTAAATCACTATCATTGTGAAAACATAATACGGGCTAAGCAATGAGTTATATTTATAGAATCTGAGTTAATAGAGTTGAAGAGTCAGGGCCTTCAATTTATGCAAGACAGAGGCAGCCTTGAATAAAAAGAACAAAGAGTCTCAAAGTAAAGCTCGAGACACAGAAGATGTAAGACAGCAGGTAACAGAGTGTGAACTACCCAGTATTGGCAATATTAGTTCAAAATCAATCAGCTTCCACTGCCATAAAACATAATAAAAATTAAAGATCTAATAAAATGAGAGAAGGACATAAAGGTGAAATAGTAAGGCGGTGGTGTTATATTATGCAGACTGTGTTTTATAGCCAAAACAAACTCATTAAGCTAGGCTAGCAAATAGCTGTGAAGGAGCTGAGTCTCTGGTATAGACATAACGTTAGATGGGCTAGCATCTCTCAACAACGGGACATTGCTAACGTTAGATGGCTTTCATATATATATTTTTCCACTGAGAAAAAGTAGAGGCACATCCAGCTTAGTTTAGCTTAAAGCCATGTTATGCAGACAGTTTTCACTGTATGTTTTCGCAGGTAGCTAGTTTTTGTATCATTCTCGAAGCCCTAAAAACAGCTTTTAAAGCACGTAGTCTGCAAATATATCACCAAAAATACATCAATTAACCAAGCTAGCTAACTTTTATCAGTGCTAACAGTGTGGTTGGTGTTTGCAAGGCAGCCAGATTAGAAGTTTATTTAAAGCAGCAGGAGGAGCTTCAGTCTAAGACTAGCGAGCTAACTAGCTAAAAGCTATATGCTTTGCAATCATAAACAACAACCCCGTATGCAGCTAACACCTGAGCAGCTAACTTACTAACTGGTGTATTTTGGTGACATAAAAATGCTGTTTATTTGTCCTTCATATTACCATCAAAATGATTATATTTTAAAAACTAATTGCATAGAAAAACATTCCTCAAAAAAGGTGTCTGTAGTAATATGCTTGCATAACCTGGATAGGCCTGACAGCCAGTGGAAGATGAGGATTTCCTCATGATGATGGAAAAAATTGATAAAAGACGTGACTGTGGTGAGAAAAAAAAAAAAGTTTATATATTTATGTATTTTAAAATGCTTATACATGTGGCGTTTGTGCCCAACACAAAACCCGATGCACAGTCCTCCCACTGCATTTTTAATATTTTGTGTGGTGATCAATTATGTTCTTATGTATCAAATTAATTCTTCTTGGAGCATTTATGAAAAGTCTGTGTGTCCAACTTTGTATTAAGTGCAGAACTTTGGATAGGACCCCCTGCGGCGTGGCCCATCCCCTTCAGCCTGTGGTCAACATGATCAAGAGGGAACACACAATCAAACGACCGCTGTTGTGCCTGCACTATTGGACTTGGGGGGTCACCTGACTGAGTTCTCCCCAGCTCCTGCCAGGAGCTACAGGGACGTAATATGGATAATATGCAAATATGGATCAACGCTTCAGCAGCTGTTTCCTTGATGTCACGGCCAACAAGTTCTCTCCTCTTGCTGTGGCTGCATGTTTTCTTGACCCTAGTGTATCAGCTAAAGCCCTTATTGAAAATGATGACGAGGGAATTCAAAATCTTCAGAGACCCGTTTATCAAAGTGGCCTAGATTTAGGTTTTTCATGGCAGTCGTCCATTGAGGCCCAGGACCTCCAAGACCTCTATCAAGCAGGATATTTTAGGACTTCTCAGAGTTTCACTGTGTTTGCACATCTGAAACCTCTAGGCTTGTACCTTCTGGCAATGCCAGCATCACAAGCCTTTGGCGAGCGTGTCTACAGTTTAACCAGTGACCTCACTAGCAGCCGCCGCAACAGAGCAAGAACCGAATTGGAAATAAGTTCCTTTCTCAAGTTAAACAAGATCTAAATAGTGTGATGGCTACCAGAGATTGTTTTGGTTGTAATTTTCTTTTTCATTTTTCAGTTTCAACAACACAAAACAATTTCACACAGACACACACACGTGTTGTTTAGGCTGATTAAACAACTGTATTTTTAGGTAGAAATATTGTCTTTTGCAGCTTTAAAAACTCTGAGTTTAGATAAAATGAACCAAAGGCTTTTGTTTCAGTAGTGAGCAAGAGACCAAATAATCAAATGTACTTATTCTTTGAAATGTACCATGAACCTTTAAAATTTACATTTATATTTGAATTCATTTGAATGTTTGCTTCTCTTTATGTAATATAAATTGACATTTGAGAGAGAATGAGAAAGAAAAAAGCTTAATTGTAGATCAGTTCATACTGTAACTCAACTTGGGTTACAGTATACAGTATAAAAAGACACAAGAGTACAGACCTTTGCCAACATGCAGGAGTTGTTGGTTCTTTTTGTTAATTTGTTTGTAGCTTACTGGTTCAAGATTTATGAGTGTATGATTCATAATTCATTCTTTTTCAGTTTTCACTTTCAACAACACAAAACAATTACACACAGACACACACATGCTTTTTTTTATTTGCACCTTTCCTTATCATGGTTGTTGTTATTCTAGCAAACCTTGCCTTGTTTAACATTTAAAGCCTCTGGAAATTTGGCTCGAAATGGTAAAAGTTGAATGTGTCATTAGGCATCCACAAAAATCTGAGTGAAAATAAATGATCATAACTATTAGAAAACCTGATTCAAAAACAGTTAATTTTGCTGTTTAGTCCATTTCTCAAGACTGTGTAGGTGTGGCAGATCATGTTTTAATTGGGTTTCCATGATGTGGAGCCACGCTTCTAACTCACTGAGCCCTCGCCTCTGACACAGTAAATATACCACATTTATTACATGCACCAATATCACTAAAGGAGGCAGAGGAATAACTAAACATAAGACACAACGAGCAAGAGAGAGCAGGAGAGTGAGAGGGAGAGAAAGAAGCCATCGCTAGCCGCTAAGCTAAAGTGACTAGCAGATCTGAAAAGCATGTAAACAACTGTGTGATTAGCAAGAAAGTCGCTAAAAGAAGGAGAGAGCTAAGAGTGCTTGAGCAGAAGTTTAAATGTACAGCGAGTAGTTAGCCGCAGTAATCAAGAATATAGCAAAATTAATCGGGTTGAGATGCAGAGACGCTACTAATGACACAGAAACAGGTTCACTGAATTTATTATATAATTTTCGTGATAAATGTCCAAGCACAACCACGCCCAATTCAAACCCGGTATCAGGGAAGTTTACAAAAATTTAAATGACAATATTTCAGATTTGGATTGGAACTAATTTCTAATACTTTTTAGATGATTACTATTATGTACATAAGACCTTAAATGACTTAAAGGCTGTAGTGGATTTGGGTTTCCAGTGGCTTTAATCCTGATGCTACATGAACTAGCTTGGTAGACAGCCATTTTGTTAACCTTATGTCATTAAGTCCATGGGGCACATTTATTTTTCTTTTCTTGTTAACACCGACCTCAGATTGCACACAGATTCGTCCACAATGAAAACTGCAGAGAGCACAAAGCCTTTAGTGAGCAGAGGTGCACACAGACGGAGCTCTCCACCATCACAAAGCAACTTTTGTGTATTTTGCTTCTCTAGTATTTCGCATCTGTAACATAATCTACTGACCGACAGAATAGGCTACAGCAATTAATGTGACTCAGGCAGGTCTGAAACATGTTAGATTAATGTCTGAATCTTACAATAATGTGGTTCAGCTAATTTTCAGATGCGCAAATAGCAAAGGAGCACTGAGGTGCATTTCACCCTTTGCAGGTGCTTTGTGAATTAGTAATTCATTTCATTTGTGCAGGTTTAGCGGCAGCAAAAGCTGCACAATCCTTTTGTGAATTGCCCCTGAATGTAATGTACTGGAGACCACACCCACCCCTTCTCATCTGGTCACCCAGGATAAAAACTAAAACTACATAAAAAAAAAAAAAAGAAGCTGACATTGATGTATAGTATCAGCCTTAAAAATCTAGTATCGGTCAGGCTCTGGAAGAGAAGATATGTGTTTTTCAATGAATCGCTGTCATCTTCTGAACTGAGTCAGACAGATTATGAAGCACTGTGATCAATGTAGTTACTCGATCACGCTTTAGTAATCGCCTCAATAAAAATCGTTTTTTCAGAGAGAGATTTGTGACGTGGCGATGATCCAACGTGGATCTAAAACTTTGTCTATTTGAACACATTTTGAGGCTAGGATATGTGCAGGCAGTGTGCAGGCATGACTTTTTAATTGAACAGCCTTGCACCTACATGATGTGCGTATAATTATACCTCGTCAGCTGTACAATACGCTCACCCATTAAATACAGTATCCGGCCTCTGTAAGAGCCTCTGCCCTTATTCATTCAGGGTCACAGTTTATGAAAGCGTAATAATTTCTTCTGACATTAGTGGCAGTTGTATTTATTTCAGTTGTCTGTTATAATATGCTGCAGGAAATTGCGGATTTCAGCACAAGCTGCTGTCAACCGCACACACACACACACACACACACACACGCCAGCAACAGACATTTCTTTAACACTGCTAAGGTACCTTAAAGCACCTTGTGGCTGCAGTGACACAATGAGCCACTTAAAGCAGGACCTCTGAAAAAGGATCTGTTTTCAAATGTCCGTCCGGAGATCTCAGAGTATGATTTAACAGCAAGATTATTAGGTTGTGTTGTTCCCAAGGTAACAGTCCCCGCTTCCCCTCCTGTGCAGTGTGAGCGTCTGCACCATTTGGCAGAGGGACATGGCTGGGGAACATGTGACGAGGAAAAGACAAAATAAAAAATAAATAAATAAATAAAAAACCGAGGCAGAGATGTCGGGGTCCAGGTAATCCCTTTAGTGGGAGCGAGACATTGCAGTGTGTCTGACTTATACAGCTGGTAAAAAAAACTACTTCTTTGCCGGTGCTTGAGCGAATAGTTGGACTGATATGCCTTTGAAGCAGCAGAAACATAAAAAACACACTGACATGGGCTCATTATCTTTGTATGAGGTTTGAAAGACATTGGTGCGCAGGGAGTGTAGCAGAGAACTCTGGACAGTCAAAGCAAAAAGGAAACCTGATCAATAAGTGATCAACAACAAAATGTGATGGAGTACATGACAAATGACGAGAATCTCTGGCTACATGAAATTAAAACAGTGTATCTCTCACATGCCATGCAGCCCTACTCTGCAGCATCCCTGTAGAGAGGGAGAGTGATTACAGATGAGAGGAACTGGCTCTCCTTGTCTCTTTTTTTAATTGCCTCCCCAACTTTAATAGGAACCATCTATCATTCTCCACAGCCGAGAGGCAGCCTGTGGAAATTCTCACACCTCTGTTGAAAAGTGTATTTAATACTTCTCACCGTCAATAACGGCACAACAACATCCACATCCCTCAGCCACGCGCGTGAGACGCCTGCTGTCGAACGCTCCGCATCAACTCAACCCCCGTGCGATGCATTTCAAGCGTTCCCCGTCAGATGTGAGCTAAAGAGCGTTCGAGGAGAGAGCGAAGGGCTGACTTCAGCATCTTCACTTCTCCAGAGGTCGATGACGCTCCCCGTTACAACCACCGACACACTGTTACCGATCCATCACACAGTACACCCAATGTCTCTGTAACAATACAGTGTTTTATCACGTATATTAAATGTGCACAAGACCATTAAACAACCTCTGCAGTAACACTCACAGAACAGGTCTGATGTCTGGCTATAAACACAGCAGCACTTTAGTATTGCATCCAAAGTGATGATTTTGATATAAAAGTAGACAGATGGTTGTGCTTATGCCTCCTTTTATAAAACATGCCAGTTCTTTATTTATTTTTTTTTCTAAAAAGGGTTTTGAGAAGATTACCACACTCACAACACAAAAAACCTTGAGGAGCTTGTGAATTACAATTGTGAACTCCATCTGTACTTGCATGACATGAAGTCCTGAGACTCCATTTTGTTAAAAACTCGCCCTGATAAAGGTTTAAAGACCTAAAGCTCTGCATTTTAGATCAAATATTTGTATTTAACTTAAGTGTGAAGAGCCTTCCTTTTTCAAGATTTACCATAGAGCTACCATAATATATTAAAATTAGCGTCTTGTTGATAAATGTATATCAATATTGGCGCATACTGTATGTAATACTGTATGTAAGCAGATATGCAAACATAAATTTAGTTTAAATGTTTCAGTTGTATTTATGCTTATAACAGCTCAAAGATAAAATAAATCACAAAAAGCATAATATATCCATTTAATATACTGCTTCAGTATATTTGTCAAAAATCTTAAACCCCCAAACGTTTTCTCTTTTCCCTTTTATTTCCCTTTATGTAGCTTTCACATTGTTAGATCATCTAATTCCATACTGTCTGACAGCATCATAGTCTATATATAGTTAGCTGCTTCCAACTGTTTCTATGGATGCACAATTTCCTCATATGGGAATATTCTAGATATCATGCACATCATTTTAAACACATTTTCCTTGACTTAGGCTGATATATGTGGTACCTTTGGAAAGGCTGGGATCTCTAGACTAGACTTTAAGATCCAAAATCCCACATTGTTTGGACTCTAATGTGAGAGCTTCAAAGTAATATGTATGTAAAAACTCTTAGCATAGCTTTCTCTGCTAACAAAGATGTCGGCCTGATGTGTGGAGCTTGTGCACACTGAATCACAGATGGTTTCTAGTACCTATTAGAGCTCAAGCTGAGTGTGTGGTGACATGTGTTACTCTGAGTACCTGTCCCTCTTTGGGTCTCTGCATTGATCCTGAGGGGGAAAGGATTTAAAAGTCATGCAGCATTTTCACCAGTGAATACCAGTTAATACCTATTTACCTCCACTTGTGTGGAACAAATCCCTCTGTACGTCCCCAGACCATTAAGGTGAATCACAGACTTGTGCTCAGAACAGCAGCCGCTTGTCACAACAGGCTGAGCAATGAGGCTCTAACAGGCTATCAAAGCCACTTAACATTAAACAAGATGCTGCACACTGCGGCTGAATAAAACTGTCAGAACATCCTCACAGCGTACAGTACGTACTGGGTGATGACAGCATTTTAATGTTTGGGGAGAACAGAAAGAACCAGACTTATTAACACTTCTGCCAAAAGTTGGAATGGATGGGGAATAAAATTGCATGATAGCAAAGGTTCGCTCTCTTTCATTGATCGAAAAAGGGCATCCTGACACACTGAACAGATATACTGAGTACAAGTTTTCAAAATTGCATCTTGAGCGTGTAAACGGTGACAAAAAAAAACGATCCACATATTCTGTAGACTTGACCCAAATTTAACGCAGAGCTGCCATCAACTTGGTCGGCGATATTTAACATCCTCACAACATAAAAACCCAAGATGTGTGATATAATAATTACAGAACTGAGATATGTTCTTTAGCTCTTTGGCTAAAAAAGGTAACTCACTATGTGTTATTCACACCTACATTTGAAAGCCTTGTGCACTTGTGTCAGGTGGAGCTGAGTGTTGACAGGAACGCCTCTCCCACGGCCTGGACTCTACCTCATCTGTACTGCGCTTTGCCAAATGAGTAGATGTAAATCAATGAATCTATTATTAATTCAACAGAAAACATATTGGATTATTTTACATGATGTGCACAGCTGCAGTTTAAGATCAAACATCTACTAAGGTGCTGAGCTGGAGCAGGAATAATGTAGAAAAATCGTCACACAGTATGAATTTCGGCGCACATAATGAAAGTCTAGAGTGTCTTTATTTATTGACACGGTTGCCTGAAGAAGCCACAATGCGAAACGTGTTGTTTGCTCACAGATATGTAATCATTTATGTACAAGTAGACGATCTAGACATCCCTTTGTGTGCGCTGGAATTCCTACTGTATGACAATTTTTCTGGATTATTTTGCTATATTAAATTAGTCGTTTGAGTCATTTTCAAGCAAAAATGCGTAAAAACATTCTCCAGCTTCTGAAATGTGAGGATTTGCTGCACTTTAAATAGTTGTACAATAAATATCTTTGGGTTTTAAACAGTTGATCAGACAAAACAAACAATCTGAAGACATCACTTTGGAATCTGGGAAACTACTGATACAGATTCACTTATAATAAAAATAATCACTAGCTGCAGCCCTACAAAAAATATTACACTTAGAATTTTTTTTAAATTGCAAATCAAAATACTACATAATCTCATATTAACCCTCTTTGACTTCTGCCAAGTACGTTTTCCTGTACGTTTTATTTCATATTCTCAGTTTACTCTCACCACTGCCGACATATAAAGGAGGCAACTTTTCTTCCATTTTAAATTTTCATAATACGTGTTTCATATTTTATATCACATCCAGACTGTGAATGCAGTTCATTGGTTTTTCTCTGTCTGCTACAACACTTCAAAGGCTCTAAATGCTACTTAGTGTTATTTGTCATGTAGCGTTGCTTTTTTTTTTATTTTTGTATGTTTACAAAAACATCATTATTTTTCTAATAAATTATTGAAGTTCATCTGATCATGTATGCAGCCCAAAGTTGTGGCATTTTTAACAAAATGCAGTTCTCATGTAAAGTGTTTCAGAACCAAAAGCACTTCATGAAAATAAACGTTAACTTTGGTTTTGTGGATGAGATTAGTTCTCTCTAAGAGACAGGCCATTATGCTAAATACTGTTTCTATTCTCAATTCAGACTCCAGGCTTTCCCAGAATGAGAACAATGTAATGGAAATAACAATTTAAAGCTTTTATGAAGCAAGTAGTGCGGGTTGTTTCGCCTTGAGGAGACGTAAATGATTACAATGCACGTGTGCTGCGTCTGAGACTTTGCATCATTTTCTTTCTCACAACCAGAGCTTTGTTTACATTACAGAACCTGCCACATGTGATATCTGCTATAGGCTTTAATGCTCTCTGGAGGAGGACTGGCATCAATCACATTAATGTCAAGCAGCCTCGTCCTCCGCCGAGTCCAAATTCATGCAGTGACAGATCTCATTTCCTTTAACACAAATTGGCCTGGATGTTAAATTCAGCACCCAACAGAATATGAAGCCCGACGGAGGTGTATACTTTACTCTGCACATCAGCCGTGATGAGTAAACACAACGACCAAACATTTTTAATCACCGTGTGGACAAATTGATCGCAGACTTCCCCTTTTGGGGGACAAAAGCGACAAGCGCTACAGCACAGAAACCATCACGGCAGACTGACTGAGGTGTCACAGAGAGACGAAACGGGCTCTCGAGCTATGTCCACACTAATACGTTTTCTTACTGAAAGTAACAAGTATAAGTCGTGATTGATAAAACCCAATCAGGAAGCGAACGTCGGCGTCTGTGTCATCGTTTTCAAAAGTCTCCGTTTTAGGGGTTAGAAAACGCCGGAGTAGTGTGGACGCCAGGCGTAAACGTAGCAAAGGTTATGCATTTTAAAACGAAAACAAATTAGTGTGGCTGTAGCATCAGACTGTGTCGTAACAATAGTATTCACTAATCCCTTTCCAGAGGTGCACATTACATGACCCAGTCATTTACTGAGGAGAGGACTGACAGCAGAATATCAGTAATCACACAGCTTATTTCAACCGAATGAATAAACGCCCCCTATCTACATTCAAGCAACCATTATAATATCACCACCGCCCACCTAATGCACACTCTTCCAAACACACACACACAATACCCACTGAACACACCCCATAAAATTACAAAGAAAAGTCCTTTTTCCTCTTATGGAGACTATTGAACCTCCACTCCAGTGATCAAATAGATGCAGATGAAAAGGTTCCACTTCTTTTAATCCTGCGTGTTATTCAAGAGTCCTTCCTTAAGTATATTCACTGGGAATTACACGAGATAATCCATAATGAGAAAAGCTTCTGGTCTGCTGGTGTGAAAGGCAATGCTCTAAACTGACTGACAGACAATCAGACAATAGCTGAGTGAAGCTGTTTCAAAAAAGTTTCAAAAAACAAGTAGAAGTTTGTGCAGAGGATCCAGCAAGGACACATTCAGATGTTACATCAACACATAATTCATTCTCCTCTCGGCTCCACAGCGAGATTTTGATCACATATGTATTTATTATGTTATTGTATTTTTGTCGAAGCCAGAGAGGAAAACTTTTCATTGCTCCATCTTTGTACTTTATCTGTTCGGGTTCATACTAAGATTCACACGCTGAACTGCAAACAAATCAAAGCTTCCAGACAAAGTCTAGTCACCTTCTCATCCAAAATCAATGGCTCGCAAGAGTAATTCAACCCAGTGTTTGTAAAGCTGTTGACATATTCACTGTACATGTAGGATTCTATCAGCTGTCTTTCGTATAAATGTTGTGAACAATGCAGCTAAGAGTTTTACATCCTCTTTTGGTGTGGACCACAGACTGTATATAAAGACAGACGTAGCGAGGTGTGCTAACATTAAACTAAACCAAGATATTCTCAGCATGAGTCCCAGAGCCGGGGAGAGCAGCAGGTGACCAAACTGTCAATCGATGCCCACACGGCACACATCAGAGCTACTACATGTCTTATTAACAGAGCAATAATTTCCAAAATGAGCACCAGAACACTTATTAGAGGGTTGGTGATTGAGACCATGATGAAAAAAAATTATTGACAGTAGTTTTAAAGAGAAGTCGATGCTTTTTGAATGGGAGTCAATTGGGGGTCAGGGATTTTTTGGAGCCAGCATCTAGCGGCCGTTGGTGGCGTTGCGCTTTAAGGAACTTCCACACTGGCTTCATATTCCAGCTGTGGTAGCTGCTGCTTGCTGTGGACATGTGCTGCGAAGCTGACTTCCCCCTATTATATGATGTCATACAGATGATTCAGATATAGTCTGCCTATATGGGCAATTTATGCCTCCAGCTGGTGGTGGGTTCTCCATAGGCTACCATTATAAAGAGACGTTAGAGTCTATGGGACAGACTGGTGTGGCCAGAAGACACCAGGGCAGCGTCCAAAAAGACTGAAGCAGCGTCCAGATAATTTTGTACCATGAACGGTGAATTTCTACTGTTTACCAGTGTAACAGCAGTGCAGGGTTTTTGCGTCTGATAAGCCTTCAAACTCATTAATCTGTTACTCTGACTGGACTTCCCTGATCGTATCTTAAACAACGTCCCCCCACCAACGTCCCCCTTGCTTTCTTTTAACACAGGGCTGGTCTTGGTCTGAACGGGCGCAAATGCACGCCACACCGAAGCAGATCTGGATGAGAGAAACTCTTTTTTTGGGGTATAAACTAGCTGTGCAACTTTCAGTGGAATTAATTAGGCGCCATCATCATTTTTCAAATCAAAATATATCATTTTTGTCCAAGCAGAATGATTTTCAGCATGTTTGTGAGCTCTTTCAAGAGTTGAGTTACCTTTTAGCACATAGTATATAAAAGACACTTCACATCAGCCTGAGTCAAAGTTTGCCCTTTGTTTGTTGGATTATGTTTTGCCTTTTCAACTGTTAGCAGACAGATGACAATATCCATCTTTACTGAACCTTCACTCATTGAATGTTTTGATTAAATGTAATCTTTTGTATGTTTCCTTGTGTTTTTAGGAGTCACATGTATATCTAAGTATAAGTAGGTGTGAGTATGTCTGCATAAATGCAGGTGAATGTTTAAATGTGCAAACAATAACTGTCCAGGTAGTTGTTTTGATTACTTCCTGCCTCCTGATCCACACATTTTAGCATGCGTGCTACTTGCATTGTCCTCATCTAAAATAAACTGAAGGAGTTGAAACATTTTAAAGTTCAAATAAACCTCTTTGGACATGCTTAAGGTTATATCTTCAACAAGTCTTAAATCTAAAAAGGTCATGTTTTTCAAAAGTGACCTCTATGATTAAGGTCTGGTTAAGGTCAGGGGACGATCGTAGTCACGGGTAGGGAAGAAACCAACCTATGTGAACACCCATCTGTGGTGCTGACCGTGAAAATGATCAATGGTGTCATTTTCTGGAGAGGACAGTCCCCTGTCTTTATTGCTCTTACGTGATGACGGAGCGAATTACAAAAAAATGAAAGAACTGTTCTGTATTGAGTGAATAGTATGAATTATTTCCCCTTGAGACTTTACAGTGGTGATGATGTTGCCGACTCTCACCCAGAGCAGTAGATCAGAATGAGCCGGTGGGAGGATGTTAAGAAAATCCTCTCCCCTCTATACACACACACACATACATACAGCTGTGTGTAGCACGTTGTGAGCCTCTTTAATCTGTTTCCGCATCCTCTCTGGACCACTCTGTCAGCACAGGAGGGGGAAAAGAGCAGGATTACGACTCACAACCTCTCAATTTATTAGAGCCCTGCTGACTCCTGATACTCGACTCCGGCATTCCAGTTCACCTCCGATGCAAATCGGCTCCCAGTGAGACATGACACAGAGTCCGCTGCCGGGAAAGTGGAGCTGATGATTCACGGCACTCAAAAAGCAATAGAGATGACACGAGGAGAATGTGATGCAGAGAGGACAGACGTAAAAAGGAAGGTTGATTACACGAGGGAGGGGGGGAGGAAAAGATAAGAGATGAGTAAAGAGGAGAGCAGGGAGGCTGAGATAAGAGCGGAGAGGAAGAAGAGGAATGGCTGACCAGACAGGTTAGTTTATATTTGTTTGTGTTATTGAGACGTTGCCGCAGTTGTTAGCAGATGTTGCTTCATCTTTTCTAGAAGGGCCATTAAGGCTGGGATGATTTTCAGGCCATTTGGATGTCACAGTATTGCTTTATAGCTCACTTCGCAGCTGCTTTCTGCTTAAGTTATTTCCCTCTCTGACAAACTGTGGAGAGAAAGTTGTAGTTGTAGTTGTTGAAGTGAAAAACACCTTGAGCTGTTCATTTGAATTATGGTGTTTGTAAAAGCTGACCGCGATCCATCAACATAAACCAAGGTCCCTCTATCGGTCCGCCGCGGAGTCAACCTGTGAAATGTAATTAACTCTGATAGGTAACGGCGTCTCTTTTTAGAATCAGTTAGTGGTATCAGATGAGAAAAAGAACATTCAGTTTGAAAGCTACACACTGATGAGTTGTGTGCTATAGAGTTTGAATCTGAATTAACACTCAATTTACTGATTAGACTGTTAAGCAGCAGGTATGAAAAAGGTAATTAAAAGGTTTTTAAAAGACTCGTCTCAAACTAGAAAAAAGAAAATCATAGGTGAAGGCTGTTTTTAGTATTAACCATAATAAACGTGCACCACCTGTACACACTGACAGTTCATTAAACTTATTATAGCAGAAGATAAACTTCAACAATTGAAAACAACATCACTCTTTTTCTCAGATAAAGCCAGAAGGAATAATCTTTAACACAGATTTAAACATTATATATCTGCATTATTTGCACACACTTGCTTTTCAGTCTTAATTCAGTGATATTTCTAAACGCTCCCCCAAAAAAACCAACAACTAAATACATTACCTGATTGGCTTGATATGGGGAAACATGTCTACTGTCTAAAATATCTACTTCCTGCCACTTACTGACTATTACAGGAATGTCCATTAGCTAATTTTACAGCTAATGGTCAGGTAATGAATGTTAGATGGAGATGACTTTAACTCCATTCTTTCCATGTTTACTTTAAATTTCAAACTTGCACTAGTAAAGTAGTATTTTAGTATTTTTACACACTTTGTCAGTATTTTATAAATGAAAGAAAACAGACGGATGATCTTTTCATGTGCATGATTTAAGCTTTAATTACATTTTTAACGACGAATGCAAAGTTTTTACTTGCATATTATGTTAAAACATCACCGGCTGCACAAAAACCTTTGAAGAACTAATTACATACAGTACGATCATGTGAAAGTTCTTTTAAATAGCCTTGTTTTTTTGTTTGTTTGTTTGTTTATTTGTTTTGCATTTTCAAAGAAGCGCAGTCAGTTGGCCTCAGTAATAATATTTAAAAAAACAGGTCCTGGTGGGACTGCTCTGATTTTTCATGTATTTACTGATTTTAGCCAACATTTTCTCAAAGCACACACACATTTTGTGTGAGCTGTGGATGATAGAAAAGTGGATACCAGAACAGGTAGGATGGCAGATGCTGGTTTGACTGGTTTTGCTGGCTCTGGCTTGATTTTTGCGACTGCACACACCACAAAATACAGTTCTCCCTGGTGTGGTCCTGTGCCCTTCATGTAGCAGGCCTCTAACCCAGTCCATTTTTAATATCACTAAATGGATATTTTATGACTTAAATTGATGGAGCCATTGAATGCTTAGGAGGGTCTTACTGCTACAACCCTCCTTTACTGCTAATCTGACTGTAAACCTATTGAACACATATGTATCTCACAATAATTGAGGTAAACATCAGGATTTTAATGTACACAGGCACTATAAAGGTTATCATTGACATTTCACACAGTTGACATCCATGACTGCATGTGCTGGACAATCCATAATGGTTCAAAGGCAATGCCACATGGCTGCTGGCATCAGCAGCATCAGTCAAGAAGCTCCGGATCCACAGATCCGCTTTTTCCTCCACATCCGAACTGTTGCTGGAGATTGCAGCGAGCTTGAAAGACTTTATATTACGCCAAAGGAGAAAAACAAGGAGAGTTGCTTAACAGCGGGAGCGCGCTGATGAGTACTATTGAGAAGTCAGTCATGTCAGCCTGCAGAAAACCAGTGACAGTTATCCATCTTCCCGTCAGCGAGCTGGCAGGTGTTAGCATTGACATGCTAACCGGGTGCCGTCATATCAGATCTCGTGTGCCTGAACGCCTTAACGGTGAAAAACAACACCAAAAGAAATCAAGATCTGGAGTGATGAGGTCTGAAGCACTCAATTATAGATTTTTTTTAGCTGCTTTTTAAAACAATGGTGCAGCTAATAACATTTCAACTTAAAGAAAATTGTTGGTTTGTTGAGTCGGTGCTGATGCAAAACAGATCACGGCTCACAGCAGAACTTAAACTGATGTGGATTTACAGAGGGACCGGTGAAATTAGTGGTAGAGCTTAATCATGTCAGTTACAGTGCATCAGCAAGCTGTGTCACTGTACTTTGATGTCTCATCATATCCTGTAGGCTCAAGAGAGCATCTGAGGCACTTACCAGGCAAACATCCTTCCTCAGGGGGGGAAAAAAAAGTGCTAATCAGTGAAGCCTCAAGACAGGTTTAGTTATATGGGAACACTAGCCAGTTTAGGATTGTTCAGTACACGTTTTTTTAACATGCACAGTAGTTAAAGGAGCACTCCACCCATTTTACACATGAAGTTCAATTTACTCATGAGCGGCATCATCTCTGGCTCTGGGGGGAACTTCCTGAAGTCTGAAAGTTAGTCTCTGATGACATCATCCCAGGCTTTTATTGCATTTTTTATAAAAAAAAAGCCTGTGTTACAAACTCAGACATGGAGTTTAAAGACATTGGCCTAAAGTCAGGATATCTCTCCCTCCACTGCTTCGATTTCAACCCTTCGCTTTATTAGCCATGCTAGCAGCGCGGCTCTATGGATGGCATTATCGGTTGGTCGCTCCACTACTAAAATACCTCGGCAACTATTAAACAGACTCCTATAACAGTTTGTACAGACGTTCATGGGGCCAAGAGGATGAATCTTACTGACTTTGGTGATCCCCTCAGGTCAAAATGATCACCTATACAGTGAATTATCTCTACAGATACTGGATGGATTGCCATGAAACATTTGGCACACACATCCATGTTCCCCTCTGGATGAACTGTAATAACTTTGGTGACTTTTCACCATCAGGTCAAGAGTTTTAATTTGGTTTATGACCAAATATCTGCAAAACTAAGTCTAACCTGCTCTCACCTCTGTGCACTGCTGGCTGCCAAACTGGAGGCAGATTGGCTCTGTGACCTGTGCAGAAAGGGCAATGATGGCTGTACCTTTACAAACACTGTAAAGGTAAAGCTCAGCTGACGGGGAGTTGTGGATGGTACTATTTTGGACTGTAATTGTTTTCTGATTTGGAGGATGAATTGCTTAATCCTATAATCCGTGTAACATGATTGGTTCTGGTTCTGCCTTGCTTGTTATTTAACAGGTTTTTTTTTCTTCCGAGCTCGCTTTTGTGACGACTTATTTCATCATCAACCACTTTTGGTGTTCAAAGATGACAAATAACAACAGACTTGCTTAACATAGCCCTCTCTTGCACCACTGTATCCAGTAACTACAAACTGATGGTGTCAGCAAAAAACTTGTTTAGGTGTGAAGCCAAAACCATAAATCACATCTCTCTGGCTTGTTGATCTTGTTTGGGTAGTGTTCTGGGTGTCGGAAAGCAATCCTCTGCAAACTCAATCAAACTAAAAAGTTCTTCAACTTTTTTCCCCCCCAATGTTCTTTTTCTGTCTGCTTGACTAAATTTGAGTCTCAACAGGGGTGGCTTAGTCGAAACAGAACACACACTAATAAAAAGAAAATCATATTGATTCAGAGAGTGCTTTTATCTAATCCTCACACACTTGCCTTTAGTAAAAAAACAATCATTCTAGTGAGCAAAAATGAGCAAAAAGAAAGAAAAAAGGGGGTAGAAAAAGGGCCGGAGCAGCAAGTAATTTATCACCTCCGCAGCTGATGTTGCTTTGTCTAATGGAGAGAAGTGCTGCATCCCTCTATGTTACAGTACACAGGCTCTAAGGAGGCTCTAATTTCGCTGTGCCACTTTCTGATGTGATCGGGCCTTGAGGCTGTGTCAGTGTTTTGGTGTTTGACTGATATACTGCACATGTTTTCAATACAAATGTTTCAAGAGAAGTCTGCTGATAAAGATTGGGGCGGCACCCGGAAACAAATGAGAGATTTCTTCTTAATCATGTTCACCAAAAAGCAGGATAACGTCTCAACTTTTCAGACAGAAACTGATAGCAAACATGTTGACAGACGATACGGACCTGCTGACATCCACTTCTTAATAAAAAATCATTCTGATATTAATGGTCCTGAATCTGTGTGTTGATTCTCCTTCCCAATGAGTGTTTTTATTCGGGTAAAGGCGATACAATCAGTGCCTTTCCGACTGGGGCAGCCTGGTCTCCAGCTGCTTGACACGGACTTTGCTCAACACTGCATACAGAAGATTGAAGAAAGATGACAAAGGAAGATATTTCAGGATGAAAGAGGGTACTGGTCATCATTTGGGCTCCCTGGTCTGGAAATAACTGGGCATGATTTCAGACACAAAGACAGATAGATGGGGCTCAGATTCTACTGTGTGCTCCCAGATACGACCAGTCGGCTAATACACTGTTTAGGACATAACAGTACAGAGCAGCGAGGGCTGAACTTGCTCAGCACCAAACAGACAACGTTAGCGACTAGCTGGTGAAGATAGTGAAGCATTTAGCAGTTAAAGAGCCAGATATTTGCCTTAAGAGTTGGTAGAGACCAAAAACTAAGTCTTTCAAACAAAGATTGAAAGATTGTTCAGACTGAGCATTAGAAGATTCGTCTAAATGTACTTTCAATGTAAGTGATGGGGGACAAAATCCACAGTTTTGAGCAAAAATGTATTTAAAAGTTTATCTGAAAATAATGAGGCTTCAGCCGTCTGAGTTAGTCACATAAAGTGGATCTCTTCTACAGTTACAGTCTTTTTAGTAAAAAATTCCCTCTTTGTGTCTCGACGGACATCGTTTTCCTGTTCAGCTGCAGTGGAAAGATTGTAACAAAAAGAGGGAATTTGGCTCTAAAAAGACTAACATTGAAACTGTGATTAGATTTGACTAATATGGACGGGTGAAGCCCCATATTAGCTTCAAATAAACTTTTAAATATACATCACTTGTGTGTCTTTAGAGCACGTTAATGCAGCTCCTCGTGACCCCGCTTTGATCTCCACTTATACACATTCTGCTGAGCTGCCACCATGCTGGCTCCACACCCGCCGGGGCCCAATTTGCACCGCTAAATCCTGTGACTCGCTAAGCTAAAGCAATCAGCAACCAACGCCGCTCGACAATTCATCATCTTTCTTCCAAGAGAACACAAATAAAGTAAATACAAAGCTAATCAGACATAATAAAACTGTGTGGTTCACAGGAGATTATTCTGACCACTGCTTTCTAATAGCTTCTTTATGGCACAAAGAACATTTTGCTGCTACAACAAAATGAACATTTTCTCTGTATATAGTTTTTTGTCCCCGGAGCACAGCTAAACAGAAAACATTTGGCAGGCGCTAGCTTGCCTGGCACCAACTGGTGGCTAAGTCTATACAATAGGTGCCAAATCTAACAGCAGCAGCTAAGTCTGGTTGAGCGTCTGTCAGATTTCACCTGCTGTTACCACAGAGGAAGGAATGATCTGGTGTTTCACTCCAATTAGAACAAGGCTAATGGATCCTATTCATCTGTCTCCACCTGCTCTAACACAGTCGAAAAGCTAAAGGTTACAACTCAGTGTTTTCTGACTGGTGGTGAGCCTAAAAAGTAGATTTAAAAAAAAAAACAACAACTACAGAGCAGACAAGAAACAAAATCAGAACCGGACCATCTGCACAATCTAGTACAACAGTACAACAGACAAATCTCCTCCAGAACGGTGGACAAGCTGGACGACCAGTCCCGTCCAGCTCCCTCAGCCCAGGTCAGCCATCATTACTCGGAGGCCTGGAAGCTGCCCAGCTACTCGGGAGTTTGGCCGGGCTGCTGTAACTGCAGCACAGTGGAGCCTGGCAGACTCTACTTTACTCCTCCCATCCACAATGTTTCTCTCCGGATGGAGTGACGTTATGCAGGGATCTGCCTGCAATCTGTTGACTGGTTGGCAGGGATCAGTGGATCACTCCCTGCTGTCCCATCATGCATCAGTACCTGACACACTGAACTCAAAGGGCTTCTGAAGAGTTGTGATCCAAACTGTGGCATCTGAAAAGCACAGACTTAGGTTTTCTAAACAACATCAATGACAATGAATTTAAAGAAAATATGGTCATATATAAAGCTGAAAAACTAGTCAATTAATTAAAAATATTAATTGATTAATAGTTTCAGTTATTTTTTTAATCAAACGTGTGAATATTTACTGGTTTCGACTTAGTCCTTTATTATAATAAACGGAAAACATTTTGGTTTTGGACATGTCAACTGGGACATGCATTTTTCACTTCAGTATTTTCTGAAGTTCTGTAAACCAAATAATTACTCAGAAAAACAATATGCTGATTAATGAATAAAGATATCGTCAGTTGCAGCTGTAGTTATACAGTGAAATCATGTCCTTAAGTTTAAAAATACAAACATGTAATTGTTCTAGTGTTGGAATTGTTGTCAATCTCTCAATATTTTTGTTTCAATTGATTGAATAATCTTTTAGTATAACTATAAAACCTCAAACTGTGAAAAATTGTTATCTCAATTTCCAAGAGCTCAAGGTCTTCAAATACTTTTTGTCCGACCAACAGTCTAAAAACCCAAAAATTCAGTTTCACAAAACTATGAAACACAGAAAACCAGAAAATCTGCACACTTGAGAAGCTAGAAGCAGCAAACTTTTGGCCTTTTTTACTTAATTACTTTAATGATTCATCAGTTTTCAGAACAGTCAAACATTCGGTCCTCAAATCTATTAATGAAATAATAGTTTAGGCACTAAATTGTTGACTTTATAACATTAAAAAGATACGATTAATTTACTGATTCCATACATTGTGTGTGTGTGTTCACGTATAAACATCATAATGATTTATTTTTCTGTCCCAATAATCATACATCAGTATGAAGAATGCATGTTGTCTTTATTGTAATTGTTGCTTTCTGTCATCAAAATTTTTGAGGAAACAAATACTTTGTCAGCCACCTTCTCAATGACACTTCAATGTCATGGCAGCGAGCCGTGCTGAATAACAAACAAATTAATTACATTGGAAAAAAAAAAAAGTCATAAAGCATATCCAAAGCATCAGCATCTAATTTCCCCCATAAACAATGTGTAAATACATTTTAAGCACAAAAAGAAATCATGTAGAAAAAGCTGCTCTCATATGCATTACCATTTATATTGCATCTGCAAAAATATAGTATTCTCTATTGTTTTGTTTGTCACATAACGTCACCCTGGTTTTAAAAAAGCTTAATGCAACAGCCCTGCATGCACTTCTCAGTTATGATAAATTATCTACATTAGTAAACAAAGCATTCTGGGTTTTTGACTGTGGCGTTACATGAGAGAATATGCAAAGTCAGACAGAGCAGCAGCACAGCAGCGTGCACTCTCAGCACTTTAAGTTTGGTGTTTGACACGCTGCTCTCCTAATGTGTGTTCCAGTAATAAGGCCAGAAGAGAGAAAATATCCTCTAAATGTTTCATCCATTTAAACTATTTAGTCACTCTCACAATTTGAGACTAATGTGCACACAGCGCATGTGGAAGACACGTTTTTACATAATGTTACAGCTACATGTGCAGTACAGTTACATGTGCGGGATGTATGTGTTGACAATACGACACACAGGAGAATAAAAATGCCGCTTTATTACAGTTCTAGCTAAAATGCCTTAATACAAAATCTAAAACCGTAAGTGAACCCTAAAGTATCTAAAACCGACAGTCCAACTGGGGAAACTGAGCTGAGGCCACTTGTGGAGAGGCAGACTACACTGAGGGGGGGGGGGGCCTCGGGGTGCCAACGCTTACTCAGCTCAGGTGCAACGCAGCAACGCTCGCAGCAAAAAAGCTGCAATCTACATTCAGCGCTTTTACTCCCATGCATACGGTGTAGGGACCTCGCCATGGGCGCCTAGCCTCCCAACAACTAATACGAAAAGAAACAAATAAACAACCCAGTTGGTTTGACAATGCAGGCAAAAGAATGACAACTCAAGCAAAACAACCCATAAGGCCAAACAAAACAATAACCCTATTCACCACCTCTGCTATGTGGACATTAACACGCGGGATCACTCAAAGAGGCGGGCGGGACACCAACCACTACCAGCCACAACAGAGACAGAGGACAGGAGCCAAAACTGCTAATTCAAATTCCCAAATGCTGATATGCAGGCTGTAACATACGTGCTCAGACACACAGAACAGCTTAACACACTCACATAAAGCTGACGCCTAAAGCAACGCAGCTCCAACTGCTTTAGATTCTGTCGAGCGCTTCCTCTTTCTCTCAACAGTGACCAGCGTCCTTTAATATAACCTTTCCAGGATTATTACAGGCATGAAGAATATGGGGAAAGTGTACAAGAATGTGCCGGTACCGTATGTCTCAATCGAACACACTCCGAGAGGCTCGGCGATGACTTTCTTCTTGCTTTGATGGACAAATTGAATGAGACGCCCTTAGTACAATCACATCCTCCAAAAAGGCTATTACTGACAAAAGGGCTAAAAGCTGAATGGGCTATCAGTCACCGAATCAATGAAGTGCTGAGCAGAGTTCTCAACTTAAACAATGAAAACTGTTGGACAACTTTTAATGTTGCCACTTAAAGGGAATAGTAGCAGTAAATCACATTTCACAGACAAAATAATGCTTCAACAAAGCTCAAAATAAGACAGCTAAGCTTCATACAGCAGGAAAATGTCTGTTTTATAACAATTAACATGACAATATAATAGAAAAACTGTGTAGCAGCTATTCAATTCAGCTTTGTTCATTCCCAGCAGGGCAATTAAAAACTATGCAGCAGAGCACACACACATGCACAAACACATATCTAAATAAAACACATCGGATAAAATAACAATAAATATGCATTATGTCCACATGCAAAACCAGCAAATGACAGTTTGTCTGCTGAAACTTTAAAAACGAGAATATTAGGCTTTAAAGATAATATCAGAAACCTGCACGGGAAGGAAGAGTTGTGGTGAAGAGGTGAAAGGTGAGACTGAGCCTGCAGAGACAGGAAACTGAATGGAGAGCGCAACAGGAGAAAATGTGGAAATTCAACACATGAGGACGGCTTTAAATGGAGGAGATGAAATAAAGGAAGAAATGCAGAGGAGGAGAGTCATAAAGCAGGATCTGATAAAACGCTTTGTGTCTAAGAGAGTCGCAATCAGACAATTTCTTAATCTGCCCTTTATTTCTTTTTCCGTGCTCAGTTGTGTGTTCAATTGCGTATTAAGTCACAGGAGGCCAGTCATTGTAAATTGAACCTCGATAAACACGCTCAAAGACTCAGCAGCACCCTGTGGGGGACATGAGGACGTGTCTGCTTTATCCAAATATCTTATGACTCATGGGATTGACAACCAATAGCACTTGTTTCGATCCCCGCTATGGGCACAGAGTCGTTTTATACTCCACTCAACTATGTAAAGGAGCTTTAAAGGGAATGGATGAACTGACAATTTTGGTCACTGGTTTCTCAATTATTTACAATATAACTTGAACAAGCTACAAGTACTTAAAAAGAACAAAGACGCAGTAAGATTTCTTCTCTGTGGCTCATAAATATTTATTCTTTTGTAACTCCAATCTGCTCCCTGTGGTCCCTGCACATGTGTAGCACTCTATATGCTGCATGGAAAAATATAATATATAGTTCTTTTCTTGTGCACTGAGTGGACGATGTGGTGTACTGTTCTTATCTAGTAATAGACTCATAATGTCTCAACATATGCTTCATCCTGATCGCAAATACTCCAACTAAACCCAGAAAAACATCGACAGCTTTTCATCGACAAATCTGCGGAGGAGGAGTTCTGTTTATGGGTGTGGGAGCTTTTTTGGCGGCGTTTTCTGTCACGTTCGTGTCGGGAGCTCTTAATCGTCCATTCTGAACAGGTTTACCGACCTGCACACACGAACGACAGAACAAGTTAAAATATAAAACTAACAAGTCTTTTCAGCTCGGCCAAGGTCGGCCTGTTGTGTTCGCCCCGTGGAGCGGGTGGATATGCCGACAGCAAAACCCACATCTCTCAGCTGCAGCCCTGAAGACAGCAGCTGCGAAATTATCAGTTCTTCAGACTGCTGATATATGAGCTGCAACATGGAATCCTCATCTTTCAGTCACTGTTTATGTATAGTAGTAATATAGCTGTAGACTGCTGCCCATCACTAATGAGCCAGGTGGTTTCCCTGAGCACTCTATGGTGAAGCTGTGTCTGCTGTTGTTATTGCTTCTCTGTATCTCAGCCATGATGTAGGCGAGTTAAACTTTATTGTAATTGGTGTTTGAATTATGCGGATCTCAGCTCCCCAAAAGAGACCCGAGCTCCCCTGAAAGAAACAAGGTTATTATATTATCTTATATCCAGACCTACAATGAATTATATAAGTAATGAAATATGAAAAAATCCAATGTCCGTCAGTTCAGTGGTTTTAAATCTGCTCTGTGCAGCTAACCGTATCTTGTGTTAATGATAACTGATCTAGCCATGGAGCAGAGTTGCTTTATGTATTAAGGCTGTTGAAGTGGTCTCAGTCTGTTTGTTTGCGACGGGAACGTGATCCAACCTCGATCAGACCCACATACCAGCCGTAGTTTGAGCTAAATGGATTCTGTAGCCAGTGAATGGAGGTTAGACATAAAGACGCAGCAAAACAAACTATGTTGCATTGTTGATATCGGGGCAGATAGGACCTTCTTCCTGTGTTGATGTTCTTCCTCCTGCTGCAGACACAACTAACCAATGAGCTGAGTGAACTGTTAGTGATGCATTTTGGTTCACTTGGATATTTTTCGGTGGGATAAGAATCTGAACCGACGGGAAACGCAAGTTTACCAACAAACTATAGGTTTGAAAACCTCCTTACTGGCCCGGTGTATAGTGCACACCATCTACTGTCCACTATCCAAGTGTGAATTATAATGCAAAGCCCCATTTTATAGGTGCAAAAATTACAGATTTGCAACACTTCACCTGTTTCTGAAATCTAAACGTACCGCTCACCAAAGAGTAAACTATTGAGTGTTTACTGTAGTAGGGTGCTGACACTGTCCAGGGTCCTGAAACATGACATCATGACAAACGTATCTACCTCAAAAACACTTAACTGACCGAGGAGCGTACCTACTTCTGAACTTGAATTAAACGAAGGAACTTATTTTTAATGAAAGGTGAACTCATCTGTAACCATGTCATGAAGCTGGCGTGAATTAAGCAAACTGATAATAAAATATCCAATCCTGAGTTAACTTTCTATTAGCTTATTACATAAATGATAAATTAATTAGGATTCTATTGATGGGTTGGTTATAACCTCGTGCCCCATGTTAATTAAACTTAATGTCCCGCTCAAGGTTTGACTCACAAACATCTTTATTCTTCATTTTACAGGTTTTTATGCTTCATATGCTTAAAGCTGCCGTCCCGCCTGTCTGTATGCAGGTTTGCAAGGACTTTCTGACTGATGATGATAATGAACAAGGACACAACAACTCCATCAATGCATAAAAGGCAGGCGTGAAGCGAACAGACATGTTTTTCTCCCTATTCTTTATTCAGGGCTTCTGCAGACTCTTTGACCCACAACAACCTGCATGTTTCTTGCCTGGCTTACTTTGAGATAATACCAAGAGCAGTGGAAAAAGCAGCTCGTTAAAGAAGGCACACACAAGAAAGAAAGAAAGAAAGAAAGAAAGAAAGAAAGGGAGAAAAACAGACATTAAACCAAAAATGTGTTTATTTTTCCGCAGATGTAGTATCACCATGGTGCTACGCAACATCAGGATCGATATTGTGATGAGTCATGTCACACTGGGATTGTTTTGCAGCGCAGATCATCAGCCGTTTCACTGATAAACAACCGTCGGATCCCCTCTATTCGATTATTGTATCTGAAATTAAAGCACGTCTGGAAAAGTAAATAAAACGTCTGCAAAATGCCAACTGTTGTGTTCAGATGCACAAGAATAATTCACAGCACTTTTTCCGCCACAGGGCAGAATTTCTATTTATCTGGAAACAGTCTTATGAGGAATCCTGAGAACTGTTGTACTCCACTTGTAATTTTTTACTCAAAGAAATTAAATCATACCTCTTGTGTATGGTATTTATTAATAATGGAGTCATGGACAACAGCTATTTTTTACATGAGGACGTGCTGAAAAGATCCACAGTGCTCTCAGTGCACACACACACACACACACACACACATTATATATATAAAGCTGCTTGATTACAAATGGGAAACAGGTGCCCTGAAACACTTAAATTGTGCTTTCGCAGATAAAACAAATCATGTCATCATTTTTTCACATTTCATTTAAAAATCAAACAAATGATGAACGAAACATATCTGCATTATCTGCTAATAATGGTTCCTTTTACTGTTTACGCCTCCTTTCACACTCAGGCTACTCTGTCTTATTGAATCCCTGAACGATTAATATGGATAAAACCATAAATCCGCCGGGGTAATACGGTCATATTTGTTGACTGCTTATCTCTGTAATTAGCTTGTTTACATTAGGTATCATCAGCGTTTGAATTATGTACTTCATACCAGTGAGTACTGGCACATTAGATTTCTCTTAACTGCTGTACTGCCACTTTTTAATGAATGTACTAGTGTAGTTATTGTAAATTCTGGGCAAAAAAGGCACTACACAGAATGTTATCTCAAAAATCTGATGACAAATACATGTTATTCTATTTTAGGTGTTGTTCTGTTATTGTCTTTGTTTTGTAGTTGATGTTTTTTGCATGTGGTATCAATTATTCAGTTCCTGCATGTGTATGTATATGTTTTCGTGTAAGTAGAATAATTTCGTGCCTGAAAATGTGCAGCTGCAGCACAGTTAGCTGGTGCTAGAAGCTGGATGAAGTAGTGACTACAAACAGGGCTAGCTGTTTAACTACTGCAGCTAGGGAGCTAACGGCTAACACGCTAGCCACCTGGGAACATGCTAGCACTGGTAAGTCACAATAGTGTCAATAATAAGGTGGAGCGCTCTGATTAGTGTTATAAAAATCAGGATTACACTGTGAGTAAATGTTTTACCATATGTGTGTTCCTGTTTAGACATGTCATGATGAATGTTTCTGCTCCATTCTGCAACGCTGCATAAATAGTACAGACAACAGAAAAGACTTATAGTGGAGTGTCAGCATTATATGTGTTGGAGGAAGAATAAGGGTCAGAGACGGGTCAGGAGGGAGTCATCTTGATTTAAGGATCTCCATCTGGCTACTAATTAGAGAACTGAGAAAATGCCATGACGCTATCTGTGGAACGTGTCTGTAAACATCTTAAGGAAGCTGAACCGCCCATCGTCTATAAGCTGACTGAATGCTCCACAGGGAGCCTTTTCTCTCTAACCTCATCTGTGTGTTGCACTGCTAAACGCTCCTTCCTGTACAAGAAAATAAATTCAACTTAAACTTTGATTCTTCGGATCCAGTCTCCATTATTTAAAAGGTTATTAAGAAGAAATTCTTTTAACAATTAGATTGGTCAATTGCATGAATGATAGGCCTGTCTAGCCTTTTATAGACTGTATTCCACCTGACCTACACACTCAAAACAAGTAACTACGAGTTACAGCACAGCAACTGCGTTCAAGATCTGAGCTCACAAACTATTAACCTACATGCTTTCAAAACGTGACATGTCCAAACCTTTGCGCACAGAATCAATTAGGAGTTTCTGCTCTGACATTTTCATATAGGCTAATACATCATAATATAATATAATTTAGTTACACTGCTTTGAGCTTTGAATAGACAATTAGCCTACCTTGCTGCAGTCAAACTGTTATCGCAGTAGGCTACAGTACATTAGGTAAGCAGTGTCTGGCTCCAAAAGAGACAGATAACTGATTAATCAATACTAATTCATTGCTTGTGTCCCCATTGTGACATCATCAAGGGCAATAACAGCTTTTTTTAGGCTTGTTAATCTGAAGACAAACACTAAGGAGTGCCATATTTATGTCATTTTGTCCCCCAGTGTCTAAATAACATTTCAGCCTGTCAAATCCATACAAAGACGAGGCAAAATCCGTTTTCCATAACCACTAGAGGGTGCTACAGCGCCCACAGGAGAACCCATAGCTCCCACATTACTGTCCATGAGTGAGCTATGCTTTGCAGGTAAATTGCATTCAGCACTAATAACTTGACATACTATGTAAGTAACAAGTCAGAAATTTCTTTCATGAATTTGTTTTTAAACGTATCTTTTCTATCTTGCATTTCTATGTTGTGGTCGGGTTCAGGGGTCCTGGCTGTAACAGTTATATATCTTTATTAAGCTAAAGCTTCTCCCTTTGTTCTACCATATTTTATACACTAATTTTTCACTGTCATGCCATGAGTAACTTTTCGATTATGGCTTATTGTTTAGGTGACCTTGAGTAATGAGTGTTAGAACACTTGTCAGGTAATTTAGGGCAAAAGCTGAAAGATACTGCAGCTGTGCTCCTCTGCTCAATTTGTCTGAGAGTGAAAGTGATTTCAATGCAGTAAGAAAGTGAACTGAAAAAGAGTCATTTCAAAATTGGCCATATTTGTGACTTATCTTGTGTTGGATTCTAGTCCAATTTTCATCTTTGTGTTGGCACTGACATGATTTCCTAAGTGATTACTGTTACTCTCAAAATGCATTAAAATGCATAGATTTATACTATAGTCATAAAAAAAAACCCTAGTGTGGCTGAGACTCATGACATCAGTATTCCTGGCTATGGCCCCACTTATAACTTTTATCTTTATCTGTCATTTATATATTATTATAATGTCGGATGTCTATGTTAAACATGGTCAAAGCTCCAAAACTTAAACGTAAACATATGTAAAAATGCTCCCTGAAAGTCAAAAGCCAGGGCTTCAACCTGTCCTTTAACCTTTAACTTTGTGATGTTACATCTTAAACTGGAAATCATGCAAATTTATTCCAGTAGAGCCCCAGAATAAACATATAGACCTGAAAATGTGCATGGTATGTCCCCTTTACTGTAACTATTATTCAATATCAACTATTTGTATCCTCAAATTAATAATTTCTTCCCATGATTTTTGCCCCAAAATGCTGCATTTGTTATACAGGCTGCTGGTTAGAGAACTGGGTATCATCAACATGAATTTGTCAAAAAAAAAGTGCTCCAATAGGGGTTATGGCTGCTTTTTTTGTTTAGGAGCCTGGTGAGAGCACGACTGAGATCCAGGCTGTGTGTCACAATGTGACCAAATAGAGTCTCTGTGACTCTTGTGGATTAGATCACAGTTCTTTGTCTATCTAGGACAGGTTTTGTCAATGTCAGTGTCACCACTAATCCTGCCTCCTAAATATCACATCTAAAGTGTTATTTCCACCAATAGGATGTCGGCGTCTGCCTTCTCGGGACGTTCCGCTGGAGCCTCTGACCAATCCCATCATCCTCAGCGGGCCTCGTGCGTCTGTGGCCCTGCTGGATCACATTAACATCACGCTCATTGAAGCTGACAGGCCAGCAGAGCCGCGAGAAAACCAGCAGAGAGCGGAGGGATTTTATAAAGTGTGAGGACCCTGACACACCTGTGGTGGACACACAGATAGATGCATCCAGCAGCGCTGACATTTCTACCAGTGCTCTCCCATTTAGTGCTTCTGCCTCTACTGTCATTTCTTCTAAACGTTCAAAGCTTAAAATGTCTGCTGTGCTTCTTTATACGCTCACGTTGGGAGGTCTGTCAGTGGCCAAAAACGCCCAGACGCACTTCACAGAAAACCTCACTCCTTAACTCTATTTGTAATGCTTTCACCCTGTTCAGGGTCTGGTTGTGCAGCACGACAACCAACTGGAAAAGTGGATGGTGTGTGGGCATGGAGAACAGCATCACAGCAGGTCCTGGATCCCGCTTCCAGGAGCACAGCGGCTGTACACAGTGTGAAAAACCCATCAAGTTTCCATTAACCTTACCTCACAGCCCCTCTGTTTGCAAAAGGGGGTGGAGGAGACAGAGAGGGCTACAGAGATCTAACACGGAGCACTTTGAAGGTGATCGTGACCATCAGTGCCATTAGTAAGATTCTTATTTATTTATTTATAATGCAATTAACAAGATACATGGTGAGTAATTCATCTTCGTAGCCATTTCAGGTCTGTGTGTGTTTGTGTAAAATTGTCACATTTACTGCACAGTGTTTGCATTGACTATGTAAAGTCGCCAAAGTATAGAAACAGTGTTGAATTATGTTAAAACAACATGACATTCACAATAGTAATGAATGGACTAGATAAAAATAACCATATGTACAATAGTCTGTCAAGATAAATATTTGCCATATTCAGTGATGTTTTAATTATGTTTCCCTCAACATTGTTACATAGAATTAAATAAAATAGACGCAGCAACAAAGCTGTAACATTGTATCACATTTCATTATAATAATAATAATGATAAATAATAGTAAATTTGAGAGCACTGTTACTGTTTGTGTATCTAACATATTTATTGAACTGTACAGCTCACGTCTGCACATTATATTACATTTTACACTTCTTTTGTTCCATATTATCATGTCCCTTATTGCTCCATATTTCCATATCCACCTTTTTAACTGCTTCCAGTCTACGACATACTGCACTGTACATACTTTTCTTTAGCTCCTTGTTTTTCTATTTTATTTTGCCAAAATCTGCTCTTTATAATTCCTGTTCAAAAAATGTCTTGAGAGAGAGTTTTTTTCCAAGTCTGTCTTAAAATAATAGTTAGGTGCCCAAAAAAACATTGACATGTTTTTCCTCCTTTTGATTACAATCCTTCCACTGCAGCTGAACTGTCTGTGGAGACAAAGAGAGCGTTTTTTACTTTGGGAGTTATCCATTTGATTTGTCTAACTCAGACAAACTTCAGATAAACTTTCAAATCCATTTTTGGACAAAATAAGGACTTTTGTCCCCATCACTTACATTATAAGGGCATTAGAGGGGATCTTTTACAGCCAGTATTAGTAGGAAGGATGATTACAGCAAGAAAAACCTCTTTCAATGTTCATAAAGGCACCAGACTGTTGTTTTAAGACAGTCTTGAAAAATTGTGAACCTGTCCTTTAAATATTTTACATACTTTATTGTATTGTTGCCTGCATTATGCAAAGTCTTCGGAGATGCAGGCTAAACATTTAGCTTCAACTTGTTTACGTCATAAATAAGTCTTTGAACCTCAAATCTAATACAATAAAAAGATATCTGGCAATACAGCAGGGAGAGAGAGAGAGAATAATTATGACTGACTGCAGTTGATGCCAGCACTTAACACACCCACTCACAGTGTTTAATAGTGCAGTCACTCCTCCCTATCCCACCCTGTAAGCCCTGAGTGTGTTGCGCGCCCGCAGCAACCGAAAACGCGCCGTCAGTCCCGGCGCACACTGTGTACTCGACTGCACTTTTCAGTTCAGTGTCTTGATTCGTGAAAACAGGCCCCAGAGGACAGATACAATGTCAGATATTATCTTAGAATCTCTACATAAATTGTTGTTGATATTCTGGGGGGGAAAAAAAAAAAAACCCATATATAATGCATTTTGTTTTGTTCGCAGCTGTCGAAACTTCTCCCTGTTCCTCTGTCAGAGGTTCTCTCTCTTTTTTTTTTTTTTCTTTTTTCCAGCAGCTAAATGTATTTGCAAATGTCAGGAGCAGCAGAATTCATGCTGTAAAAGGAGGTTCAAGGCTACATTGTGTGTCAGAGCTACAGCCTGTTTTTTTTCTGTGCCACATTTTTATTTGCATTCTGTGTCATTTTGCCATTTTGAAATGAAGCTATGGGGCATTAAATGTAGTCGTCAGTAACAATCTTGTAGAGATTGCATTCAGAATATCTTACGCTGTTCAGTGTCAGTTTGTTCCTCAACGTAGAGCAAATAACTTCCGCTCTCTCTCATCTTCTTTGGGTCTATATGGTAATGAAGTGCGGCGCAACACACTCTGTGACTGCGGGAGGTTGTCAGAGCCCATGTTGTTTCTAAACTCATTTTAATAACATCTTACTTTCCTCCGCCACTTCTTAATTCTTATTTAGTGCAGCGAGTTAAAAGCGCCACATAAACGTGGCTGTCAGTGCGTTGCCTTTGCCTGTCACCTTATCAGCACTAGTATTTCTGATAGACCTACTTCAGCATCCTGCAGCCAATAACACAACTGCGTGAGGCAACGCAACCTATTTCAGGCTATACAGAGTGCCGCTGCCACCACCTTTTTACTAGCAGATAAAGTGCACCGTTTCATCTGAAATCAGCTTTTCTATTTAGCACTGGCACTTTGCAGAAATAAAAGCAGTCACGAAGGCAACCAATTATTCCCAATTTAATCAGAAAACAAGTGGAGAAACAAAAGTGTGTGTGTGGCATGTATGCAAGCATCCATGTGCATTGTGTGGGCCTGACAAAAACTAAAGAGTACAAATGCTGAGAATAAGGGCAGCCACACAGTTTGAAATTAAGCAGCCTAGTTATGTCCATGTTTTCAAGGATTTGAACCAGGCATATGTGCATCGACAAGCATATTATGTTGTCAGATTATGGTAAGAATTAGTGAAGATCACGCAGGATCTCTTTTTGATGTTTCACATTAAATACATTCCTTCTTATCTCTGAGACAGGTATGATGTGTTTTGTAATTGAGTTGAATAGTTTGGGTTTATTATGCACAGCTGCCTCGTCTTCGGATGCACTCAAAATGCATGAAAATTGAAATCGAAAATTCCTCGCTGGGGTTAGATGCGTATCCGTTATTATGCCTGTCTGAGCTTAAATTGGTTTGCAAGAAATATGTTGTGTGTAAAAGTTGATTGACACCTTCTGCTAATACTGGACAAGCAATAGAGCGCCCACAGTGAAATCCCAGAGCTGAAGACAGTTTGTAAAAATGGGCATGGAGCTTTTTTCTTTTTTTTTTCCTCAAAGTAATGAATTTCGCCAGAAGACACTGAAACTCCAGACAGTCCCTATCAAAGGGATTTTTTGTTCATTTCCACTGTCGCCCAGAGAGAAAAATGGAGGGGAAAGTGACAGGAGGAAACAAGGGAGAGAGATGCAGACAGATGCAGTAATGACCGCTGTTAACTGTGTGCCAAAGTGACTGCCAAGAGGGATTTCACCGGCCTTCATTATTACTAGAAAATTAGCTTCAGCTATTGGAGCACAGCTCTAGTAGTTATCATATTTGAATTAGCAAGAGAATCTTTCTTTTCTTTGACCACAAATATCTTCCTGTGCTCTCCATTGAAATGTTCAGGTTGTGTGCGCACTTCCTTCCAAACTAATGAAGCAAGACCAATTATCAGAAAAGGTGTATAGTTAATATGAATTTTTCTATGCAACAAGTAAAGAAAACACTTCACAGCTTCTTACCGAGAAACTCCTGACAATAAATGAAGCATATTAGTATATTTCATTAACCTACACAAAACTAAACTAAACATACATTTCCAGAAATGGTACAAAAACAAGTGTCACCATGTTCTAAATGATACATCAAGGCTAAATTTCTCAGTCAGTCTGTAAAATTGTGTTTTTTTTTTGTTTATCACCTGAGAAACATAGCCACACTCAGGTCTGTTGTGTCAGGAAATGAAATGGAGATGCTAATACCTGCTTTTATTTCATCATGTTTGTACTTCTGTAAATCTTTTTTTACCTGCCTTAATAAATCTTCCTTACAAATTGTCCAAAATGCTGCTGCTGGGCTCTTAACACGATCCAACAGATAGCACACCTATTATAACCTCTCTGCACTGGCTTCTTCTTTGGTGCTCACTGATAGAGCCCGACATGACCAGGCACCACAGTATATTACGGACCTTCTGCACCTCCACGCCACGAGCCGGGCTCTTAGGTCCTGTACCCAGGGTTCTCTAAGTGTACCTCAGACACATTGTAATCGTGGTTAGATCGTGGTTTCCAGTCGGCAGCCAATGAGCTTTGGAATAGTCTCCCAATAAGCTTGATGTCCTTGGACACTGTGGACTAAAAAAACCATCTGTTCAGACAGGCATTTGGTATTTTATGTTTTCATTTGTTTCTTATGTATATTTTATCTGTTGCCTTTGTTTTTTTTTTTATTTTGATTTGATTTTTTTTTGACTGTGAAGCACTTTGTGAAAGGTTCTATATATAAACTTTGCTTGCTTACTCTTCTCCTGAAGGACGAGTCAAACCATTGTGAGGCACGATCAGAAAGTTGGAATTTGGGAAGTTTAGATATAAACACACTGTGGTGAACAGTATCGAAAGCCCTTTTTTAGTCCAAGAAAACTGTTCCCACAGCATGACCTTTATCCAAAAGACCTTTTATTTTTTCAATTAGATGGCATTTTACAGTCTCAGTAGATTGTTTGGGTCTGAATCCAAATAGTTATTGATGCAGTAACTGATTTGTGTTTCGATGTATTACGAGTTGCTCATGAGACAAATGGGAGAATGGCAATAGGTCTGTAATAACATGTCAAGTCTTGCTCACCAGATTTAAAGATTGGACTGATATCGGCTGATTTCCAGGTCTCAGGGAAGGTTCTTGTTTTAATTGACAAGTTCACAAGGTGTGTTATTGGCTCAAGTAGTCGGGTGCTGTATTTCTTTATCAGTGCATCAAGATTATGGATGTCTTTGGCCTTTGAGTTGCTCAAGTGACTCATTATTTTGCTGACTTTTTCTAGATTAACCTCTTTGATGTACAATAGATTTTGAGTGTTTTGCTGGGTGTCTGCTCTACTCGTTTAAAACGTGTTCCTGTACTGACTCTACAAGAAAAAGCATTGAATTCATTTGCAATCGTTGCATTATCAGAAATATGTTCATTAGTTTATTCTCTGATGCCCATTTTGTCTATTCCATTAACACACATAGGGGTGGCAAAAGATTAGACTAGATACAACTTTATTGTCATTGTGCATAGTACAAGTACAGCGAAATGCAACGATGAGGTCATATTTACAGGTGAGAGTATATGTGGTTATATAAACATGAAATATAACAGATAATAAAAAGAAGGTGCTGACAAGACAATATTTACAGATAAGGTGCAAAGGATGAGGCACACATAAGTTATAAACAGATGAAATGAAATGAATATTATATATAAGTACAGAGTACGGGGGGGGGGGGTTGGGGGCAGTGAGGCCCTGAGGTAGACAGTGAGGGGGGAGTGTGACTCTACCGAGGGACAAAACTTGAAACTAGTAAACGTGCCGCCATCATTTCAGGACTCCAGGATGTCAGGAACACTTTAATATAATGGACTCCAGTACGCCACCACCACCCAATATGACTTCAATAATACACATAAAGTAGAATTACCACCTTTCTTACAATGTCAACACAAACTGATAATGTATATACACTTCTTAAAAGCAGAATTTATGGTAGAGCTGTTGTATTGGATTGCATTAGATTGCACAGATGTTCCTAATAAAGTGTTTGGTGTGTGTATATTATAAGCTAAAGTATAGTGTTGCTCTAGTTTAACTACTCCCAATTAGAAGGAGCTTGTAGCTGCACATTCTGAAACACTGATGAGTTTTCTTTGGAAATAAAGACAGCTTATCATCAAAACAAGAGGAATAAATACTAACCAGACCACCACATTTCTATTCAACAATTATCTTCACATCCATATTTGCTTTAATCATTTATCTGCATTTGTCAGTACACAACACAGAAGTGCAGTGCAGGTGGCACCAGACAAGAACTCTTATTAAATCATTAAAGTGCAGGAAATTTGTTGAGAGAAAAGGTCTCAACCTGCATGGATTGCAGCACTCAGAGGGAAAACAAAACACTATCGCAATAACTCAAACATGGTTTATCTAAAAAGACCAGAACTTCAAATATTACAGCGTGGGTAGCTCACAAGCCCTAAACAAAATGAAGAGGTTAAAAAACACAAAAGGTTTCTCCCTCGACGTGGTCACATGGCTGCAGTGGCATGAGCAGAGAAGAATGTAACAGATAAAGATGACAACTGGTCAAGAGCTGTTAAATAAAAATGGGGAAAAAATGCTTTCTTGTTGACTCTCCTCTTTTCTTGTAAGAAATAAAACTTGGTGTGAATATAAGTGACCGTCTGAGTGCTGAGCTTCACCCTTCCTCTGTGTGTTTGCCCCCATAATAAGATAACAAAAGCTGCTGCGTGGCGGGGTCAAATGGTGAGGCGAGATGCACAAAAGGGATGAATTAGATAACCGTATACACTGAGCCTTCCCATTACCCACTGCACACTGGAGCTGGCCCCTTTGCCAGGGAGAGCTTTCCTCTTAGCTGTTCCCTCAGAACAACAATAAAACTGCAAAATCCTCCGACACAGTGGCACAGTCAGGGAGCAAATGAATCTAGACAAGTCTTTTCCCGCTGCATCAGGGGCCATGAGCACTGGATTTACAGTAAGGCATTAGGAGCAGAGACACCTTGATAGGCTGGAGGCGCCGGAGAGGGAGTTTGCTGCTGATTCCACAGTGTGACTGATGCCCTGCAGTCGCTCAGATCCGCCCAGAGTCTCATCTCAACACGCTCCACCTGCTGAGAGCAAGTGTTGCGCAGGGACTGCTCAGGAAACCAGCCTCAGAAGCGCGTGTATTATAGCTCTGCAATGTTTGCAGTCCACACAGGGGGTGAAAACTGCACCTCCCACCAACAAATCCCAACTGAAACAGGCGTGTTTGTGTGTTGTGGGTGTGTGACGGCGAAGTCTAAATTGAGATATCAAAAGGACCCGAAGTCTAAGAGGTTTACCATTATCTGCCAGCCTCAGCGTGCGAGAGACGGGGGGGAAGACAAAAGACAGAGAACATGAAAGACAGACGGAGGTAATAAAAGAGAAGAGCAGTGGTCGAGGCGGGTGATTTTATCAATGCTGGGCAAAAAGTTAAAATTTGCTTATTGCCAGTTATATACAGGAGTTGTCACCTGTGAGTCTTATATTGGTGCAGCTATCAGTTAGGCCAAATAATAACTAAAGTACTAGAGTTGGTATCCAATCCAATACCAAACATTGGACCTGCTTCTGAGCCTATTTGCATGAACACAAACATGCCCTCTTTGCCTCTCTGCTGTTGTACAAATACACGCAATCACTTTATCAGTTTGGAGCACTTACATAATGAACATTTTTGTTATTTCCCAATAAAAAACTGTCTTGTCAAAACATTGTTTGGGTAGCAGCACTTTAAAAATGAGTTTGTTTGAGTTTGTCTTTGGATAGGGATACATGTAGACACACAAATACAAGAAACCTCCAAGATAATATCTTATAAAACAATTAAAATGCCTTTATTGTCGTGGTCATATCTGACATGAACTTAAACTTCACGTGTTTCGGCATCAAGCCTTCATCAGGGAGTCAAACAGATCTCATGAAACAGTGAAAATCCACAAATGGCTTCTTTCTGCACGCTTCTGAAAATACATAAATGTGTGTTTAATCCCCCACGTAGGCCTGTGATATCAGGCAATGACAGCCTTACTGAACCGGTGTCAAAGTATATTTACGATTTTATTAAACCATTTTTACCTTCACTTCCTGCTTTAGGACAATACTGATGTGCTCAGCAAGATCGAGCTGCTGGGAAACAGGCACAGAGACTTTTGTAGCCACTGTGGACGTTGAATCATTGTACACAACCATAGAACACAATCAGGGCCAAGCAGCACTCACACAATTTTAAAGTGCTCAGCCAGAATCTGAAATGCCACCCAAGGATTTCTTATTGTCACTGACAGAATGGACTTTGACTAATAACATTTTCATTTTTCAGGACAAAGTATTTAAACAGACAAAAGGGTGTGCTACGGGGGCCTTGCTATAGTCCTTCTTATGCAGGTCTACACCTCAGTAAATGGGAAGAAGACTTTGTGTTAAACCATGAAAGAAACAGTTTTCTTAAGCACATTATCTGGTGGGGACGGTGCACTGAAGATGTCTGTTTTGGTCTGTGTCAGAGCTACAAGCTCTCCATGTCTGTTTGAATAGTATTAACCCTAACATCAAGCTGTCTCTAGATTACAGCAAGGAGAGCACACATTTTTTTAAGACAATCAAAGGACTTTGCATTCATCTATATTGAGGAAACCAACCGACAGAAACTCCATACTACATGCCAGGAGCTTTCATCTCAAGTGGCTCAAAGAGAATGTGCCTTATGGCCACAGAGTTTGTGACCAGGAAAGGGAGTCTGAGGCCAAATCAAAGGAAATGGTGTCATGCAATCAGGAACAGGGATATAGAAACACTGCCCTACAGAAAGCATACACTAGAGCCAAACATGTGGAGCGGTTATTTGTCACAACATACAGCACAGAGGCAGAAAACCTTAAACGGATTATAAATAAGAATTGTGATATTATAGAACCAAACACCCAAACATGGTTGTGTCCAAAACCCAAAGGGTCCTACAAGTGTAACCACTGTAAACACTGTTATTTACAGGCTAGAATGTCACAGCGGCAAAGTTTTTTATATTGGAAGAACAAAAAGACGTCTACAGGACAGGTTAGCAGAATATAAATAAGCCATTCGCACAGGGAATGTAAACTAACACATGGCTAGACACTATCTGGACTCCCATAACAGCGACCCATCCACATTACAAGCTTTTGGCATTGACCACATCCCATCTTCCATATGAAAAGGTGACAGACAAAGTTAACCAATGGGAAGCATTTTGGATTGACAAACTAAAGGCTTCTAAACATCCAGGCCTAAATGAGGACATGGACTTTTACTGCTTTTTTGTAACCATTGTCACTGTTTGCATTCACGTTATTGCTCTTTAATTCAGCTTTGATGAATATCGTGGGTCAAAACAACGTCATCTGCTGGAGTTTGTATACGTCTAGACCTTCATGTCCAAGTGGTGGAACACCACTAAGAAAAGGACCAGGTGTTTCATGAGATCTGTTTGACTCCCTGACAAGTTTACATCAGATGTGTTGCCAAAGATTTCTAACAGAGCTGTAGAGGACCGGCGCTATCTCACTGGCTGCAGTGCGTAAAGCTGAAATTAGAAGGTTGTGTCTGCATGGACTGCAGAGCAGTGTAGTGAAATCTGTCTTTATAGTTCAACAAGGCCTGATCCCCCGCAGTATACTGAAGGAGAAAACCTAAAACAATAAAAAAAAGTTTGATTTCTTCAAAGGACCCAAACTGAGATAAAACCTTAAGCTTAATTTATGCTTAGTTATTATATAATTTAGGACTTTTAAGCCAAATTTGAGAAACTTCATTAAACAAAAATGATAATGCAAATGTGTCTGAGATTCATAAATTAGTGGAAGGTGTACTGTTGACTGGAATATTTTATGATACTCATCTATGGGTGAAACAGCAGTTAAACCGTTAAGCTCTGTGATGACTAGTGTTTCCACCTAGATGTTGATGATTCAATGCATCAGTTGAGAAACCAGTCGACATTTTGGGTTAGGGTATACAATGACGCAGCTAAAAAATATGAAAATACTTTTTTTTTAAAAAGGCGGCGTAACGCAGGGTGACAGCACGACAGGCTGTAAACGACTTCAATAACTGTGATGGAAACAGAGGACAGCGTGACACAGAGCAGAGCGACTCCATTTTCCTGTTCCGATTCTGACGTTCTCAACTCCGGTGTTGAATGTCGGTGAAGACGGCTAAACTGGTACGACCTCCTCCACCGTCCAGTGTGATTGACTCTTTGGCTAACAGCGCTGATGCTCCGTGGTGTGCTATGATTTTTTTTGTTTAACTGAACTAATACCAGGACGCACACTTTGTATTTCTCTGACTGTGTGGAAATCTGATATGAACTGAATTTATGTTTCTACTGACTGGTGCTGAGGTATGCATAGTATGTGACAAGGTGTGAAAAGTCATTTTATTGTCAAGAAACAAATGTGAAGAGTGTCAGGAGATCACTGGTTCACATTTCCTGCAGAAAGAAAAGGATTTCCAGCACCAACATTTCTGACATGGCAGCTTAACTGGGGCCACTTTAACTCCTTAAATACTGAACACTAACTCAATGTTGTAGACACTTTAAATGAAAATGCACTTTATGGGGCCCAAACTGCACGCTGGCAGCAGGAGTCGATTAGTCTGACGTGCTTTGTCAAACCAGGGAAATGATTACGTTGAAGCAGCTGACAGGGCAAAGTAGATACGCTTTACAATGTTGGCTCATGCTTATCGCTGCAAATAAGTCATTACTGTTAAAATAAGACTGTTCATACAGTGTCTGCCCTCTATGGATGCAGCATATGTTCATCTTTAAGAACTCTTAGCAGCCTTTTTTTTTAGGACACTGTTCAAGATTAAAGTTAGTTTCATTATCAGTCAATAGATTGTTTTTTGTTGTTGTCGTTTGTGGATGAATTGATAAACCTAATTGTCAAAAAAGCCCAAGGAAACATTCATACTGCCGGTTTTGTCCAAAACTCAAGGATACTCAGTTTACAATTATGTTCACAAAGAAAAGAAAGGAAGCAAATTTCACATTTGAGAAGCTGAAACCAGTGAAAGCTGTGTTTTCATTTTTTTTTTTTCATTTCATTCATCGGGAAGACTTTCATTTATTTCCAAGACTACACACATATGAGGCAGTCTGGGAGTTCAGTGTGTTGCTCAAGGACTGTTTGTGGACTGAAAGAGCTTTGTTATGATCTGGCTCAAGTGGCCACAACAAAAGGGAAATACACCATCATGAATGTTTAACAAAAGATATTTCTTTAGATAAATTAACAAATTAATGCATTCATGGAGAGTGTGTGTGTGTGTGTGTGTACAGGGGGTTGTCGGGTGCATGAAAACATAATAAATAACTAAAGCAACATAACTAAACTCAAACCAAAACCGGTAACTAGCAGTGAGAGCAGAGAGCTGCAAACAGCAGCAGCAGCAGCAGTCAGAGGATTGTGATAAAGCGGCCTCAGCTGCAGCCCAGTGTTAATAACGGGGACACACCGTGGGCCCTAACAATCACCTACAGCTACATAGCAGACAGGTAAAGCCCAAGGCCAAACACAGACGACACCAGGGGTCATCACAGCTTGGAATAAAACATTTTTCCTTAAGAAAAAAAATCACTGAAATGATTTCTCAATTACCAAAATTGTTGTTGATTAATTCATTTTCATTCATTTTCTGTAAATCAACTAACTTCTCTAAAAGTGTCTTTTAGAGAAGTTAGAGAAGCTCTTCCACAGGTGGATTTCTGTACTGTGCATCTAATTAAAAACCCAGTAAACTGAAGTCAACCCACGCCGAGAAAGAGAGAGATTAAAAAAAGATAGAGAGATTATCATAATACAGGCGTGAATTTTGCGAACCATTAATGAGACAGGCTGGAGGACTACTAATGACCCTGACAGCTAGTGCAATTATCCACAGATTAATTCACTATTAAAATTTCCACTGCCCTGTTTGCATGCATATGCATGCATACGTGCACTAATGAGAGATCATGGCTCCCCTTACTAGTGCATTATTAATCATCATGTGACAAAGATGGGTAGCAGCATCATGCTGAGGAGGATAGCTGTGCTTTATAATGATCAGTCAAATGTGTCACTGGGGCTCTCAGTAATAGCTGCAGCCCCCAGCCGTGACTCTGAAAAATCTGGCAGCAGCCGGCAAAATGACACACTTACTCTCAGCCTGCTGCTTTTGCTCTTTTTTTCCAGTATCCCATTTACTGGAGTTGTATAACCATTTGATGCAATAATTGTTTCTGTTCTGATCTGAGTCATCCACGCTGTCAAAACTTGAAACAGCCCTCAAAGAAGCTGTCGACAGTCCGTTCCCTGCCCGACTGGGGACCTGGGTTTCCGGTAAAGGTCTGAGCTGCCTGCTTGTGCATCACGAGCTGGAGGCTTTTTACGTCAGCTATTGTTTTGACAGATTGTTTCTTAGATGGAAACAACACAAAAGTTCACTTCCCACTGAATAAATGGAGGTAACTCTCCATTGCACCTGGTAAAAATGAAATGTATTATTTCTTAATTAATCTTAATTTCTTAACCACTGCTGCACTTTTTGGTGTTAATCTGCCAAACTTCTATAAACAGCAAATTAGAGTCAGTTAAGTCAGACTTTAAGCCCAGGCATATGTGTGGTTACTTTTATTCGCTGTAGTCTGAAGTATAAGCCCATTTCGACTTTATTAAAATCTAATTAGTCTAATTGCTGTATAATATGTCTTATGTAAAGCCGAACATACCCCGAAAGCATATCAAGGGAAATCAAGCAGGAAGCACAACAGCAAAGAGAATAATTCCACGTCGGTATGTAAGTCAACAAACTCTTGTATGTCTGTAAGTACATCTCGTCAGTCACAGATAGTCAAGAGGGAACATAAACAACAAGGACTGAACCAAGTGCACCAAATAGAAAAATATATTCCAGCAGTGTAAACCTGGCAGCTAGCTGCTGATAAAAAAATATGTCACAAGAGCATTGAAAAAAAAAAAAAAAAAGTGAGAAGATGTGAACACGAAATCAAATGGGGGGAAAAAATGAGAATAAAATGAAAAATGTGACAGAAGACTGAGGTGAAATCTTCTCCACCACATGCAGCGACTGAGTCAGAGTCTATATGAGCTAAACACTGATTGAAATAATGTAAAATAAATAAATAAAAATGTAGAAATTTAGAGGCGAAGTCAGGAGATCACTAAAGTCCTCTGAATGAGTGTCAGAACATTTGATCCATCCAGCTTTTTCTCTCTTGATACTGACTCTGATCGCTGTATTGGCACCGATACAGATCCAGTGTATCAGATTGGTGCCTCATTAAAATCAAATTTCAGTATCTAAAAATATTAAAATTAGAGCCTGACCAGTGCAGATTTTTAAGACCTGGCTGCCAATTTGGATATTTGAGGATTTAAGAAATGTGATAATAATATATTGGCCAGTTTTTATCAGAAACACGTAAACAACAGTTTTGATAAGGATCCCTAACATTTAGTTATTGAGTTAGTTAGTTAGATAAGTACTTAGCGGCACATTATGCAGCTGAAAAATAAACTTGTTTTATTGTCAAAAACATAACAGCAACTGCAACAGTAAACTTCATTTGAATTACTATTATTATTAATATGAATTATAATCAGCTATTAACAAAGTTCTCCTTCACAGACAAAAACAAACATAATGACTTAAATCCTCTATTCATTAGTGCCACAACCATGTTGACATTTTTAAAAACTGGAACAATTAGTCGATTAATTATTTTGAGTAATTTTTTAAAGAAAAAAAGTCAAAATTCTCTGATTCCAGCTTCTCAAATGTGAATATTTTCTGGTTTCTTTAGATTTATATGATAATAAACTGAATATCTTTGGGTTGTTGGAACACAACGAGACATTTGAGGACGTCAGCTTGGGCTTCGGGAAACAGTGATCGACATTTTTCACCATTTTCTGACATTTTGTCTCCTTGGCAATAAACCTGATTCTGATCAATGAATCGAGAAAATAATCATTACTTGCGGCCCTAAATTTTTGGTTCAGAGTGAAATGCCTCAACAGCTGAGACATTGATGTCTTACACAGAATTAAGTGTAAAATATTTGGTCATATCATCTTAAAATCTGTGGCTTAACATGTTTACCATCACAAAAAATGTAATCCTGCCACGTCTCTTAACATGTTCATGCTAATATGATATTTGATGCTGATATTATATTGATATTGTTCAGCAAACAGCTTTACTCTGACATCACCGCTTTTCACATTCACTTCAATAAACTTTGAACATTAACCGTTTTTTTTCCTTTACAATGATCATCACAGCCTCAGTGTGGCTGTTGACTATAATATTGCTACTAAGAAGCAGAAAAACTGCATGCAGATGTCTTTACCTTGTTCAATATTCTCAGTCACGTTGTCAACATACTGCCAGTTAGTAGCATATGAGCTGAGGAAGGTATGTGAATGCAGTGAGGCTTCTGAACATCAATTCAAATACCACAATACACAAACATGCACACACAGAAGCTCATTCACACGTTTGCAGATGCAAATCTGTGGGTTTAAACTCCCCGGGCGACTTCAAACAGTCACATTCTGCCAAAGGGAAGCACTTTCATCAAAGCGGTGACCTTTCAACACCCCGACCTTCGCCCACACCCACTGTGTACACACAACAAGCATGGAAACGCACATGAAACCACGTGCAGGTGATGCATGAATGGAGAAGAGCAATCACGATGTAATTATCTTGCCGACATGGCCGGAGAAAAGGCAATTAAAGCTCGAGAGAGCGCGGCAAAGTAGTCAAGAGATGTACATGTGCTGCTGCTCCGACAGAGAGGAGACACTGCTGGGGGGAGTGATGCTACGGTGTCTCGTCACAGCAGGAGACCAACAAGTGGAGGAGAGTCAACTTCAAAACGTGGGAAAACCTGAAAAGAACCTCTAATTGGCCTCCGTCCACTCCATATTTGGCCTACCTGTTTAGAGCAAACACGGCCGCCGGATTTCTACTCACTTCGCTCTTGAACGCTCTCCAGCATTCAATACACACCTTGAAGGACTGCCAGGCAGCAGCAGGAGGTACAAAACAGCGCTTCCCACTGTGAGGAGGTGCAGTGTTTTTTGTTTTTTTTTGCAAAACTTCCCCTCGTTCATTGCGCTCACACTTTTTTGTCAGTTACCCTCCCCGTCTAAACCCCTCTGCTTCTCCCTTTGATGCTTAAAAGTCTACTAACATTTCCTTTTTAGATATTGTCTCCTTTACCAGAGAGATGTTTCAGCCCACTGTTGCAGTCAAAGACAGATTTCAAAGAGCGCTGGTGTGGCAAAAACAGTAGTTAGAGCAGACGTACGAGGAGAATGACAGCAGAGTAGAATGGAGGATCAGACAGACGAGAGGGGAGCCTAAAGAAAGAGTACAATGAATAAGGAGTATCATACACTCACAAGCTCACACATATGAAGACTACAGCCTACGGCCACAGCTTTTGTGGTGGTGTTGTCCTGGTTTTCACACGCGACAGCCACAAAGTGACACTAATGAGACACTGGAACATTTGAGCCTCCAGTCAGTGCCACAGACCCAATTTCAAATGAGATTTTCTGTCTTTGTAGTACACAGAGATTATAGCTTCTCCAAACTCTTGAGAATAATGTGTTTTCTGATTATTTCTCTCTTTCACTCTGGTGGGCCTGCATTAGCACAGCTGTAAGACCTCACGCCGGCTTCCTGCGTCTCCTCACATCACCAACTTGCACAAATGAACAATCATTAATGTTACGTTAAATGCAGACATGCTATAGAGGCACATTCTGGCATCTAAATTACCATCATCCACTCTATATGTATACAAAGTGCACACACTGTTTTAATTGTGAGTTTAACGAGCTAAAAACAAAGCTTGGTGTTTTACACTGAAGACATTTTGTGTTTATACAAAGTGATATTTTGGTGACCTGTAAATTTCAGGCGGCTAACAGAGCGTACTTTAAGTGCAGTTGAGTATTTGTGTAAATTGGACGATTACAGTAATCCTGACTCACTTAAATGCAGGTGATACTGTGTACTTTAATGATATCTTGAAGTAGAATACTGTGAGAAGTACTCTGGAAATGTGTGATGTTGATAGAAATTACTGTATTCTGTAGAGAATACAGTGAAAAACACTATAGACTGACACGCCCAGGTACAAAGTATATGACAGAAAAATAGCACACGGTCACATTTCAGAGCAGCTGGAACCAGAGAAAGTTTAGTATTTTTGCTTTAAGAATTACCAAAACAATGAATGGATTGTCAAAGTAGTTTCTGCCAAGCGACTTGTCGATTAATCGACTAATCGTTGCAGCTCTGAAGTTAATGCAAAATATATAATGCGGAAGGTGAACAGAGCGGTCTCTGTCTTCATTGTGTTTTTCAGGATATCGCTGTTGAAACACCTGCATCACCAATTTGTGGTGCGGTTGTAAGTAACATCACAGTCTAGCCTGTGGATGTTATCGCTATTATTCATTATAGTATACAAAAATATGCACAGCATGCTCTTGACTGCAACAATAACAAGCGTCTCACTTCTCTGGCCTTGAGTTTGATTGGAAGCACCAACAATAATCAGCGATTCCCTCTTATCTTTAGCCCTGGCGCAACCTTAAGGGGCCACTGTGGTTGGAACAAGTCCACATCTGGATGCAGCTCACAAGCAAAGATGAAGCTTTAATGAACAGGGGGTTTTTTTTGTTTTTTTTTTTTAGAGCTGCACTAAAATAAAATCTTGTGATGGCATGCATCCAACATTAGTGGGCATGTTAAATATTTCATCACTCAGTGCTTGATCGAGTCAAGACTAATCTGTGTTTATAGTGTCTAGGCGGCCGAGCCCCGCAAAAAGACTGCTGAAACAGTCTAAATTGATGTAAATGAAAAAGCACTCTGAGAATGATTTAGAAATAACTGGAAGACTTGATTTTTTTTATCTAGTGCAGCAAATCAACGCCAAAGGTCAGCTTAATGTGGAGAACTAGGACATTTATAAAAATCACTAATATTCTCAGAACTTGAAGAGAATCTGCAATGTTGAGCAGAATATTTTTCATCTTCAGCCTTTTGACACCTGAATATTATCATATTTTAAAACCCCCAATATAATCAGTAAAAGCACATACTCATGTCTGAAAAGGAATTCCTGTCACAAAAAACTCATTTAAGACCAGAGCTGCCGCGGCTACGGCGCTAACAGCAGTAACAGTAACACAATCACATCACGCACCGAGCCTGAGAGTGGTTCTCTCAGGCTTGACATTAAGAATGACATGCCTGCTGAATGCTGCCGTTGGCCTTTTAAAGACAACACTGGAATAAAGATAGACACTTAGACCACAGAGGCTGTAAAGAACAGTACAGGAGTAAATGCGAAAAGTTTGAAGGAGAAGCGTTACGTTTGGCGATGAGCAAACACTGCACTCCAGCATAAGAACCTATCTGTGAAACATGGTGGCAGTATCATGGTTTGGGCCCGCTGTGCTGCCTCTGGACCGGGACGACTTGCAATCATTGATGGAGCTGTGAGTTTTGACTTGTACCACACAATTCTACAGGAAAGTGTCATTATATCTGTCTGTGAAATGAAGCTGAACAGAAAGTGGGTCATGCAGTAAGACAACGACCCCGAACACACGAGTCGCTCTACCAAAGAATGTTTAGAGCAGGAGAAAGTTAATGTTTTGGAATGACCTGACCTTAATCCTATAGAAATGCTGTGGAAGGACCTGAAGCGGGAAGTTCATGCAAAGAAATCCACCAACATCCCCGAGATGAGACTGTTCTGTAAGGAGGAATGAGCTAAAATTCCTCCAAGCCGATGTGCAGAGCTGATAAACAGTTACCGAAAACATGTTTACTGCTGCAAAAAGGGGGTCACACCAGTTACTGAAAGCAAAGGTTCACATACTTTTGCCTCACACAAATATGTAAGATTGGACAATTTTCCTCAATAAATAAATGAATAAGTTTAAGTATAAGTTTTTTTCTGCACATTTACTTCACAAATATTACAGAAGCAAGCGCACCTCATGCCCTCATCTCGTCAGTTCCTAATATAAACCTAATTTATTCTTGGAGAGGAAAAAAAAAAAAAAAAAAAGAGCGACAGCAGAAAAATCAGACTGAAACTACTCCAGCTGTGAAGTGAATCAATGTGTGGGTGCATTTGACTGCAAGCAGAGAAACTAAGATCTCATTTAGAAGCAGCATTAAGTGAAGACATTGCAATGAAAATAGGCAGGGAATCTGGGACAGGTTGACTTTTAAAAAGATCGAGTGAGACTTACATCTCTATCCAGCAGAAAGGCTAAAGAAAAATAACTTTATTGTTCCAGAAACTCTAAATCCGTGTAATGACGGAGCTCCACAATCAATTACAGATGAATTCATCATAGGTGGCAGAGCTTAAGTTATGACTCATTAAAGTGGGGGAGATGTTCTTCCACGACACTGAGAGAACGATTCCAGGTAGTCATTCAGCTCTGTACAATATGTTATCAGTGAAAACATTAATCTCTCAAATGAACTGGAATTAGCATTTGAATTAGCCAAGAAGTAATGACTGGTGGAGGCGAAAGGAACAGATGGAGAGGGAGGATTTAGATAGGATCTTAGAAAAAAAATTAGAAAAACTGCAGCAGAGATCGATTAAAGAACGATTAAAGAGCCAATTAATTAATTCTAAACACACCGTTATATTTGAACATCATGTGTGTTCTTGGGATTATTTTTTGCTTGTATGCACATTTGTCTGTATGTGCACACGAGTGTCTTTGCACTCCTCAACTGTGTTTCTCAATCCTTTTATTTTCCTCCACAAAGTCCACCGCCATCCACCAGAGAGCAAAGAGAAGCTGCTGCTGACTTTCATCTGTCATCAATCTGTCCGTCTCTGCTGCTCTCTCCCTAACCATCTGTCTTCATCTGCCTCTGTTGGCCTGTGAAGGTTTGAAGCGAAAACTTCACACACCCCTCAGTAAGTAACTCAGCACTGTGAGTGTGTCTCTGCAGTCTCTCAGCAGCGGGCTTCCTCTCTCCAAAGGGCCAAAAACAACAACTGAAGCAAGCGTGTGTGCGTGTATGAAAGAAATATTCAAATCCGCAGCGCTGCACTTTGGCTATTTCCAGCGAGCTGTTGTAGTCATTTACACAATCAGGACTGAATAAAGCGATGGCCTCTCCAGCTCATCGCTAACTGTTGTTTAAACCTCTCACATTACACCATTTTCTTGTAAGAAGTCCTTACATTAAAGATAAAACAATACAGCAATCATCCTGCTGTTTAAACTGTCATCACAGTCTTTCTTTCTATCTATATGTATGTATAAGCAGATAAAAATCTCCTACTGTTTAACTGCAACATCCACAGCCTCCTTTTTTTGCATTTCTACCATTATTTCCTCTCTCTGCACTTTCAATTGTCAAATAAAGGCCAAAAAAACTTTTAAGGAAATGCTTTCTAATAGTTTTATATGATTCATGGTCATCTGGGAGTTATTTTAAATCTTAAACCTCATTTAAATATGTGTATACTGATTTTAATTGTTTTCTACTTTTTGCAGTTGTCCTTAATGCTACTTTTGAATTTCCTAACTTTGGAAAGCACTTTGTGCTTATTGCTTGAAAAGTGCTCGGCGTGGGTTGCATAAACACCATTTTATGCTAAATTATTGACAGGTCTGTGTTAAATCAATCTTCATTTATGGCAAGAAATCCATTTTGTTCTGGCTGAAGAGTGATTATTCCCAGAAGTAATTATTTTCAATCAGAGGAAAACCTTCAACCCTAATTACGCAAATGTAAAATCCATCAAATATGACATGCAGTAAGTGTAACTATACGTCTCAAACCAAAACACGGGATATTTAGTGACTTTTGAGATTCCCCTTTAAAACCAGCTTTAAAATACCAGCTGGGCATTGTGTGGTGCAAATTATCTAATCAGCAGCAAATCTCACGTTGAGTGTGATGGATGGACGTCGTATGTTTTTACTGTCCATGAATGACTGAAAGCGAGTGGATTTCTCTACAGCAAAGGAAGCCCTAACATCTTCATGTCGCCATTGAGATGAGAACAATAGCGCAGTATTTGCTTTAAGGGGATGGAAGTTCTGTTAGTGTAAGTTCCAAAAATGTTTGTTGGGAATTAAGCCATTCTGCATTCATGTGTCTTCATTGTGATGTGATTGTTCAGTTTAATCCTGAAAGATTTATTTCAGTGTTTAGTCTCTGAGGCTGCGGTTGCTTCCGATTACTCATTCCTTTGTAGTCCCAGAGAAGAGCCCTTAAGACGAGACACATTGAAACCGAGCTGACTGGAAAGTACCCAGACTGAGCAGCAGTGTTGATTTAGATTTTATAGTCTTACTATTTTCTGAATGTTTGCATTTTAATAAACTTCATGGCTTTTCCTTTTGCAGAATGCTGGCAGTCTTTATGACAGTCTCATTTTGATCTTCTCTTCTCTTTTTAAGACGAAGAATCATTCCTCTTCCCGCCACGTTAATAACAAATAAACAATGTGGGTTTAATGGAGACATCTGTTTTCATCCCCACTCATCACACCACCTCCTGCCGCATCATCCTGCCTCCCACTGGACAGAGACATTTTTTGCCTGCTGTGAGCTCTCATCGCTCAAAAAAAAGGGAAGGGAAATGGTCTGAGGGGAAATGGCGAGGAATAGAGATCAAACCCAGCCAGGTTAATTTGCTCACTTTTATTATCACGACTGTATCACACACATCTCCTCGATCTAAAGGGAGCGGCTGCGGGCTGATCAGCGGCCATGACAGATGGCAGTTTACTGGCTGGCAAAGACCAGGCCACTCGGACTCAATAAAGATGCCTCTTTTGATTTGTTTGTGTGTGTGTGTATGTAGAGTATAAGGGGGGGGGGGTGCTGCAGCTTTACTTTATCTCCTGCACTGCTCAGCTCCATCTCCATAGCTTCTTTTCTGCCACTGGAGTCTTCCCCGAGTATGAGATTGCAGCCAACCACGTCATAAAATGTCATATTTCACTACAGGTTACAGCCACACGCAACTCATTACAGCATTAACATTAAGCTTTGCTGCTCTGTTTGTACAGCACATGAATGTTAAAGAAACAAAAAACCTCACAGCCGGTCTGACAAATAAACCCATTCACATTATAAGATACAGTATATCAGCCAGCTCGGTGCTGTTTAATTATGCATGAAAAGAGGGATGTTCTGTGTTTAAATGATGTACCATCAGTCTCACACTGCACTAACATCAGACATGCAGAGGGTGCAAAATAAAGTATGACACATCCTGGTCATCCACAGTTTAAAAATACACAACATATGTAGTATAAACACAGTCTTTAATTATGAATATTGACCCTTTATCCTCATGAAGTTAAAGAAATTGTTAAACATTTTAGGAAATATGCTTATTCACTTTTTTTTTTTTTGCCAAGAGTTAGATAAGAAGATTGATACCACACTCATGCCTGTGCATTAAGAACTGAGCTGGAGCCAAAAGGCGGTTAGCCTAGCTTAGCATACAGAATAGAAGCAGGAGGGAAGCAGCTAGCCCGGCTCAGCCTGAAGTTCAAAAATCACCTTCCAGCATCCTCTAAAGCTCACCAACACATTATAGGTCATTTATTTAATCTGTGCAAAAACAGAAATGTAAAAACGACATTTTTAAGGGGACCTATTATGCTTTTTCTTATTTTCAGTCATGTGTGTTAGTTAATGTCAGATGTTCATATTAAACATGGCAAATAATGAGGTAAACATATGAAGTAATCCCTGTGAGCAAAAAGCACCAACTTCAGACTGCTCTGAACACTCAGTTTCCAACGTTTCATAGTCAAGCTGAGACATGACTCGAGTCGAGCTGGCACGCTGTGAGTGTTTTTCCATCACACAGCAGGGCAAACTAAAATAAGTAGTTTACCTGTTGGAGGTGTGCTGTTGTCTGCAGCTCTTCATTAATCATCATCATCATCACTGTGGCTGTTTCTGCTTCTACTATTCCTCCCTGCATTATTTCTAACTGATCCACTGAACAGAGAGCTCCAAATATCTCCATATGTTGTTATGTCGACTAATGAAGCTCCGCTAATTCGGTAAAGAACATGTTTAATTTCCTGTAAATTCTTCACAATGAAAGTCTTTTAATAATCTGATACGGCTGCTCCTCGGCAGGCTTCTGGAAAGCTGGCCAATCAGAACAGAGTGGGCTCATTGGGAGGGGGTTCTTAAAGAGACAGGAGCTAAAACTGCCTGTTAGAGGCAGAGGCTGAACTGAGGGGCTGCATAAAGAGCCAGCATAAGATAAATAAGGAGTTTTTTTTTAACTGTGAATCATGCAAAGCGACTCTAGTGGAGTCCCAGAATAAAAATGAAGAGCTGGAAGTGAGCATAATAGGTCCCTTTTAAGGTTTTACAGGAAATTGTGTGCTGTAAGTATTTCTTGGAAGGAGAACAGAAAAGAAAAGAGCAGTGACTTTTCAGAGTTTTGGTTGCCAGGCAACATGCAAGTAGTGAACAGGTGGATGAGCTGTTTGTCAAAAAGGAGTTACACTATGTAACTCTCTCTGAAATCAAAAAGTGTTTTTTATGTTACGGTTTGTGTATGTATTAAACAACCAAGATACATTAATGTTAATTAGTGATCTTTAGAGATGCTGGTAAGTGGATTTTTTAACAGGCTAGCTGTTTCACCCTGGTTCCAGTCTTTACACTAAACTTTTGGCATTTTTAAACCTGCATTGCATTGTTTAGTCCGGTTGGATCCTACCCTGGTTCATTTTCCTCCTTGGTACGATTTGTTTGGGCAGAACTGAACACAGTAATCATACTCAGCGGCAGCAAAACAACTGAACCAAAACCACTTCCTCTAAAGGGTCTTGGTGTGGTTGTTTCACAAACAATTTCTGGAGCAGTTTGTTTGTGGCAGAAACACTGTCCGACCTCAATCTGACCCAACTACAGAGCACACTCTGCAGGTTTGAGCTAAAAGGCTCCTGTAGCCGGCTGTGCTTTGCATACTGGGATGCAGATGAGAGAAATCAACACTTGCTAGCAGCTAGACAGAGAATGAATCGAGGTCCAACCTGGACTGGCAGCGAAGTACGTTGCCTTCTTGATATATATTGATATTTTCCACAATGTTGAACTATTCTTTAAATGTTATTTTATTCCCCCACAACAGTGTTTTACAGTTTTAGGTGTCATGAAACAGTAAGAATGTCACTTATTTCCATTTATAGAATACTGGCAATTTTGCCATTATTTATCTTTTGACATTGTGATGTTTTATAGATTTTTTGTGATATGTGATATGATTTCTGCATCACATAACAGCAATAGCCCTGGTTTGATTTCTGCACAGGACCTTTGTTGCATATCATACCCAGCTTCCTGTCTGTATCACACATGTACTGGTTTGCTGGGAACATTTTTCCACTTTAACTGTCAGACACACTCTGTTGGATGTTCTCAGTGAAGGGTGGAGGTTGACAATTTCATACCTTGACAGCTGGGCTGAGTTTCATCTTCAGGTACTAATACTTAAGTACTCGAGTCAGACCAGCATTCAATCTGACTTCCAGCTGTTAATAAAACTTGCAAACTGTATGTCAGCGCTGAAGATGTGAGTTAGTATTTCATTACTTCACAATTATGTTTTAAAATGTAAAAACACTAAGTTTTGCATTGCCAGTGCACTTGTTACTTGTAAATGTTTGTCTCTCACCACCCTTAAATTCCCAGCAGTAGCAGCCAAGAGTCATTTTTTGGCCTCTGGTTGGGATGGATATCGAGAACCGGTGCTAAATTGGTACCAGTCCCTGACTGGTCAGTACCCAAATATTGATAAGCTCCTGGACAAACGGTGCTGCTATCAGTATTTTCAGTATCAGTGTTTTACATGACCACAGCGTGCTCGTTAGGCTAATAGCAAAACGAACAATCTGAAACCAAAGCTGTCTGTATGTAACCCAACTGTTGAAGCTTTGTTTGTAACATATCCTAAAACTAGTCAGATTCTTTTAAACTTAGCTGGTAGCTTAGATAGTTCTTCGAACCAGCCCCTCCTCCCTCTACCAGCGGTACCTGCAGGCATTGAATCACATCAGCAGCAGAGGGAGGAGGACAGAGAAGGAATGACTGATACTGACTGATGTCTGTGTTCTTCATTCTTTCTAAACTTCACACAGTATTTTGATGTCAGAAATATTATTTATTTTATTGACGTTAGTAATATCTCACTGGAAATAAACCTGAGTTTATATAGTGAACATTACTGTCGCTGCTCTACAAACAATATTTAGTTGATAATTTCTAAACATGTTCTGAATTTATTCCTATTTTAAATAATACATTTTTAAAAAAGCAATTCTTGAGTAATGAAAAACAACCAATAAGAGTATTGATAAAGTACTAGACTAATAAGTAGTATTGATAACAGTAGTAGTATTGATAAAATCCTAACAATACCCATTTCTAGCCTCTAGACCTCTAATCAGTCTCTCTGGCTGATAAGGCTGAGAGTTTGAAACCAGGAAAATTAAAGCTGCAGTCCTTCGAGCGGCTGCTCGGCCCATGACTTGCTTTGTTGGCTTCAGAACAAAATGTCTTTTGAAGCCGGTCGCTTGTAGCACTGTTCTCCATCACTGAGCTATTAAAAATTGCTGCAGTGGAGGAACAGTTTCTGTTACAAAACAGAAGATGGGCCAGAAATTGAGTTTTGAAAGCTACTCAGTAAATTAATTGTTGAGTCATCGGTATCGAGCAATAATTGTTAGTTATTTTCTGCAATAGGGCAGTAAAAATCATTCTTATTGCCCCTGCATTAGAAACAAGGATAATGATGTGACAAATTTTATAATGTGATGATGTAACCCACACCATACTTACTTGCCATATAGTTTAATATCGGTGTGTCATTTGAAATTAGTTGTCACCAAGACCAAAAACACCCTTCAGTAAAGAGATAAAAGTTATGGAAATACTTTGAGTCGACCTAAAGGCAGCGACAGTGTCAGCTGACCTGACGCTCAGCAGAAGGCTGTTCCAGAGCCGAGGAGCCAATACAGCAAAGGCTCAGTCACACTTTGTTTTAAACCTCCACTCTGAAACAGTTAGAAGACTCAAACTGGCAGACCGGAGGTGCCTGTTAGGACAGTAAGAGGTATGGACTTCTGTTATATACTCCAGTGCCAGATCATGCAAAGCCTTGTGATTAAATGTACTTTAAAATTGATTGTAAAGCCGGTGTAGTGAAGCCAGCAGTGGTATGATGTGTGCAAAACACTTTGTCCTGGTCAGCACTCAGGCTGCTGAATTTTGTACAATTTGGAGCTGCTCCATAGCTCGACTGTTCAGGCAAGTAAAAAAAAGCATTACAATAATCAAGGCAGAAGGATATGAAAGTATGTGTAAGATCCAGTTTAAAAGATCCAGTTTTCCTTACAAAAATGTGTGATAAACATGTTTATAGGCTGAACTTTTCCTTTTCATAGATGCCAGACAAAATGTATTTTGTGATCTTGCGTAGCCTTTTTCTTATGTAAACTTCATCCACCACAAATGTGAACACAGAAAACATAAAAAAAGTTATTTGTGGCCAAAATCACTTTTTCACCAGAGACCTGTCTAAGAAAGCAGCATAAAAACATTTGTTGCAACAACACACTAAGACAAAAGAGCATTACTAATATGCATTTAAAGTGCAAACACAGCTATCTGAGTTTTAAAAACGATTGAAATGAAGTATAAGATTGGATTTGTCTGAATTCAACAACAACTTAAGTTGGGATAGAACAGACTGGACAACCTTAAAAGCAGCACACTTCAAGGGTTTGTACTACACATGAGGAAGAACAAGGGGCAACAGTATCATCAGTACTGATATAGTACAACAATCAAAGCGCTAAAACCTGCACATAATTATAAATGTATAAAACTATAAATCTGAGGCATCTGCAGCAGGACCTCAGCATCTTGCCATCCCACACAGAGACTTTTGGGTCACAGAAAGAAAAATCAACCGTCAAAATGTCTTCAGATCATCTGTAACTTTTACAAATCTCTTATGGATCAGACTTGACAACAGCCTCCATTTCTGACTTTACCAGCTGTATATAAAATATCTTCTACTGGGTTATCAGCCTGTGTCAAACTCAGTGAGTCAGTGTAGGAGTGTGTGTGTGTGTGTGTTTCCAGCTCAGTGAGGCCATGAACTTTAACCCATTATGTTATCCCTCAGTGTCGTTAATGAGCTGCAGATCACACTAACTTCATCTTCAGTCCCTTCAGACACAAACCTCCAATAGACAATATGAGTTTGTGAGAGAGAATGTTCAGATTATTCAGAAGTTACAGATAAATACGGGTATTTGATCACAAATTTACTGGAAATGCCCTGTAGTGTCAAAGTAATGAACAAAGCTATTGATGAAATGCGCATGCAAACATAAAGAAAACACACACACGACCGTAGGCTGTTTGTGGAGCATCACAGCCGACTAAAAAGAAACAAAGCTTATACTGTAGAGCTACTATTTACAGCAGATCATGTTCAGTAGCATGAAACTGGATCTCTGCATGTGCTTCAAATTTCAGTGTTTGTGTTGTGTTGTTATGTTTATGTTCAATTTCATTGATTTATTCAAGACTCCACCATATTTCCACTACAGGATTTTACCAGCTTTCATTTATGGTATGCTGATGTCTTCATTAATTATGCTGAATTTGTAAATAGTGACTTTCAACTTATAAATATCACTAATTCAGTTCGCATTTCAGTAGATGTTTGAGATTTTTTCTTTCTTTTTCCACTTTTCCTCAGCTTGTTCAGTCTCCTCTGCACTGCCTGTACTGTACTGGCCATTGTAGGGCAAGGATGACAACTTTCAGCTGATTGTTTTGGTTTTCCAGCAAGCAACTTTATTGCTTTGATTCACTCTAACTGCTCTCATCAATCTCTTTTCCAGCAGCAGCAGCAGCTGAAAAGGCTCTAAGGACCCACAGTACACTACCTGCTCAGCACCAAACGGCAGACAGACACAGTTAGCAACTAGCCGGTGAACAAAGTGAAGCATTTAGCAGCTAAAGAGGCTGATTTATCAGGCAGCTGATGAAGACCAAACCAGGGCTAAAAGAAGAGTAACTACTTGATTTACATTGATCAGGTGGACAGAAACATGACTCCAACAGGCAACAGTTTAATAACATGTTCGGCATCAGAACTTTATAAAGTGATAATATGTCAAATGATTTGTTAAGAGTTGCTTCTGCCACCTCCAAGTGGCAAAAAAATCAGTTAATGCAGCTTTAAAGAAAGTCAATGAATAAATGGTAATAACTTGTCAGTGACTCAAGATACTTTCATCGTTAGCGATTGTTGATTATTCTATATAAATACACAAGTGTTTTCAACTGAAGTCTCCTGACAAATTCACAGAATAAGGATCATTTTAGTCAAAACGCAAGAGGCAACTTACTCAAAACATAATATGTCTTGGGCTGCATTGCAATCTGGTCTGATGAGGATTAAACTGGGGGGAATATTAGTATCTCTGCCTGTTTGTGTAATGGATTTCTTTCCTGTTTGATTACAGAATGTCAATACAAAATGGTTTGTCCAGAAAGATCCCCCTTGATTCTCCAGCACTGACACCAAAACTTGACATTTACTGTTGATGTTTTAGATCAATAAACGCTGCTCTGCTGCTGCATTTTAACTGCTGGAAATATCCAAAAGACGAACAGTGTAGGCTAATTGTACACAGCAATACAATAATACCACCAGCAAATAACAACATGAGCCAAGGAATGTGCCGTATATAACCATTGTGTTTCAAAGTCTTAAGGTTTTACGTGTTTAATATTTACTGGGATTTTTTTGTTTGTTTTTTATCTTGACCAAGTAATAAGAGGAAACATAAAATTGACAAAAATATAGCTCCTCAAAAAACGAAAAATATTCTGATATCTGATATTCTGCACGATATCACCAAGCGGGTAGTGAAGCTAATGTGAAAGTGCCTTAAACCTGCATTCTCTCTAATGGCCAGCAGGGGGCGACTCCACCGGTTGCAAAAAGAAGTCCGATTGTTGCTCAAGTCAGTGTTTAATTTGACGTGTATCTGATCCACCAACCAGCACGTATTTTAGTGAGAAATCTTACTTTTTGAAACGGTTCATCTCTCATTCCCACGATCTTCTCCCACTAAGATAGCGCAGCTAACCAACGGAAGATGGTTAGCTTGAGGTGACAGAATCCAAAATGTAAAGTTTGTACAGAAATACAGCTTATCTTTATGGATTATATTGATGCCAAATTGAGAAGAAGACTGTCGACATATGATGCTTTTTATCTTTTGTTTCTAGAGTTACGTGTTTTTGCGGACACGTAAGGAATTGATAATATGTCATATTTCTTAAAGGGAGCTTCAGTTTAATTCAAACTGATAATATATATATTTTTTAACGTTTTGTCACCACTACAGAAAACCCAGGTAACTGCTAACGTGTGATAAGATCTGACGGTGACTGCTGAAGGTTATTGGTTTGATTAATGGTTTACAGTCTTATAACGTGTGTTTGTATTGATTACTGACGGTGGCTTATCAGGCTAATTAGCAGCTAATTGTACTCTGTTTCTAACAGCAGTAGGCAGTAAACGGTTGCCCCTTTGTGTGCGTGTTTTTAAACTGCTTTCCTAATCAAACATGATGACTCCTGATGAAACTTTAAAGCTCAGCATTCTTGTTGCCTTTTAGCTTTCCTTTTTATAAGTCACATTAACATTTATTCACCCAGAAAAAGCTAATATTCCTCTAATCTAATCTAATAACCTCATATTTCTGTCAGCTGTATTTACTAGTTTTTCACACATGATTTCAGGCCAGTTGGAGGAGTTAAAGGTTCTATATGTAGAAATGTGAAGCAATTTACATGTATTAATCATTTTTTATTGCCGATGAGTGAACGGGTAGTAATTTAACATAAAAAATGAGACACGTACACACAGCGGGGGTGGGGGGGGCTGACTGACTGGGAGGGAGAGATGCTTTGCTGAAACATGGTGCAAGATAGAGATCTTCTATGTAATTATGAGAAGTGAGAGGAAAAAGACATCACCTGCAATAATCTCGCGCCACAAGCACCAGGATGTTGACAACAGCTCGTTTAACGGCCACAGATGTCACTAATAAGAAGGAATTTCGGGTTCCTACATATCGAACCTTTAAACTTGTGACTTTCTGCCTTTGGATAATTATCTAGGCTGCTGCTGTTCCTTACTGTATGTCATGTTGTTTTGCGGGGTTCCAGCAGCTGAAAGTGCTGTGTCCAGATAGTTAATGGTTGAAGGTGGTTTCTGTGGGCAGCTGTATAAACTGTGTAGCTGTTTTAAAGTTGTAAAAATACCTTGTTTTCCTACGCATCCTGGAAAACCTGGAAATTTAAGGCTTTTTTCAAGTACAGGACGACACATTTTGAAATGTGATTGTCTTAGAAAAAAATAGTTGCTAAATGAAAATTAGTTAATAAGAGGAACAATCAGCATGTCTGTTGTTTCTCTTCACAATTGTTGTTGTTCAGTTAATTAATTTACATTTTTCTTTTTGGCTATTTTTTCAGAACAAACCACTGCACACACACAAGGGCAGCTGTGGCTGAAAGTGGCTTCTGTTTCTGCTCCATTGTTCAACAGTTTTTCTTCTTGTAAATTTCCACCAGCAGCAGGATGAGAAATAATCTCAAAATGAATCTAGTTGTAGTCTTGTGAATAGTGACCCTGCAACATCCCCAGTCTTTGCAAAATCTTATAGTCTATGACTAAACAGTCAGTGAGTTATGACACATTGTCTTTAGATGTGAGAGGGTGTCAGATCCATAATCCAACGCCTTGGTGACTCGTCTGGGAAGTACCCCCAGGCGGATGATGTTGGAAATCCGGGTGAAAGTAAAATGGCTTGTTGAAAACCGGCCAATACAAAACAAAGACGAAAAGTTGCGTTTAAGGACGAGTGAACTGAGAAATATGTGTGAAGATGTCAGGGATAGCAGAGCAGGTGGACCCAAATGCAGACACCAGAGGAGGAGAGGCTGAAGAAAACCTTCTTTATTGCTGAGATTTACAGGCAAAAACAAAAGCAGGCTGTGCTGAGTAGAGCTGAATACAGGAAACGTCTGAGCAGGCAGCAAACACGACGGAACAGAACAGATTTACTGGACAGGACAGAACAGAGGATCCAACAAAGACTGACCTGAAAACTGAACTTAAATACAAACTCAACTAATTAGACAACAGGGAACTCAAAAAGTCCAACTCAAAACAAGCCTTCTCTCACACAGTCCAATCTTCACACAACAGAAAAAGTCAGAGGGCATCTGGTGGACAATGCCAACAGAGGAATACAGAGACAGACTCAATAACCATAAAGAACTGGAAATAAAGACACAGAGAGAGAACACAGGAACCCAAAAGAACAAAAAAACAAAGAGTCCAAAATCATGAGACCCTGACAGAAGAACTCAAACCACAGCAGACTCACCAATGAACACCAGAGTCTCCGCCTGGCCATCACAGCTTTTGGTTACACAACAAGTGTGTTGCTTCTTCCATTAATACAGAAATGCTGAGTTTTTAGAACTTAAATATCATCATGTAAGGAGTACGCATATCAAGATAAGTCTGTATGAAGGAATGAATTCATCAATATTACTAAAATTAGGCCAGTTAGATAGTGATAATGTCAGTTTCAGTTACTTTTTCGATTAATTGTCCGGCCCTATATTCTCATACTTGCCGATTCTGCCATCTTTCTCTTCAGCCTCCCCTCCCCACATCTCCTCTGCCCTCAGATTCACTGAGATCCATGTCAGGGACGCAAAAAAGAAGAAATGTCCAGAATGGTTCTCTAAAATAATCCATTACAAGCTCCAAGGCCTTGATCTCTAACACACACACACGGAGGGAGGACACAGTGGCTAATCTCTGATCCACTCATTGTCCTTCTCCACACCCTGGATCAACAACAGGCCACGGGGATAAAACAAAAGCAACAGTAGCTGAACTGCAAAATAAGAAAAGAAGAATCTGTCAAACAGGAAGGGTTGCAGTGAGCAGCTACAAACCAAAATAAGAAATGAAAAAGGCATCTTTGCTGTCCATTTTTGTCATTGTCCACAGCCTAAAAGGGCAGTATAACGTTTTTGTTTTTAATTTTAAGAATCTAAGCCGATATATAATGTTTGATTTATGCCTGAAAAGGTGGCTTGAGAATCATCAAGTTTGACAGTTGCTAAATTCGTCCTCTGAGTCCTGTCATCTGGTAGACACCGAGCCTGTACTGAGTAAATGACGGCTCAGTTAAATCATTTTGATGGAAAATATTACATGGCCTTAAGCTCCAGTTAAGATGCTAATAATCTAGTTTTTCACTGGTCAAAAGGGTCTTCTGTTATTCTCATATTCTCAGTCAAAGCAAAGCAAGCAGCCCAGTAGTCTTAACCAGAAGATCACAGAGTATATTCTCTTTTAATAGTTAAATTAGTGACTTAAATTAATTGATTAAATTAAAGTGACTGTGAGCGACACTTTACCTGAGCCTGCTTTCTTTTTTCAAGCAAAAATGCCAGTTTCCTGAGTTCCAGCGCCTAAATTGTTGAGGATTTGCTGTTTTCCTTTGTAATATGATTGTAAACTAAATGTCTACATGTTTTAGACGGTTGGTCAGACAACATGGTTGTAATGAAATGAAACGTGCTCGGTGGGATTTCCACCACTCCAAAGTGTCGGTGTCACTGTCGACCTCCGCGGTCTGCAGGTAGCTGCTCAGCTCCACTTTAATAGTCTCCTCATCTGAGAGAGGTGCTCTGCTCTCAGCTGTGCTGCTGCTGCTGCCCCGCTTTTTGAAAAAAGCTTTACCTCAGGTTCAGCTGCTGCTGCAGCCCTTCGGAGAGCTGATGAGGTGCCAGAAGTGTCTGCCTGTTGCTCTGTCAGCAGTGACTTGATCTCTTCTACTGCTGCTCTGGCTTTGATGTCATCCACCTTTTCATTCTTGATGTAGGTAGCCTTAAAGCAGGGATCAAGAAGAGAAGCCACGTCTAGCAGATCATCTGTGCCAGGACCTGAGTACTTTTCATTCAAGTAGGTCAGAATGGTTATCTTCATGTCCTTGGTCAGATGAGTGTCATTTTCTTCCTCAGCAAGAATGGTTTCATTGAGGAGATGGAGTACTGGCGTGAGGTATGAGACGCTAACATAGCGTTCACCAGACAAGGCATCTGTGAACTCCTGAAGTGGGCACAACACCTTGTTTACTGCCTCCAGCACATCAACGTCTGCCAGCTGGGCACCAAGTGCCTTGTTGCCTTGTTAGCTTTCAACATCATGACTCCTGCTCATCTTTGGATCATGCTGCTGCCTACTGAGGAGTTAGAGCTGGTGGTTCAGCAGTACGACGGTATGACGATATATGAAAAATTCATACCATATGGGAAATTAAAACCGGTATACCGCCCAGCACTATTGGATGACCCTGATTATAAGATGTAAATGTAAAACACACTTCCTACATTTGTGTAGCTTGTCCATCAGTCACACACTCACACACTCTCCTGTCAGGCTCTTGGAAGTGGTCAAAATGGTTTATCTTCAGTGTTTTTGAGCTGCTCATCATCAGTGACACTGGTAATTCTTGGCTGCTTGACAGATGAATTGGCCTGCGGCGTGTTTCTGCACCATCGGGAGACACTTTCAACATGTTTTTCGCTTGTCATGAATTCATTTACTTCACGGCAAAAAAACACATTAACCGAGCCAAGCTCCTGTAGTTTGAACTGGGCCTGCTGAACACTTTTAGGGCTGACTTGAAGAAGCATGCTAGCCTAGCAACAATAAGGCTCATAACAACCCATAATGCAACAGTCTTTGTAGGAGAAAATTTTCCATTCAACAAGAATACCCACTGAGTATAATACAACCCACAATTTTTTTTAGACGTAATTTCCAGAAGAAAATAACATCTTATATTCAGACCAATCCAGTATTTTAACAAAGCCGTGTTCGCCGTGTGACCCCACATTTTTTCCATACATGTGTGCAAGTGCTCACAATCCATATTTAACAGAATAATGGAAAAAAAAAAGTTTAATAGGGAAAAAAATATATTGTTCAGGTACCTGTAACAGCAATGAGCTCTTAACACCAAGAATGGAGACAAATGTGTAAGTTAAACTCATTCATTCTGCATTCTGACAGCAGATGACAGGCTGCATGACAAAATACACATGCAACGTCTGCTCTGCTCTCCCTGGCCTGTTAATGTAGCAGACATGGCATATCATTACTTCCTCTTTTTCTCTCCTATAGCACAGCCTGCCAGCCCCCTCGATTGTCGCCAACCCCTCTCAGCCCCCACAACCTCCCATCTGCTCGCCAGTTCACTTGGGGACGAGCAGACAGAAGATCAACCAGGGAGGAGATTCAAACACCCAGTAAATATGCTCTGCAGACGGGGCGCAGAGCCTCAACTACTACAGGACTAAATGCTGCGTTTATGCCATCTAATGAACTCGCCTGTTTATAGCTTAATGCTGTGCAAGTCCAACACACGCAGCATGGTATTTAATCAAACAGTATAAAAATGTCTATGTCAGTTACAGAGCTGTGAGGCATTTAAACCAGAGCTGACGCTGCAGAATATGTATCAAGTTAAAACATCCGCAAATTTGCTGGTTTGCAAATCAAAACGTTTTTGGCTAAAAGGTTTAAGAAAAGTTCCACCTTCAGACAGACTGGCAGCGCTGCATATAATCAGTCTGTGCTGCTTCTTTTTTCTTGTCCCACTGTCACACTGCAGTTAAATACAGCTGTCACTCATCGCTGGAGACCACAACCCAGTAGGGTTCACACACACCTCCCCTTTGAAAATAAACACACACTTACAACTGCATTGAGATGGAGGTTTTCAGACACCGCTATATGTTATGTAAATTATAAGAAATTACAGTATTGAAATGCCAAAGATATGTTTGTGTCTTGTCGATATTCAATCACTGTAATACAACCAAATTTAAAGGTTCAGAAGTGTAAGAATTAGCCAGAATTTTAGTTTAAAACATTCTAAAATTAACTAAAACTATCAACAGAATGTGAAGAAATAACAGTTTTGACGTTATGTATTGTGTTGCAGAGATATCTACCTAAGTTAGCATGCTAACCAGCTAGCTTCGGCCCGTTCTGTCTCGTACCTCAGGGGCGATAGTGAGTGAAGTAGAGCTGCCATAGTAATGGCAGAGACGGGCTGAATGCTGCTGAAATTTACGCTGTAGGACTGTTAATATGTCACTTTATTAAGTTTTAATATTTTTTCAGGGGAGAAAATAACATTTAGATTCCTAATATGTGGATCATGCCATCCAAATAACACCTGTTTTGAAAGTTGCACCGGCGTCGGAGCAGCTGGCTGCTGCTGCAGATGCTGGCCGGGGAGACATCAGCTGATCATGTCAGCTGATCCGACGAACTGCACCGGGTTGCACCAGCCATGTGAAAGCTGCCCATTTGGCATCGTAGCACATAAGCTGGATGGATATTGAAATATCATAGCAATAAATTAGGTCTCTACTGGATTACTGTGGCATCCAATTAATGAAAAATGATGCTGTAAGGCAGAAAAACTGCATTACTGATTTCTGTGACATTTATGATTTATACGTACCTTAGGGGCGTGTGTGTAACTATTTAGTTGTTACTTAGAGTCATGTTGTAACTTATCTCCTTGGTGCAACTGCTTTCTGATCTGTGCAGCTCTTTTGTAATTTCACTGTCTCCGTAGCAGTTTGATATCTTGACAACCGCTAAGCACAGATTTACTGTAAACAGTAAGCTTTACGCTGTATTCACTCACTGAGTGATAATGGTTGTGGGGTGATGCGTTGGGGGGAAGGGTGAGGGGCTGTGTTGATATCCATATCAACATGTTTCTTTATGCTATCCATTTATGTTAAAAATGAATACTAGCCAATATATTGTTACAAGATTTTTAACACTTAATTATTGATATAAGAATCAGCCACAAATTCAAACATCAGTCAGGTGCTATAAAGTGCACATAGACATTTATACGTATGTATTACCAGAATCTGTCTGCAGCCCTCACTAAAAGCACAACATAAGTGCTATATACTTCATTTTATTAACAAATTGGATACTGCAATCACGTTGCATTATGGTCTATTGAAGCTTGCAGCTATTTGCAAGAATAAGAAAAAGGACCCATAAGCACAAGAAATGTCAGGGACATTACTCTTAGCTATTTTTAACCATGTTAGTGTTTTTTTAAGCAGATTTCTTGCTTCTCTCTTTCCGCAGCACAACTGAATTTAATTCAAATATCGCTAATTTTCTTTCAATACTCGGCTTCATAGGAATACCGATACCAAAACAATACTTTGTTGATATCTCATTTTTAGGAATATAAACACAAGCTTCTGCAAAACTTCTAAATTAAATGCAGTCTATAATTGGCAGAATTGGGATTTAAATCACAACATATCCGACTACAAATCTTTAATGCCAGTGTTCAGTCATTTTTGATACTCTGTATTGAGGTTTAATGCCCAGTTTTTCTTAAATTGACCCTCCATTCTTAGTCAGCACTCAAATGATGAACAAAACACAAAGAACACTTTCAAATCATTTCTTTTAGATGCTCCACATACCTACAATAAGGATATGAACTGCCCTTGACATGAGCTGAACACAGTAAAGACCAAAGTTCCTGCGACAGAGTACCAAGTAGATGAGCCACTGAAAGGTTGAACGAGTAGGAGGAGGATGAGAAATGTTTAAACAATGTCGAGAGAGAAGATGAAGGAACCTCTTATGGATGAAGAGGAGAGGAGACACGGAGAGACAAAAAGGCATAGTGTGGGGGAGAAAGTAGGGGTTGTGGGTATTGCGGTGCCAGCTGATGATGGATTTACACACGCTCTAGTCAGTTGGTAATGGGAGCATGTGAGCTGTTAGAGCATGACTCAGTGCTGAAAGGTCACACTGAGGCCACGCATGAACAACATGGCACCTGGACCCAAAGGACGACTCTGCTCAGACCGACATTCATCACCACACCGACGCTTCCCTTCAACTGCAGCCACATATCGTCCCCAACCCTTTACATGTGACTGATATGATGCAGTTGCATTTTTAATCATGTTATGTTTGGTTACTTAATTGTGTAGATGTTAATTATAAATGTTCCTTTTTCAGGCAGCCAAGAAAAAAAAATCTTTAAAGACATATTTGAGTAGATAAAAAGATGAAATGAAGCCTTTTTCTACAAAAGATCAATGGGGCTCCAGCAGATTCAATTAAAGAACTATTAGAACAATTAAAGAAATATTAGCCAATTTGGAATCAAATCCCTCTGATAATCAAACAAGCAGCGTGATAAGAGCACGCAGAGCAGGATGGAAAAAAAGGAAGCAGAGCAGAGGAAACTACCCGGCTGAAAGGAAAAATGAGGGATGAGATTGACAAACAGGGCAGAGGCTTTGTTTCAGGGAGGAAGACCTGACTCCTCTCTTTGTCGGCCAGTGTGCTTGCTAGGTCAGATAAAAATAGTACAAGTCTCTACAATTGAGGCTAATCGTTGCAGATGGGATGTGTGCAGCGCGGCGGCGGTAGCAGTGAAGACGAATGCAGTCTCAGGCCGCTGCAACAGAGCGAGTAAACCTGTCTTACACACACACACACACACACACATATATCTGTCCCAAAAATGTCGGCTGCAAACCGTTTCCCTTTGCACAGCTCCGTCTTAATTTCTCGAGTTAGTCATTTTGCACTTTGATTCATATCTCACTACATAAATGCAGGGGTAAAATGAGTTGCTTGGCAACTTCACTGCACACAGCCACTTTCCTGCCTATTTCTACCCCTTACAAATATACCCTCCCTCTGTGCTTCCCCTTAGGCCCTCCTCCAAAACCAAACACACACTCAGATATATTATTTATTATTATAGTAACTTCATTCAGTAGTGTTTAGGGTTGAAAACTAGGCATTGAGATCCAGGTATTCCCAGGAAATTTGAACTGAAAACAATTGTATCTAGTAAAAGGAAGAAGAACCTGATAAAACCTGATAAACGCTGCAACACAACAGTCAACGTTAAATATTAAAGGACAACCTAGAAAAGGTTTTAATACAATGTTTGAGCTGCAGGTGTAGCAAAATATTCTAAATGTATTGAAAATAGGAAAAATATTGTGAATAAGTGCAAAATGTAGAAGGGTTCAGAGCAGCATTAAACAAGTGGAAGAGTGCAGAATATAACTAATATTACAACATTACAAATAACTAAATGTTTAAGAAATAGAGCATATTCTAGCGTCTGGCCAGTAACATCCAATCATGTTCATTCAGCTGTACAGTACGTACATTATAACCTGACACTATCATCGTTTACTCCGCTAATCACGCTTTTATGCCAACACCGTTTGCTGCCGCAGCTGACCTGGTAAAGTTCACGCTTCTAGTTTGAGACGATCTATTACGGAGTAAATAATCGCTAATCATTTTTATTTTGATGGATTACCTCTCTCAGCAGAGCCTTTTCTGCCAAATAAACTTAACTATAAATGGTCAATTCCTTGACCTAAGTGTCTCATGCAACAGACAGTAATAACCTCAGGTCAGCACTGTATAGTCATACAGTCCCATAGAACCGCTTAGACGTATCAAAACTAATATTAAAGAGGATATTCAGAAAAAACAGTACATCAAACAGTTATACAGCTCTAATGTATATGAAAGAGTAACATCAGCAAATATAAAAAACTGCATTTTATGATCTATTATCCACAGTTCTGCGTTTTAAAACTATTTACGGCAGGAAGTCATCATTTTAAGATGACAGGAAAAGTGGAAAAGTAAACATCGTGCTTAAAAAAAGCTGAGAAACTCTTTTATTCTTCTTCTCATTTATGACCCACCGACATCCAGCTGTAGTCTCGGCTTTGCAGCACAATGTTATTTTCCCTTTTACTTCTTCCTCTGTTCAAGTACAACAGGTGGTGTTGTACAGAGCTACACATTTACACACATCTTTCTATTTCCCTCTTTTTTTTACTTCTTTGAAGCTAAAGCATTTTTCTCCCTCTGCTTCTCTTTCTCTATTTTCTCCAATTTCCAAAGTCCTAAATAAACTCCAGTACATCCACAACTCTGCTGCTCGCCTGCTCCTCCACTACCCTGACCGCGTCACCCCTGACCTCCAGAACCTCCACTGGCTCCCTGTCCCACAACGGATCCGATTCAAAGTCCTTCTCCTCACTCACAAAGCCCTCCATAACCAGGCCCCCTCCTACCTCACCGACCTGCTCCGCCGCCACACTCCCACCCACACTCCCCTGATGCCAACCTCCTGTCTCGACCAATCAGGTCCAAGCACCGGACTAGGGGGGACACAGCCTTCTCCAGAGCCGCCCCTCTCTCCCCAAACACATCCGAGACTGCACCAATCTGTCCACGTTCGAATCACTAATCAAAACTCACTTTTTCAGAACTGCTTTTAATGTGTGATTAACGATGTGTGATGTTTTTTAATGTGTTGTTTTCTATGCTAAATGTTTTTAGCCTACGATATGCTTTTAGTGTTATTTTTCTACGATCACTTTAACTTATGTTAAGTGTCTTTGAGTACCCTGAAAAGCTCTCTATGAATAAAATGTATTATTATTATTACATTTTTACCTTCATTTTGTATGTGGAGATTTAACTTTTGAATGTGCCAAAGAAATTCCCCTCAGTCAGTCCCTCTCCTGTCTCTCTCGCAGTGTTTCAGTCTGTACATGTAACAAGAGGAATAACAACGCTACTACAATTTCCTGAGCCTCGGCCCTCCTCTGGGAGCTCTGAGCATGAAATCCCCTACACTCCGAGATGGAAAAAATAAATCTTTTATGTCAAGTTATAGAACCATTCACACACACTGTTGGCTTGCTCAAACTCTTGTGAGTGTACTGAGCAGCCTTCCCTTATAGAGGAACCTGCTGCTTTCAAGAGGTTCATATGGATACCATCTAGTGTGTACACTGTACATGAATGTGGACAGTGGATGGCGGCGCATCATCACTCAGCACTCGGATAATGATAGCAGTGCACTTATTTGCAAAGCCGTGGCAGTAATTACGAGCGATTGGTAGGTATGTCAGAGAGTTAGACTGACGATGACGCTCCCTGAGGGCTGCGCACCAGAATGTTTGAGCTAATTTCTAATTAGCAACCTCGACTGACTGCGAAATAACAGCCGATTTGGCCCGCTGTCCTCATAATGAATTCAATTACTAATGACTGCAGAGTGGAATTAAAACCACATACAGCCAAACCTCTGTGTTGCAGTCATGTCCCGGAGGAAGGTGGAGAAGCGAGATTACCGCATTAACAAAAAAGGTTCATCCGTGCAAAATGCACATATATCCACACTAAGTCTCCCATATTTAAAAACCTCAACGCTTTTACAGCAATGATATCTCTGTCTCTGTGCGACAACATTGTCCCTTTCTTTGTGATTTCCATGATCGGCTCAATTATCACGTCTCTCTTGAGCAGAAGATTGCAATCTCACAGATTTCTATAGAAACAAAGCCAAAGAGTGTGTGTTAGCGTGTGTGTGTGTACTTGATTGCATATGCTGTAATGTATATTTAAAAAGGTGTTAAGTGTAGCGTTTTCTCATCAATAAAACATCATGGTAATTTTGAGACATTAGTAAGCAAACAGGAGCATTATTCTAGGATCAGACAAAGGGACTGACGATGAAAACAAGCCTTTTGGCTAACTTGGGTTTATTTACGTTTGTTTGAATGTTGAGCCTTTTCTTATTCCCACGGCATCAAATACCGACGGTTTGACACGCCCCTCAGACCCTTTGGCGTCTGTATGAGATGCACCAGGCTTTCAACTAACAATGTAAATGCATCAGCATCATTATTAGACGCCATGAGACCGATGACGTCTATATAAGGTGACATTTTTCCTTGTTTGGAGGAGGTGGGTTGGGTGGATGGCTAGATAGTTAGGTGGCAAAGAGTGGACTTTGTGTTACGTTTCCAACCGAAAAAAAATCCAACTCGAGACAGTTTTTTGTTGTTGTGTTTACTGTTGCCAAGATGATGTTTCAAGTGGTCATTTTAACCCAAACCACGATCTTTCCCTAACCAACCAGCTCTGAGCGTGTAATATTCCCGCAGATGGATTTACATTGGGTTTAGTTGAAAGCCCGGTGCATCTCATACAGACGCCATAGGGTACCTTGTGTGTCGGTACCAGACGCCAAAGGGCGTTGACAAAGCGTCGGTATTTGACGACCTCTGATGAGAACGTGTTGGAATGTTGATTCATGTACATTGTCGCTTTTCTACCAAAAAAAAAAGGAATGCCAAGCAGACTGGCAGCCTCTACACTTGTTAGATTGTGTGACACTGGTTTGTGTTTGGCAGCGAGTGTGCTGAAGTGTTTAATGGCACCAAACAAAGCTGAAACTTTCTCACAGTGCTAGATGGTGGAGGGAGATGAGGAGAAAAAAAAAACCTCACTCCCAATATATTTATCCTCTTTGGCAAGAAAAAACTGCTAAATGATGAAGGGGCCAAACGGAAATTTCTTCTTTGTAGGAAAAATTGTCTTACTATTATAGAAAAGGTCTGCGTAGCAAGACTGATGGACGAAAAAGCCAATAGTTTGTTGAAATGTTGGTGATTATCCCTCATTGCAGAAGAAAGCTGTGCACACACGACTAAATGTAAATATAAAAGTTAAAGCAACTCATTCACCAATTGACTTGGTGAGTACCGTGTTATTATTACAGATGGGAATGTTATATGAAACTATAATTAACCCTATGAAGAGTCTCAGAATATGGCTGGACTGTGTATGAAACGCTAGAGGGATTTTGATTTGAAACGACGCATACAGGAAGTGGCGACACATGGCCGAGGCTACCAATGAAGTTACCGATAGGCTACCGATAGCATAACTTCATCACTCAGTCAGTGACCTGGTCCGTGGAAATATGTGTCAGCTTCAGCACTTTCCTGTTGGGAAACCATCTAAAATGAGAGAGATTTAACAGAAATAACTGACCCACGGGGCTGAAAAAGGTAACTGAGTCTCCTTCCTGGTTGTTCTGACACATTCATTGTCGTCAAACGGGCAGCTAGCTTGTAAGATTTATATTTTAAAGGCTCATTATTACGGTTTTGTATTTCTCTGTAATGTAGCAGTGTTAACAATAAGTGTTACTTATAACTTTCTTTCTCAGACAAAACCATTTTCTGATGCCCCCCCCAAAAAAAACAATTTAAATAATTAAATTAGTATCATAAATGCGTGAAAATCCGTCAACTTATGGCTTGAACTAACGACTACTAGTCGACTAGGAAAATCTTTGGTTGGGTGCAGCCCTACAGTATGTATGCTGTTTTGTCTCATTTCAAAACTTTGACGCCATATACAGCTGGTATTTCCTAAAATATTTAAACACCATGTATTTATGACAGCATAATTACAGCAAACGTAAATATTCATATAATCTGTATCATGATATAATCGTGTCCCAGTACAGTTTCTTATGATCACACCCTCTGAGACTTGTCTTTACTTCATATTATTGTAAATTGTCTTTGTATGTTTTGGGGTTTTTTTGTCAGAAAAAGTAAGAAATTTGGTTTACTTGTTTTGTGCGCTTGTCATTCATTATGCTTTACATTCTTTCAGCCTCATAATTAACAATTACTCAAACGGTAATATGGCTGAAACCCTTGTCAGCACCACTATAATTTCATATGACTGATTAATAACAGTATCTGTATTTCACATGTCTTTACAATCAAGATCAGGCTCTGATTTTCAGCTACTGTCCAGTTGGTATAAATTTATAATAATTATTTCTTTATGTAATATGACCAAAGCACACAACTGTAGGTGAGTCTAGACAGAGATAAAGAGGTGAAACCCAACTGTAGGCTACTTCTCCTGACCATGAAAACATGAAAAAAAATGGATGTACAACAGCAACAGTGATGATGAAAGGAAAAAAAAAAAGTTTATACACTGTAAACTGAAAAAATGATGATGTTGCTTCAGAGCGCATTCCTTCACTTCTCTCAATTTTATGCAAATCTTTCACTATATAAATGGGCGTCTGCCTGCTTGGCTGCGAAAAACAGCAATCATCACTCCATGCCCCATGGGCACAAGTGTGTAATGAGAACAGATCTACAGCAATAACACAAAATCTGTGCCTGAGCACACACAGAGCCCTACATGCAGGTTTTCAGCCACATTTTTGGGTGTGTTTGTATTCAACTTCTATTTCTCTCTGTGCTAAATGAGGCCACGCAATGAGTGTAGGGACAGAGAGAGAAAGGCAGGAGGATGCTGGGAGAAAACACAGTTTGTCCTCAAAGGGAGTGACGATCTGAATTTCAGATTCACAGTAAAGGGAGGCCAGTTTCTGACGGGTTGTTGTTGTTGTTGTCATTTGTCATTTTCCTGAAGCCACGTTGTACGACCAAGGTCAAACAAACTTGACTCATCCTCAACCTGGTTAAAATTCCTCACTACGCTCCTGTTTTCTCAATGCCTTTCAGCAAAGCAAACACAGAGCGGCATCATGGGAATGGTAGTATTCATGGCTTTTCAGAGCTGCAGGTGAATCGAGCGGTGGGAATGGGGATAAAAGGGGGGAAGAAAGGAAAAGATGGAGGTGGAGAAAATTATGCTCCACAACACCACAGAGGAAACTCCCACAGGACGGCGGCCCAGGAGAGCGGCGCGAGATTGAGAAAACGCCCCCCTGTGCCACCCACTGCTGCTTCAGGCTGCGATAAATGAAGGAGGGAGGAGAAGGACAAAGATGAAGGTTGGAGCAAGATGAGAGATCAAAGCCAAGGCACACACCTCACAGGAAGCTCTGCTATCAGATCAGTTCATTTACACCTCAGTAAAGTGTACAGATGGAAGATGATAAATTACTGATGAAGCTCCACGTTGACAGTATAAACCTGCGTCTGCTCTGTGGTTGTTTGCTGGAACACAGTCATTAAAGCTATGAATCTAATGTTAGCAACAGAGCATGTCCTGTGTCAAAGCAGCTTAAATTCAAGCCTGAGGCGATGCAGCTCCACTGGTTTTCTGTCCAACCAGCTAGCTGACTGCGCTCTGGGTCTGAATCACTCACCGTGGAGAGCAAAGGGATGAGAACAAGCAGAGCTGCAGACCTTGAGGCTCAGACTTGAGGCTAAGAGACTTTATGTGTTTATAAGTTGAAGACACCAGTCTCCTGGGCACGCTCATCAAGGCGTTTTGTTAGGAACTCAGCGGGCCACCAACTCACACTCCAAACATAAAGACCGGAATAAATAGAAGGCTGTAAACTGAAAACTACACGGCTCACCGGCAGCAAGACGCAGCACATATCAGTTAACACCCTACTGACAAAGAGAGGCAGAGTTTCTTCACTGTGAGGGTCTTTTGTGGATTGTTGATTCCGTCAGAGGTTTTTTTCCGTGCGACGATAAGCTCCTCAAAGCCCGCAATAAACAAGGTTACATCACAGATGCATTCAACAAGCGCTGGTGGGGATTTGAAAAGCCAACCCCTGTTAAATTATTGAACATTTCACGCCACTACCTTCACTTCATAAATGATACTTTTAACTAATACATTCAAACTGTATCCCATTTCAAGACCCAACGGGGTGACATCCAGATATAATACTGTTTAATCTGACATCGTCAACATCACCTAGGGAAGGGAGGAGCACATAAATATTTAACCTATCCATTACACTGTAAAAAATGCACATAATAAACTAGTATGACAAAAGTCCTCCAACCTAAATGACAAAATCAGGTTATTTGTATTCACCTTCCGAAATGACCCACATAAGCATTTTCTAATCTGAAAGCACAATACACACCGCAATGCTAATGAAGTCGTCAAAGTCCAACTGATATCACTTTTATGCATCCCTCTTTGCAGTCAAAAATAATGTTAATATGTTTTTAAATGTATTGTTAATAGTTTTTTTATTAGTGAAAGGAAGAAAAAAGGAAGAGGTGTGTGTCGGTGTCCGCGTTTGATTGACAGCTGGCTGGATGAGTGTCGGTATTACAGCAGGAACAAGTGTAAACATAATACTTACATGTTGTTTAATGTGCTGCAGCTGAGCAGCTAATTAGCTACCTAGCTTGCAAACTGACGTTAGCAGCGCACTATTGCCTGGTGAATGTTTTTTGGATGCTCGTTTAGCTAGTTCATGTTAAGTTACATTGTTTTTTTTCCTCATAGAAGAACAGGATATGTGCTGACTCAAGACCAAACCACTCCGCTCCTCCCCTCTCTCTGGAAGTAACTGAGCTCTACGATTCAACGAATGCAGGTATCGGGAGCTATCTGTGCTCTTTGAGTAAGCCGTAGCAATGTCTTCCAGCAGCTAACGCTAGCTTGGAGCCTCAGCACAAGAGGAGTACTAAGCCAGAAGTGCGTTCACATATTGAGTGACAGCCGTGAGATCCCACCCCTGACATTGACCTTCTTGAGAAGGGCGAGGCTAGCTTAAAAACTTGGAAAGGGAATATCTCTGCACTGCTGCCAGGCAGTTCAGCGAGCCTGGGTCACAGAAGGCTTTGAAAAAAACCTCGACATTAAGATATGCTTTATTACAAATGAAAAATATGAGAAAAAACTTACACACCATACCTGTAAGTTAGCTACATTATTAGAGACATCAGATCTGATTTAACAAATATTAAGGACATGTGATTGTCTGTTTAAAGAGATCTGTATCAACAATTGTATCAGAAGTATCATAAATGTTGATATTTTGATCATCTGCCGGTCAAATAAAAAACAGTAAAGCAAAAAGTGGAAAAAAGTCACATAAAATCAAAATTTGCCGAATGACATTCTGGCTTCAGCTCAGACACATCTGGATTACTGTACTGTACGTTCCTCAGACAACTTTATCCCTGACTTCATTGTGGAGCTCAGAGGTCAGTATATTTCTCCATAGATGATGACAGAAGCAGTTGATGTGTTAACGGTCTTCCTGTCTCTGACTGCATGTCCAATTTCTACATTTACATTTTCAGCTGACAGCTATTTTCTGCGGTTACATTAGAACCGCTTCCTGTCAATCACAGCCCAGTAAGACCAAAAGAAAAACCAAAGCAAGACACACAAATGAGAAAATAAAGCTGCGCGGTTGCAGGTTCGTAAAATTGCCGTTTTCTTTACTACCCGGAGTAAACTTAAAATTTTATGCAACTTGTAAAATATTTAAGCTAATAACCAACTAAGATTAATGACTTGCAATTATATTGTGATGTTATATATGCTGTGAAACTACACATACTGTACATAAACACACAGATATCGAACACAGAAAAACACTCAAATCACCCAGGCGTGTGTGGCAGGATACAGAATCCTTTAGTGCTCCTCACTGAATAGATTTCACATATTAATTTGCAGGATTACTGATTAAATCAGAATCATAAAGAAACACTCACCAGTCACCAGGCAACACTGCAGCTGCTCACTGAATAAACTTCAGCTCATTTCCTGCAGAAAGAAACCCCACAGAGGTACCATGTATGCAATACTTTATACTCATGAAAATACTTTGCAAAGATATATTTTTAACAGTGTTTCCTTCGTAAAGGGTTTAACATGTCAGGTTGATATCAGCGCAGAGTGACACCAGAAAACCACCCACACATTACAATTTAAATGAATTAGTTCCCCTTTCATTAGATGCAGAGTACATGTAGACTGGAAAAAAAATGAAGGGAAAACAATTACTAACAGTGACCAAGAGGTTTTGTATCTAGTCTGACACATAATGGTTTCCTACACAGAAAGACGGACATAAATGAGAGTGGGAGTGACGGCGATTGTAGCTGGAAAAAGTAAAAAAGGGAGAGACAGAAAAAAAGATTTGACAGCAGTGTCGAGGCTCATAACTCAAGCAGTCTCGCACTCATTATTCACGACTAATTTCAAAAGTTATTTTATTACTTTTCTTATTACCCTCTTGCAGCAATAATATTGTCAGAAAGCTTGTTAAATTACTTGTACCTTAAATCCAAAAATTAGTAGTTGCATTCTCTTGTGAATGATAATGCAGACAAATAGATGTCCAATGTTCTTTCTTCACTTTGCTCAATAAAATAAATCTGGAAGGAATATTTCCACCTGGAGAAACTGAACCTGTCTGCTAATATTCATTGAGGTTAGTTTAGATTAAAAGTAAGATGTCTAAATGAGGAAAACAAATCAGTGGATGAAAATGGTAAAATGGTACAATGGCATTTATATAACGCCTTTCTAGTTTGCCACTTACACACCAGTGGCACAGCCTTCAGGAGCAATTTGGGATTCAGTATCTTGTCCAAGGACACTTCGACATCTGGACCGGAGGAGCCGGGAATCAAATGTCGGTCGTCCAATTAGCGGACGACCTGCTCTACCTCCTGAGCCACAGCCGCCCCCAAATGGGATACAGTTCATGGAGGGGGGGCTTAGAGTTGATCACTACTTTTTAGCATACGCCAAAATATGAACACATTAACATGCTGTTTTTAAAGTCACATGCTATGAAGTTCATGGATCTGGTATAATAATGTTTAAAGCAATCTGGGTAACATACAAAAGATGTTCTTAGACAGAGAGGTTTAATTTAAAAAAACATTCATACAACCAGCTCCAAAACAAACGTACACAGGTAAAAAACACTGAGTAAAGCAGTTTCATGTAAAAAAAAAAAATCAGTGTTTCTCCGACGCTGTTTGGCAGACACAGGCAACCGGGGCGGGCATGTAGCCGAGCTGCTGCTAACGTTTGCTCAGCTTGTTTCTCTGATAATAAGATCCAGACGTCCTATGACTAAAATCCTTCATCCGGTTAAAAGTTATAGTTAAAAACACCCAAGATCTAAAAAGTTTATTGTAAAAATTTGGCTTAAAACTGAATAAAAGTCCATTTATGACCGTTTCTGAAGGATAACCACAACGCAGACGCATGCATCTTGTGTGTGTATACTCTTTGGTAAGACGGCACTGACAGGTGACCAAATGAAACAGACCGTTACCTTGATTAAAATTACAGATTTCTCTGGGTTTGGAAATTGTTGGAAACATTTGGGATAATGTAAATACACAACTCAACAAACTATATAACACAGGTCAAGTCGTTTTAATGCAGAATAGTTACATATTATAGCTTTAAAAAACAGGTTTTTCTAAGAATTTATGGTCTGGGATAAAAACAACTCTTTGTACTGTATAAGTTCATGCATGTTTAAGTCAGGCAAAGACGGAAAGAGCAAAGAAAATGTCCCCTTTCTAAATTGGAAACTAATTGCATTCTCATATTTTTAGATGCTTTTAATGTGCACATAAGACCACAAATTACACACTTAGGAGGCAGTCACAGAATAACCTTTCCAAGCCATTTAACAATTGTGTAACTGAAACTGAGAGAGTAATTTGTTCCATTACTTTGACAGTTCTCTTTGAGCATGCATGCTTTCCTCCCCATGCTCCGACTTAATTCTCACCTCTTTGTGTTTCAGATGCAATTAGGATTTTGTCAGTACTTTTATGGGCCCAATCAAGCAGACACTAAATGAGAAGAAGGATGGGCGGGCTCCTGCAGGTTCCAGCTGTGCGTGTATTAGCACAAAACTGGGCTGAAGTCTCTCTACACTGATTCCATCCCTGCAACATGAGGGTTTAAAACCGCAATACCAGATGCAGAAGGAGCTGGAGCCCCGGGGGGGGGGGGCCTGACACCCGCAGTCAGCAGAAAACAACTCTTATAAGGCTTCAAGAAATCAACCTTTATGGTATCAACGCTTATTGCTTATTGACATATCACACCTGCAGAGAGGACCTCATCTTTATTGATGAATACAGAGATCAATCTGGTCAATGACGTCTGCGATTGTGTGTATATCTGTGGGGGTATGAATGTGTCTGAATGTCACAGTAACTGTTTTAACAGGTGCTTATAGTGTTGCGTCCACCTGTATGATCTTTCTACGTACATGCATACAATCATCATTTTCCTCCACCTGTCATCAGTCACACTGGGCTCCAGATGGTTCCTTTACCGGCTGAAATATGAGCTCAAAAGGCAGCTACGATCACTTATAAATCAAACTGAGGACGGAGCAGCGAGGGCTACATGATGGGAAGAGACAGAAAGACAAAATGGGAGGGAGGAAAAAAGTCGGCGACGGACTAAATAAAAGATGAGCCGGGGCGACATATGAGGAGGAAGCATATAGAAACAGGAGGAGGTACAGGAACGACGAAATCACTCGCGGGGACAATGAGTGCAGGGAGAGTGAAAAAAAAATGCTGATATCGGAGGGCGAGGCCAGCATATGGTGCACTGGGAACTACGATCAGTATCGACCTGAAGGATGGAAATGAGGAGCAGCGCTGAGACAGACTGAAGAGTCTCAACTGCCATGACTGATTATACACCTCAGGGCTATCTTAATCTCATGAAGTTATGCATGAATATCGATAATGCCTAATGACATCTAATCAAACAGACGTGCGAGCACTTGGAGCTACACACATAAGCACACATTCATTAAAGGCTAAAACAGTCTGGAACTCATATTCGATGCACTTTAAGTTATTAAATTCCTTGTGTCAGCTCATTTCCTCCATGGCTGCCCATCTCTCCAGGAAATACTTTGTGCCACCTTTAATCTGCACTTCCTGCCACTCACAGGAAGTTCATTTAGCTGGAGGCGGGAGAGGAAGACAACAAGCGTGATAAGACTCCAGCGCAGGAGTGCTGGAAGGGAGGAAAGAAGGAAGCAGAGAAAAACCTCTTTAAAAACACTGTCGTCATGGAGACAAAAACATCTTGGACATGCCGAGAATCCGACATTCCTCCCCAAAAAGCAGTAAAAAAAAAACATTAACACTCCGCGCTGAATAAGACACAGTGAAAAAGAGGAGGTGTCACCCGACGCCGCATCGAGCCTCACCGAGATGACAGCGGTGGAATAAAAATGTCGTGTCTTCTCCATCTCCAAAAATAACGTTGTAAACAGTCACCGGTCCAGAGAGAAACCTAATCTCAACACAGCAAACCGCAACACAACTCACACCTGAGCTGCTCCGGTGTCCTCGTCTCCACTCTGCACAGCGCTGTGCTCGTCTCAGCCTCAGCTCGGTATTCATCATGTGTAAGTAAGTGTGCATTCAGTCAGGCTATGCATGGATTAACACACGGAGGCCCCCGGGGGCACGCAGGAATATGTTCATGTTCTTCAGAAGCCAGTGAATAGAAAACACCTGTAGATAGCTGAACATACTCATATCCATGTTTAGACCTAAGATATTATAGAGTAAGTTATATACAACCTACAGTACAGACTTTTTAATAACTTACTTTGAGGAATATACATAAAGAGCTGCAACAATTAGTTGATTAATGGATTTGTCAATGGACATAAAATTAATTGTCAACTAATAAACTCAATATCTTTGGGTTGTGGACTGTTGATCGGGACAGAACGAGACATTTGAGGTTGACATTTTATAGACCGAATCCGATAATGAAAATAATCAGTAGTTTTATACACATACTGTGTATAATGCAAACATAGAAATAATATTCTAAGAATTGTTACTTTTCTGTCAATCTACTTTTTCTCTGTGTCAGTTTTAGCTCTTCTCTTTCTAGACTGCAACAATATTTTTGCATCACACAGGAAGAAAATCATCTGTGGAGGAGTCTGACAGCTTTTCTTTGTGTAAAACCAAACACCAACCTTTGATTGAAAGCAACGCGTTCACGCCCTTTTGGTTGCTGAAAGTCATTCCGGGAGATGAGTGAAGTCAAAAACTATACGAGGCAAGTTGAGAGAAAATGCTAAACAAATGCACTCGAATGCTTTTTTTTTTAAGCACACAAACATTCTTTACTGACAGAATCCATTTGTGTGTCTCCATCGATTTTCTGTCACTCAGCCATTCGGGGGAAAAAAGGACAACATGACCTCTGTCGATCTGAAAAGTCTGCCGTACACCTACATGAAAATTTGTACTACATGAAAACTAACTGTCGGCACCAGCAGAAAGGGTGACAAATTACAACAAATGCTGCTGTTGTGCATGCGCATGAACAGACAATGAGAGTCGTGAATATTTCACAGTAATTGCTTGGTTTCCTCGCAGTTTTCTGTCAAATTCCCAGTCACGGTCTCCCCACTTTCTTCCCTTTTCTCTGTGTTTTCTAACCACAGACATACTCATAATACCCTAAAGCCTGTTGGCTTTTTTTCATGCCCAGCGCTGTGAATGATTTAACATATGCCCAGTCAGGTCCTGGAGCAGGGAAAGAGGAAGAGAGGAAAATGCAAGTTTCATTACATTTGTGCAGGGCTGTGGGCAAGTAATTACACTCAGGCAACAGCAGATTTTTACTTCTCCTCTCTTTGGACGGCCAGGTTGAACGACTGCAGCTCTGCATGCACTCAGCAAAAAAAAAAAAAAAAAAGCTCTATTGTGGGGGGCCTAAGTTGCGATAATAGGTGAATTATTTGACTGAAAAGGAGCTGAAAGTATATTTTAAAAGGCCTTTATTGTAAGAGAAGTACATGTCACTGCAGTGTGACAGCAGAGGCAGCGGCATAAAAAGTCAAATAGCGCTGCTGTGTGAGTGAAGATAGCGAGTTGTCTCCTCGCTCTCGCCCCGGGATCAGCATGAGGTCAAAACTTCTCGGGAAGGTACAGCAATGCAAATTTTCCCCCACGAGATACAACGTTCACTGGCGGGCCGCCATCGACTGCTCTGCGCTGAACGGAGCTGTAAGGTCAAAGGTCGCAACTCGGCAGGGTAGGTCACCGCAGGGGCCGTGTCCAGAACTCATGTAATGGAGGATATAGTATGAAATCCAAAGTGGAAGTGGAAGCTTCCCCCTCAAGTTTCCACATGACATTTAAGCATCATATAGATATATTTATAGATATATATACAGCAAAGAGGATGTTTGGAATTCAAGCGAAGTCTGTTTCATGGATTCAGGTTTGTTATTACAGCTGTCAACATAAACAAAACTAGCCAACTTCGCTTGGTTGTTCAAGAGCTGTAGCGTTTATTTTCTGACAAACTGTAACTCACACTGAACATTTACTGTTTACAGTTTACTGCTAATACTCAGCTATTTTCTAACCTTATTTCCGTTTAGCTTCGTTTTGTCCTGCGTCATGTGACCAACAAAAACATCTTTTTTTTTTTTTTCTGTACCAGCTCGCTCTCATCTGCACCCGCCCCCGGCTGCATTTCTCCAACACTTCAGTCGTTTTGTCTTCACTGCACACAGATGGTAAAGTACATCGCTTTGAACTGCCGGTGGACAGCCTCTACAAAGGAATCAATTTATCAAACATATCAATATGACTAAAATTGGGCCAGTTACAGAGTCACAACGTCGGTTTCAGTTACTTTGCAATTAATTGCCCAGCCCTAGTATGTAGTACCCTGATCCCTCCCCACATGACTTCCCCATGAGTCATTTTTGTGTTTAATAACCGTATTCTGTACGTATCTGCATCCTAGAAAAGGACAGTAAAGCACAGTGTGTTACATAAATTACAAGCCAAACAAAGAGGTAATCTTGTAATACTCTATTGATAAGAAATGTAATAAGTCAGGGTCTTTTCTGCACTTCATTCTTCCTTTATTGGTCGAGAAGGACTGCAGGGAGGCTACAAGATTAAAGCATTTTGTGTGCAAATTCAGGATGTTTCAACTTACCACACGGGATGAAAACCAGAGGTGAGGCAAGATCAAATTCATCAAAACAGCAAACTGTTAAAAAATAATGAGATGGAAGACATGCAAGGAGCATGCAAAGCATTCAGTTATTAATATTTTATTTTCCAACAGGGTCAATACAAACCTGTTGGAGCAACAGGTAGCCTACATTAGTCTCCTCCGGGGATAAATCTGGTCAGTAAATTTGAGTTAAGCATAGACATTAGCCTCATTTGATAGGGATTAGTGTTCGAGAGGGAGCTGGGTATTGAAACTTTTGATATATGCTCCTCGGTAAATTAACATATAATTCCTGACGGCATTTTAGCCTGTATCAAAGTACAGGAGGGAGGTTGTAATGGACGAGGATACGGCAGTTTAGGAGAAAATCATTCCCGTAGATACAACAGTAGGTAATTTTTACTGCGGTAAGGGTGGTGAAAAAAATCATACACATGCACCTTGTTGGCCCCGATATAGGAATGTTTTTCTGGAAATTTGCGTTTGAAAAAGTTGGGGTCATCTTATATTTGAGGACCTGTTACAACAACAAATATTCTGTTTGAATGTATGAGTGCCAAATGAGTGTTTGTTGAGTGTTAATGTTGCTTTGCTCGCAACTGTCTTCGAGTCCATTAAGTGAGTCATTTAGTTAGTCAGCCCTGAAACTGTTTCGTTAGCCCAGTTTAACCTACAATCCAACCGCGGACTGAAAGTGTCAAGCAGGCAATAATTACTGCTGTCACAGATGATGAAGATCTCAGAAAGAAAAAAAAAAAACCTAGAAATATCGCCTTGTTAGTGTACGCCTCCGCCAACCAGTGAAGTTACAGTTTACATCCATATCTGTCCAGACTCATAATATTTATAGTGAAGACTTTGAAGGAATTTCATAAAAAAGGTATTAAGTGTATTTTGATTGTATGTGTTCACATGCTTGGCCAATAAAGCGGATTCTGACAGAACACAAAGTTGTAGCCATGACAGCAGACGAAGCTTCAGATATGGATGCTGCTGCAAAGAAGCTACAAATTCTAAAACGTGGATGCTTCACACACATCTTCAACCCGGCAGCACAGAAGATCTAAACAATCACCACAGTTTCATGGTGGGCACCAAGATTAGTGTCACTGATTCAGTATCCGACCAAATGTGAAATATGGTCACAATCTCCCCTTCTGTTCCTGAGTTATGGTGTTGAATAATGGCCAGAAAAGTGTTTTTGCAGAATGTTATGATGTCAGTGAAGTTGACCTTTGACCTTTTGGATAAAAAATTTCATCATTTTATCCTATTAGACATTTGTGTGACAGTGACCTTTGACCTTTGACCACCAAAATCCAGTCAGTTCATCCTTGAATCCAAGTGGACGTTTGTGCCAAATTAGAAGAAATTCCCTCGCGGCGTTCCTCAGATATCGCGTTCATGTGAATGGAACGGATGGCTGGACGGACGGACAACCCGAAAACATAAACCCGCCGGCCGCGGCGGAGGCATAAGAAGTGGATTAGATGGATTAACAGTATCTCAGGGAAACTTTTCCAACAAGAAGCCTGAAAGTGTGGTTTCCCTGGCTAACGTTCAACTGCAGTCCTTGGTCGAGATGTTCTGAAGTGATGGTTAAAAATTATAAAAACTACATCCAACTTATTTTAGACAGAAAATTTTACTTTCTTTAGATGGAAGAAATATTCAATTTTTATTTTATTGCACAAAAAAAAAAAAAAAACAAGAAAATGGACTTTAATGCTGCTCGGTCTGACTTATCATCCACACACAGAGACTCTCATGGGTGAGTGACTCAGAAATGAGATGAGTGCTGTGATGAACAACTGCTTACAGGCAAGAAATATTGAACATTTAAAAAAATAAAAAAAAAACAGTAAAGAATGATTAAAAGATCAATTATTTTTTGAGTAGTAAGCCCGACTCTGACACAGAGGGAAAATGTTTCCATGTCTGAAGTGAGGCGGAGAACAGGAGTGAAGACAAACATACTGGAGTTATGCAGATGTGGGGAGCAGAGGTCAGATGGCTGGTGAAAGACTAATTACGGCAGAGTGATTTTGACTAACAGGATCTGAGCCTCTGCACTGAGGTCAACTCCTCTGAGGACAGAATGATGATCAGTTCAGAGACCAGACGATAGGTCTCCCTGCAGGCAACCCCCCCCCCCCCCCCCTCCCCCTCCCCCTCTAATAATACCATTACGCAAATGCTTCTCCATTTTGTATCCCTCAGTCATCGCTCACTTTCATCACTTCTCTTGTTCTGCTTTTGCCCTTTTCTTTCTTTCTTCCTCTCTCGTTCTCCTCTTTGTGTTTCCTCTCACGCCAGTGGCTGTTGAATTATTGATGGGATGTTGTGCTGGTGAGATTTCTCCTGCTGCGGACTTGTTTGTTGGTCTGGGTTTGTGTTGCTTTCTCTTGCTGTTGTCACGCTGTGTCTGCGCGTGAATGTGTGTGTGTGTGTGTGTGTGTGTGTGTGTGCGGATGTAAGCATGCATTTGTGTTGGCCTAATCAAATCTGCCGGTGTATCACCACAAGACTTTTTAATCAGCGAGCGCTCGTTCTAAAATGTCAGTGAATCTTGTGGAGAAGAAACGTATGCAAAACATGCACAGGAATGCGCACACGATCGCAGGACTAACATGAGGGACTGTGTGTGTGTGTGTGTGTGTGTGTGTGTGTGTGTGTGAGTCATACAGGAGGAGAACAACAGCGTGATTTATGGCAGATGAATATAAAAGGTTTTCTTTCCTGTATGATAGGGCATTAACAGTGTGCTGCCTGGGGTTTGAGCCAGAGCACGGTGCAATAATGAACCCCTTCAAACAAGAAAATATCCTGTTATGACAACCTCCCTGTACCTAGTTATTCCTCATGAAATCAAAGTCAAGATCAATGCTGTTAGCTGACTTCGACAATTTTTTTCAACGATTTCGGCAAACTACAATCGTTTGTTTCCCGGCGGAACCAGGAAGTTGCTCAACATCCTCCTAATAAGCTTCTTCATACTGTATATGTTATCAATCCATCTATAATGTTGTCATCCTGTTCATCCATGTTATATTTCTGTAATTTTGCTATCTTTATTTATTGCATGTGTGTCCATCCTGAAAGAGGGATCCTCCTCTGTTGCTCTTCCTGAGGTTTCTTTCACCCCATTAAAGGTTTTTTTTTTTTTTTTTGGAGAGTTTAATAGAGGTTGTTATATGCTTTACAGATTGTAAAGCCCCCTGAGGCAAACTTGTGATTTGTGATATTGGGCTATATAAATAAAAAATGACTTGACTGACTTGAATGTGCCTTGCAAACCAAAAGAAAAAGCCCCTACTGGTTAGGACGCATACGCACATTACCGCAACGTCCACGGTTCGATTTCGGCTACATACCTTTGTTGCATGTCATAACCTCTCTCTACCCCTACATCTGCACTTTTAACTGTCAAATAATGATCCAGCTCCCGTATATACTCTGTATACACTTCCTGTACAGACTGAACTGCAACCCGAACGCCACATATGGCCCAGTGTAACAATCAGAATAATGCATTTGCAAATACATTTTGAGGAAATCACAGTAATGCATCTTTTACCACTAAATATGAGCTACAGATGGATAGATACAGGCAGATCTTCAAGGTTTTGACTTCAAGCAACGTACTGATAAAATATTTGTTAGTGGCACAGTAAAGCCCTGGTGAAGCAGGGGATTTCCTCAGGTTTTGTTTTGTGCCATCACAAACAAAGCTGGGTATATTCTTATAGCGTTTTGACATCATTTCATAGCATTCAATGGGTGTCCAGTTTTCAGTTTTGTTTTTAACAGATTTGTCCTCCTTGGATGGAGCAGCGAACCCCTAGAGAAGGACTGCTGGGTTTATCTAACTCCTGGCTCAAAAAACAGCTCCCAGAAAAGCTGGAAATTTACAGAATTGCATGAAAGTACAATTTTAGCCCTCAGAGCCCAGTCGCCACACAGCCAGGCTTCAGTAAAGTCCCTGGGACACGCTATATTTAACTAGGCCGAGAAAATCAGCTCTAATGTTGTTTCCATTACAATATGCTGCTACATTTTTCTCACTTAAAATAAAACTCAAAATTCCCTCTGTGAATAAACAATGCTTTTCCCTGGATAATTACTGCACCACACAGTGCAGAATATAGCGACGTCTTACCATCAAAGCACTTTGAGGATTTAATTAAGAGTTTATAGTCAAAGTCCTCATTTGTACTCAAAGATCACACCACACAAAGCAAGTTAATGTATTCAGTTAGACGTGCGGCCCTTTCACACTGGAGATTTCCCTCTCGGATCTCATTTCACAGCCAATCAGCAAACCCACCTGCATTGTCAGTAGGATACCGTTCACATTTGAACCTGGAATTCGGTACCGGTACCCAACAGTACCTTTTTTCAGTACTTTACTCTCTCTGTAATAACAACGAGACACTACTAAACATATGGTCTCATCCATATGTCCATGAGACTGTAGGATTAGCATGCTAGGCTAACAGTCTGCCAGGTGTGTGACTTTATATCTGCGCTGTGAAGTCTTTCAGAGCGCACAAACACCGTAAACACACACTGTGCTGTTAAACCGGAGACACCGCGGCGCCGGCTACACCTTATATTCATACAGTCTATGCGCTACACACAGCAAGGCACGGCTATGCTAACGTTGCTAACTGCTAGCCACCGTGCAGGCTGGTACAATGGATCTGTCGCGTCTCTTTGTATCTGCTGGTCGGTGCTCCTGTCGGTGTCGGAGCCTCCGTGTGAGACACTTTTTCGTCGGTAAATGTGTGACACGCATGATAGTCCCGTGAATCGGCACTCGGTAGTACAGATGTAATTCGGTCGGTACCTTTAAAAATACCGAGTTCGGTTCGTAACCCTAATTGTCAGACACACATCCAGAGTGTGTGTGTGTGTGTGTGTTGTTTTTACAGCTAAGGCATTCGGCATGAATATGCAAAAAAGTTTTGGGTCTAAGCTATTTAAATACATTTATATAAAGAGAAGGGATTTTTTTTTTACCCCCCAACAGATGCTAAAGGGAACATCAGCTTGAAAGAGACCTTGAAACATGACGAAGCTCCAGGGAGCCTTCTTTCCCTTCAGCAACTACCAACAAATGAATTACTCTGCGCTCACTCAATGAACAGGACAGAAGCAGAGACTATAGGAGCTGAGAAATTATCTTTGGCTGCTCTGAGAGTTATTCATGTGCAGTGAGAAGCCATATTGAGCTGCTTGAAGCCATTTACACACTGATTATCAAGTCTCGAGACTGAGACTTCAAACCATTTCCATCAGCTTCAGTAAGACATCACATTTCCTTTTAACAAATGTGTGTATTGCTTTTGTAGGTTAACAATGAACTACACAAAGTGTCTGATATACACATCAGCCTCGGTGTCAACTTAGTTTTATGTTTGTAATGTTTAATCGTAGCCTGCAGTGGGCTACATGTGCACAGAGGCAGCCTCTCTCGCAGCTTTCCTTTACTGGGTTCCTCTAACATTTTGTGTTTTTTTATGATACCTATGACGTAAACTGTGGAGCTGTTGTGGGAAGAAGATTCAGACGGGATTTGGACAGCCCCTCTTAATCTCCAGCATAAACAAGATACCAAAGTTCAAAAGCAGCCAAGAGCAGCACTTTACAGGCGTGATATACCTGTATGATATGGCTGAAATACAGTAGATGCAACCATTTTTTAAAAGCCCAACAGCTCTGCTGACATGGCTCCCTGCTACACGCTGGCATTATATCACTGATCAAAACTGCTGGCTGTATTTATTTTGTGTATTAATCAGTTTACTCGCGGCTCACTCACAACACTGCAGGGAGCACAGTTTGACTCACTGTACCTGAAATAAACATATAAAGTAGGGCTGCGACTAATGATGATTTTCATTATTAATAATGTTGATTGTTTTCTCATTTAATCGATTAGTCGTTTGGTTTATGAAATGTCAGAAAATGATGAAAATGTTGATCACCATATCCCAAAACCCACGATGCAGTTTACTATCATTGAGGACTAAAGAAACCCGAACATATTTACATTTAAGAAGCTGAAACCAGAGAATTTTGGCATTTTTTTTTAAAAATGACTCAAAACAATAATTTTCTATCTATCAACTATCTTTGCAGCTCTAGAATCTTTTTATTAGAGCTGCAACAATTAATTGATAAGTCGTTCAACAGAAAATTAATCACCAACTGTTTTAATAATCCATGTGGATTTAAAAAAATGCTAAAAAACTCGTTCCAGCTTCTTTAATGTGAATATTTTCTGGCTTCTTTAGTCGTCTGTGACAGGAAACGAACATCTTTGGGTTGTGGACTAAGGTTGCATCTTGGGCTTTGGGAAGCATTGATCGACATCTTTCACCATTTTCTAACATTTTAAAGACCAAACGGCAGATCGATAAACTGAGAAAATAATCAACAGATTAACTGATAATGAAAATAATTGTCAGTTGCAGCCCTAAAACATTGGTTTGTCATATTACGACTCTGACATTTTTTCTTTTCATCTGTGGAAGGAGCAACATAAACCAGATTACTTATGTTTGTACCACATCAACCAAGCAACACACCTCTCAGGGTTGACTGAGAATTGACTTGAATGTAAAAGGAATCAGACCCTCAGACACTGACACATACTCAAATAGCGGTGAACCACTCAATGACCCCCCCCCCCCCCCAATAAACAAGAAAAAAACCTGTCCTCAAACATGAAAAAAACGTGTTTGAAAAGGCAAATCCCCTCTCTTTACTTTGCTGCGCTAGTGGGCGCTCATGGGAAAACGGTAAGAGAAAAGTCAACAGCAGGACGAGGGATTCAACAGAGATTCTGATCGGTTCATTTTAGTGGGTGGCACTAAACTGTCATTAGCCGAATTAGAGAGACTTGTGTCTTGTGTTTGCTTGAACTGGTTTTACCATTAAGCTGATTATACCTAAGGCTTTTTGAGACACGTTTATTAATGCCAATAATGCTTTTTGGATTAGGAAGGAATCCAAATCATCTGCTCCATTCTGCTCTGTTTGCTATTCTGGGACAGAGAGAGATAGAGTATAATAGACAAAGCTCTCTCTCTCTCTCTCTCTCCCTCTCTCTCTCAGTTTTATGTATGAGGTATTCCTCGCACACATACTGTATATCTACCTTTGCACTGTCTGCTGCTTATAACCGCCCGGCTCCATCTGTTTGTTGTTTTAAAGATAAGTATGACATTATAATAATGTGTCGCTTTAATGACCCTGCAGAGAAGCTTTGTCCCAAACAGAGTTCAGAGGCCAGAGTCAACTTACAGCAACACAGGAGCTGGTTAGACGTGCTTATAGGCATTCGAGTAGAGCAGACGTTTGCCCTCACATCACACTTTGCAAACCTTGGTCATTTAGTTGAGAGGCGATTTCTTCTAAGCAACACATTCACATAAAAAAATAATGTTCAGAAAAGGACAGGAGGTGTGAGGAAGCTTAGCCAGAGTGTCAAAGAAGGTGATAAGAGACAGACTCTGAGATTCGTTCAATTACTAAAAGATGGTTATTTATTTTCACAATGTAAAAAAACAAAACAAAAAAACAAAACAGAAAGAAAACTCAAACTTGGCTTAATGCAATAATCAACTCAAACTTAAGCATAAAGTCAGGAAGTGTTTGGCCACAGTAGCTCCTGGGAAAACATGGTGAGTTTGGAAAGTTGGAAAATTGAGACCTTACATTTAACTCTTTTAATTAAATTAAACATTTAATTAAAGATTAAACAATAACTGAACTTAAAAAAAAGAAACATCCGTACTGTATACTGTACTGTTGTAATTGTAACATTTTACACCACCAAATACTTAAATACCTTTTAAATCTTTACAGCTAAATTTACATACAGTGCTTTACAAAATTAATTAAGTGGACAAATTCCTTTGCTGGTATTAATATTAACATCTGATGCATTATTCTTTTTGTATGTTGTTCTTTTTGATGTATTATTATTCCTTTTATATCATTTGTTTTTATGATATACAAAGAGGGTTCCTGTACCTCAATGTGTTCTTTCCAATTGTAAATGAAGGTGTGCATGTACATATAATTTGTCATATCATGACAATGCAGATTTAGTGATGTACAATATATTGTATATAGTGTACAATTTACTGTTGTCTCCTGTGATTCATCACAATATCCGTGTAACTGAAGAGAAAACTGGGGCCTCCAAACTGTGAGGTTTTTAGAGGCAGACAGACCTGAAAATCACACACCAGTAAAGTCAAATAAACTCTATCTATAAACGTCAGGCTCAATTCCCTCTAAATAAATGTATTATTTGAGCCATAGAATAATAATATAAAAAAACAGAAATACAGAGAATGCAGAGATACCAGCAACAGACAACAATACGCTGCAGCCTCTGGGCATGTGTTGGGAAGTATACAGTGTAGGATCATCCAAGGGTGAAATTTCTAACTACTGGGTCTGTCACCAAAGATCAGCAGTTTATTTTGGCAGTTCAGTCAACTCCATTTATTACACAAGGATAAAAAGGTACAAAGGCAATCTGCACACAGCTGAGGTTACGTCAGCAGCGTGTTTGCCAGCTGTGTAACCTGTGCAGGGACATACAGCACAATGAGCACTTAAATGTGGGCTTTTAATGTAACGTGTGAACATGTGGGGGGGGGGGGTGAAAAGAGGTAGAGTGTTGCATCAACACCAGCACTTGAGAAAACAGTCAACCTGTTTTTTTTCCCCTATTTCCTGTAAATATGTATTCAGCCACTCATGTTGGATATTGCTTCTCCGTCCTTCTGCAGACGTCTACCTCAGAAAAATCAAACATCTCTCTTTTCTCATCTAATCCTCTGCTTTTATGGCCAGCACAGGCTGTGAATCACAAAACACCTGCAGGCATGTGTACAGTATATAGACATGCCCAAACAGAAGAAAAATCACTCAATTTTCTCCTCACACTGCGGCTACCACAGTCACCTTTCAGGCTAATAATCAGGTGTCCATGCTAACCCGCCCCAGTCTAATATGCTACCTCAACTTGGAAGACTGAACCCTGTTTACCTGCTTCTTTATAAGGATTATAGCAGCTCTAAAGCTCTGAAGCTCAGCTGGACTTTGCTGAGTGGTTTTACAGGCATTCTGTCTGTGTTGGACAAGCAGACATTTTGACCTTTGTTACGGCAAGATGGAAAGTCAAAGGATCACCAAAGTAGAGATGCAATATTAATTAACAATATTAAGTGTTTCTTGATCTTTTTAGAGGGAAGGATATTGGCATTGATCTCCCAAATCAAAGAAAATCTTGATTCAATCCATTTCAATTAGATTCTTGAAGATTCACATGCATCAGATAACTGCTCCATACTGCATACATTTATCCTGGGAACATTTATTTTTATTTCACAATGCTGCTGCTATTATCAATGTTAGAGATTCGACACATTGCACAGCCCTAACCGTAGCATTTAAAACAAGTTATCACAGTCCACACACAGTGTAAATGTATACTTTTTTAATGATATATTGCAGAATGATGTTTGTGCAGAGTTTGGTCGTGATCCAGTTTGTAACAAGTGTGAAGCTAAAACCTCACGTGCACAAACACTGAGAAGCAGCAGACATATTGTGTCCAGCAGTTACATTTTACAAGACATTTTTCAATGAGGAAGAACAAATAGATGTGCTTTTCAAGATTTTTTTAACTAGCTAATTGAATTTTTGAAACACAAACATGTCAGACAAATCATTATTCAAATCAGAGTGTTTTTGTCTTAAAACATGTCTGGAGCGGATCTTAAAAATTACTTTAAATTGCTTTAGTTTAAACAACCTTCAATCCAGTAAAATAAAACAGAAAATCAGCACATTTGAGTGGCTGGAGCCAAAAGATGTCTGACATTTTTTGGGATAAACGATTTGAACAACTGATTATCAAAATTGACGGTTTATTTTCTGTGATTAATTGACTAAATGTTTCAGCAGCAAAGTCATTTACAATTCATCCTCAATCCATGGTAGAGATGTCCAGAAAAACATCAATGTGCCACACCCATCCTTCAAACGTCACTATAAAGTACACAAAAAACTGCGTTATTACAGTAGCGGCAGTAAAATCATGTATATTTGTTACTTCCACCTTTGCAGATGTGTATACACAGTCACATGGGCACACACTCCAGATCGGCCCAGCTGAACTTGTGTGACAAATAAGTGCATTTGCATGGGAAGCACAATTTATTACAGCCCATATTTCACTCAGGAGACAGCAAAGTAGTGCAGTAACTATGTCAGCAGTTGAAAATAACGACTCCTTTGAATACTTTAACTGGAGAAGTGAATTACAGTCCAAACCCTCACCACATGATCTCTCTATCAACAAGGGTCAAGCAATAAGACCCTCATAGAGTTGATCTGTCCTCCATGATTAAAAAAAAAAAAAAAAAAAACTAATTTCCCTTCTCATGCACAACCCGACCACCACAGTGCAGGCTGGTGATAGGACTTAAACCCTGAGACACAAGGTTATTAGAGAAATCGGCACAGTCTTTTCCATTAGAGCTTCATTCTGCGTTTAAAAAAAATAAAACATGTAGTCTGGCTTATTTCCATTCATCAGACTGGAGACTGAATTTGATTATACACCTTGAGAGGTTAGTGGGTTTTAGACTGTGTGTGACTGACAGCGTGAACTGTGAGAGACAGAACAGAGCTCCCACATAAGGGCGACGCCATTTAAAACAGTCTGGGCTCAATCAGGTACGAGTTCTACCAGACTAGAGTTTCAACGATTAGTCGATGGATCAATTAATCGATTAGAAAAGAAACGAAAAATAATCAGCAACGATTTTAATAAATTGATTAATCGTGTTAGTGATTGTTTTCAAGCAAAGAAACACCAAAATTCCAGCCTCTCTAAAGTGAGGATTTTCTGCTTTTCTCTGTTTTATATGATTGTAAACTGAGTATCCTTTGGGTTTTGGACTGTTGATTGAACAAAACAAGATGTTATCTTGGGCTCTGGGAAATTAATGGGCATTTTTTTCATTACTTTTTGACATTTTATCAGTGTTTCCCACAGAATTGGATTCTATTTGTGGTCGGCGGCTGGCCGGGGGGGTGGGGTGTGGCCTGCGTGTGGCTATTGATAGACACTACAATTTACAGATGTCCCCTAAACGCCTCACATGCAGACTATCGGCTATAGACGCGAGCTAGGCAGCTGCGCACAGAGAAGGCCTCAAGCCCCCCCCCCCCCTCAGTTACTGCAGCACGCAACTCAGACAGGTGTGTGGCCAAAAACTGTTAGTTTGAAAAGAGTTTTAATGTTTTAATGTAAGATTTACTCTGTTTTATATCATTTAATATCTTTGAGGTTTGGACTGTTGATCGGACAACATAAACAATTGGAAGGCTCTAAGGAACTTGGCCACTTTACTAACTTTTTAGTGCATTTTATTGATTAAACTATTTATAATAAGAGAAATAATAGAAAATAATCCACTGATTAATTAATAATAATAATAATAATAATAATAAAATATTCTTTGGTTGCAGCTGGTTTGGTTCTTTGATTCATTTTTCCTCTTCCACTTCATGACCATCCCTCCTTCTTACACCCATGTGTTTTTTTCCTTATCCCAATCTCACACACACACACACACACACACACACACACACTCAGTCTCTCTTTGCCCCACACACACACACACACACACACACACACACACACACACACACACACACTGTAGAAGCTGTCTGCACGTCTCCTCCTGTCCTCATTAGTAGGCAAGGCCCCCGTTCTTGTTTGCACACTCCACTGTTCTGACTAAATGAGAAAATTAATGAGCTGGGGTGAGCTAGAGGGAACACCACAACCTTCAGTGTCTCCCCACCTCACCCCCCCCCCCCCCCCCCCCCCCCGACTCCTCAGTCCACCCCACTTTTACTCACTCACCTCCCCGCTCCGTCTCCTGTTCCCGTCTACCACATCCTTGTTTAATTTCACGCCATTGCTGTTGCTGATACCTGTCTCGGCTCTGTAGATAGGCCCTTAGTAAACAAAGACGACGCTGTAAGACTTGACCGCGTGCTCCCCCATCATTCTCATCGCTCTCGCTGTTTGGACGGAGGAACATTACACTCGATAAAGACAAGGTAAAGTGAATACCAATGATCAAGGAGGGAAGCGCTGCAGCTGCAGAGCTGCAATAAAACAGTACAAGAGGCCTACGGGCAAAAAGTGCACACACACAAAAGAAAAATCCTAAAAAGTTAAAATTCCTAGAATGCAACTTTGTAAAAGAGCTCATTACCATGAATATTCCAACATAATGCAGACACATAGAAGCTGAGTCACCAGAATACCTACACAGTGTTTACACACTTACTGTATGAATAAAAGAGATAAAGGATATAAATAAGTAGCTACCTGGCTGGCAGAGAAGATTAATAATGGATCTGTCTCGTTTATGTTGGCGCTTTGAAAATGCACAAACGCATGCGCACGAACACAAAAACAGACGCTGGCACAAGCATTTGTAAGCGAGCTCAAGGGAGGTGGGTGACACACACACACAGAGTGAATAAAGTTTGGTTTGTACTGTCTACTGCCTCAGCTGAACAAGATACTTGATTCATTACCTGCCCGGAGTGCGAGAGAGAAACATCAGGCATCTTTAGCGTTGCACAAGTTGTCATTCTTCTTTCTGTCCCTCTCTATCTTTTTCTCCCTCAGTGGAAAACAAAGAGCCTGCTGCTGCAGTGGAGGTCAGAAAATGACAATGATAACAGTCACAGATTTACCCCTATAATGATTAGTCATTTGGGAAACAATGGGCAATTGATTTGAAGACAAAAGCAGACTTTTTTTGGCATTTCTTGATTTTGTTGACTTTGCTGGCAGATTTTTTCAGCTGTAATTAGCTACCATTAACTTAGTGAGCTGGCTGAAAACCAACAAGTCCTCAAAATTAAACAACCAAATGCGTTGACCAAGTGCACATTGGAGCGTTATGTAATCCGGTGCTCCTATCGGCAGGAATCAGCAGGACGACATCAGTTGTCTGTCCTTTCTAAAGTCGTTACAAATCACTGTTAAAAAATAATGATGTTTTATGATGTGACAACGCTGTGGTTGAGGTCTGGTTAGGTTTAGGCACAAAAAGCACTTGTAAGGTTTAGGGAAAGATCACGGTTTCGGTTAAAATGATCACTTTGTGAAGGTTAGAGGAACACGTAGAGTGGGTTCAAGTTACTACTTCCCTTAAAGTAAGGCGACCTTCGTCATCATGGTTACGATAATAACCACACAGTCCCGACCTGCGGTTGGAAATGCAACACTCGCGGCTGAAATGGTAAACGAACAGCAAAGTGCACTGTTGGGTTAACGTCTCCATCCATCCCACCTCCCCCAAATTAGGAAATTAATCCGACATATACTGTATATACGTCATCTCAACTGCACCGCTGCGTTGGGTCATAATTACTACGGCCGCTAGATGACATCTGTCACTCAAACGTAACTATATGTTGTTTTTTCATGGGAGGACAGTCTCCTGAAAACTGTCTCCAGCTTGAGTTTTTACTGTTTCCAGCTGACTTGTATGAAAAAGAAAAACTATCCATAACGGTTTATAATTGCAAAACTTTCCCAGACCCAAAGCAATTTTTATGTGACTGAAATCACCCCGCTGTGAAGTCTATGGACCAAGTAGGTGCTGCCAGGGAGGGAAACACTCTTTTGGCTATGTGCTCAGCTTTTCTTTGAATGCGGGGGAACCATATTGGAGCCGGGTGTCCAGTTCGTAGATAGATAGAGTACTTTACTAATACCAAAGGGAAATTAAAGTATATGTAAGAAATCCACAGTTTAACAGGCCTGCCATGACTAGTTACAGTTGCTGAGCTATGATTGCACAATCGGTGTGCAAGCCAACAGCCAATTACGCATGAAGAAACAGCAGAATAAAGACAATTTTTAATTAGTCTCGCAGTCCAAATAAAGCTCCCACTTCACTCAGTTGAAAACTTGAGTCCAGCTTGGACTTTGAGGGCTTTGAACCCTTTGCTGCTCCGCTGCTCTGTGCTTTTCCATATACGAGATTGTATAAAGAGGAAAAGCCAGAAGCGGCACCATTAGGAAGCCCCAGTTGTATTTTTTATGTTGGTTCTAATAACTGAATGGGTACGGGGAGAGGCATTGTGCCAACGCCAGCGAGCACACCCTTTAATCAGCCTTTAAAATAAATAAACCGTGATCGCATCTCTTGCTCTGTCATTCCATACAACCCAAATGGCCTACAGGAATCAGATCAACTGATATATTAGCTGAGATAAGATCCTAATGGGGGGGGGGGACGGAGTAGAGAGATATTTATCACAGAAGAGATGGAAGAAGAAAACAAACTAGCTGCAACAGAGCGGCATTTGGGCCGAAGCAAACACAAATAAACTACATGAAATCGACCGTTTGGCTTACACGTGGTGATTCCTTCGCTCTGCAGCAGTAATTCATTAACACCAGAACCTGAATCCATATTCTAACTCTGCGTTAAGACATGGCCTCAGGGAGGGAACTTGAGGACGCTCAGAGTCTGTAAATAATAGATGCAGTTTAGGGAGTCGGAGACTGACACACACAGACTGGATGTGTCAGGAAGAGAAAAGAAGGCAAAGTGAAAAGGTGGTTTGATCAATCACAGAAGGCTGAAAGAAAGACTCTGAAAGTCCCTGTTTTCATACCCTTCCTTGAAAATACTTTTATCTAAAAAAAGATGTGATGACCCCTGCTGAGTCATCTTGTGTGGTTGTGTGTAGGTTTGGTTACGCAGTTAGAGGGAAATTCTCTGTTGGGGGTTGTCATTTGTTGAAGTGCGCGCCTGGTAGAGAACACCTTACTGTCTGTACAGGTAATTTGCAATTATGGCTTCCTTGTCTGGGTTTTTTGAGGCGCCCACGGTAGCATTTGTAAAAAAAAAAAAAAAAAAGAGCAGCTAGTGCAAATAGCTGACTATTATGGCATTATTGTTGCAGAGAAAAAAAACGGAGGGACGAGATTAGAAATGAGGTTTTGTCGTCTTTGTTTGAACGAGGTGTGTTAAAGAGAAGTGAGTTGTCTCGGTAGTGGCGGAGTCGTCGCCCACGCCGGTGTCTGTGTCAGCAGTTGTGCCTACAGCTGGTTTGGCTTTTGAGCAGCAGAAGGAGCTGTTAGTCTCGCGGTTTGAGCGGGAGAAGTTAAGGAGACAAATGGACACGGAGGAGAAGCAGCTTGAGGTGGAGAAAAATTCGGCAAAACACTGAGAAAATGAAATTGGAGTTAGAGCAGTCTAAGTTACAGTGAATCAAGCTTTCTTCTAGTACAAAGGATTCTGCTTCTGTTGGTTCTGCACCAGGTGGTGTTGATGTGGCTAATTTGCGTTTGGTGCCAAAGTTTAATGAGAGAGACCCTGACACTTTTTTTACTCTCTTTAAATGTGTCGCAGATGGAAAAAAATTGTCCAGATTCGGACAGAGTACTGATGCTTCAGTGCATCCTCGCTGGGAGAGCTCAGGAGGTGTATTTGGCCTTATGTGCTGACGATGATTTGGATTATGATACAGTGAAGTCGGCTGTATTCAAAGCATACGAGTTGGTCCCTGAAGTGCATCACCAGAAAGTCAGGAATTATGGTAAAGGGCGATAAGCAAACAAACGTGGAGTTTGTCTGTGATTTGAATTCCCATTTTCACCATCGGTGCTCAGCTGCAGAAAGTTGGTACTTTTGACAATCTTTGTGAATTGATTGTGTTGGAACAGTTTTAAAATGCTCTCCCTCAACGCACTGCCACTTATGTAAGTGAGCAGAAGCCCTTCAGCACGCTTAAAGCAAAAACTGCTTCTAGTTTTGAGCCATTTGTCGACGATGCGGTTCTGTTCTTGGTTAGTAGTAAGGAGCGATGAAGGGGATGGAGCTGGGCTTGATTCTGGTTTGTGGGATGAGGCTAGGTAGAAAAAATAAGAGATGTGGCACATGGATACTTTTTCCAGGCAGATCTGCTTTTGAGAAAGTTGGAAGTGAGTTTTCAGATCGTTGTGCCGATTAACTTCAATTAATCGGATGATAAATGTGGACATTTGGGGATAAAGAAAACGTATCAATGTGTCCTGCGCTGTTTCTTTTGGCCTCGGTATCCAAATATGTCAGGACGTGCCATACATGCAAGCTGGCTGGGAGTCAGGTTGCTGAGCCTGCTCCGCTTTGTCCCAGTCCAGTCGATAGCCCGCCGTTTGATCCCAATTTGCTGCTGTCACATGCAGTAGGATAAAGCACACTCGCACAGCTCTGCAGAACAAGACGTCTTCGGCTGTTGCAGCCTCATGTCCTTCAGCTAAGACTAAAGCTTTCAGTAGCCCAGGGGGTTCACGGAGGGATTGGTTTTTTTTCCTCTCTGCTTTGTAGGTTGTTTTTGTTTGTTTCATGGTTTGTTTTGTTTTGCTTTGGGTTGACTTAGTTTGCCATTTCATCCTGCTTTTTGGATTGCTCTTACCTCACCTGTTTTCTTAATTTCCTCCTCAGGATCTGGGTTTGCTGAGGATGGGCGGGGTGAGCAGTGGTCTGAGGGCAGGGTTTTGGTAAATCAGTTGGTTTTGCTTAGTGCGGTGATCCTATTGGGACAATGTCCTAAGGGTGTGGGAGGGGGGGAGGGGGGGTGTGATGACCCCTGCTGAGTCATCTTGTGTTGCTGTGTGGTTCACCTGGCTCTTTGTTCACCCCGCAGGTGGATGATTAGGGTAACCTGAACACCTGAGTGCCCCGGGGTGTTCCCAGGTTATGTAAGCCTGGCTGCAGTGCAGCTCTCCCCTCTTCCCCACAGACGCTTTAGTTCTTTGTCTTTGCTTTTATGCACCGTTCAACACCCATACACACATCCTCCACTCATGCACATTAAACCACTGATTATACTGACATCCACACTCCACATTATAGATATTTAGTTCATTTGTTTGATTTGACTTAATAAATATTCTAACTCTTTAATATGGTGCGTCTCCTATTTTGTTGTGGCCAAAGAGTCGGGTCATAAAAACAGACAGAACACAAAAAACATCTCATTCTTGTTTAGCCAAAAGCCTCGAGCCAGAATGTCATTTGAAACAACAAAGGATTGAAATTATTGAAAAACACTCTCAACATTGGATCAAAGCTCAGACACGGCAGCACCTGAGCTTTGGAACAGTCTCCCTAAAAGTCTGAGGTTTCTGTGCTCTGTGGGATCTTTTAATAAGCAGTTAAAAACCCATCTGTCCAGACAGGCATTTAGGTAGCATGTGGTATTTTATGCTTTAACTTGTGTTTTATGCCTGTTTTTTTTCTCGTGTTTTTTATCTTTGATTCATTTATTTATTGTGTTTTTTCGTGTGCCTGTGAAGCACTTTGTGACTGGTGTTTGTGAAAGGTGTTATATAAATAAACTTTACTTACTTACAAAGTCTTCAAAATCTCTCCCCAGGAGACAGAGATATGCAAGTCTTTGTTTAAATGAGTGGTTCTTTGTCTCCTTTGAATGATTATTCAAATCCCATCTGAATTTCAACAGAAGTAAATGATTGTAACAGAGAAAGAGAGATGCTGCCTTCAGCTGGCTCATTGAAAGTGATTTGGAATATGGCTCTGAAGCATTTTTAATTCATTTTGATATTAAACTGGTGAATCTGTAAATTATTTCTTTGGTCCCCAGTCAGAAGACCAATATTTGATCTGACAACAAAGTGGATAGCTAAGATCTGGAAATACAAGACCACATCTAAAACACTATTTTTTGAGATAAATGTCCTTATTATCCTCTCATTGCACAGAAAAACTGTTCATATACAACAATGTTTAGTACAATAAGTCAACGTTAAAGCAGGAAGTCATGATGGATGTTTACTACGGACAGTGTGGGTAATAATTTTACTGCTCGGCTTCATTTTCTCTTCCAAAACAAGTCTGGCTCAGCAATTTGAGAAACAATAGTCCAACAAATACAAATACAAGAGCCAAGCTGTTCTAAACAGGAATTATTCTCTAAGGTAAACACTGTGCTAGCAAATGATTGTTTTCTCTGATCTCAACAACAATGGAAAATTACACTATAAGTGAGTCACAAAGATTAATTCATAATTGTAATAATCCTACAGAAATGTGTCAGTATCAAACACTGTGAAAGTGACTGAAAGCTGCTTCTTGATCCTCCCAATGGACTGTACCCACACTACCTCACGTCTGTCAATACATTTATCATCCCTGCAGTATTTATTCCAGCATTATTTTTCACTACTATGTACATACAGTAAACAGTAACACTCTGACCTGTGTGTGGACAGGTTTTGCAGATCTTATCTGTATATAATAACTATAGGTTTAAGTTTTCTAATATTTGTTTAGCTGCATGTCTGTATCTGTATTTTTCTGTAAATGTCGTCTGCACTGTGTTTCAGTTTCATGAGAAGGGTCGTCAGACTGTCAACACAGACAAATAAAGTTAATTCTGACAAATTTAAATTTTATTTGTTATTGAACAGCTTCTTGTGTTTAGATACATTTGAGCTTAAACTGTGGCTTCTTCTGTTTAATGAATGAAGGGTTTTGTATGAAAAAAGTGTGTTTTTTATCTAAATGAACAGGTTAAAGATATTATTAACCCTGGAGTCAAAACAAGGTTCAGACCTGCCTGCACACTTTGCTGAAATCTACTTTTTTTTTAACTTTCATACCATTTAGCAAACAGCTGGATATGAGCATCTGTCTCGACTGTTCTTTGCCCTTGTTGATTTATTTTGGGCTTTTCAAGAATGAGAAGCTTGCCGACTAGCAGATGTCATCTTCTGTCTACTGACATGAATCCATACATACGTGAAACTGCATTTTGATTTTATTTTGTTTGTGCTCCTGACGACACCTGCAATTCAGCCACCTGACTGCAGATATTTGGTGCCACTTCAGTAACATTTTATTTCACAGGTTCCTTCATTTCATCCTAATTTTCCTGGAAATTAGTGCAACTTGGTACAAATTAAGTGTTGAGTTGGTTGAACTGGTCAGTGCCCAGTCATTATATTTGGGTTCATATTGTTAATGTGCAAAAATTCTTAATACATTAGATTCTTTACGATTCTGTAACAGACAAAAAAAACAACATTTCAGTGTTTAGTTCTGTCTGTGTGGGCTCTTGATAATTGATCACTTGTTTTGAGTCATTTTTTAAAGAAAAATACCAAAATTCAGCTTCTTAAATGTGAATATTTTCTGGTTTCTTTAGTCCTCTAAGACAGTTCACTGAATATCTTTGTGTTGTGGACTGTTGGCCGAGACAAAACAAGACATTTTTGGTTTACAACTTGTGATTCATATTTTTCACCATTTTCTGACAGTTTATAGACCAAACAACTAATCGATTAATTGAAAAAATAATTTACAGATGAAAATAATCATTAATTGCAGCCTTAAAGCCAAATATAATGAGAGAGTACAATGCTTCCTTCCATCCCTTTCTGTAAAATCTCCTAAAAATGAACCGTTAAATACCTGCAATTAAAAGACCTGTAAAATAAAGTGTTACCTTATCTTCTTCTGCCCAAACAAATCAAACTGGAGGAGTAAAAGTTGTAGGGCAGATGCAGGGTGCGGAGTCACATTAGTGGGTGACAGGGTAATACCCCGGACAGGAGTTGAAGGATCCCCGATTGCTGCTCGCCGCAGTCAGCCTGCAGGCCCGGATCGATTCACAGAGGAAAGTAGACACAAGAGGAGAATGAAATGGGGAAGCCATCCATTCGGCCCCTATAGCCCTCAGTCTATCAATACCATTTGTCACCTGTCATGGCCTTGCCCCCACTGACCCTCCGTCTTGTCCCGTACCCGTTATTCATTCAGACGGCTGCAGCATCTGCTTCTCAACCTTGAGACAAATCACCTGAGAGAGTCTGACTCACTGATGGTTTCTTGAAAGCTGTGAAGAGCAGGATCCCCCAAACCCTGACAGGGACTCAATTAATCACAATCATCATTAGACAAGGCTTCAGATATGGACGCTGCTGCAAAGAAGCTACAAATTCTAAAAAGCAGATGCTTCACACACACATCTTCAACCCGGCAGCACAGAAGATTTGTATAATCACCGTGGCCATGGCCGGAAAAGTGTTTTTTGCTGAACATTATGATGTCACAGTGTCAAATTGGGCTCTAGATTGTTTATTTCCTGTGCTGTCAGTTTGGATTTGAGTGGTTTGCTCAAAAGATTTGTGCTTTGTCTCAGAGTGGCGCTTCACAGTCGCCACGGTCTCGGAACATATGAGACGTACTGGTTTTGAACTGCCCAGTGGGAAGAATGAACATGTAGGAGTCTGTCCATTCTTGATTAAAAGCTCCGTTTTCGCTGTCTACTCTTCTCTTTTTAGAGCAGGCCATGTGAAATTACTTTCCTGTGACTCGCTTCTTTCTCTCTCCCCTGTGTGCTTATCAGAATGCACAGATTTGATTGGCCGCGTAGCAACACGTGAGATGATTTACAACGCATGCAATTGGTCTGTGAACCAGTACCGCAAAGGCTAGAAAAGCTGCGCCGGTTAATATAGAAAACGCTCCCTCAAAATGTAATAATTCTCAATAATTTATGATGAGTATAATGACCTCACACTCCACACTGCACTTCCTCGGGTCCCTAGAAATACACCCGCCACGTGTGAAGTACATACACGCAGAGACAGAGTCCTCGCTTTATGTGTGACTGTCATAATTAGCATATAAATTCTTGAGTTATGGCCAAAAACGTGCTCTGTGAGGTCACAGTGACCTTGACCTTTGACCACCAAAATCTTATCAGTTCATCCTGCGTTCATGAGAACTGGACAGGCGTGCCGACAGACAGACGGACAGACAACCCGAAAACATGAAGCTATTTAAAACATGAAAACTATTTCAGTGTGTATTCCCTCTGAAGCCTGAGAGCACATCTTCATTACTTTCTGCGCACTCGCTCCACACTTCTGCAATCTAACGCTGTGTGACCTGTGTCTGATTAAAAGTGAGCGTGTGAAGAAAAGCTTTTTTTGGCCACTGAAAAATAGTCGGCTCCAGGTGATATAGCAGCATAATAGGTGTATGCTTCTACCAGTATAATACCACTCTGTATTCATCTCATTTAAGTAGAACGCATAGTTAATGAGCCGGCATACCAGCCGTATTCATGCAGTAATGAGAGACGTACAGGCCGTCGGAGTGAATTCCAGACTTTCAAAGATGTATTCATACATTTCGTCTGATATATCAAAGCGAAGGGAGACACAGAAGGCCTGAAATGATGAAATGGGTGAGGAGGTGTAATTGTTATGGAAGCTATAATGAGAAACTGGGAGAATAATGATAAGAAAGGCGGTATTGTTGTATAAGCGATGAAAGAAAGAGGAAATATCAAGAGATCTACCAGGACAAATGCTTTGGATACTCCTGCCATCCATGACTTCAGTTTGCTCTGAGTTGGAACAGTTTTTTTTTTAAACTTAAATCCACCCAGTCAGTGCAGTTTCTGGCAGAGTAAAGTCATAAAGCTGACAAACATTATCTTTTAAACAATTCAGGGTGAGCACCAACTGGGCCTTTACATTTACACCCGGTATTAATAAGCTTTATTGGATATCAATCTGCAAATCTGTTAGCTGCTCCTGGCCGACAACAAACATGGTACATCCAGGTCAAGGGCGGCGATGTGGGCTCTGCTTATTACCTCTCTGCAGAGTCTGTGTGCTTTCTGGCAGGCAGCTTGAAATAGCAGGTTACAGATGACATATACACCTGACTGAGAGCTGATGACAGCGCGCTCCAAACCACCCGCAGATGTTCGATGCATGTACACCTGCACTGCATTTTTTTCTTCTCCTGATAAGATAGGCACTAGTTACGCTTGTGATAGCGCCATCGTGTGAATGAAATCCAGATGTGATTTGTGAGAGATATTTAAATAGCGGTCATCATTTGACGCATTTCTTGTACATATTTTATAAGTTACAAATGTTTTCAAACTAAGGAGTCAATGTTCAATTTGATAGTAATGTCAGTGTGACCCTGTGGTATAAGAAGAACTACTCCTAGGCTAGTTAAACTCTTGAACCTGTTTCTGTCTGAGGGTTGTTTACTGACCTCTGGGGTTAGCTACAGATATCTTTGCCTTAAGCTCACTGCCTTAGAAACTGTGTGGATCAGCTACATTTGAAGGATGTCCTTGTTTTGAAGTCATTGACCATTAGGTCTCTGTAAGTCATCGTATGACCACACTTGTTTGTGAGAAGGTGTAACAGTTTGTGGAAATGACCATTTAGGGACCGGACTGTTTTTAGCTGTTTCTGGAGAGGTATAAATCTGTCTGGTTTGTGTTTGCAGTCTTTAGGGAAAGGACCAGCTGAACAACTCCAAAAATACAAGATAACTGTTTTGTATTTTTGTATTTGGACATTTGTATAATTGTTACTGATGGTGTGATGTATTGTACAGTGTCTACAACTGCTTCAACAATGTTTGATGCTTTCTTTATGTCTCTGTGTGGTTTCTGAGCAGCAATGAACGATTTCCACGACAGATTTAATACTCTTTTGTTATCAATCTCTGTCCGTCCAGAGGTTGGTGGTAAAGCACCTGAAGCTGCTGGTAAACTGAAGAATAACTTTTGCACATTAGGAGTTTAGTTATCAACTAATTTCCATAAACAAACACAAACACATGGATGAATCGTATTTATAAACCACGCTTGTCTTCATGGTCTCTCTCGTGCCGCACAGATCAATACTCTCTCAACAACACAGATCAGGTAAATGCTACAACAGCTCGATGTGCCTTCTGTATCACTGTATGTGGTGAAGTCGCTGGGGCTGCTTTTTTCCTGTTGGTTAATGAGACAGCTTTACACCTTTTCAACATCTGGCTAAAATGATCAGGATTCAATCTATGGCTGCAACGACTAATCGATCAGGCGACTGACAGAAAATTAATCTGCAACTATTTTGATAATCGATCAATCAATTTCAGTCTTTTTTTTTTTTTTTTTAAGCAAAAATGTCAAATGTTCTTTGGTTCCATCATCTCAAATGTGACAATGTGCAGTTTTTTCATTGTCATGCAGGACAGTAAATTAATATTAAGGTTTTGGACTGAAAACAAGCAAACTGAAGTCATCACTGTGGCCTCTAAGAAACTGTGAATTGTTTTCACTATTTTAACATTCATAGACTAGTCATAGAATAATCTGCAGATGAATCAATAATGAAAATAATAGTTATAGTTGCAGCCCTATTAATCTGCCTCAAAATGCTTCTTGACTGTATTTACACAGTTATCTATATAGATAACTATCCAATACGCCCCATGAAGTGTCCAGTATATAAATTCAGATCTCTTGTTAATATCAGGTGTAAATTGGGTCTTTCAGTTGTATCTGCCCATTCAGTATTTTGTATGTTGTATTGTTTTTTTTTAATTGTCATAACCGGATGTGGTGTACAGGTTTAATATGTTGGGATCGCCTCAATTTTCCTGACAATCAACTGTCTTATATAAACTTCATCCACATTGTGAGAAATTCCATTTAACCGGCACTGTGTAAAAATCTACACCAAATTAGTTCAAGCACCAAAAAGGGCATCTTATTAGAGAAGAAGAGCTGTAGCTAAAAATAAATGAACAGAAATCTGAGCGTATTATAACACAAAACGTAGAGCAGACAGCTGGCTGTGTGGTCATTACCTGCTAATGCACTATGGTGCTTGTATTCCTGTGACATTTAATGTGAGGTAGCTGGTATTTTTCCACTTTTTTTTCCCTCTGTGTGTCTTAAATGTCATGCCATGTCCTTTTCTTTAGGAGATTGTTTAATGGCTCTTTTTTTTTCTTTTGCAAACCTTTCCATAAATAAATATTATTGTTATATGAGTAATAACTTTCCAAAGCATTTTCCAGGTCAGGGTGTAATTGTGATCTTATGGTAAATTAACTTGTTATCACATGTATGACTGCATTGTGATTTATTTTTTCGGATCTAGCTGATTTCAAACCAGTCCGACCTCTGAGCTGTTCCTCTTCTTTACTCGGTGAAAGCACCTACAAGTCCGTCCTCCCTCGTCACTGACTGCACGATGAGCTGCTGCCTCAGTAAATCACATGCTAAGTTTTTACACAGATTGTGAACACAAATTGAATGAATGTGAGTGTAAATTTGCTCCACGCTTTCAGGTACATTAATCTGGCTCTTTGTAAAAACCTTTCATAATTAGGGGCGTAGGTGGAATCACTTTTACAGTCTTCTGCAAGTGTTTATATTAACACGTATGTAGATTATTTAAATTCTGTAATTAGTACAGAAACATTGGATCAAAGGCATAACAGTTGAAATCAGTCATTGTTTTCATCAACTTTCATTATGAGATATTTTACATAATCAAATCACTTTTCTTGTGTGACAAAAGTTTTAAAGGGGCTGTAACGTGCTTTTTGTGATTTTCTGTCATTTGTATACTGTTATAATGTCGGATGTCTATGAGGACGCATTGAGATCCTGATCACTCAGACCACATTCGGAGGTGGTCTGGGCCGCATGTGGCCACATTCTTTTAGCGGTGTGAACGCAAATGTGTCCTGGGTCACACTGAAGGACCGCCTACTCAACTGACGTCCTATTTCTCAGCAGATTAGACACAGGAAGTCCATTGCTGCCTCCCTTATTTTTCGCTTGTCTCCCTAAAAAACATCTCAGAAGCTAAACATTTAATTCTGCTGATAACTACAGTTTTTAGTTTTGCTGCGCTGCTCGACATAACGAGCTCAGGATTGATCAGGAGGACGGCTGCTGTACTCCAAACAGTTTCACTGTATAAACCTAGACTGTGTGTGTGTGTAACAGCTGACCTTTTGGGTTTATAGAAGAACACAGAACATTAATTAACATTAAATCCTGACCGATCCCTGTCGGCGTGTCGGGAGATTTAAATAATCAATGAAGTACACAGACCCCCGGTCCTCCCGTCGGTTAAAAACAACAAGTTTATATTTCGAGTACTACGGTTTGTTTACGTGGCCTCCCAGCTTCCAGAAGCTAACCAATCAGAACAGAGTGGGCTCATCAGGAGGGGGGGCCTTAAAGAGACAGGAGCTAAAACGGCCTATTTCAGACAGAGGCTGAACCGAGGGGCTGCATAAAGGGCCAGTATAAGATAAATAAGGAGTTTTTCGAACTGTGAATCATGCAAAGATATTCCAGTAGAGCCCCAGAATATAAATATAGAGCTGGAAATGTGAATGTTATGACCTCTTTAAAGCTTAAAACAACAGATCATCTAGTGTGAAATGACCTCTGTTACGAGTAAGACCGCATTCAGACCGAATCAGGCGGTGCGGCGTACAGCTGCAGGGTTGTGCGGAGGTGTGCGGGGGGTGTTTATTTGTGCTCTAGAATGTAACCGCTGTGAAACAATCAGAAAATAACGTTTTATTGATCCGATTCACCGGCTTTCTCACTACCAGCGCTCCCTCTCTTCATTCAATCTCTAGCTCGCTCGACCACAGCGGCTCTCTCTCTCTCTCTCTCGTTGGTGCTCTCAGCTCTCTCTCTCTCTGTTTTTCTCATCTTTTTTAAAATGAATCAGGAAGCTGACAGCAAAGCCCAACTTTACTTTTAGCGTTATCAAACGAAGAGAAATGCCTCCTCCTAGTAACGTCTTTCTACTCCCTCATGGCAGAGTTTACAGCTCTGACTAATCTGATCTCCGGCTGTGATTGGCCACCGCAGCCTTGACGTCGGCCAAAACGCCCACAGCCGAACCGCACTACCTCCCATTCAAATGAATGGGAGGACTGGCGTTTTCGCCGCACCGCCTGATTTGGTCTGAATACAGCCTGAGTCTTCATGTCTGCTGCCAACAACCATCTTCTGAGCTATCACTATCAGAGAAGAAGAAAAAAGGACACACTTGGACAACTGAAATATATGTTTGAAAGGGGAAAAGCACTTTGGTTGAAAGATAGGCTCAGTGACTCATTTAACACAAAATGCCATTATGGCTAACCTAATTACAGCTGTAGATGACAGCACTGTCTACAGTGCAATCTGTAAATTGGATTACTCTACTTGACATCTTACTCAAAAGAGAACAGGGTCAATACAATCTAAAAGAAATGAAGAACAGATAATGTTACAGTGCTTGACTAATTCATTATTCCAATTTTAAGCAGGTCCTTAGTTATCGGTTTTAGCTCCGACCACACAGACGCACAATAGCCTAAACCAAACACATGATTATAGATGCACAGCCCACACACTCTCCATCCCTCCCTCTGTTTCCTGTTATTTTCTCTCGCCGTCTCTCGCTGTTTCAGGCCTCCAGCCCACAAGAGCTGAGATTGATTGGATCAGACATCAGCATGCCTGCTTCTCACAGCAGAGATGCAAGGGAACACACAGAGAGGCACAATGCACCGATAACGCATGCACACAGGCTGAGAAAACGTGCACTTACTACATATATACACATAAACGACTGCATAATGAAAAAGACAAATATCCAGTGGATTTAGAGGCTTTCTACCTGCTTCGCATGACCCCTGCTGTAAATAAGCATGTCGGATTTAAACGGGAGCGTCGCCCAATTTAAAATTTCTCCATCACTGAGGTGCAGTGTTGTGTTACAGTAATTTACATATTTAGCAAAAACAATGCAAACGACAGTCGTTCACATACATTCTTGATTCCATTGTGTGAACTTTCTTAGAGCATTACTGATTATCATAAACACATTTTACATTAAAAAATCAAACACTCAAATGAAACGGTGGACAGTGTCGTGGAAATTACCCATAAGTAATAAAGACTGCTGAAGCAGAAGTTTATGAGATATTACAAGATATTTGCGTCGTCTTATGTTTGCGGTGAATGAAACTCGCTAGACGAAGTTTCAGCTGTCTGAGGCTCATTAAGAGCTATTTGCGTTCGTGCGTGGATGAGGCCAGACTATCAAACCTCACTTTGCTGCATGTTGAGCACGCAGTGACCAAACTACAGGCTGAGCAGGGACAGTTTGTGTAGGAGTGAAACATCCATAATTAGTCTTTATTAATCAGTTAGAAAGTTAGATTAATCTGTTGTTTAACTCCATGCTTACTGCATCTCAGCACCTATCTCACTTGTAGACTGTCTACTTTATGTTTGAATGAACAGACCTTGTACAGTGTTGTAGCCCGCCGTCTCTATTATATGTTTGTGTTATTCCCGTGTAAGAAAGACATGGTACTGAGACAGCTGGCCTGTCGCTGTCTATCAGCCGTGCTGCTGAACCATTTGTCAATCGATGCACGTAGAGCGCCGCGTGCCGGCAACCTGTTTTCTTTTTTTGTTCTTCAGAACAAGCTTGTTTGACAAAGTGGCTTCACTGTATGTTTTCTTAGACATAGACGTGTTTGGCTCAATGAGTGACAGTTTGTGTTTATGGATAGGATATATATATAAAGAATGTAAATGATAAATCCAAAATGCTTCATGCTATTTTACTTTTACAACAGTAAACGTAGTGCGTTAGATAGTAAAAATGGTCTGAATCCAAATGTCCAAATGTCTAAAGGCGGTTTCAGACCTGCCTGCTTTGCATACTGGGATACAGATGAGTGACATCAACTGTAGCAGCTAACCGGAGAGTGAATCAAATCCGATCTGCACTACTGCAACAAAGTATATTGTATTTGGCCTGAAGACCTTCTTCACATTTTGTTTTGCTTGAATTTTTTCTGAGTGAAACCAAACCGAGAGGAAAACACACCCAGTTTACCAACTCATCCACTGATGAGTTACCAGAGCAAACAAACTACAGGAGACAAAATAATGCGACGTATCTGAAGTGCTAACCGCCATCACATTAGATTTGACCAATGCCAAGATTGGAACTTTTAATCAGCATAATTCACATGTGTGTACAATATCAGTACTACTTAAATGAAATGGTTCTCTTCTAATAAATACAGTATAATAATGCTATATATATGAATTGTGTTCAATACCTGAGATTCTGTGAAATGGACATTGAACTTCCTGGAAAACTGTAAGCAAACAGTGATGACTCATCCTGCACTACTGGGTATAACTCCAAATAAGGTCAGCTGATAAAGCCACTAACCACTATCCTGTTTCAACAGGAAATACGTGACATTAAGAAAGAGACGATACAAATTTGTTTTTTGTTGTTGTTGTTATGCAGTTATGTTATTTAGTTATGTTTAGTCTAGTTATGCAGCAGTGAATTTTCTAGATTACAGGAACATATTTTCAGTTTTTTGGATGTTCTCCTTGGTTGCGCTCCTCTTTAAGTATTTGAAATTCCTTTGCCACCTTTTTTTAATCACACGTCTCATCTCCTGACAAACATGTCCAACTTGTCTAAGCTGGAGAACATAGACAGGAATATAGGATGTCATAAAAATGAAATGTAATGGATGCAGTTGCTAGGGATACAGGAAAAGGTAACGCTGCAGAAGAAGGAGACTTCCACAGCCTTTAAAGGTTCTTCACCAAGACGAAGGCGTGAGACAAATAGAGTGGGTGAGAAAATGAAAGATAAGTCTGTCATTTCCGTTTGGATCTGTGCTCAGATGTTTTCATCATTTCTTACTCCGTATCTTAACTGACATTTTCAATCAATACGTTTTCACTCAGCCGCTGTCAGTGGTGATAACCACTCTGACAGCGCAGCGCATTTGAAAATATGGAAATTTTTGTTTTGTAAAACTTTTGCAGCCAGTCCAGAAGCTTTCAAACAATATATCATCTCATCTGACTCCTTTTTGGTTTTTTTTTTTTTTTTACTGAGGTGTGAAAAGGAAATGCCTTTCAGGAAATAAACTCTCTTCCACCTGCCGTAATGTGCCAGTGAATAGGAGGTATGTTATGTATTATGCATTAACCAATATTCTATAGAAGTGGTAGAGTGGTTTGGCTGCAGCCCCTCCCAAACAGAAACATACACATTTGTACTTCTATCTTAGTGAGGACATTCATTGATATAATGCATTCCCTAGCCCCCTACCTGAACCCCCTCACAACTAAATAGGCTTGTTTTCCGACCCGGTGGCGGCGATTTAGAATAACTATAGAAATAGCCAATATTCTTGCTGATGGTCTCATTTGCTTACGTAGGTCATATAGAGGCATCAGAGGCTTCATGACACTGTTTCATAACCAGTTAAAAGTTCCTTGTTGTAACTCTGTTGGCGGAAACGTTCGGTCAGAGAGTATAAACGCTTTCAAAAAAAACACACAGCTGCCAGAACATTGTTCCAACACGTCATTTTTTCACAAAAGAGGTCTCACTTTCAGACTTTTTATTCTGGAAATGCACTTTTAATTTGATCGGAGTATCAATAATTAATGCTTTGAAGTGTTTTTTCCCCTCTGAGCCTTGCTGTCACGCTAAAATGAGATTCTTCCATTGTACTGCATCTTGCACCAAAACAGCCCGCCTTATGTGCGCTACAGAAGTATAATTACTAGAATGGCATCACTGATTAAAAGCTATGGGTGGATGCTTGCACACACCTCCGAGTCACCATTTAGTAGGGTGATTAATTCAGAGTCAGACGAACTGATTTTCAATTCTGTAACCCGGCCGACTCCACACGACGAGAGTAAACAGGAAGGCACAGTCGGAGAGAGCGAGGGGAATATAAAATAAGAAGTAAAAAGAGAAGTAAAAGCAAATGGGTCGTGGATGTGGCTTATTGCTCAGTATAACATCCAGCTGGGGCCAGAGAGAGTGGCCACTGGTGTATCTCCTCAGTCAGCTCGTTATTATCTTGCTCCTGCCTCTCCTCCTGTATTATTCATCGGTCTGTCCCGACCCTCCTCTGTCTCAGGCCCTGGGCGGCCGCTGTGCTGCGGGTGCTAATTGGCAAATGGGCTGATTGTAATCCTGCCTCTGATCCTGCTTTTCTGTCAGTGAGTCAGTGCCGCTGCCCAAGGCTGATGAGATAACTGCTGCGGCGACTCACGTGACCGCGATGGATTGGCGCTCACTTCGCTGCGTGTCTCAACAGGTCAGCCGACGCTTATTCACATTTCCGCTGATTTTCACGGGTGAGGCGGTGTTGGGGTGGGACGGCTACAGTAAGCTGGGCTGCCTGCTGTGCTGGATGGGTTACATGGGGTGAGGCTGTGCCTCTTTTAACACCACCACACCAGTCTACTGGACCACAACCCCTGAATCCTACTAAAAGGCAGCAGACAAAAACACTGTGTTAAAGAAAGGGCTTTTTTTTTTTTTTAATGATTGTCGACAAATCTCAGGAAAAGACCGAAACCAACAATGTGTTTGTCTGTTTCTCAATGCCTTCTGACTTCCCTATTGTGCCTGTGGCTCACAGCCCCAAGCCTATTTGTTCATACTGAAAAAGTACATCTTTAAAAACAGGTAACAAATACATTGTTTATTTGGCATTAAAATCCTCTTTTTCAAGAGGGCATCATAAACAGGTTGTTGCAACAAGAAATATAAACAACATAAACAGACTAACACAAAAACTGGCACATGATACAAAAGACTACCGACGATATACTCAGCGGTCCACAGCTTGATTTGAAGCAGGAACACTTGGCCACCATTACACCCCGTATATAAAGTTTATATAAAGTTTTTTCTTTTTTTTAAAAGCTTAAATACAGCACACACCAGTAGCATAGGATGTGCATCAAAACACCCACTGCTCTCTGTGTACGCCCACACACAGCCAGCCTCAAGAGTCAACGCACGAGTCTTTTTTCTAGCATTGATACAATTCAATTCTCTAGAAAAGCAGAAATGTTATTAGGTTTTGCTCCCTGCATCGACACATTACCGGCACATTCACTTCTTTTTCCACCTGTTTGACACATCCTGTGTTGTGTGTGCAACTAAACATTTTGCTATAACAGCTGGTCACTCTACTTTTTAGGAGAAGTTACTGAAACAGGAGCACACTCTTCATCTGTTGGGGACTATTTTCAGCCGTAGATGAGTACACGTTTGGTGCTCTGGTGAGTATTCACAGCAGCAGAACGAAATAAATTACCGTGTTCATGATAATGAAGGAACATGTCACCCAGCGCTACGGTGTGGCTCATTGATGTGCTTTAATAGTTTTTGGACAACAATGGAGCTCTAAGGCACAGAGATAAGCTATATCAGTTGTTAGTAGGATCCATTCATTCCTGTTTTTTTCATGGGATTTGTTTATAATCATAAAATCAATATAAAAAAAAGTGGACAGGACACTAACAAAGAATCATTGCTGAGCAGATGTCTGTTGTCACACACCGACTAGTATGAAAAGTTTCCAGAAAATGATGCTTCTTTCACGTTCACTACAAAAGCTGGATATTTATTATTTCCCTTCAATAAACACAACCACAGTAAACTCCATCTTAAATTGCCACCGACTGGGACTGCAGAGAGAACACAGTGACAGAAGCTAATTTTTACCATAATTCTGCCACCCGTCTCAGCAGTGACAACAAACTGGAAGGTAGATAAAATGTGTAGAAACGGACGCAGCTACGTGTGCTCCGACTTTTTGTCTAAACAGCGAAGACACAGTGAACAAGAAACAAGCCCTCCATGCATCATATAACCTTTCAGATAAATATTGATAATGAACACTCGTGGTGCTACTTCAGATCATTTTTATTTTATCAGCACTAATGTCAGGGTCAAACCAGAGACCTCAGACTGCAGCTAACTGACATCTTGCGGAGGAGCGGTTGAGTGGAGGCGACGCAGATACTCTAATTGCGTGCTGTGATCAGTGGGAATACGAGACGACACCACAAGAAGGAAGATGTGATTGTAAGCACGGATAATGAATTACCATCAACTTTGTTTTTTTGGCACTTTTGATGCAGATTTCCAAAAATAGGCTCAGTGTGGTCTGCACTCAAAGATCAGGGCACAGTTATTAATCTTTAAAAAACAAGACAAGAGGGACAGACTGCTTTTGGTAAGAGGCCACCAGCACTTGTCATGTAGTTTTCCCTGGAGGATTGCTTTGGGGAAGTTATTTTCGACATTACATCGGTGACCTTGATAAACACCTCAGGATCTTTTACTGTGTCTAAGCGTCTGTATTAGCTTGTAATACAAAGATGTTGACTTGTAAGGTGCAAGTTTGCATTTACTATTAGGACAACTGAATGTTCGCTAAACCCCTTCCCCAAACTGAAATTGTCTGATCATAACATAGCAACCATAAGTAGGCACAGCAGGTCTGTAAAGCTTTGGATTTTCTCACATGTTGAAGTGGTGCTCATGGGGTTCTCTGCATTCAAAGAGTTTGGAGAGTAGTACATTTTTTATCCTTTCCAGAACCAAAAAAATAAGACCAAAGTGTAATAAATCAATTAAACTGTGTGTTTATCTACTCTAACATAGACTTCTGAGTATGCCGGCTTACCAGCTACACTTGTAACCAAAGGTTATTCCCAAAGCCAAGGTGTAGCCAACACATGCATCTTTAAGACTTTTATAGGAATAGTTTAAATATAAGCCAGCTGGAAACATTAAAAAGTCAGCCAGAGAATGAGTTTTCAACTAATTCGTGGAGCTAACGTTAGCTTAATTAGCTAGCTAGCTAGACAGCCAGCTGCAATTGTCATTTAATTTTTTTTTTTTTTGTTAAAAACAGCTGTCACGTTTTCAGTCTCCGGAGAGTAGTTCAGTGTAAGGCAGACGCCGTGCATGTGCAGGACCGCGGTTCCCTTTACAGAGCTTCGCTAGCTTCTTATGCCGCATATCACAACCTCTTGACTTTGAGTAATTAACAATGTAGTACAAAGTCAAGAGGTTGTGACATTTGACACAACTGCCTTACACAGAACTACTCTCTGGAGACTGAAAACACAATCGTTGTTATTAGTCTTTGGAGCCGTTTCTAAGCTAACTACCATGACCATATTCTTCGGGGCGAAGGAACATGTCACCCAGTGCAACAATGTGGCTCACTGACGTGTTTTTATTGGTTTTTCGACAACAACAGAGGTCTACGGCACAGAGGAATAAGATATATCAGCCTTTGGATACACACACAACACTTGTAAGTAGATCAGTTCATTGTTGACTTTGCTCTGCACATGAGATTTGTTGACAATAAAAATCTAAAAAATCGCCAGCCGTATCCTTTAAGCCACTAGATTTGACAGCTGGCAGTTAGAAACGAGAAGCCGGCCTGTCAACCTCTGTCTGTCTGAAATCCAAGACGAGTTGAGTCAAAATATTACTATCAATGTTGATGGTAAGTTTGCCACCATCGGTAAGCTGCGTATGTGCCGTGTGAGAACTGAAAGCAGGTGAAGCAGGGGGACCGTCAGTTCAATAAAGCATCCACACAGAAACAGCAGAGCAGGGACGTGTTTGTAACATGCCTGTACAAATACATACATACATGTATGTACAGACATATATGTAATATGACCTGTGATAAATCTTCAAATTTAATCTCATGGGATTTAAAGCTTTCATTGCATGTGAAGATATCAGCGTTTTTTCCATTTTTTCCATATATTATTTGGGAGCCAAGTCTGTCAGAAGCTTCTACTTGAATTATACATGGCACGTATCAAATCACTTTAAAAAGTCAATATTGCAGCATTTGCGCTTCTTCTTTTTCATTTTTAAAATGTCGATTCTAAGTTTCATTCTTCATGTGTCTCCATAAAATGTTAAATATACTCTGAAACTGTGTAATATCTCTGTAAACGACAAGCTGTGACACGGCAACACAAGACAAAACACACAAAAACACACATATTACATATCAAGAGGGTAATTGTATGATGAGGACTGTCGCTGCTGTTTTTATTCAAACACACAAAAATCATTGTAGGTTTCTTTTTTTTTTTTTTTTAAAGGACAGGGCTGCTTTCATTTAGAATGTAATGGCACTCCAGATAATAACTGAGCCATCACATAAACACCCTCCCAGTGCTGAAGCTAAAAAGAAGGAAAAAAAAAAACATGCTTTTATTCAAGCACAGACACAATCTGCCTCTTTTGTTTGTCTTTTCTCTGCTAAATATAAAATCGACACACACAATGAAGCAGGTTCATGACCCCCCCCCCCCCCCCTTTTTGACCCTAAGACGAGTCTCAAGGGTATCAAATATAAAAGCAATACTGACGTGGCCTTAAAAACACATCTGCAAGTTCAGCTGGAGGTAATATGAGTCTTCAGCAATGTGACTTAGACAAGAGGGGATCTTCTAAAGTTAAACTCCAAACAAAGCAGGAATTTGGTACTAAAATGACTGTAACTAGAACTTTGGAAGATAACTCAGACAGCTGAGGCCTCAAATTAGCTCCGGCTGCACTTCAGAATGGATTTTAATACAGAAATAAGGACGTGTGGATTTTGTCCCCAATCACTTACACTGAAATTGCATTAGGAAGGGATCTCATTGCAGCCAGTATGGACAGAAAAAATAAAGATGCACGGGCCAACTATTTATTCATTGAATTAAAATGTGCTATATTGGGAAAGGTATCATTATCAGGATATGAGATTTTGGTCATATCACCCAACCCGAGTACTAGTAACGCTTTCAGTCTGCATATGGGCATGTCACTATTTATACAGTCTTATACAGAACAACCTTGCATCAAGAAATAACATTTTACCAAGTTGAAATGTATTTAAGTTGCTATTAAACCTGCACAACTTAAACTTGCACAAAATGTACTGTATATGTTACCAAGTGATCTTGAGTTGTCATAAAGTTTGGGGAATTTGGAGCAATTTGGAAAATGAACTGTTCGTCCATGTTTTGTGTTGTAAGCAGCCCACCAGTGATTCAGCAGTTCATCACCATAACCCCCACACTGTCAGAAGCTGAGCATCGCATGTCACTTCACAGGTAGGTCTCCACACACGACTCAGACTCATGTCCATTTAATACTTATAAACACTTAAAGATTAAAGCACATAATCAGATTCTAAGCCATATAGCTGTATTTCCTTTCACATCATTTCCAACAGCCACAGACAATCAATGAAAAGCCAGCAGGGCTAAATACAGAACAAGCTCAATAAAAACCCGCTTGCAAGGATTTCCACTTATCAACGAAACCCTAAAATCCACATGACTGGCTCTGCGGCTGCATGATCATTTCTGGGCACGCTTTCAGGTGCATCAATGCCGCTGTGTGTCTTTCTTCAGCAAAAACAGAAACAAATAAAAACACGCTACAATATTTATAGACGACCGGTTTACTTGTAGAAGGGAGCAGAAACGAGATCTTTAAGGTTGGACATTCGTACATACACAGCAGATACAAGAATTACAAAACTCTTTCATTGCAGACATTTGAGTCTTGGCTCATTCTACCAGCCACTTAATTTGATTTAATAAAATTTCAGTTTCTTTCCCAGAGGGACCTGCAGTTAAAAGCATTCCTGTGTAACTTGTCCTTGAGACCAACCAATGCCGTCATGGCTTTTAACTGTGGCTGCCCTTTCCACATTTCTGTTTCTCTTTTACCCACAGCGCTGGCCTCAACCTTCAGTTATCCTGCGGAATAACCCACTGCCTTTACCCGCTTGGACTGCCGATACACTTCACTTTCCCTGTCAGGATAATATACTGTAGGCTGCTTGACTTCCCAGTGTCCTCACGCTGGTTTTTGTACTGGACAGATGCGGTTTGCAGCATTTCTTGTGTAGGCTATGCGTGGGTAAAAGGTGAGGAGCTCTGCTCATTAGAAAACCTGGTGATGGTGCTAAAAGTTAGATCATGAGGTCACCATAATCACCGGCTTTATTCAGATCTCAATTTATTAAAGCCCTTCGCAACAAAATCGCATCCAGATTCCAAGAAACATTATCTTCCTATTTGTTCCCATAAAGCAAGTGATTCAGTTGAGATTTTACATTAACATCTCTAAATTTATGTTAAAATAACATCACCTTTAACCAGCTGGCATCCAAAAGTGTCCCTGGCATCTTTCCATGCACACTGGATGTTGGACTGCTTCCAAAAAGGAAGCAGTCCAGAGAGGGAAACTACAATCACACAAACAAGTTGCAGGGTCCCCCCCCCCTCCCTCAACATTAGTCAGTGTGCCTGACCTCACTAATAGAAATTATATTCAACAGTGGAGTCAGCAGATCTACAATATGATTAGATGTAATTAAAACAGCATTTAAAGATACAGATCTATATTTTAATCACAAGCATCAACTATTTACTATTCTGTCATGCAGGCCTGTCATAAAGTGAGTGATAGATTTGAAAAACCATGGTAAAGATTGATGAAGCAGAGGTCAAGATATGCAGACATTTAGTTCCTAGTATGGGTCGAGCTCTAAAGTTGCAGGATCCAACACCTTCATGATGCAACTCAATAGCATCTTTCATTAGAGCCTCCCTAGCTGCTAAACGTGTCTTTCAAGCAGGATTCCTGTAATAAATATGTAGTCTCTAAGTCTGATGACATCATTACGACATCATCGGGGAGGGTGAGTGGGGGGTTCTCACTCGACAAAGCTCCTCCAGAGCCGCTGAAGACATTACACCCTGTTTTCACAGGCTCAGTAGTTCTCCCCGCGCCCCATGATGAGTAAACGGATGCGTAAGTGTAAAATCAATGTCTCAAAAAATATGCTAAAAAAAAAAAAAAAAAATCAAGTGATGGTTTACTACACACCAAAGTTGCTCATAGGGTAAACAAACTACCTAACAAACCAATGCTGAAATATCTCAGCATTTCGCTGGCAGCCAATGTTAACTTTTTATGTCTGTATCTGCTCCTCATTATATGGATAGATTCTCTTTTTAACAGCATCTAAACATCCTAAAACAAAGGCTGCCCTATAAGTAAAACTGCTTATACAAAAAATCCTCTATCACACCCAGTTTTACCAAACCTCTCGCTCCCTGAGCTCATAACCACCTTCTTTGTTCTCTCAGCTCATAACCACCTATTGTGCTAATCCACACTGCCTGCTACACTTTTAGATAAAGATAAACAATGGCACCTGCGGGCTACACCCGCCCGTATGCAAACAAAAAGCACAGCACGTGCGCACATACATGCAAACGCTCGCGAGGCGCTCGAGAAAACGAATTTGCACGCACACGCTCAAAAAACAAGGTGACATTTCCCACTTTTCCCAGGCTCAAAGACACCCCGACTCTTGTGTTTCTTGAGTGAAAATAAGCAATCTCGCTCAATCACTCCCTGAAAGAGGAGGAAGAGGAGTGTATTTATGTGGCCTGATGTGATAATTGTCTGTTATCATTTTGCCTAAAGTGAGGTGTAAGGGTGCAGTGGCAGAGAGGAAGAGGTGGAGGGAGAGGATGACAGGTTTATCACCACCGCCTGACTCACTCAGAATAGCCCCCTGTGCCACAGCAGGGAGCTCTCGCAGACATTTTTCTCATCCCCCCCCCCCCTCCGCCCCGAACCCCCTCCCACTCACATTGGTCACTTGTATATTGTAACAGCCTCTCTCTGGTGCTCTGCTTTCCTCTCCCCCCCCCCCCCCCCCCCTTCAACCCTCCCCACCTCTTCCCCTGCTTTGTTGCCATCTATCTGCTGCATCTATTCCCTCCATGTTGATGGCCTCTCCCGGTTTCACTGTGATCCCCACTGTAATGATGTCTCTTCTATCGCTCTTTCCATCTCTCCTTCACACACGCTCTCTCTCTCCCTCTCTCCCACAGTCTGGGTGTCACAGTCACGCTGTCATCTTTAATGACAGTCTCTCATCTCGTTTTTTTTTCCTGCAAGTTTTGACACTTCACAGACATAAAGAGCAGGTATGGACTTAATCGACTACGTGGAAATGCGCATTTTTAATATCCAGGCTCTCTAATTGGCTGATTGTATAGGTCTTCATTTTATCTTTCTGTTGCCTAAAGCCGGCTGATTCTTTGACTGACTAGAATCTATTTGGGGTGAGCGAGAAAGGCACTCAGGGAATCATTATTATCGCTATTTGCGTTAAAAAAAAAAGCCAAACCCTTCAGCTTTCCCTTCACATGCTGCGGTCTAAGATGAGATTAATTTGGGGTTTCTGTTTCGCTGTCTGAAAAGACAAAAGACTAAAAATGTTTCCCATATAACCTTCGATCAAGATGTCACGTTAAAGGACCAGTGTGTAAGATTTAGTGGCATCTAGCGGACCCGCCATGTTTCTACCGTAGCCCAGAACGGACAAACCAAACACTGGCTCTAGAGAGGGCCTTTCTTGTTTTTCACAGCCACCGTAGGTTCTCCTACATGCTCGGAAAGGGGAGGTGAGAGGTATTAATCTATACATATAGGTATATATACATACAGGTTGGGGGATATGACATTATATTACACGGGGTGAAGTTTGTCAGCTGGTTCTGTTTCTAAGGTCGTGGAAATGCAGCTGGGCTAACACCAGAGGAACACAAACACTTTTATGAAACAAAATAACCTTGAGGGAAAACAAACATTGCCACTAAACCAGCTTATATTTAATGTAATGATGCAGGATTGTGTGACATGAAAATATACAACTTCTACTAAGCTAGTGATGCCTTTAATATATCTGGACGTATTAGGCCATTGTAGGCATGTTGCATTATTAATAAGTAAGACTGCTTTGTGGCAGAATTACATCTGCAGTATTTTTGCATTTGACATAACTTCATTTGTGGAGTTTTCAGCTCAGTGATTTAGCCAAAAACAGCATCTGCAGGGTTTCCTAAACCTATAGCAGAGGTAGGCTGTATTGCCTAAAATCAAACCATCTCCACTAATGTTGGAGGAAATTTAAACACTTTTATGAAATAAAATTAACAAGCAGAGCAATGCATCTAATGGCCTTTGTTATGCTAACAAATCAGGGTGAAACCCTGATCCACTTCATTTCTGATCTGTAAAAAGGTTTCTAATATGATATTTCAGAAAATAAACTATATTAAAGTTGCAAGCAGCGATGAACGGGCCCTCGCACCTCACGTGCGTCCGACGGAGTGACAGCCCTGGTATCGATACTCGTCTGTTGACACGGCTCTGAATATTCAGGATTATCGGACACTGTGAATGAGTAAAATATTATTTCTTGTGTGCAGTACGTGGCACTGGAGATGTAAATTGTGCATACATTTGAAGAACGTCATTTACACTTCACTTCCTGCCGTTGGACCCTGGCACTTTTGTGCTCGGGCCCTAATTATAATATATATCACTTTAAAGATTAAAAAAAAAAATAGATGCACTGTGATAGAATATTTTATCTACATCACTGATACTGATTAGACAGACTTTTAAGGAAATCTCATGTGAACTGAAATTTTATTAAATATCTGCTTGTGAAGGAGATAATGCAGTTCCAATGAACCCGAACAATACAAGCCCCCCATGGCTAGATGTGCACGTTCACAAACATTTACTCCTATGTACACAGAGCAAAAATGACTAATTTCTCCTCAGCTGGCCTGCAGCACTGTATCTGTAGTGCTATCAAATATTCATTTTATCTACGCACACAGTGCAGGGTTTGGGGCTCTCTGTAAGTGAACAGATTTGATTATGTTAAGCGTATTAATGGATCAGAGTGACTGTGGTGCAGCCGGGGAGGGAGGAAGAACCCGTGTCTAGGGGGGAAAAGTTGTCGGTACAATGGTGTAAATGTAAAGCAGAGGGCAGCCAATATCCATTCCACCTTTTATTAATGCTCCGAACCCTGATGCTGAAAGACACGGATACTGTGCGTCCGCTGCACCTCCACTCTGGTGACCCCTGACCTTTAAGCCGACCACTGCGGCTTTCGGGCTCACTGGTGGGGATTCAATGCAGAGCGCTCAGGACAAAAGGGAAAAAGGAAACACTTTGTCAAAGAGGTGAAGAGATATGCTGTGAGGGTGGCAAAGAGTAAATAAATGATGGCGTAAAAGGAGGACGAGAAGACAAAGCAAAACTGAAAGAGGAGAGTACAGCAGGGGAAAGTGGTTACAGGGGCAGAATAACAGCAGTTATTCCATCTAGAGCCAATTTGGTCTTTTATATTTGCTGCCCTAAACACAGTGTTTGGTATTTTTCCATTACAAAACAACGAGAAATGTGTCTGTAAGAATATCCTAAGGCCATGTGATGTATTATCATCTGACACTGAGTCTGTTGATATGATAAAAACAAAAACAAAAAATTTAAATTCAAACCCTTCAGCCACAGTGGCTACTAATAGTCTAAATTACCCACTATTTTGGATTTCAAGAGGCATTCGTCTCTCAAACCTCTCAGAGAGGATCCTTTTAAGTGTGGTGTATGGAGATGTAATTTGTGTGTTGACAAATGGGATTGTGATGTTGTTTATATGCTGAACCTCCTGAGTGTATGTGTTTAAAGGATGTAGAAAAAAGCAATAAAAAAAAAAAAGATTAATCACAAAAACAAACAGGTGATATGTTTTACATTCAGGTAAAAAACAAACAAACTGCGGAGCCACGATTAGCCGCCATGGCTGGAGACAGAGCACCACATACAGACATTCAAACCTGATTAAATGCCCACGCTGCATAATTGACAGTATTTTGGGGAAGTGCAGTGTGAAAACATCACGTCAGTGACAGCTAGGCGTACTCACCAGATTTACAGAATAAGTGTAGCAATTTAAAAAATAGGGACATGTCATGTTTTTTCAACATCTATGACAAAGACATAAAAAGAATTTGAAAGCAGATGATTTAAATAACATCGTATGTGAGTTAAACATTATAAAATCCTGAAATCCTTTGTCACTGTTTTATTCTGCGTGAAATATGCTCTAGTCAAGAGGATTGTGCCCCGAATCTTCTTATTATCTGCGTTGTTTCACACTTTTAAAACACAAGAATGAATCAGAATATGTAAGGATGTGCGTCATTTAGGGAAAGCAGACAGTACTTTCTACACCTTTTGTATGGCACGTCTTGCAACAAAAATATTTTTTCTCTCCTTATTTCAGTCTAGTCTTCTCTTTTTTATACTTCCACCAACATATATTCTAGATAAGTACTATTTTTCCTGCAAATCACTGATTATTTATTGACTATAGGGACTGTGGTTGGGATGTCTGCCTCTTTTAATGCCTGCACAGTTTCAGACACTGTTATTTTATGTTTATTTCAATATTTAGATAAAACTGGTTCAAAAAAGGCAAATGAGAGAAAGACTGTACATAGATTGTAGAGCATCATTTATGCAGTGAGAGGATGAGAACATGCTAAACACCGTCTCAGTCCATGAACAGAAAAGTCCTTCACTGGTGACCCTGTAGAGAGAGACAGCCAGAGAGCTGATTCAGCATCTCAATCATTTATCACCTCCAAAGTTGAGGACCTGCTATTCATTCAGGGCGCAAACGCATTGTTAACATGAAGGCCATTTGAATGCTGACTTTTTTTTTTTTAAAGCAGGTCAATGAAAAGGATCGTAAACTGCAGGTTATGTCATAGTTTTATTTGAGTGACAGTACTGGGAGGGTGCACGAGGAAATCAATATGTACATACTGTAGCTAAGAAAGAGGCAAAGGAGAAGAAAGTAACACACACAGCTTAGCACTGCCAGAGGACACACACACACACACACACACACACACACACATACACACACGCCTCAATATTTACTTTTAAATTAAAATGAAATGTTGATTTCATTATTTTCGCTGTAATTAAGTTGCAATCATCATTCATCATTTTCCACACCCATTTGTCATTTCATTCAACAGAATGAACAGCTAATTTCCAACTGATTAATGTACTAGTGTGGATTATTTGTTTTGTTTTAGAGCAAAACAGCAAAACAGTACAGGAGAGACAAATAAATTACATCCAAAACATAATGTGGCATATAGAGGTGACAGGTGGAACCAAGATTTGAGCTGAACGATACGGCTAAAAAATCTAATCGAGTTTAATCAACTTGGGGTCAGCTGATCAAGACTTCATCATTACACATTAAAATACAGGTTATTCCACACAGTCAGCACCTAATGCTTCAACTAAGTAGAGCACATCCAGTTTAATGATCGGTTTTTTAAGCACAGACAGAGCAGAAAGGTCCGCTCGCTAATCGATCTGCTGCTGTTTGTGTTTCTTTACAAAACATCGGCCTGATATCTGCAGACTGCTGCTAGCTTAGCGTTAGCTGCCTGGCAGGTAGGGGACAAACTGGAAACTGCTCAGTCGACTCCCAGCACTCGCAGACCAGTAAGCAGAGTTATTTTCAGTCTGTTCCTTCTCGTAGATGCAACCGTTATATTCACTACGAGATAGCCAGAGACAGCTAGCCGCCTGGAGTCACGACAAGAAGCTATCGTCTACGTTACTTTTTGACTAAAAATACACTTTTTGTATGTTGTAATAACTCAATTTTCACGATTTGGACATTTTACTCATTGTGCTAAAACAAAAATTAATTTGCGATATCGCCCCACCCCACTACACAGCCTGTATAGCATGAGCAGCATGCTAGCAGAGCAGCAGCGTTAGCACAGGATTTGACCAGGGGAACTAATTAATGTCTGTACCAAAAATGTAATAACAATCCATCCAATAGTTGCTGAGACATTTCACTTAAAACCACAAATGTGGTGGCAAAAGAGGGAAAATTCAGGGCATCACCGAATTCAACAGGCCTCATCTTCTGGGTACCATGAATGTACAAATCCATCCAGTAGATGTTGAGATATTTCAGTCAGGACCAAAATGGTGGACGACTAATCAACACTGCAATCCACAAAGCCACGCCATTAGCTAAATGAGAAAAGTCATTAAACAGGAGAAATATTACCTTAAAAAAGATATAAGATATACGTTTTGGCCATAGTTCAATAAGGAAGATCTTGTCTCTCACATTCATTTCCTCTGTTGATGAATTTCAGCTTTTTCTTCCTCCTCAGCTTTCCCATTCTGGCAAAGTTTCTGTCATAAACTAATTCTTACATCCCCATATCTGATCAATAATCTTTCTGCCATCATTCCTCAAGTAAATCAGTTCTTGGATGCTGCTCTTTAAATATCATCGTGATATCGTCATTCTATCTTTCAAACCACATTGTGTGCAGCCCACCGTCTCTCCGTGACCTTCAGGATGTTCTGAGAGACACACCTGCAATGTTATTTTACTTCTTTCACCTGGTGGCTCCACTTCATAAGTTTCTCATCTTCATAGTCCTGCATTTAAAGATGCTACAGTTGAGTCTGCTTGCCTACAAATCAAGAAATATTATTATACACCTCCAAATTATCTCTCTTTATTGAAATGGAGCTAAAAAAAGGGAGAGTAGCACAGGACTATGAGAGTGAGATGGGCTAAAGGCTGGCAATTAAACCTTTTCCATTTCCTAGTTGATTATGGGATTGAGCACCAGTTTATGAATGACCGTGATCTGGATCACGCAAACAAGAGCAGCAGTTAATATCAGGATCGCAGAACATTTTTTTTCCAGTCAGTGAGGATTGTTTTCTTGGCAACTGTTAGAGCATAAATGCTTGGATGTCTGATTTAGGCTGATTGTGAGTGTGTTTTCGAAGTGACAGGGATATTAGGATAAAGAAAAAAATGATTTCTTGCCAAAAAGTGTTCTGTCGGTGTGCAGTGCCAGGTGGCACGGATGTAGTTGTTGCAGGTGTGCATGAACAGATTCTGTTAATCCCATTTTAAACATCCTGTATAAAGTCAACTGTGAATTATCTTCTACTGTATACGTTTCAGGATCGTATTTTAAGTATATATTCTTGCACATTTGGGTCAAGACTACAAGAGACAGAAAGGACGAGCTCCAATGTTGCTGATAGAAGAAAAATAGCTTTACTCTTATTCTGTATATTTTAGATAAAAGCTTTATTCAGCTGTAGCACCTTTGAAAGGTAAAATGAAACAAGAAGAAGTGTTCAATGGTTTAAAAGACGTTTTTGTAGGAATATGTTTGGTCGACTGGGGGGAAGAAGAATTGTATTTGTTAGCAGTTGGCTTGGTCCTTTATGGTCGCCAAAACCAAAATCACTAATGAACCGTTTCATCATTTCTGTGGCTTGCCAGTTACATGTGCTGCCAGTATTGTTAGATCTGTCTTAAGATGAATAGATGATTGTGCTGAAATCACCTTAAAATGTTGCCAAAGAGGGATTGGTTGTCAGCGTGTGGGTAGGAAACGTTGCCCGTTGGGACTCTTAACCCTTTTCAAAATGCCCAAATGATAGATATCCACTTCAAAACAGTTTGGGATTTTATAATTCTCAACCGGTCCCACATAATAACTCAGTAAGTGCTGAAAGAAAGCAGACAGCCTTCTGAGAAGATTATACATTTTCTGACAGCTCTGGGCCAAATGAGACTGAACAGGTGATGGTCAAACCACTAAACTGCACTCCACAGAGGCATATCTGCATTACAGGTGGACATGACAGCTGTTAGGATTTTATTTCTGCTCTTCCTAACGCTCGCTCGACTGTAAAAGACTCACTGCTGAAATGACTGTACACTGCCAGAGTCAGTTTATCATGAGGCTTAATTATCCTTTTCCTCTTGTTTTGGATTTATGAGAAAATGCCCTATGACACTGCCTCGTACAGTTTAATGAGCATCAGCTACATGTGCACTGAAGAGTCTTATTTAGAGAAGACATCGGAGACCTCATGTAAATGTAGCCTAAATATATAATTGATGTGCGTAGTGTGCTTTCTGAAACATCAACTATCAACACAGATGCAGGCCAATCAGCGTCTATGTTGCTGCTGTTAAATGCACTTTAAGGTCATCCCTTGTGGAGAGCTGAAAATAAAAGAACAGAACAGAAAGGAAATGGGATTTTTTTTTTATTGCGAAACGTCATGAAACGTTATGAACTCTGGGACTTACACAGGTCGTATTATTACTCCAGTTCTCTTGGTCAATCAAAACGACACAATCAGCCGGACGCTCAAAGCCGCAATCTCGACAGGAAGGAGGAGATGTGCTCAATGCTTGAGCTGGATTTTAATTAGACAAGCCTGCATGTTAGTGCTACTTCTTTAGGTGTAATTCAAAGGAAAGTAAAGCTTGATAAACACACTCACTGTGCTTTATACTGCCCTTATACTGATGACTGACATGCAGTGAGTAAGACTTTCTTTTTCCACCAAAACATCAATTATAAAGTTGCTTGAGTTGATGATCAAGGTAAATGACCAGAGCAGACTTTCAAAACTCACTTCAAATCCATATATTCTCCCACACACAGTTTTCTTGACTGCAAAGAAGGATGAAATAGACACATCGACACAGTGAGACACTATGTTCTCAAGCCAAAAAGCGAGCGACAGCGGGATTATTGTGCCAAGAAATAATATCTTACCTCTCCACTAAAACCTTCTGTTTGGATCTTGGCTTCAATTAGTTGGATTATCAATTCGCCATATTTTTAAATGTTATGTGTTTTTATTGCTTTTCCGTCCCACATAAGCAGCGTCAGACACTGGTTAGTGATGCAATTCTTTAGTTACTGATAAAAATGGCTTAAAAAGCATCACCTGCTCAAATAAAAACACATTTGAGACTAATGTAAAATTAAATATATTGAAAAATACACAGTAGAATATACTAATATATATTCTAGCTATTCTATCTGTTACCAGAGTCCACTGTAGTTGTGACTAAAGAAAGAAAAGTGGGATTACAGAGCTGAAATAAAAACATTACAAAGTATTGCATTGCATTAGTTGTGCTCGACAATACCGTTTTTTTCTGAACATCCACAACAATGCATGACTTCAAATCATCCCGAGCATGCATCTACGATGATTTATATTCAGAAGCAGGCTGAAGAGGGAAAATATTATCATAAATAGAATACAATGTGCTAGTACACCGTTCCTCCACTAATTAATGTGCACGCACATTAAAAGAGTAACAATAAAAAGGTAGCGCTCTGATCGTGTTCTTTCTCTCCTTTTCCCGGCACGGACTACATTCTCCATGGGGGGCTTTCGGATGGTTTGACAAGAGAATTGATGTAAATTAGTGTGTCATTAAACCTGACGAGCTTTACTCCAACTTAGCTTATGATCCATGAGAAAGAGCAGGTGGACATGACTGACGCCCACCGTACCTACACAGGAAAGCTCACACTTGACATACTGTACGTTGGGATGGTGTGTTAACAGTTACGTAATCCTTTTCACAGAAAGCTATAAATATTCATGTTGAAGCCATCTTTGGGGAATGTGTGCAGCTATGTGCATGTTTCTGCCTTTGTACGAACGCAGACAGAGGTGTGAAAAACATGTTTATATTTCTAGTTATGTTAATAACAATAATAATAATAATATAATGATAAACTTTATTTATATAGCACCTCTTCAAAGCAAGGTTTACAAGGTGCTTTACAGGGTAAAAACATACAACAAAACATACAACAGGAACCATGACAGTGTTTATCGTAAAAACAATAAGAACAATAGCACCATCAACAAAACAGTAAATAAAAGAAAGCAATAAAACATAAAACACAGTAATAAAAAACAAATGGAGTGCAGTGCTTCCACTACGTTGACTGCTTTGGCAATCTAATAAAAACAAGCCTATCTCTTACAATGCTCCTTCAGTTGTTTTCAACAACAATAACGTACTGATTAAAATAGAGTGTAATTACAGGTACTCCTCTCCTACTAAACATAATACACAGCTGTGCAAATAACAATAAAAATGTTAACAGAACAAAAATAACAACAGGCGTACTTGCTAGTTTTCGACTGATGTAGACAGTTCTTTACCGGACAAATTATTTCATCCTATGTAGCCCCGTACGTCTCTTACAGGTTTTGTGCAAGAAAAACTAGCCTGTCAACAGCTTCAGGCTGTGCCACAGACTGCATACTTAAGACAGGCAGTGAGTGTGAAGAGAAACAGTCTGGTCAAACGGTAAAACACCTGTCTGTGTTTGACTTGGCTGCCGACACGAGCCGCTTGGCAACACGGGCTAGTTAGCTACAAGCTAGTTAGCTAGCCTGGCTCGATTCACAATTAACGACACTGTTTATCATAACCAATCAAGAAAAGACCAACGCCGACAAACATGCATGTGAACTCGTGGCTTGTGCTTAATAACACACGTTGCTGCTGATATTCGTTTTGATGTTGTCGCTGAACCCGCTGGACCGGCGCTGTGTCGCCCTCCTATTGCAGGAGAACTTGTGAGCGAGAGGGGGAGGAGAGATACAAACACTGGCACGGCTTTACCGAAGAAACAGGTTATGTATTTTAACGCAACATCAAACTATATCCATACAAACGGTATTGTCTCTTCCTAACATTCGGGCAGGGCGGGAGTCCCGTTGGTGGGGCGGGCCGCCCCTCGTAGGGGAAACACTGGTGTGGGAAAGGTAAGATAGAAGGATGACAGGAAGGCTAGCCTATAAACGTGTGTTTTAAGAAGAGACTTAAATGATGAGATAGACATCCTAATCTCCTCTGGAAGGTTATCCTAAAGCCTGGGGGTCCTGATGGCAAATGTCACCTCTGTTTTTCAGTCTGAATTTAGGAGCATCTGAGGACTTCAGGGCCCGTGCCGGCACATGGGGAGTTAAAAAGGTCAGAAATATAGCTTGAGGCCAAACCATTCCTAAAAGTGATGGCCATGGTGGCCAGGGAGCTTTGACGCCCTGTTTTCATTTATTCAAGGCTGGGATATGTGTTTAGTTTTATCACTAGAATCGTCAGAGGTCGCTACCTAAAACCGCCAACAGGTAGAATTTACCCGTGCACCTGGCTCTCCGTGCACTGACTTTTTACAAACAAACCAAGAGGATTAAACATGAAGTCATACAGACTGACAGGTAACTCGTTGATTGCACAGTTTTGGCGATTTGTCATCTTGCATTATCAGTACATCATCAGGACCCGTGTGGGGAAATCAAATACCGGTGACAGAAGTTAATGCAGCACTTTAAAGCTTCTCATGTGTATATTTATGTTCTTTGGGGTCACAAAAAGCTCACGAAGAAATAACCGATTATAAGCATTATCAGTATTATTAGACTGCAAATCGACCACGTTATGAATCATGACTAACAGATAGAGACGGGATGAAAAGGAGGCGTCTTGTACAATAATGATTCGGAGCTTATTACTGTGGGATCACTGTCACACACTTTTTAAGGGACTGAATGAACTGACAAAGTACAGCAGTTTTAACAGCTTTTGACCTTTTAATCAGGGAAAATACCCTCGCTGACGTGTGTACGTGTTACCATGGTTATCAAATGATTTGCATAAATATATACATGACTCACACAGATCAATTATAAGATCGCTCCCTGAACATATTTCAGAAGTTGGGTTTAGTAGTAGTTTGGCTTTTGAAATAATGCTAAAATCACATATCTGCTGCGGTTGGTTCGTTTGCTTTCACACCACAAACGAACCGCACCAGTGTCCGCTTGACTAACCGCAACCAAACAGGTTAGGTGTGAAAGCACCCTAATACTAAAAAATGTACTCTGTCACTGAACTAAGGCATTGTCTGTTTGTTTAATCGTCACCTGTGTTTTGGTCCTCCTGTCATGAACCCATGTTATTTAAATTACCACAGTAGCCTAAATACCCCAAATGGACAATAATGAGCCATAATAACAACAATAAACCACCAACGCACTTATGGGTGATTTAATGTCGCAACAAAATCTACATGAAAAAGTCAAGCGTACAATTTCACTTAAACAAAATTTAATTTAGGTATTTCAACAATGTGTAAATAAGAAAACATCAAGAAACTTGAGGTAACATTAAAGCTTTTTTTTTTAAATTTAGAAAATCATAACGGCAACATGTCAAAACAAAAATGAATGAATAATCAAAGAACTAAAAATTAGTTTTACACACAATGAATGTTTGTGAGCAGGTTAAATCATCTTCATTTGAACACATTTGATTATACGTGTCAAACACACTCAGCAGACTTTTCCCACAGACAGCTTTGCTGCACTTCAGGCACTTGGCTTTTTTTTTCAGGTCATTCTCCTTTGGTCTTTTTATAATTTAATTATGACTTGAAGTAGCTGTCACATCACACACGCCGACGGATGCCGTTGCCTAGCAACTTAATGTTTAAACGTAACATGGAAATAAATGCATTTCATATACGGGTAAGTTTTACTTGGTGGCGCTTATAGGTATAAATACCTGTGTTTTTAATCTGGATTCATCTTCGCTATTTTTAACAATAGGGGATCTTACACAACATTATTTTAGGAAAAGTCAAAGACTGGGGGACATGAATATTTTCTTAAAACATAGTAATGCACAACTGAAAAACCGCCACAGGTGAATTTTACCCCGTGGCAGTTCTAGTGTTAAATGGTGCAACTTCATCAACAATGGAAATTGCAGGTGATATTGAAATTAGTTAGATGCTCATCCACTGATAATAAGGGTTCTATCTCACAAGGGATAGTGTTAAAGGCATTACTCAAAATATTGTCAGAGGTAGAATTAAAAACTCCAGGCTGTAACTGTGTTCATGAGCAGATAAAACAAGGAGGTAAAACCAAATTAAAACATATACAATACTGATCAGAAACATGCCAAGTCAGATAATGTAAGACAGTAAGACAGAACAAGATAAAGCGTATGGCCCTGACAATAGGTGTGCCCAATCGGTGAGAGAGATAAATTAAAAGAATCAATCAGGGATAAAAATTCAGCACTCAGACTGTTAGAGGTGCAGCAGACATGAATATTAAAATCACCTAGAATTAAAAACCTGTCATATCTGGGTAGGATTATTGATAGGAGCTCTGGGAATTCGTTTATAAAGCCAAAAGAAGATTTGGGGGGGAGGGGGGGGGGGGGTCTGTAGACTAGAAGGTACAGAGAGAGGAAAACAGTCCTATGTCAATACAAGAATGATTGAAATTATTTCTAAAAAAAAACAAACTACCTCTCTCCTACTCCCCAAATGTTGGTGAAAAAGGTTGGTAGAAAAAAAACAAAACAAGAGTAGCCAGGAGGAGAGGCTTCAATTAGAGGTGTTAAATCCTCAGGTTGCACTCACTATTCTGTTATAAAAATGTCCAGATTTTGTGATAAAATGAAATCATTACACACAAATGACTTATTTAACAGAGCTCTTACATTGAGTAGCCCCGCCGTGAATATATTTGGCATTTTGGCACGGGGCCGTGGAGGAGACATAGGTCGGCAGGGAATGTGAATGAGATTAGACGGAGCGACCATACGGGCAGAGAGATGGCTTGCTGAACACCTGTTCCTTCTGTCGCTGGTCACAGCGGGAATGCTACTTTTAAAATCACAGAAAAGGTCAGTAGGACCCTTACTGTTGTAAAACGGGCTTTTCTGGGGAGACATTTAATTGTGGAAAGGGTCACGCTGAGGCGTGTGTCAGAGAGAATGAAAAGCTGTAAAATGGATCAAATTAGAAACTAGCTGCTTGGTTCCTTTCTTATTTGAGTGGAGGCCGTCCATTTTGTAGAAGTCCTGCTTAGTCCAGAAAATAATCAAAATTGCTGATAAAATTACATCCTGCTGCCGAACAGAGATTTAGCAGCCTCTGCTGGAGGCTAAAACCACAACTAAAAGGTTCAGCACTCTTTGAAAGAGTAGGGATGGGGCCAGACATTACGCAGCTTTTCCCCAGGCTGTCGATTGTGCAGCGTAGTGATTCATTGTCCTAGTGCAGCTTTGCTGATGGTCTTGAATTGATGTTATTAGTTCCAGCGTGTATTATTAAAGTGTGGACTGAGGGGTGAAGGTCGATGAGTGTTGGAGTAAGTTTAATAAAATCCTCAACCTTTTCACCGCCAAGACAATATGTGATTGCGGACGGCAAATCTTACGATGGACTCGCCCAACACCAAAACTTCAGGCACAAAGTTACCCCTGTTGGTGTAAACTGCAAGGTTGGAAGGGAGCCCCACGAGCCCCTCAACCAGGGATAGAGGAGTAAAATCCAAAGATAAAAGTTCTTAAAATCCTCAGTAAAAGCAACCAGCTAGCCTAGCCACCAGGCTAAAAACACACCTAGCTAAGGTAGCAGTCGAGGCAGTCCAGTCGGCTACATACAGCTGACAGCTAACTTAAGATCCAAAAGTCTGATGACTAAAATCTTTTACCTTGTTAAAACGTATAGGTGGCAAACACAACGCCGACATATGCATATTTTTGGATCTTCACTCGACATGGTACTGGTAGGTCAGGTGAAAGGGAGGATGGGGGAGGGGATTATGGGTATTTAGATGGAGGAGAAATAATATTTCAAATATTTTCAGGAAAAGAGCAACACTTCATATATTTTATATCAGTTGTAAATGGGTATATATATACACACATACTATGTCTGCACGTGTATGTGTATATGAAATGAAATGTTCCCATGTCTGTCTGTCCTACTGCAACAGAACGACAGACAGAAGAAGCCGCATTAAGCATTTGGCATTTAGCAATGCTAATGTTAGTCTAAATAGGCCTTTAGTTGGAAACAAACTACAACGTTACTTTGGGCTCTGAGCAACTGTGATGAACCTTTAATTGAAAGGTAATCGACTGTTTAATTCATAATGAAAATAATCATTAGTTGCAGTCCTGCATATCACAGTATGTATTATTCTACAATAGTGCTTATGTTGCCAACAGCAGCTCTAACACCTTCACTTACTCTTTCTGTTCGTCACACAAACAACCACACAAACTTTGCCCATCTCCTGCACTCATCCTGCCCTTATCATGCAGCCAGCCAGGCGTGAGACAGAACCACTTTGGACGTTAATGTTACAGCGGGCTGGAAAAAGGCCACAGACACCCAAACTGAGCTCGCCCTGCTCCACTCCTCCATCCCCGCCTGTCCGTCCGCCTGCCTGCCTGCCTGCCAGCCGTCCTCATGCTGAGTAAATGTCCATCTAGATCCCAGATCAAACACTGCCTCTGCTGCTCGTCTGCTATCAGTACATATTCATAACAAGTCAAATACTACAACCGCAGACCTTCCCATATCACTTTATGATGCTGACAATGAGCCGGCGCATTCGCTTCACAGGCGTGCGCTCAACTTGTCAGGAACACCAGCCGGTATCGCCGCCAGAGGTATGGGAAGTGTTGTTGTAGCATGACATGATGGAGACAGTTACTGATGGTACTAGTCGCCCTACGGTGCCGCATGTAGTATCTCAGGATGAAGTCTGGATCCAGATTCATGGACATCCAAGCAACCACTCGTTGAATAATAAATGACGAGGGAAAGCGAGGCGGCAACTGCCGAAGCAGAGCTGAGTATGAATGCTGAGGAAGGAAAGAAAGGTAGAGCTGACACAAATTTAGCAAGATATTATTAGATGGAGAGAGACTAATGAGAGGTAAAAGTAAGGTGGGGACAGAGAAAAGTGAGATAAAGGGATTAACACATTTGTTTGCGCTGCTGTGTAAATTGCAGAAAACTTGCCAAAGATCTGATACATATGCAACACATTTGAATCTTTTCTTTAAAATCTAACTTTCACAATTGAGAGAAATCCTTGTAGTTGTGATGCAGAGACATAAGAAAGGATTAGGCTGGGCAAAATCTTCATCTCAAAAGGAAGCTCCAAGCGCCGGTGAATCGAACAAAACTGGCCTATTATATGGAAAGTCAGAAGTCAGTTCAGCTTTATGCCAGACAGTGTATCCAACACAGGAGATCAGTCTGTTATTTAATGTTTCTGTGTTTTTCCAGGATGTTCAGTAAACACAAGAGCATTTCATCAGGCATATGCTACTATTTTTCCTCCAAGTGAGAAAACGGGGACACGCTGTGCGCTGCCTGTGCTATCAACTTGTGTTTTCATGCCACTGTGTTGTTTATCTCTGGTGTCCCCATGGTGACAGTATTTATGTTACTGGTCTGTGCTTTTTCACAGACTGTTCACCTGCAGGTAAAGTCTGGGGAGATTGTAGCAGAGAGGAGAGGACTGAGGAAGCAGAGGTTAACCATAACCACACATTAACCAGGATAACAGTGGGTAAAAGACATTGTCGTTCATGCAGGTGCTGCTTTATTTCCGCAGTACAGCTGCCAACTAAAAGAAGGAAGCAGCGGAGGCAGCTAGAAGTGAGACATGACAAGGTCTCAGCAGAATAAAATCTAAATGTTTAAAAACACAGCAAACATCAGGCTTTTGGGGTCAGTCTCTCAACACACAATGAGGCACAGTAAAAGGCAGATATCAGTTTCTGATATTAGTAACAACAGACCAGAATGCACACACATTCAGACATGCTGTGTATTAGATTGGAGGCATTACATTTACAAGACCATATTCTGATTAAAGTAGTGATGTCAACAGTTAATCATTAATCAGTTAACCGCTGAGAATATTTTTGACTGGTTATGCATGTCGGTCTATAGGTTAATTTGCAAACTAGTGTTTGGTGCTGAACTCATTACTTCACATTATTCATGTTAGATCAATCGGTGCCAAATCTCAGCACCTTGCAGGACTGAGAGTTTTAAAAACACAACATTTACCGGCTGAAGCGCCTCACGCAGAGGCTCCGACGCTGACAGGAGCGCCAACCCTGGGATACAAAAAAAAAAGTCAAACTAACCAGGGCAGACAAGCTAGCTCTGACCACCGACTGCTGGACAGCTCTCACAAACGAAAGGGTGTCGGTCTGTCAAAAGCAAAATTAACTGAAACTGACATCCTTAATCCAACATCATAACAGTAAATAAATAACAGAAAATCACAAAAAGCATGATACGTCCCCTTTAAGGGCAGCAGAACAGGCTGAAAACAGAATATTGACATATGTTAGGGTGCAAACTTGCTAGCAAACAGTTCCAGCAACTAGCAGACACGGTGCAACATTAGCGTTCATTTAGACTCATGCTTCTGGCCACCTGACAAATTTAAGTTTGGTACTCGCTCTTCTTTTACCTCTCTCCTTGTCTATCTGCCGTTTGGTGCTGCACAGTTTGGTTTGTCAGCTGCCCGGCTTTACCCTGTTATTATTCTACAGTGACGGACTCAGCCCAGCACACGGTGAAAAGGATGGCCCTGGTCAAACAAAGAAATAGCCGAGACAGAGAATCAATCCAACTTTGGCCTTGTGGGGCCGAAATCTTTGATTTCAAGTCACGCTGCCCTGCACACAAGCGTCATTTTGACAAAAAGAACAGACATCGTCCTGACGCCGGTCTAAGATCTTTCCAGAAGGACAGCAGCCGTACCTGGAGACAGGAAGGGCCGGCGCTGGCAGGTGGAGCTGTTTTAGGGATATCTTGACATTTAAAGTTTTTAGTCTGGCATTTCAGCAGACTGACAAGTAGCTTTGTGAGGTGAAAAAATCTGTACAGCAAATTAGTTAAAGGCTTTAAATATCCTCTGCTTTTTTTTTTACAAAAAGCTGGTTTGTTTTTTTTAACAGTGTGAAGCATTAATTATATTTTGTGAAGGTCTGACTAATAATTAATCACTTAAAAGTTTGTCAGCTTGTAGTTTTGATTCCACGGTAAACTGCAGTAATATAACTGCAGTAATATATGCAAGAAGTCCTTCCCTACACTACACTACACTACACTACACTCCCAACGTGTGACAAGTGCTTAGCTAAAATAAAAAAAGACTTTGCAACTCAACATAACAAGGTATCCGTTCAAGCCGTGGTCACTTTTCATTAAAGCCACATAAATCTCTTTGCAATAGCAAACAAATGAGGCCCAGAGCGCACACAGCTCTCAGGTGAGTCTGAACATTGAGATCAAAAGAGCTCCTGGGCAGCTTTACAGAGATTAAAGAGAAAAAGACAGGTGGACAAAAAGGGAGTCGAAAATAGTCTGTCAGCCTGTTTAAGGAGGGCATGTGATTTTACAACACCAGCCAGTCAGGTCTTAGCATCTAGCGCTCAGATCAGACACTATTTGGTAAATTATGGACAGAGAAAGAACTGAAGTGTAATAGAAAACAGAGCAGGAGACTGAGAGCGCAGGAGGCACAGTACCCTCTGCAGACAGTATGAAATCACATGTTTGACCACTGTGTCGGCGAGCTGCAGAGGAACCGTTCATGTAGTCACCGTCTGCATCTTTATCGCAGAAAAGCTACATTAAGCACGTCGTCCGATGTAGAGGACAGGTGATGGATGACGCTCAGCCTCACATCGCACGTTCAGTACTTTGTTCCACCTCAAGAATCAAATGCTTCAAATCGATACGCCTTCTGTCAGCAGATCAGCAATCACCATTGCTGCAGAAGTGCCAGGTTTGTTAGCTCAGATCAGCCCACTTACAGATACACAGGTGAGACTAATCCCACACTCCAGATTCATTTTCAGAATACACGTGATCCTATGGCCTTATTGAGAAGACTGCTGTTCCCAGTTCTGCAGACTAGTAGAGCTTATCCCATTAAATACTAATTGATATTGGCAACAGCACACCTCAAATGTGAGCAGTGTATGTCAGCAGTATGTGTTATATTACAGTGATATATTACTTTTAGCAGTAATGAAGTAATATAATGTGTTACTAATAGGATTTCTGTAATATTATTACAGTTACTATGTCAAGTAACGAGTTAACACCCAAAATTAAGTGTTTTTTTTTTTTTTTTTTTACAGAATTCATCCGCTCTGTGCGCCATTATGCCACCAAAAAATATAATAACCCCCGAAATTGCCGAAATTCAACGGCTGAGATGGCTGCACAGTCTACGTTTACAGTTTCATATTATCAAAGAAAAGGACAACGACATAATAGTCAAGTGCAACAACCTGTCTAACGTTACACTCTTCCACTTCATAATGCTGAATCATCTTCTGTGGTTATTTTGGTGAAAGTAACTCAAAAGTAGAGTAACAGTAACGTGTTACTCTACACAGACAGTAATATTGTACAGTAACTAGTAATATGTAATATATTACATTTTGAAAGTAACTTGCCCAACACTGCTGGCTGTTAATGTGTGTTAATGAGTTTTATCTGCTGATATTTTTAAATGAGCAAAGGTTCATTTATAGTCTCAGAACTCTAACTAGCCATAAGTATAATTTAACCCTTTCACGCCAGCAGAATACTTATTAATCGCCAAAGTTTCTTCTTAAGTAACGGTCTGTCTGTTTTTGGATTGTATCCACGCTGCAATAAAAAATGGACCACATAATGTTGAATTAAGTTACATTCATTTGGCAGACACTTTTGTCCAAAGTGACTTACAACAGGTGCATTAAACCTCTGTTAGGGTAAAGAGCTAATATCGAAAATGTTTAGTGCATCTCTGCCAAATAGACAACCAAGAGTATGTCCAGTGCTATCACTCACTCTGTCTCCTTCTTTCTTTCTTTCCTTTTTGTATGAAACTCCTATAAATGAAGCAAAGCCTGCGAGATACTTGAGACAGCCCAACTCGAGTCGCCGTTCCACTCACATGTCATACCCCCCCCCCCACCCCCCTCACTGCAACATATATCCAAGGCACCCTTATAATCACAGCCTGCAGCCACACCGCTCACACAAGCTATGCTGCTGCAGTTTATATAGCATTTTAAAAGCCCCAGCATCCACCTGTAGCGTCTGAGCCTACCTTCCCCTAAGGGGCCATTTTCTTCACATGTAATTCTGCACAATCGCCTCCAAGCTGGAATACGGTTTAAACACATAAAACGTTATTATTACAGTTTGGAGCTGGAAAATCAGCCTACTGTCCCTCACTGCGTCTGCAATTCAAATCATCAACTTGAAGGGCCTTTAAGTAAGCCGCTGTTTTCTTATCATGCTCTGTGGCGGACCTTACTGTCTGAAGGGGGGGTTAACAAAAAGGAGATTTTCAAAATGGATCAATAAAGCATAACATTATCATGCGAGACACAGTGTTTCCTGGACGTTCTCTACTGAAGCAAGCGGCTCGCCATTTTCACTCTGTAGCATCCAAACAAACCAAGACAATTGCAGCCAGTTGACCTTTGATTTCATAACCATTAGTCAATATCTGCTGAAAGCAACTGATGGCCGATGCATTGAGCAGCTGTAACACACACACACACACACACACACACACACACACACACACACACGCAGAACCAACTAAGCCTGACTGCATGTGACAGCACATTACAACACAAAAACCACACACAAAATATAAACATACCCTCCAGCACATTAAAACACATTCATGAACAAACACACCGACACATAAACACTCCTTCTTCTCCTCCTCCTCCTCCTCCTCCTGTGATGAAGTAGGTCTCCAGACAGGCTGCTGAGGTAATGGGCCGTACTCCTCTCCTCTCTTCCAACTTCCTCTTTTGTCTTTGCCGGCGTGAATGCCAGCCAACATCCAGACACAAACCATGACTTCGTGTCCCGACATCTCCTCTCCTCAGTCACCGACACAGCTCTCCGTCTCTGCCATAAACCTCTCTTTTTTTTATGCCTCGCTCAAAGGACCACTAGGTAGTTAATTTGGCCGAGAAATAAAATAAATATATTAGGTATGTCATGAGCTGAACTACAGGAGCAGGGCCGATCCTTTTCCAAACCATCGTTCCAAACCGGTGTTGAAATGCAGCGCTGCACAGTGCTGTACAAGCGATTGACCCACAAATGAACAGCGGAGCGCACACGAAATCCAGCAAAATGGTAATTTTTTTTCCATTTCAGTGACATTTTGAAGTTGAACTACACCTCTTACGTGCTGCTGTTGGTTGAAACTCTATTTGAACTTCATTTGGGCTTAAAGAGAAAGTGTCTAAATCTAAAACCCACAGTTTTCTGCTACAACAGATCCATACTGACACTCCTCTCTTCACCGATATTATATAAAACACTGTAGGAAAGCTATGTTATTATACTCTAACTATACAGCTGTGAAACATATAGAAATAGCTTTACTAATTTTAATGTAAGCTCACTATAAGCTCGGTATGCCCCATGAAGCAGGACTACATAGAAAAAAACAAAACAAATACAAATATTATGAATATTGGACTCAGTATTGACAGATGCTCAATATCTAGAGTCACAGATGAGGATGAAAGCACCAATATTTGAAAACTGAAAACTGTGAAGTATTGAAAGCTACCATCGACTGTCTGGTTTAATAATTCTTTAGTCAAATCCCGATTGAAATCATAATTTTGCCAGTTTTAAAAAGTTTTTATTGAAGCAGATTTGTATGGCTGCTTGTGTTTAGACGTTTTCATGTCGCTTACCAATACTCAGATATTGTATTGGCGACTGTATCAAAGTATTTCAAGCCCTTGGATAATCCCTGTTATTCTTCATATATGTCACGTTGTTATCAGTTCATCTATAAATTTGTCATCCTGTTTGTTCCTGCTGTATTTCTGTAATTCTGCTTTCTTGGTTTATTCTGTACACACAACATCTACTGCATGTCTGTCCATCCTGGGAGAAGGATCCATCATCTGCTCCTTCTGAGCTTTCTTCTATTTTTTCCTCCCAGTTAAAGGTTTTTTTTTGGAGAGATTTACCATATTTTAATCGAGGGTCTAAGCATAGAAGATGTTGTATTGTTGTACAGGTTGTAAAAACCCCCTGGGGCAAATTTGTGATTTGAAAAAAAAAGGTAATTCAGTCGACACAATGCTGGTCCCACTGTTTCAAAAGCCATCATGTCCACAGCTACTGTATGTTCTGACCAGCTTACTTAAAAAGAGGAGGACCTCTGCACACACGGCGCTGTTGTTTAGTTCTGATACTTCCTGGGAGGCTCAGGTCAGAGCTCCTGCAGCGTGTACACCGTTAGCTCCCTAACCCAGTATAAAGTATAAAGTGCTGGTGGATAAAGACTTTAGGGTCACTTCATTCTGTTGGACAGGAAAGTCAATTAGTCCACACACCAACCAAATTAATCATTTAATTAATCGCCGAGCTGATAATTCTCAGTACAGCCAAAAAAAACCAGCATCGGTTGTTTGAGGGTGAGGAAAACCCTTCAAGGAAAAATGACTGCTCCTTTAAGCCTCACCACAGTCAACACACTGTATCATCAGCCTACCATAATCCACCACTGCAGACAGCTGCAGTGTCTACCACATAAGCGTCATCCACACAGAGCTGTCTGTCTGTGGCTGCACTCCAGCTTTCCTCCTGAGCCGGTTAAATAGCGCAGGTTACTGCTGCCTCTTTAGGGTGTTTTAGAGAGGCGGGCTTGTGGGTGGCGGCGGTGCTTTCCGTGCCCTTTAAGAGACTCGTACATCATGCCTCACGGGAATGTAAAATGCCATGATAATGCCACATTAGTGATTAATACAGTACATCCACTAAAATCTAATGTGATGCATTGGGCTTTCAAATGTTTGAGAAATGAATCTGAATGTGATAAAATGCAGGCAGTGAGATGGAGTGGCCGGAGGGGGGGACGGGCAGATTAGAAAGCACACAATCCTCCCTGATGGGTCACTGACGGTAGTCTTGTGCTGCTCTGCTGGCAAGAGCGAGGAAATTCTAGCCACGCAATAATCAGCCAGTGAAGTGGTAAGGCCACAGGTTGTGTGTAATGGCTAATTGCTGTTGCTGTAAACAGCCAGAACCATTACATTTGCGGTGGTGTTCCAACAAGGCTCTGGTCAGAGGAATAGACGAGTGGCTAATTAGTGCCTGTGTGATACAGAGCTCAGGGTCTGGCTGCTATCAGGTTGCACATTAAGGCTCAGAGTGTGATCGGGTCCTTCTCTGCCCTGCAGTGCTCCAGGGGTATTTTATATATATATAATTGAAGCATGGAGCGAGTGCAGGCCGGGCACATCGAGCTGATTCACTCTGGCAGACACTGATGTGGCTTGTCAGTGTGATCAATCAGCATTTAATCATGGTTGTAATCGCACCCGGCAAAACAAACACAGGCGAGGGGAAGTCCACTCGTTCAAGTATGTAACACGTGTGACCTACAGCTCATAATGACATCATTACTTCCACTTATCTCCATATTAAGAACATCGTTTTTTTGTTTTTTTTTCCAGGAAATATTTGGCTGAGCTGGTAAGCCACCCACACCCTGACGCATCTCATCTCATGATCAGTTCAGGGAGCAGTTAGTAGATGATGGAGAAAATCATTAAATATACAGTATTTGATATGTGAAATAATTCCTCTGCTCTTTTTCTCTGAAGGTAATATTTTTATTTCATATACATGTTTTATTATCTGAGCAGAGGAGGTCTTAGTTGCAGGTGAAGCGACTCACCTCCATCATAAACAATTCAGATTCAATTCAAATACTGAAAGCTGTGAAAAAAAAAACGTTCATCAGGTCAAATTCATGAATTTTAAGAGTTGCAGGGTTCTGGTTTTGATTAGATGCACCGGCTAATAAGACTTCCTGGTCTGCAGTAACTGTACAGGCACTGAGTCGCGCAAAACACGGACAGAACTGCGGAATTTGATCATAAAAATGGAATCAACTATAAATAAAAATCTGGGTTTTTCTACCATTTTAAGACTTGGGCACAGCACCTAAGCCGAATGAAGAGAAAAAAAAAAAACGTGCTGAGAGTCTCTCGCGTTTTGGTGTCATTTATGGTCGCGCTGCTTCTGTCCTCTGCTGTCTGTGTTGGAGTTTCACCAAAGACGAGGCTCAGCTCCCCCCCCCCCGCACACACACACACACGCGCGCACACACACACACCTGTCTCAAAAAAGATGCAGGAAAACTAATCCACGCATTTGTTACTTTTAAGCTGGATTATTGCAATTCCTTATTATCAAGCTGCCCCTAGAAGTCTCTAAAGACTCTCCAGCTGGTCCAGAATACAGCTGCACGTGTACTGACAGAAAACCCCCATTTTAGCTTTGCTGCACCGGCTCCCTGTAAAATCCAAAATAGAATTTATAATCCTTCTCCTCACCTACAAAGCCCTTAATGGTCAGGCTCCATCATATCTTAAAGAGCTCATAGTACCCTATTACCCCACTAGAGCACTGCGCTCCCAGCATGCAGCAGGCTTACTTGTGGTTCAGAGAGTCTGAACCTTCAGCTATCAGGCTCCTCTCCTGTGGAACCATCTTTCAGTTTGGGTCCAGGAGGCAGAAACCTTTCCTTTTTGATAAAGCTTATAGTTAGGGCTGGCTCAGGCTCGCCTTGGGCCAAACCCTGGTTATGCTGCTATAGGCCTAGACTGCCGGGGGACTTCCCATGATGCACTGAGCTCCTCTCTCCTCCTTTCCCTCTCCATCTGCACACATTTATGCCCCATTAATGCATGTTACTAACTTGGCATCTTCCCCGGAGTTTTGTGCTTTCTCGTCTCGCAGGAGACCTTCGGTTGCGGACGACCTGCTGTCCCCAGCTTGACACTGATACAGCTATTATTATTAGTCATATTTCTATTATTATTATTATTGTTGTTGCTGTGCTTCTGTGTCTCTCCCCCTCCCTCTTTCTGTCTAAACCCAACCGGTCACAGCAGCTTTGTGAGCCAATAAGAGTAATTTATCAAACCACCTGTTCAACAAGTATGAACATGTAGAAAAGTGATATTTGCAGCTGCTTTGTCCGTAGCAAATTGTTATGAACAAGCTAAAATGAAAGCTGTCTGTATGTAGCAGTAACAGTTTTGACAGTTTGCCACAAATCTTAAAAATGTGGCAAATTCTTGTAAATTCAGCTACTGGCTGAGACGGCAGCCCCCCTCCTCCTCTTCTCTACCAGGGGTACCTGCAGGCAGTGAATCACATCAGCAGCAGAGGGAGGAGGAGGAGGAGGAGGAGGAGGAGGACAGGAGGAAGGACTGATACTGACTGGTGTCTTTTCTAATGACTTTTTAGATTTGTTTCCAGTGAGATACAGTGTATATGAGTGTATATGAGTGTATATAGAGACTTTTTGCTGTTGCTGCTCTAGAAACAATATTTAATTTATCCTTTTTAAAAAAATAATAATTCAAAAAAAGTTTGGTTTAGCCTCCGCTGTTAAGACACTGAGAGATTCACTGAGTGTTCAGACATGCGTGACACAGGATTCAAACGCCGCCGCACACTCCAGCAGCAGCCCTGCGCTTTGGCTCGACAGCAAACGTAGTAACTTACAGGACTCGAAACTAACTTTTTCCACCACCTTCCCAAAACTGTCCCGGAGCATATTTTTGTATGTTTGGCTCCTGCGTGAATGAATCTGCAGATGTGGAGTTCGGACACATGATGCAGCCGGTTAAAAGTTTGTGAAGAGTTCAGTCTGCTGACAAAAATACGTTTGTTGGATCACAGCGTTTGTGTTTTTGTGTTTTATTGCTCTTTAAATGTAGGTTATTATGGCTATTTAAACATGTCCGGCAGTTGTTATACGGCCGTCAAAAAAAAAAAGTTTAGCATAAACTCTGATCCTATAATCACAATACGATTCTAGTTAAAGATGATAAAAAAGTATATTGTCCAGTCCTCCCATGTAAGAATAAAAAAATAAAACCCACAACTTCAGTTTTCTGTTTTGGACACATTTTCTGAATTTCTCACTCCAGCACCACAGCTCGCTAAAATCTGTTGATGATCCACAGTCACACTTTACTAACAGGGATGGAGATGTACTCTGGCCACTCAGCATCCTTGCAGAGATGCTGTTTTGGGAGAAAAAAGAGGGTGAAAGCAGGCTTTGGTATTGTTCACCAGCTCTGCTTGGATGGGAGGATGCTGCATTTGGCTCGAGATATGCCCTCATTTTTGGCATCCTTGAAAAAAACAAGTGTACCAAAGTGCTTATTTAGGAAGAATCATGTCGGGCAGGTTGCAGACGTGCTCATGTATAAACATAAATTAACGAGATGAGCCGTCTGCACATTTGAAAAATACTATCTGACAACTACTATCCGAGGTGACACATTATACATGCATATAGATGGAAATGTGCACGCTGATGCCGTTTCCCGTTTGTGCGGCGCTCTGCTCCAGTTCCATCTGTCACATCACACTGACTCCCGTGTTCCTGCAATCCTCCCTACGGTCATTCATCACAATGTCACTCAAACGCTGACTCGGGTCCCTGGAGTGTCATGGTGATGCCGTCCCTCTGTGCGTGCATACTCATATTTTGGTGTGTATGTGTTCCGACTAAACGCGCGTGTCTATGTGCATTCATGCATGCTGTTTTCTATTTTTGGGGGGCCTGGTGTTTTTTTTTTTTTCTTTCTCCCCTCTCAGAAGGCGCCGGAGATATGAAGGTGTGTCGCTGTAGTGACAGAGAGAGAAGAGACGGAGGAGTCGACAGAGAGGAGCGGAGGAGAAGTCAGGAGGAGCTCGGCGGCAGCAGCAACAGGCAGAGGGCAAAGAGGATGACAGTGCCTTCTAGTAGCCTCTCTGTCAACATGATTATCTTTGAACCCAGCTTGACGTCAAAGGCGTGTCACACCACATGCAAGATGGTTACTAAGGGGTGTCAAGTAGAGACTCACTGGGCTGCATGGAAAGGCAGTGACAAGAGCCAAGCTAGCTTTGCATTAACTCCCTGAAGATTCAACAATATGAATTTATGAAAAAAATCACATGTTCTCGTGGCAGATGCTAGCAAGGGAGAAATGCTCACTTGTAGCTTTGCTGCAGCTCACTGCAATATGGATCAGAGCTCCAGGGGAAGCATCCGTCTGCAGGCATGAATAGGAAATCACTACAGCCAATGTTTGATCCACCATTGTTGTTTTCCAATTAGCGTTTGTGCATTGAGTATCTCTCAGGATGAAACAAGATGACATCAATCCTACAGGAACAGATATGGACCTAGAAGCTTTAATCTCTTGGATTACATACATCTGCAAGTGCAATAATGCTGTTGATGTGCTCCGTCAATGACATCAGACTCTACTCTGCACAAAATGAAGAGCTCATCAAAGCACGTCAGACCCCAGAGGCAGCTCCATAGTGCTGTTTGCGTCGTGCATGCATCACTGGTCATTTTTAAGGCCGACAAACAAAAAGAACATCTCGTTATGACAGATCTGTATCGGCTCCAAACTGTGTTGTACATTTAAATAGACAGTCGTTACATGACCCACACTGTATATGATGACTCTGGAAAAGGAGAGATTTCAGCCAGCCATTGGTTTCAGTTCCTTTCTGTGCAATATCAAAATCTATTGGCAGAATCTTGAAACTTGCTTGAGTAGGTTTGCTCTTTTTAGCGGCAAAAAAGCAGAGTACAAAACATTCAGGTGACATTAGCGAGCTTTTAGCCAGCGCTACCGTCTCTTTCACCGGTTGAAATGACAAACATCACCAGTGACAGATTAAATCAGCTGTAGATGGTTAAAGGGGAACTTCACTCATTTCACACATCAAAGTATGTTTAGGTCTCAGGTAGCACTGCTGAGTTATAGAAAACCTTTTGTGGCTCCAGAGGCAGCTGCGTGAAATCTGATAAATTGCCTCAAGTGATTTCACCTCTGTTGCCCACTCCTCATCTCTGCTTGAGGCTAGCCACTCCTACCCAAATCTCTAGTGGCAGCCAAACTGCATTGTGGGTAATGTGGGCACTACGTTTCAACCATGGATGTATAAAGAGAACTGGATACAGGAAGAGCGCCGGGCTTTGAAGCCAATTTGACATAGCGGCCAAACCGTATAATTACAACGTCATGATGGACTTTTCCATGACTTTAAACTAAATTTACAAAAGTTTTCTAGGCCTTAAAAACACTATTTTAAAAATCCATGACTGCATGAACCCTGTAAAATGTGATACATATCATATTGATATTTTAAACTTTGGAAGCATGTTACAACAATGTGTCAATGCTGCTCATTTCATGTTCAGGTTAATAAACAGACTAAAAAACTGTCAGCCAACAAAGTGATTATGGATCTAAATAGAAATCTTTTATTTTAGTTAATTAGTTTAATTTTAGTTATTTGTCACTCGCTCATGTTTATAGCTAAAGTAAATTTGGTTTGATCAGGGGTTTAAACTGATTAGCAGATTGGACGCTGGATTCAGATTCATTAAAATGCCATCGAACCGCAACCTTAGTCATAGTCACATTATTATTATGAGGTAATGCAGTGCAGACTTTTGAAAATCAATCTGCACTTAAACTGCATTAGCAGGCAATAATAATGCCAGACCAACAAAAATAATGTGTTGGTGTTTACTGTGATGGATTACACAACTCAAGAGTCTGCCAAAATGCTTAAATAAATAACGGGACACCAGATAAAATAAATACATCCAAAACGCTGCATGAGGTAAACTTTACAAACACTCCGGTATGGTCCTTTAAAACACAGCGACAAAATCCTTCACAACACTCTCTAAACGGCATCTTAGAAGATCTTTTGACGTCCTTTGTCATTAAAGAAATGACAGGCAGGTCGTCCTCATCAGCACATAAACAAGATTGTGCAATTAAAGCTTCAATATTCCCCTTTCTAACATCCACATACGCTGTGTGCTCGTCGCCTGCTCGCTGATGGACTTAATTAACAATCAGTCGGAGGGAGACTAAGTATGCAGCAAGCGCCGCTGCTCGGATTATCACTGGTTCAAGTATAACTCGTTTAACTCCAATTCCAGCCTCGCTGCGCTGGCTTCCCGTTCATTTTCACATTGATTTTAAAATTTTACTGTTGACCTTCAAGTCTTTACATGACCAGGCTCCTAATTATATCAAAGATCTACTAACCCTGTGTGTGCCTGGGCGCCGGCTTAGATGGGCTGATAGCGGCTTGCTGGTCGTTCCCAGAGCCCGGCTGGTGACTAAGGGCTATTAGGCCTTTGCAGTCGGGGGCCCCAAACTCTGCAACGACTTATCTGCTGAGATTAGATTTGCTGAATCAATTACTGCTTTTAAATCTCTTCTTAAAACATTTTTTTTTTAAACTTTTATTTTATGCATTTATAGTTTATTATAATTGTGTTTTATCTTCTTGTGAAGCACTTTGTAACATTGTTAAGAAAAGTGTTATATAAATAAATAAAGTTTATTATTATTATTATTATTATAATTAAGTGTTTTGGTATCAAAGCAACTTGTGTCAGCATTTGCACGCTTTGATTTGCCAAAAAAAAAAAAAGGCCTTACATGATCAATATTTCAGTGTTTTTAGTTTGACATGAAACACAGCATCTCACTAACATAGCACCATCTAGCTTTAATCTATGTCTTCAGGTTTTACAAGCAGAGTATTGACACAGAACAACAAAACAGCATGGTGTTACACTCAATAGCAAGCTAAATTCCAGGGAGAAAATTTGGCTGTGTTTTTCCTGCTCTGACAATTCAGCGGGTACACAAACATCCTCTGAATGTTCTGATTTGTTGTTAAAAAAAATAAAAAGATTAAAAGAAAGACAGGATTTCGGTGAATTTACTGTTCGCTATGACCCAAGACAAAACAATTACTCCTTCAGTGACTAAAATGCTGTAGACCTGTTGCAGTACTATGTGCCAGTAAGCACAATGCTATTATGTGAATGCTGAGGACAACAAAAAGGAAACAGCAGAGAATATATTTGCAGAACAAAGCTGGTGAGCCAACCTGTGCAGCCACACACAAAAGTCCCAAGGAGAAAACACAGCAGGAGACTCCCAGCATAGCAGCGTGGGAGGAAAAGAGCAGCTATCAGCATACATCAAGTCATTTTACTGGTAAAAAAAAACAAAAAATACATCCGTGTCTGGAAACAGGACACGCAACCAAAACACCTCAGAGTACTCTGTGGGCTGGGAGGCTGCAGAGAAGCTCTGACCCTAACTGATCCCAAACCACGGCTGACATTTAAAAGAAGACATGAGAGGACTCACGGTTTTGAAGTCGCTGTGGCTACACTCCTGGCCTTGGTAGCGGCAGTAGAGCATCATCTCTTTCAGGTCATGCCCGACTCTCTCGATGAACTCCTTCATGCTGAACGCCTTGGGCCTGTAAGCGGTGAAGTTGGCTTTCTCCTGCAGGAAAGCCAGCACGTCAGGCTCGGCCAAGTGCGGCTGGGGGATTGTCAGGTGCACATCCAGCAGGGCCAGCAGCTCCCCGGCATGGTACAGGTCGTTACGCGTGAGGCGGCTGAAGCGGTAAGCGTTGAGGTTACAAATGGTCACGGCGGGGAAAACTAGGCTGCTCGACACCACGGCATCCAAGCTGGTCACGTGGGGGTAGGAGAGGAAATAGGCCAGGCGCTCGGCGCTCTCCAGGGCCAGCAGTCCCAGGCAGGCGAGCAGAGCCGCGGCCCAGAGCAAGCGGCGTGCGGTGGGCTGACCGTAAGGGAAGATGAAGCGCAGGCCGTGCAGCGTGCTGGTGTGAGCGAAGGCCTGCCAGGAGGTGGGGCGCAGGCTGGAGCTCTCCTGGCTCCCCTGACTGCCACAGCTCTCCTTTAGATCCATCATCAGCCCTCCAGCTCCTCAGCCAGGGAGCCCCTGGTGCACTCACACCTGCGCAGACGGACAGGAAACGCCTTAAATTCAAATCATATTGACAGACAGAGAAAGAGAAAGGAGGCGCAAACGAGCAAAAGATAAGGAGGGAAAAGTGGGAGAAAGAAAAAGAGACCGGCAGCAAACACTAATAGAAAACATGAAAGAACACAGAGAAAACAACAAATTTAAAGCCAAACAACAACCGACAACGAAGAGGAAGTACACACGAGACGGAAAAGAGCTCCACAACCCAAATAACTACTACAGAGAGAAAGAGGAGAAAGATGCTCCCTCGGGGCATCCCTCTCCTCTCCACCTCCACTCTCAATCACTCCCTTGAGCTGAGAGTTACTGTGGCTGCCAGCCCGCCTGTGGCTGCTACTACACCCCCGCACACACACCACACACACTCTACCTAAATCCCAAACTGCCCCCCCCACCCACACCCCCTCCACCCCCCCCACCCATCCTCTGTCACCCTCTGTGACTGCTCGATTTCATTGACAAAAATCCCAGAGGTAAGTCCTCTGTGACACCCGGAGGGAGAGGTGAGAGTCACTTAAGCTGCAAGCCAATCAAAGCTGCCTCTGTGTATTTAACGTCCCGACTCATCTCCATTCAAAAACACACACACTCACACGGTAACTCTCTCGTGCATGAGTGCGCACGCAGATTTACACACACACACACACATACACATCCAGGCTTCTCAGGATCTCCCAACTAATGACAAGCCTAAGCACCTCTCTTGTTCAGCCTAGCGAGAAGACATCCAGCCGGCGCGAGTGTGTGTGAGTCTGAGAGCGCACGTGTGTGTTTGTGCGTGCGTGTGTGTGAGAGAGAGAGAGAGAGAGAGACAGTAAGAGAGAGAGAGAGAGAGAGAGAGAGAGAGAGAGGAAGAGGAAGAGGGAGAGCCGTTGATGATCAAAGCCGCTGGTTAGTCTTGCTTGCCGATCCAAACTCCTCCCGTTTTCCTCTGGCCAGATACATCCGCTTTCCCTCCTCTTCCCAGCTCATCTGTGGCGGCGGCGAACAACAGCGGAGCCGGGAGAGACAGGAGGCGCACACACCAACACACATGCTGGCACAGGGAGAGAGCGAGCGAGAGAGAGAGAGAGAGGGAGAGAGGGAGAGAGAAGGAAGGAGGGGGGGAGAGGAGGGAAGACGACACTCTCCTCGCTTGCTCTCTCCCCACAGCAAAGTCTCTTATTGAATATGTTTACTCCCTCCTCCTCCTCCAATACCGCTACCTTTGCTCTCATTTGTCTCTCAGCCTTTCATATTTCCACATCTCGTCACCACAAACAAGAGTGATGGATGGATGCAAAACGGGAGGCTGTCGGGAGAGACAGATAGTAGAGGAGGAAAACATTGGTGGTTGGTTGGTTGGTCGGGGGGGAGGGGGGTGCGGTGTATGTCACGGGAAGTGAAGCAGAAGTGGAGACGGAGGAGTAAAGGCAGGGAGATGTAGGTTGAAGGAAGGGATGAGGACAAAAATAAGATGGGAAAAACTAAAAAAAGAGCAAGCGGGGAAGTGTGGTCACACGGGCTGCGCGGCGTGCGATGTCACACGCAGGAAAGTAATTCAGACACATAACTTCACACATATGCGCAGGAGAGAGACAGCTGTAAAAGGAATAATAAGGCAACACAGAGCGTGTTTGTCATACATAATGAAACACTGAAATTGTGAGCCTGTATATGCAATTTACAGCATTTTTATACTTGTGAGTAGCAAAGTGTTTTTCAATCAAGACGTAGTCGGGGACAGAGACGTTTCTTCACCCAGTCTGTGAAGAGATACGAGGAGACAGGAGGAGGGAGGTGGTGAGAGAAAAATAAAAGAAGGGTGTGAGAGCGTTAAAAGGTGGAAGAAGAAGATAAAACAGCTTCTGTGTGTATTTTGGATTGACTGGAAACAGGCAGGTTGTCAAAATGATATGTGGTGATAAATCAGGCTTATTCACTTCATTAATTCTAGCTGAGAGAAAAAAAAAGTTGAAAGCTTGTTGAACTGGATTATAACAGAAACAAAACCAACCAGTACTGGATTTTTGAGGCTGATACCAATATCAATATTTGGGAGCGAATATTCAATAGCCAATAGAATATTAAATATTAAATAGTTAAAATAAACTTGCTTGAACTTCATAAAACATAACACTAACTAACAAATAAAGAAAGCAGTAAATTTGGAAATTAATCATAAACAACACATCTGTATTCACTATTATTATTATGAGTAATTATAATAGTAATATTTTATATGTAGTAATATATAAAAATGCAGCTCACAAAACTTTTTTTTGTGGAAATATGATGAAGTACTGAGCTGGATCCTTAATAGATATTAAAGTAGTGTATGGGAAAGCATGTACTGTGAAGACTGAACAATTTTTGATTCATCTTCATGTATTAATTTATCCTATTTAGCAGAACTGTCCACCACAGCTACAGGGAAGCTTTTTCCAAACATTAATTATGTCAACAAATTCAACACTAGTGCTGCAACTAACAGGTATTTTCATTATCGATGAATCAGTCGATTATTTTCTCGTTAGCGTGTCAATCACTGTTTCCCAAAGCCCAAGATGACGTCCTCAAATGTCTCGTGACCAACAGTCCACAACCCAGAAATATTTTCCACCCTCATGTAAATGTACAAGCTTCGTAAAAGCAGAATTTATGGATTGCATTAGACCGCATAGGTGTTCCTAATAAAGTGCTCGGTGAGTGTATAATTATAGTCAACTATAACATGAATTAAGTGAATAACCAGCACCGTGATGAGCACCTGCTACGTCACTGCCTGCACCTCACCTGTATGCTAACTTTCAGTCAGCTAGCTTTAGCTTTAGCACAAAAATACATATCTAAATACTCTTGTTTGTCGAGAATTTTACAAAGGCAGCGATAATTGTGTCTTACAAAGAAGATATATTTATAAGGATTAAAGTTTATTTACTTCACAGCCGTCCAAAAATAATGAATGACCAGCGTGTAAGATTTAGTGGCATCTAGCGGAACGAACTTGGTAGAAATGGAATATAATATCCATAAATATGTTTTAATAGGTGTATAATCACCTGAAAATAATAATCGTTGTGGTTTTGTTACCTTAGATGAGCCCTTTATCTACATAGGGAGCGGGTCTGCTGGGCCTGTCACGTTGCACCATGTTTCTACAGTAGCCCAGAACGGACAAACCAGACACTGACTCTAGAGAGGGCCTTTTAGGTTTTTCGCGAGTTTCGCGGCCACCGTAGGTTCATCTACAGGTTTGGAAGGGAGGAGGGGGGAGGGGTGGAGGGTATTCAGTTGGTTGCAATTTGCAACCTCACCGCTAGATGCCACTAAATCCTACACACTGCTCCTTCTTTGTAGCTCACCTGCCTCCATCTTGAACCTCACGTGTTTTTGCAGCAGGCTGGTGCCGCCTCCAGCTTGTTGGTTTCTTTACTCCGTCTCAGCATTGTCCTCCAAATGAATTAATCCATTCTGTTTGTATACTAATGCTGCTTTGGAGAGAACTATTAAAGGACTGTTAAACAGCCGATAAGTGACATTATATCAGTTTGTATCCAGCACAGCTCTACTGTGCAAGATAGATAAATAAACAAATAAACCTGGCAAAACAAAATGACATAAATTGTGATACACAGTGAGCAAAGAGATAGAATAAAATAAATAATTTTATCATAAAGGTGCCATCTTTGTTTACCTGATAAAGAGTCAAAATTTGGAAAAATGTATTTAGTGTGGCACACATGTAATATCATTGACTTTATTTATTTATTTATTTATTGCTTCCACTGAATAGGTTTTCTGAAATCTAATTGAGTGACTGTTTGTAGTTTGTATTCATATCAGACAGTCTTTACCCTTGTTGTATTCTTATATTCAACATAAGAAGTTGCGTTCTGTGTATCTGGGGGTATCGGTCCGTCACAATGCACTTGCAAGTTCAGCAGTTTGCAACAACACAGAACCCCTAATTAAAAGTAAAGAATGACTGAAGTTGGAAGACAAAGTATTTTATTTCTATCTTTCTGTCAAACACACACTGCCAGTCGATCACACACTCACTTCTCCCAAATGAAATTTGCTGTGGTCTCAGACAGCTGCATGGTTTGCTGGTTTCTTAACAACTTCATTAAGCAAATCACCTCTTTTTCCACTGAGGTAATGAGCGTAGTTTTACGGGGATTAAACAGTCTCCGGGGTTGAAAATAAGGCTTTATGCTTTAGCAATCTTATCTGCCTTCATCCATCCAGCCAACTTTCCATCCACAGGATTAATAAAGGCGGGAGCCTCGTTAGCCTTACCATATTCTTCTCTTTTTAATTTGCAAGGTATTAATGCCAAAAAGCTTAGTGCAACAATCTGGAATACGCAACAGAGTCTGAGTTCATCCGTTCTGTCGCAGCGTTTTTGCCTTCTTGACTTGGATTAACATTGACAGCTGATAATTATTCATACAGTTTAGACGTGCCAACGCAAAAACAGGTGAGTACTTAAAGGACATCTTAGTAAGTCCACCAGAACATCTTCAGTGCTCCTCGGCACAGATTCTCCAAGTCTCTGAACTCTACTGGAGGGATGAACACCATTCTTACTCCCTCATTCGGTGTTTTGAAGACTGGAACATGTTGTTAAACACGCTGGCTCAAAACCTCTTATAGATGTTCAGTTGTGTTGCGATCTGGTGAATGTGAAGGCCACAGCATACAGTATGAGTCATGTCATTTTCATATTCATCACATCCTTCAGTGACCCCTTGTGCCCTGCATAGAAGCATCTGCATTTGTTTCTCTACTCATTTATTCAGATTTTTCCTTTAATCACCCATCTGTAATACACTGTATGTATATATATGCGTGTGTATTATATGAACAGTAAAGCTGTAATGCTAGACTGAAAACTACTTCAGTACATTTTCACTGTTTTCACCATGTTTCTTCTCAGTTTGAGGTTTATTCTTGACCTTTGAGCAGCAGTTGACAAAACAGCCTCACTTCAAAGTTCATTTAGTATTTTTTCTGGAGGTTTCAATCATATCACACAGATGGAGTTTCCTCAGTTGTCATGATGGAATTGTAGGTGATTTTTCAAGCACTTTGAAGGACTTCTCGTCCAGGTTAGCCAAAAAGTTGTAGTTCATTCTTGACCTCGGAGACAGATGCTGTGTCCACGTCAAATCCTTCAAGACCATAATTGTAAAGCAGCTAAGTCAGACAAAACATTAATTAGCCTCCAAGTTGTAATTCTGAGTCGGACACTTGGGGAGTTTCTGAAAGCTATGATATCTCCTGCTTGGGGAAAAGAAATACTGAATTGTCAGTAAGCCGCAAAGCCTCCATCATTGGCAGTTAAATTTAAAGAGGTCTAATAGGCTATTAACACTAATTCACAAGGAGCTATACAATATTTATACTTTGCTTCACCTGTTAAAAAAAACACACAAATACAAGACACAACAAAAGTATTTAATTTAGGCTATTTAAACTGGATGATTTGTAGTCTGTCGGGGGGGGGGGGGGTCATTTTCAAATAATCCATGAACACTCCCAACTCAGCAGCAATATACCGAATATCATTAACATAAATTATTGCTTTGTGATATTATCGAAAACTCCAGATCAGCTACTAAATGGACCCTGACATGAGCTAAACTTCTAAACTTAAGACCACATGGATGAGAAGTTGAAGGAAAAGATAAAAAATGTAACATCTACATTGATAATGACAATTAAAACAAACTCGATCTGCTGATGATGATCAGGTGATACAATCGAAAGCTCCAAAAAAGCTACTAAACAGACCTTGAGGTGAGACTGTTTTGTTACTTCTAGTTTCATTCACAGTTAAACTTTAAATCCTTCGTGGACACATTTAATTTTTTAATTCAACACCATATTTACCAGAAATCAGATTATATTATACGACACCTGTTATTGTTGTATTATTGAGTTAAATAAACAGGCAGTGAAAAGTTCCTTGTTCACTAGTGTCAGTCGTTACTGCCATTTTTCATCTATTGAGTCATTAACCACTCACCAGAGGCTGAACTTGTTAAAAAAAAAGACAAGCTTTTGGATATTTGAGGCGTCTCTACCCAAATCTCAGAGAGTTAACAGTACTTTACATCAGAGATGAGAAAGTTCTCTTTCCTGCAGGGACTCCAGTAAACCACAGATAAGAATCTTTTTTTAAAAAATCTTTTAGGGATATATATTTTTTTTTGGGTCAGTAGACACTTCTTATAGTAGATGCATGACGAGACTGCGAGAGTAATTACACTTTGACTATCTTAATGGATTACAAAAAATAATAAGCTCTTACCAGGAGATAATTAAGATGTATAAGTACCAGAGTTTGGCGAGACTGGGCACAGTTGATTATTACCTCTGGCGAGAGGCGATTGAAGTTGAAGGGCAAATTATTCCAGTGTGTGAGCAATAGCTGCACACTTACTGGAACCAAGCCCCCCTTTTGTGAAGGTCTTAATTGGTAGATGTGCTGATAAGGGAAGGAGCAACCCCCTCTGCGCACACACACACACACACACACACACAAAGATGGACAGTTTCAAAGAGCCGTTCTGGTCAAATTAAGTTCCCCTCCAATTAGAATTTTATCATCAGGACTCTTAACTGGGTGCTGGATGCTCTCATAAGCTCATAAACTTGACTAATGATGTCCACTAGGACCTGAACTGCCAGGGAGGGTGTTGAATGCTACCCCCTGCTGGTATTAAGACTAATGTAACTTAAACTATGTGGACGTACCAATATACTGCAGTGGTTCCCCACCTTTACTGGCGTGTGACCCCTTAAAATTAAGCAATGCCTTCAGGTAATGGTCCGAATGTGGACGAGAGTTGTGAGCAGATCAACTAAAGAGGGATTATTCTTCTCTAATTGTTTAATTTGAAGGATTTTTGGAGGCCTAAAGAGGCGAAAGTTTCCAGTATTTCACAAGAAAAAAAGCACAACTTTTATTATCCTCTTAGTCATTTAGTGCAGTGGTTCCCAACCTGTGGGTCAGGACCCCCAGAGTGGTTGCAACACAAATCTAAAAAGGGTCGCACGATGTTCAAGCATGACAGGGAAGCAGGAAAACATACTATTTCTCTTGTGAATTACTCGATACTTCCATGTGTAAATCAAAAACACAGCTGGAAATAAGAAATAATCACTCTTCGGTGCAACTGGTCACATCTGTAACCGGTGCTGTTTTAAGGCATCACAAGCCAAAAAAAGGCCAGAACCACTGATCTAGTGACCCCTATGTTTTGTTGATTGGGTCGGTAATGCAGTAATGCTGTTTCATCCTAAGTTTGAAATAGTAGCACAATGACACACACGTACATTTTCTACTCTGTTCAGCCCATTGTTTGGTGTATCCAAACAACAACAACAAAAAAAAGGAACCTAATATTTTCTGGCTTGCCTGTAATTGGATCCAGCCATGCAGATAGTTTTGGATTCATTGTCCCAGGATTTCATATATCTGTCACCACACAAACACAAAAGGTGGTTTGTGCTGCTTAAAACATTGACACAATTCAATAGCAACATCTGTCACCAGAAACAGTGACCCTGTGACTCTGTTATCATTCATCTTCTGTAAAAAGTACACTGAACACTGTTCAGATTCAGGTCTGTGGTTTATCCCCAGGTGTTGAATTGTTCACCTTCACTGTGTTGGGGTGGTGGTAGATTCAGACAAATATCTCCAAATCTGGACAAGAAAAAAAAAACTCTCTGTATGGCTAGATACCACTTGGGGCGAGTGAGGTGTTTTTTCTTTAAGATCCATATTGGGTGAACAGCGTATGACTCGTAGCCCTTTTTATGCACATTACACCCAATGTTTGAAGCAGTGAGACAATGACAGGATTATATGGATGAAAACACCTTCACATTTAAGCTGGAAATCATCACTTTTGTATCATACTTGCTGCTTAATTCCAAAAATGCTGGAGCACAAAGCCAAACAACAGAAAATGTGTCACTGTGTAAATACTTACAGCCTGTACTGTAAACTGTACCTTTTTCATCCAAACAACTAAGAGCAGGAGGCGAGAAGCATTTGGGACAACAAACGCATTTCATCTTCCCCACCCTCTCTCTCGCTTTTCAACATAAACCAGGCAATTTGAGCAGCTGCATCGTACACAAAATGACAAAGAGGCTGCGGATTAACCTGAATCTGTTACAGTGAGGCAGGGTAGTGGAGGAGTGTGGATCTGGGACTCAGATCCTGTTGGGAAAGCCTCCATAAGAGCCTGTTAGTCACAGTGCGACTCCACCCTGATGCAGACAGGGCCGGTTAGACACTTTTGGTCAGGCAAACCACAAGAGCCTCGCCGACTACCTCCCCGCAATCCCTGCCCGAAAACCTCCGATACACCTCTAAATGCACGGTAAACAAGCCGGGGTCACAGTTTATCCACTTCCACTGTGAGGCTAGGAGAAACAGACAGGACTAAAAAAAAAAAATGCAGGGCAAGGACAAGAACTAACAGGGAAAAACGCAGCAGACAAAGGAGCCTCATCTCAATTTCATTTAGCATAATTAGCAAATCAATGCTGTTTAGATTAGTCTTCTCTTTCAAGGTCACTGAAGCGAAGTGCAACAATGGATAAGAATGAAAGAAAAATGAGGATTGCAACCTTAATATGCACACACACAATTTCAGACTAATTACAGCCTTTGCGAGAATAGAAGACATGAAATCAAACAGGGCTGATTTTTGGAGCTTTGTAATTACTTAATGAGCATGTGTTGGATTTGAGTGACTCTGTCTTATAACACATCAATCACACAGTAACAACAAATGACGTCAAGATGAGTCTGTAGTTGATATCAAACACTTTTGACTCACAAAAAAAAAAAAGTTTCACAATATATATTTATATATACACATTTTAACAAGTTCTTTAGTAGCCAGAGGGTGATTTTAAAGAGGAGACATAAGGAAAACAAAAGACGATGCGTTTACTGTTCGTCAGTCATGAAATAACTCCGTCAGTGGAGGCAGCAGTCTGTACAGAAGGTTTGCTGATGTAAAGTTCACGTCAAAGGCTGTAGGTGTCCTCAGGTAACTCTCCCAGGAGTTCATCCAGGTCATCATCTGCAAAACACACAGACACACATCAACTTCACTCTAATTAATCTGCCATGAGCAGGTGAGCTAAGACATGAATCACGTTGTTTTGTGAGGAGAGCGTGTTTAAACAATTCTGAGTCACAATTCTGTCATCCAGACAGCAGTGAACAGAAATCTACAGATGATGGCATATTCTGGAGAGTAGTGCTGAAACCACTCGTCCATTAATCTCATTTGAATGAATGAAACCTTTATTGCCCCTCGGGCAATTTGCTTTGCACAAAGAGCACAAAAGAACATCAAAAAACATCAACAACCACACACGACAGCATGTAACATGAAACGTAACGGGAAATCGATATAAGACATCGAGTGCAAGTTCAAGAAAATGCCAAATTCAGACCATGTGATCAAAGCCTGTTAGGCAGCTCATCGTTGCACAATTATCCTGATGACTAACACAGTCACTGGTATACAATGAGAACAGCAAGAGTGAGAGGACACAACCTTGTGGCACTCCGGTCTGAGTGCTGATGACAGATGACTGTCCTCCATGGACATGGACATACTGTTGCCTCTCAGTAAGGAAGTTGGATATCCATCTTATGAGGGTATGATTTACACCCATGCTACCCAATTTCACTGTCAATAGATCTGCCTGGACAATATTAAAGGCAGATGATAAATCTTTGCACCCCGCTTCCTAATGCGTGTGAGCAGACGGGGTCAGGTGTCGGGCTCCAGGGCCGACCAAGTGCCTGCTGAGCCAGCTGGAGGAGCTCCTCCCTCCTGTAGGTTATGTATGACTCTCCACTTGCGAAAAGTTCCATAAATCCATAAAATCAGCAGCAAAGATCCCAGTTTACAGATTATGACACGCATAAATCACTGTGATGATGCCTCATTAAAAAAAATACATTAAAATGCTCATAAACAGCTAAAATCAGGACATTAATGACCAAACACACAAACAAACAGAGCTCTCATGTTGTCAGCCACAGAGCAGCGCCACATGATGGTCTTTTAGGAAATTTGACGCTCAATTGTTTGGGTCAATTATCAAGTGAAAAAACCGAAATGTTTTGCTGATCTTGTGGCGTCACGTGCACAGGAAGTGTTTCAGCAGCATTCTTCAGTTGTCCATCTTGCGCACGTCAGGCGAAACAGATGCGCTTCTATTTTAAATCGATACAGCCGTCTACCCAAATGCTCGTCACCATGAACCAAAGTGTATTTATGCTTCAAGTCTATTTTCCTCCATTTCTGGAACGCTCTGAGTGCTGCCAAAACAGGGGTGACCTACACTCAGTGCTGCGCCTGAACGAAGCTGCGGCGCCGCTAACATGCTGCGCCTGCTGCGCCTGCTGTGTAGACAGTGTTAGACTTTACCACTAGTGGAGCAAAAATGTAGAAGTGTGGGCGCCAGAGGAAACGCCACATTGCTACCTAAATCAAAAAGGTTTTTCCTGTATGGAGGCACTAATAACACTAACAAAGCCACGTTAAATACAGTTATTGTGTTGATGTCAAGCCTTATGTTAAGGCTTTAACATAGCACTTACATAAACTTTCATTAGTCTAACGTGCTAATTTCTGGCATATTATCAAGCTGCATGTTATTACAGTATTAGTTTCAGATGTATCATGTCATTAAGTGTTATGCAGGTAGAAATTTAAACCTACCGGTTGGTGCTAGAAGATATCAAAGTCATTAGGATTCATCCTTTGGCAGCCATGAATATCAGTTACTGGAGTCTTGCCGCTACGACTAAAAACTTTCATGTTTCATATAATTATTAAATGAATACTTTTGAGTTGGATGTTGATTTGACTTCAGGCTCTGCCAGCTTGTCATGTGAATTATAATGTGCATGTAATTTTATGGACTGAATAATGGAAAGAAATGAACGGCTTAATCAAAGTCAAAACATGCGTTAGCTGCAGCTCTGGTACAGAACAATGCAATCAGACGCCTCTTTGTCACAGAGCTTATGTTTTGTGACAGTTTGTTAGGTGTTAGGGGACGGGGGGACGGGGGGGGGGGGGCAAATTAATTTCTCAAAACATTACCAGGCACTGTTGTAGTCCTATTTAACAAAAAAAACATTGAGTTTGACACTTGTGACTCTTGCACCAGCAGTGTTATTACAAATGAGGGGCCCCACCTGCATCCCAGCCCGAGTCCTGAGGTGCTGGCTCCTGCGGGCCTCTGCTGGAGCTGACTCTAGTGTCTGTCGGGGCTTGAGGGTCTGCGCATTTCCCCTCTTCTCGTCCCTCGTTGTCATCGTCGTCAAACACCAGCTGCATTCGAGACACCGGCTCCCGGAGGACGGCTGGTGACCGAGCGGGTGACAACGACACTGATTCCTGCATAAGGAAAAAAAAAAAAAAAATGTTTTGAGGGGGACAGCTGACAGTTTGACAGAACATTTCTGGATGACAGATTTAGTATTTGTTGGAATGCAATTGTGCTATTCTTGTATTCATCTCAACTTGCTCACCAGGACCAGCGGGGGCAGCTGAGTGGAGGACAGGCTGACTCCATCGGGGGTGTAGATCCTCAGCAGGTTGTTAGGCGTCACGTTTAGGTAATGGTTGCGATGGGAAGGGGAAAACACACCCACCTGTCCACAGAGCAAGCCAGTATAGATTTTAGGTTAAGCTAAAGAAACTAAAACTGCTGATATTTAATTATAATCTTGGGTGGGGGGTGGGGGGGGGGGGGTCTTACTTGTTTGAGGAGCAGTACAGCTCCGACCTTCAGCTCCCCCACTCTGTCCTCAAGGAGACGACGATGCACCGTTCCCTGAATCTCCCCTTCAGTCAGAAATATAAAGAACAGAACAATGAGAGGCAGCACACAAAATAAACATCACAGATGTACTGTAGGTGCTTTCACAACTGAACTGAGGACCTTCCTGATGCCAATTTGAATGAAATAATTGGACAACTTAAAAGGAAAATTCTGGTATATTTTAACCTGCCGAATTGCCCACAAATGTGGTCACTGAACTTTGCACTCGCCACCTCTGTTGTGGTGAAAAACTCCACAGGGTGCCTTTAAGTTTCTTTAAGTTTAGATAAATCTTTTATCCACACTGTATGTTGTCACTTCTGTATCTATATGAGGCTTATTCTGAGGGAATATTTAAACCAAAGATACTGAGATTTTTATGACTGCAAGAGATTACACCAAATGAAATTATTATTTTTGGCACATTTCCACAAAATTGCCTGACAAAGTATTTTTACAAAGTTCAGAACTTCCACTAGTCTAAAATAAAGCTCTGTGGGTTTGAACAGCACTTTCCTGGACGACATGAATTTCTAAACACGGATCCATCTGAGGATATAGAGTTGAAGAGGTTAAAGGATAAGGCTGTCGATTTTCTATATTTTTCTTAATGTCAACAAATCTCGTATGCAGAGCCAAACCAACAATGAACTCATCCTACTGACAAGTATCCAAAACCTGATATATCACATTCCTCTGTGCCGTAGACCTCCGTTGTCCCAAAACTATTAAAAACACGTCAATGAGCCACACTGTTGCACTGAGTGACATGTTCTTTAACCGTGAAGAGTTTTGGTTACATTAGCTTGTTTAGAAACGGCTCCAAAGGTTAATAACAGCGATCACATCTCCGGAGAGTAGATCTGTGTAAGGCATTTGACTTTGTACTGACGTTCTCTGAGAAATTATACGATATACAATGTAGTACAAAGTCAAGAGGCCTTACATAGAACTATTCTACGGTGGCTATATCAGGCTTTGGAAACACACACAATACTTGTAAGTAGTTGGTTTGGCTCTGAATATGAGATTTTTTTGACAATGAGAAAAATAGAGAAAATCTGCAGCTTTATCCTTTAAGGCCTTGAGAACTAATAGTATGACTGATAACATCTGAAGAACACAGCCTGGGGCTTGCAGAGAGTGAAAATGTACTTTAACACACGTCCCCTTTGCCAGTGACAGCTTCAAATTGCTTATTTTGCTCGACCAACTGTCCTAAACCTCAAGATAATTACATTACAATGATAGAAAACAAAGAAAAGCAGCAAATCTTCCTGTTTGAGAAGCTGAAATCAGAAAATATTTGGCATTTTTCCTTTATAAATGAACATATATCGAAACAGTTTTGATTCATTTTCTTCTGATCAGTTAGAAATCAGGTATAGAGTCACCACACGCTGACAGCAGCTTTAGAGACAGCTGCCTGCTAAAGCAAAAGCTGCAAACCTTCGAGCAGGTGGGAGGCACATTACTGACGAGCAGTCCCTCGTGGTGTCACTAGCACTTAATGCCCACCCACTGCTGATGCCAATCTACTGCAATTGAATCGCTAATAAGCACTTAAGTCCGGTGTTGAGTACAGCATCTACTCCTGAGTGTTGATAATCAGTACACCTCATGTGGCTGCTCTCTGGGGGCCATGGCAACCGGCTCAGCTTAGAGGTGGATCAGACAAAAGGGTAAAGGCTTTAGTCAGAGCAAAAGGAGACAGATTCAAAGACAGAGAGGAAGAAAGATGCTTCAGGCGGTAGGGGCAGGAATGATGTGGAGAGGACTCAGTGTATATATTCATGTAGGTGTGTGTGTGTGTGTGTGTGTGTAATCAAGCATGTTACTGAGGCTAAACTCTGCTCTCGTACCATGTGGAGCTCAATCAGGCGAGTTCTCAGTGAGTAAATGTTAAATGTGAAGCAAACAGCATCCCCATCTCTCTTTTACTCACCATCACTTAACACACACACTTACTTCATTATTCTCACCACTTTGCTTTTCTCTGTTGTTGTTTATTTGGAGCCTTGAGTGTTTTTACCAACTTCAAGATACAGTCTTTTCAATTCTATCCTGTGTGCACTGTTGTTACACATCTCTACAATGAACCTGTGTAAGCATTGTCTGTGTTCAGTACCTGTTGGGTCTTTGAATACAGCCTTGGCGTCAGCGTGTGTATGGATGATGCTCTTCAGCAGCACAGCCATGTTGGGTACTTTGTTTTTCGCCAGCTGTTTCAGTGCAGCCTGAGTGGACGACAGAAAACAAGATACTTCCTTCTTTTCTGGTGGATAAAATAACCAAGTGTTGGTCCAGTGAAACATGTAAAAAGCAGAATAATCATATAAATATTATACTCATAATACTGTAAAAAATAAGTACAATAACTGTGTCTTCTCCATCCATAAATAAATGTTCAACATCCACATATTCGCACACTGCAACTAGAAGAGTGTCTCCCTTATATTCAACATGACAGCAAAGATAAAACATGCAGATTTATTAATATTGTATCGTGTCTAACTTTAGTGGATCATAAATACGGGGTATGGAATTAATCTGTAGATGCTCCGGTTCAAGATGATGTCAGTTTTTGAGCCACGACTAAAGCCAAAATGTTGCCGACTAGGTAAGCTTTGTTTTTGGCCTCGCCGACTGCCAGAAATGCAACAGAACTGAAGCAGTTGTTGATCACTTGTGGTTAAGAGGAGTGAGGCGTCAGCAGTCAAATGGGGTTATAAAATAGGTTTAAAAAATAAAATCATATCATAAATGTGCACAAAAAATATTAGGCTGATGGGACCAGCAGTATGCGAGATCAGCAGTGGACACACACACACACACACACAGATGATCCCCTCCAGCCTTACGCCTGGCAGAGATAATAATGATTTGAAACCACACTTTTGAACCGACAGATGTATTTGCTTCTGTGCTGACCATGAAATTCATCCAGCAATAACGAATCCGGTTGGTTTTTTTCAGTCATTAACACAAATTCTAAGAACTGTTTTAAAGCCACTATTTGCAGAATTTGAAAAGTCTTTACTTTGGTGCCATCTGCTGATTGTGAAGGAACTGATGGAGAGCTGGTTAACCCAAAGTGAAGAACTTGTCAGGAGACTTGTCGGGATGTCAGGAACATTTATTGAGGCTCGATCGAGGAGAACAGAGTTACAGTACAAGTGAAAACACTGTGCACTTCCTCTCAATTAGCCTGACTTTCTCCAAATAAGGTTATTCTTTACCCATCTGCACCTCTACTGGGTATTGAACTATAAACAAGACACTATGCTAATTAATGTCAACTGAAGTCACGTAATCTGTACACAGGTCAGACGCAATCCATTCTAAGAGGAGACCAGTCTGACCGTCTGCACAAAGCACAGCATATCTCCACCCGACCTTGGTTGCCACAGGACACAGCCAGCCTTAAATATCAAGATAGCCGCTCATCCCAGCCAACCTCAGTAGACAGAGAGATGAACCGCTCTGAAAGAGACGGGTCATGACCTACAGAATAACCAGAGAACGACCACAGAACGACCACAGAACGACCACAGAACGACCACAGAACGACCCGGGGAACACAAATATTTCCCCCACAGTGAGAGTACAGAGAATTACTGTGGTAGACTAACACATACCGCTACAGATTTAAGGCTGCAACTAACAATTATTTTCATTATCGATTGATCTGTGGATTATTTTTCTCGATTAATCGTCGACTACTCATTGCAGCTCTAATATTCATATATTTAGCTTTAAGAGGTGTTTGCTCAATCGGACAAATTATCACTCCCCTAAATGAAAACTACAACCTGTGAACATGGACATCCTAGAATATGTTGAATACTTTATTCAATTCAAATAAAAACTAGTGATTTTTATTACAGATTTTGTCCACATATACCATCTATCTTCCCCCTCTCACCTCAGCATGAGATTTACTCAGGTTTCAGAGATTTATTAATGTCAATAAAAAACAGCAGAAAGCAGTATTTACTATCAGGCTCATCATTTTTTCCCCTATGCATTGGATGTAACATGTTATCGCTCAGTCAACAGGAGTGGGGAGGGGTGTGTTCATTTGTTTTTCAGCAAACAGGGATTTTAGGAAGCCGAGGTTCATGTAAACAGCTTAACCTGACTGAGCTTAGCCGGGGTCCCGCCAGTAACTCTGTGCATGTATGTGGAACCACGACGGAAACCAACATGTTTAAGTGCTCGCAAACAATTGCCAATCAAAAACACCGGTAAGTTATTCCACAGAAGCCTCCTGCAGTGACACGCAGAGAGAGAGAGAGCAGAATAACAGCACAGTCTCCATTAGAGTGATTGATGAGTGATCGTACAGTTTATAATTACAAACACCTCCGGTACAGCTCCGTCATTTGTCCTGATTATGCCAATAGACCTCCGGCAGCGACACAGAGTCTGTTCTCATGGAGGATAAATTATTTTAAAAAATGCTTGACCTAAATAACAAGGTGCTTATTGCAATGCTGGATTTGGGCTGAAAGGGGAAACAGACTGAGGAAGGCTTTTTTTCCATTGTAGTTTGTTGGTAAATGAACAAAAAAATAAAAAAAATAAAAAGGATGTATGATGGTAATGAGATTTAACCTTTCGAAGCACCATCACCACACTGTACGACTGCAGGAAACACGAGGGGTTTCTCTCGTCCAATCCCATCTCTGCCTTCATCGCCGCCCAGGCACCGCCGCTGAACTCATCTTCATCGGTCTGGGAGCTGGAGCCCTTTAAGTCAAGACAAACAAAGTCAGATCCAGATGCTCTGTGTGTACACCCAGCACTTACATCATGACATGTTTGTGCTCTGCCTCTCGTTACAGTTCTCAGACTGTCACTGTGATTGCGTTAAAATTCTTTTCACCATCACCTCAGCGTCTGGTTTTCAAGGTGCAACATCCAGACACAGGAGCAGTGACTGAAAATAGAGCTGAACCAGGGTCCAACATTAGCTTACAACTCATCTGCTAACAGCAGGTAAACTGAGAAAATTTACCAGCCAAAATTATTTTTTACCAGCCATAAAGCTGCATCATGCATTATTTGATCAAAAATAATTACCTCAGGTTTTTAGTATGCAAACTCATCTTTAGCATCACTTCAAAGAGACAATTATGAATAGCTGGCAGCTTTGCTATGAATAGCTTTTTCAATTAAACAACAAAACAAAAAAGAACAAACACTACCAATGCAGTACTTTAGTACTTAAGCTCATTCTTTTCCAGTGCCACACACACTCTACAGAAATATATACACAGGAGCATAAACTGAACCCAACATACAGTACATACTGAGTACAAACTTTGTCTTTACCTAACTCATATAATATGCTCCTACACCTCATCATCAGACATGTGTGTGTCACCCCTGCTCACTACAATCCTTAAAATCAGGCCTCCAACTTTTTTTCCAGCAGCAGTGCTGTTGTGCGTGCGCAGAGCTAGAGAGATTTTGACACCAGAAGGGCTTTGGAGGCCCAGATAGCTGTAATTGTAATAAATGTCAATATGGAATTACAGGGCGGATAAGAATAATGATAATTATAGACTCAGTTACTAAGGTTCAAAGTGTTTGTTGTGGCTGATACAATACAATAACTGATTAACGATCAATATCATCTACAATACAGAATATATTTATTTATTGTAAACTTGTTTGTAAAAACCAGTTTATCATTTTAATATGTGGACTAACTAAAATCAGACAAGACCCTTATAATAACCTTTCATACTGCCAGACCCTCAGACTCTACTGTTTAGAAAGGCTGCAGGTCTTCAACAGTAAACTGGTTAACAGCTCTGTGGCATCAATTATCCTCTCCTGTGTCCTCCTCCCTCTGCTGGTCAGACTCACTGCTGCAGGTGCTGCTGGTAGAGAGGAGGGGCGGGCTGGTGTCAGCCTAAAGTCTACAAGAATTCAACTTATTTTAAGATACTACTTAGCTAATTAGACTCAATCGTCACATATAGCGAACGTCTGTTTTGAGTTCTATACAGCTGTGAAACATACAGCTGCAGATGAGAGGGGGGGGGAGTTGACTGCTGGATGTCAAAGACATCATATTTAAGTTCTGCTTGTTCCCTTACTGCCAGATTGTCACACTTAGAGCAGCAAGCAGTTGTAGTCGACTCACGTAAAGTAAAACCTAAAGTCTGTTTCATCCTGTGTGTGTGTGTGTGTGTGTGTGTGTGTGTGTGTGTGTGTGTCTCAGCCCTGCCCTCAATCAAACAGGCACAGACAGAGAGCAGAGAGAGAAGGAGAAGGAGAAGCAGAACTCCCATTATCTCCCCACCAGCTCCCATCAGCTGCCTGAAGCAGACAGAGTGCGTGTGGTTTGCTTTCGTTGTGATTATGTATGATGTGAAATTTCAGCTGTGGTGTTATTTTTCCGCCAAACCCAAAATTTACCCACATTTGGCGCTTGGCGGGTGTTAATTTTGGACCCTGATCGATTAGTCGATCAACAGAAAATTAATCTAAACTATTTTGATAATCGATTCATTGTTTTCATTTTCTAAGAAGAAAATTTACCAAATTCTCAGATTCCAGCTTCTCAAATGAACACTTTCTGGGTTCTTTAGTCCTCTATGACAGTAACCTGAATATCTTTGGGTTGTGGACTGTTGGTCGGGATAACACAAGATGTTTTAGGTTGCAGTGAGACATTTTTCACTATTTTCTAACATGTTATAGACCAAATAATTCATCTTTTAATCAAGAAACTAATCAGATTAATCAATAATGAAAATACTCATTAGTTGCAGCTCTAATTGGAAATTGTACTGAGCTTTTGTGACATGATGCTCCACCTTGATTATAATTTGAAAGGTAATTACATCAGAGGTCTGGTTATTGCTTTTTTTTATAAGATAATAAAATTTATATCAAATGAAATGATTCATGTGATCTTTGCAGATCTTTGTCTCTAAGAGTATTTTTATTACCTGATTTGGCAACCGGGCCACAGCACCGTGAGCAGGAGTCTGAGGAACAGACACGACTATGTTATCCAGACTTTGACCCTGCGGCTGAAAGAGAAGAATTAAATCAACATTTGGCACTGTGGTGGAAAAACAAACACATAACCAATACATTTCTTTGACAGTCATTTCATTAGAGCTTAGGTGACAAAACCACAGAACATCAGCTGCACAGCACTTTCATTTCAGGTGAGAAGTGTCAAATAGTTTGTGGCATCAGCGCAATGCAACCAGACAGATCCAGTTCTCATATGTAGGTTATTTCAGATGCATGGCAGAGGGAGTGAACCAGGGCTGGATGAGACTAACCTGCTGTGGCAGGAGTCCAGCGGGGCCGGGGAAGCGTCTGGTCCTGGGCCGAGGAGGCTCAGAGCGAGGCCTCTTGTTGGGAAGCTTACTGGAGGCGGATACCAGTTGGACCAGGCGATTGGTGAGGACCGGTGTGTGAAGGGGATGTGGGCTCAGAGTGGGGGAGCTCTGGGGCCTTGGAGAAACAGTCTCAAAGAGGCTGCGGGCCTGATGGGAGGGTCCTGGAGTTGCCCACGGACTCTGTGGCTGCTGGGGCCTGTTTAGTGTCTTGGAAAGAGGGCTGGGGGCCGGGGACCTTGCAGTGAAGCCTGGGAAAACACCAGGATTCTGTGGTGGGGCTGACAGGTGAGCAGGGCGGGGATTCGGAGATCGCACATGAGCAGCAGAAAAGGTCCGAGGAGGTGGCGTATGACTAGATGAGCCAAACGACTGGTGTGCAGTGCTGAGCTCTCTCAGGCCCCCCGCAGGTAGCCTCTGAATCCCTCCACAGGTTGGGGGCCGCAGCGTTTTAGCGGAAGATAAGTTCTCGACAGTAGGCGCAGGTGGGGATGGAGCAGGAGGTTGAAGCAGGCGGTCACACTCATCCAGGTCTGCCAGGTCGACATCCCAATCATCAAAATCATCCTGAGCAGCACAGGGCTTCTGCGGCGTCTCGGTGTTGGCATGACTCTGTTGTGGTGCCAAATTAGGCTGAGAGATATTCAGTGCGGAGGGATGGGAGGAGTGAGCCTGAGCGGAGGAGGAGGAGGAGGAGAGCTGTCTCAAACCCAGAGCAACAGTTTGTCCAGCAGCGGTGTGCGTGCTGCTCCTGGATGCTGTGCCATTACACGGGGCAGCTGATCTCTCTCCAGTTTGCCGCAGGCAATTTTTCTCCGGCTCTCTGCGAGTCACAGAGGAGGCACGCAGCGCACAGGATGACACAGCAGCTGCCACATCGGCTGGTCCAGACGTTGAGCCGACAGTCCAGTCTGTCCCGAGCAGGTCCTGGGAGTCACACACACACATACATACATACAAACAGTGTGAGAGAGGGGGAACAGAAGGAGGATCGTTATGTCACAAAACGAGTCACAGTTGTCCGACAGTTAAGTAACAATTGAAAGCAGGTGTGTTAAGAGTGTGCTGGGACTCACCTCATCATCAAAGTCGTCGCCAATGCTGAACAGGCCACTTAATTTGCAGGTCTGTAACACAGGTAACAACACACTCACGAAATGCTTTCACAGTATAAACGTCCAGGTGTCATTTAACACGTGAAGTCAGTCTAATAAAATGCAAAAACGTATCTTAAGTCTGTGTGTTATCATCTGTGCGCAGTGAACGTCTTGCTAGCATCAGTTAGCTCAGCTCACTTACCATCGCTGTCATGAGATATCGCGATGAAAGGCGTATTTGATCCGTTTGGAAAGATACACCAAACTTAGCGAGACATCGTGTGCCATTCAGTAACGCCGTGCAAATATAATTTTCTGTCCTTTTTCGATGTCGTCGGGCCGGATGAAAACTTTTACTGCTGCCTGGTAGCGCGCCGCCACGTTCAAACACGACGTAATGACGTACGTAATGTTTTTACAAAGAGTGTTGACGCACAGAGACTATTCACTGCTCATCACGTCCAATCATAGCGCTGCTGCATTACTTTCTAATTCATGCACCAACAGAACAAAATGAAAGACAGCTCGTTCATTTGATATGAAGAAACAGTTTCATTTTCATTGCAGGTCATAAAACAACATTATGTGCAGATCGTGTGATACGATCAAACAGCGCCAGACCAGCTACTGATGGACCTTGTGGTGAGATTGTTTTTCCAATGGCTTGTTAGCTTTTTTAATTCCCAGACCATTATTTTAGTTTGGCAAAGAAAATGAGGTTAATCTATTACTGTAATCTATCTGAATCCCATCAGTTTTACATCCTGAAGACCAGAATATCTTCATCTATCATCTATCTATCATCTAAAAAGATGTACCAGTATTGTCAGGGGTGAATACTTTTTTCTAAATATAGGCCTAGATTAATTCAGAGTGTGTTTCCCTATAACAGTTCCCTCCACCCTCCTCCATGAAATCAAACAGCCTTTCTCTACATGACTGCTATTACACTTATAGCCTACTTTTGCATAATCCTTTGCTGCTTGTCGCATTTTAACTGGAAATACATTAAACTAAAAAACTCATTCTGACCTTCAACTTTCAACAACTGACTTTAAACCATATTTTAACATATGTTGTGTGCATTGTATGTACACAGACATCATCAGTTGACACTGTTTTTACCTGTAATAATACTTGACGTTTGACATGTATGATAATTTCTTCAGATCATCTATAAACTAAAAAGAGATGGAGTCTATTTTGACATCTCTTGGTTCTTTGGTTTTGGCTTTTTTTGGAGAGCTAAATGTCTAATAAATGGCCTACTGCCATCTAGTGGTCATTTTGTAAAATACAAGTATCAGCTTGCATTCTGATCTATTAATACTTTGTGCTAAACTTGTATTTGGGCAACAACCTTGTGACTGTCCACACAGAGAAGGCATTAGATTTGGAAGTCTGCTTGTAAGATTTTACATCAAAGGGAAACAAGACTGATTTCAGTCATGAATTTTTTTACTTGACCTCTGCTTGGACCCTGTGACTCACTGCACTTCCAGTGAAGGGTGAGTAAACACTGTAGGCTGACATTTCTCTGAACAGTGCACACATTTCTTCAGAGGCAAGACCCTGCTGCTTTACGGAGGTTCATGTATGGACTTTTCAGCTCAGATGGAACCGGAAAATGGCATAAAATTATCTACTTTTCAACCTGCCGCCTTTGTGCTTTCTCCTTGGCTCACTTTAAGGTGCCATGTCAAAGGAAACATTTCCGTTCTCTTCTACCTCACTGCGCTCGCTGAGACTGGAGCAGGAGTTCCAGGAGTGGGAGGATGCACGGCGGACGTTGGCCCAGAGGAGAGCCATGAGCAGGGCTCCTTTGCCCAGGGCCCCCAGGCCTCCACCCAGACAGCAGCGGCTCCAGGAGGTCCGGGCCCCTCCACCCCAGATCCGGTGCAGAGACACGGCTGTCCACAACACGTTCATGTGTGGGGACATGAAAGGAGTGTATGCGGTGCTGAAGGACCCTGCGATGGTCAACGCCCTGATGGAGACGGTGCATGAGGAGATGGTGTGGGCTCCAGAGATGGGTATGAGTTCATGACTACATAAATGCCATCAATGCTTTTGTCTCTACTTCCCTGACAACCCTTTTTGTTCTCTCTGTCAGGCATGTGGACGCTGAGCTCCAAGGTGAAACAGACTTCAGCCTTACGTCTGGCTGCCAGCAGAGGACACACAGGATGTGTGGAGGAGCTGCTGTTCCGTGGGGCTGAGGTGAACGCCGACCCCGGAGGCAACACCGCCCTCCATGATGCCTGTATAGGCAGCCATGCTGTCTGCGTCCAGCTGCTGCTCTCTCACGGGGCAGATCCTGAAGTGTTGTCTGCAGACGGCAGCGCTCCTCTCCACCTCTGCGCCTCTGCTCAGTCATTTCAGTGAGTGGTAAAGGAGCCATTTCTACTACATAAATGTCAATATTCTGTTCTCTAACTGGGTAACTGAAATTTAGTTTCAGCTTAACCTTAAAACTTAATTTTCTTAGATCAATACAAATGGTCTGCCCAAAGTGTAAGAACATTCCATTTTTTCTACTAGTTTTAAAGGCAGTAATGTCTTCTAACTCAGTATAAATCTGATGTTTTTGGAGTGCAGATAGCTGATGTTGGTGCATGGTATAATCGGAATATGTGAATTGTCTTCCAGGTGTGCTGAGCGGCTTTTAGAAGGTGGTGCAGAGGTCAATGTGAGGACCAAGGAGTCGAGGATCACACCTCTGCACGTGGCCGCTCGGCGAGGCCTGGAGGAGCACGTGGAGCTCTTCCTCTCCCACGGAGCAGATGTTTTAGCCACAAACCAAGAGGGAGAGACCCCTCTGAACGCTGCGTGCTCCGGGGCGGAGAGGCCATCTGAGGCGGGCCGCTACCTCCGTGTGATTCAAAAGCTGCTGGATGCAGGAGCTGACCCCCGAACTGCAGGCAAGAAGAGGCACACCCCTCTGCACAACGCCTGCGCAAACTGCAGCCCCAGGATTGTAGATGTCCTCTTGGAGCACGGAGCCAAGGCAGATGTTGCCAACTGTGCAGGATACACACCAATGGACTGCCTGTTGCAGGTAGCAGATAATAAGGGCTGGGTGGAAATCAAGGGAGCAACAAAGTTTAGTATTCTGAAGTCAGTCATCCAGTAGAGATAAAGTTTCAGCTCAGGCAGCGAGATAAACACTTTCCTGCTCTGCTTTAAGGTGGTTGAAGATTACCCGGACCAGCAACCTGAAGCAATAGCACGGTCCCTCCTGAACCACGGAGTCAAGCCTGTTTCACCAAAGGTTAGGTAAAATAATCACACTGAGAGCCTGTGGTGGTACAGATACCTGGCAAACAGGTTCACAGGAAAATGAAAATAATGTGAAAGAAACAGTTGAATTCTGCTGAGTTTTTTTAGAAATACAACATTTCAGGAATCATATTCACACAGTAAACAACTAAATCAATAATTGATAAAAAAGCATTCTAATATGAAACAAACAATATGTCAAAATCTGTGGAATAGGCAAGAAAATAGGCGATTTTTTTTTTTAAATCAACAAGATAAGTTGAAATAGGGGATATGGGAGGCAGATCAGTTAATAACCAGTCCAAGTTTCATATTTAAACAGGAATTATCCTCATAAGCTCTAAGAAAAACAAAGTTTCTCAGAGGATCTAATAATTAAATAAATGACAAAAGAATCAGAAATATGAAGTAAATAGTCTGATATTCCACAAAATATCAAGTCAATATTTACTTAAATAAATAAATAGTCTGTTACACAACGTCTGGCCAATATTTCAATGTGCTAATAATGAAGGCAAATGTAAAAATAGTGGAGACAGCTGTTTAAGTAGCAAGTAAAAGCAAGTAAATATTCTAATAAAACATGGCACACACACACAAATGTGAATATGTTCTTTTTATTAAGTCATATAGTCAAGATAGTGAAGACTCTTTTTTTTTTCTTCTTTATATATCTATTCTCAGTCACCATTTGTAAGAAAATTCAACAAGTTGGATAGTATGAATTGGACATTTTCAACTTTTTTCTTTCCTCTCTACAGCTGCTGAAGCAGTGTGTCCTCTCTCCTTCCACTTTGGAGGTGATGCTGAACTCGTACACATCTGTCCCTGCCTGTGAATGGATGGACTCTCTGTCTAACGAGGTATACGAGGTGAGCTCTCTGCAGTGTTACCACATCTCTTCCCGTCCTGTTCACTGTTCTGTCTCATGCTCATAGTGTTTGTGTTGTTGTTGTTTTTTCCTTCCCTGCCTCAGGATCACTCGTGTTTCTTTGACTTGGTGCGTCAGCGGAGCGGTCAGCCTCGCTCTCTGCAGCATCTCTGTCGCTGCGCTTTACGGCTGCACTTGGGAGCCGTGTGCTACTCAGCGGTCAGTAAACTGGATATTCCCAGCTCTGTGAAGGATTATCTGCTGCTGTGTAATGACGGGACGCTCCAGTGACTTGATTTTTATATCGTATACATCAACGACAGGATGGTGCCTCTGAAAATATTATCGGCAGCCTACTTTAGACGACAATAACTTGTTTCTGTTGTTTTCTCATTTTTTAACTTACTTGTTTTTGTCAAGTTTGAAATGCTTTTAATGGAACTTCGTTGTTTGGATAATATCTAAGTGGAATGAATGAGGAGACTTTTGTTTCTGGAGTTTCTCCAAGAAAATACAAATAAAAACAACATTACCTCCTACTGGATTATTAATTATGTATTTTTAAATGTATTTAACCTTATTTATCCAGGATTAGCTGGTTGGTGCTATTGTCAATTTAAGGCACTAAAGTGTCTGCACAAAAATATTAATGTTATATAAAAGAGCGTAGTTTGAATGACCCTATATACACAAATGGAATACCATATATTGCATCTGATAAGCTTTTGTAAATGCTCACTTTTAATATGAGTAAAAGTTGTACTAAAAGCAGTGGTGGAAGTTAATTTATCCAAGTACTCTACTTGCTTTACAGTTTTTTGGGTATTTCCATTTTATACTACTTAAAGTATATTTCTGTGGCAATTCAGAGGAAAATATTGAACTTTTTACTCCACTATATTTATTTCACAGTTACTAGTCATTAAGATTTTAAATACAAAGCATATAGTGTGATCATTTTAGTACATATCTTATAACATGAAATAAAAATAATGGTAATAATATATATATATAATAGTTACAGTATATTTCTATTTTTTTCTAACCAATTCAGATGTTAGAATTGTAATTTTTACTACATTTATCTCAGTTAGTTTCTAGTTATTTGAGTATTTCCATGTGATGCTACTTTATACTTCCACTCCACTACATTTATCTGACAGCTTTAGTTACTTTTCAGATGAAGATTTGACACAATGGATAATATAACAAGCTTTTAAAATACAACACATTGTTAAAGATGAAACCAGGTGGTGATGAGGAGCAACAGGCGGGACCCATTTCCAAAACAACCCCCCCCCCCCGCCCCCGCTGCCCGATGATGACGTCACGCCGTCTCGTCGCCTCTGTGTTTATTACGGTATGTGGTTTTTAAGGAGCAGCTGCTAACTAGCATCGAGGCTCGTCTTCAAACATGCTCTGATTTTGCAGCTGGCAGGTAAGAGTAATTAATTTCCATACACCGACGACCCACCGACGTCCAAGCGACCCCCGTGTTCATTTTCGAAGCTGTTGCGACAAAACAACCGAGCAGTGAGAGTCGTAAACAACCGAAGGTCGTTTTTCAGCTAGCACGGAAGGCTGGTTAGCTTGCAAGCTAACTTAGCTCGCTAACTCTGAATTAACTCTATAACAAGTGAGCAGTACACCGTGCTAGCTTGCATAACTAGTGCCATTTTGTGTAGAAGATTAAATGTCGAGTGTAAAGGCGAACACGACGAGAGAAAACAGTGTTGACATGGCCATGATTAGCTTGGACATAGCTTCACTGCTACAACAAACAGCTGTTGACCAGCCCTGATAGCTGCTGCGGCTCTGATGACTAACTTTCATCCGAAGTAATGACCTTTCATTTTGCTAATACGACCCTTTTTTCAACCTTTAGGCGGCGTTTAAGCATCTACATGTAACGTTAACTAGCCATTGAACTTTACAACACTGCTTTATAGTTTGTTTTCATGTAAATAATCAAGCAAATGTGAAGAAACCCGAGGGTGATGCAAACTGTTATGCAAAGCAGCCCCGTCCTGATTTGTTGGGGATATCACTGCTGCAAGTTCAGAGCTTTCTTAAGTTTTCTATTCAGTCAATAACGGACTGCATTTCATCTAAAAACTAAAAGAAACAAGAACCAAAGTTTACATCCTCTTTTGTTTTCTACTGTCATCATACAGGCGAAGGGAGGGGTGGGACAAAATAATCTCTTATGGTGTATGCAATCAAACAGTGTGATATTGATATATATTGCATAGTATGGAAATTGTTTAACTGATAAGTTGATCTAAAGAAAGCTAATTGGCAATAATTTTCATAATGATTAACCCATTGTGGCATTCTTCTCCAAGCAAAAATACCAAACAGTGCCTAGGCCCAGCGTCTCAACTGTGAGGATTTGTTTTCTTTGTCTTAGGTGATAGTAAACTGAATATCTTTGGCTTTTGAACAGTTTATTGGACAAAACAAGCAATCAATTGCAGCCCTAATAATACGATGCTATAGTACATTTCCTGGAAATTCAACTGAGAAACAGTTTGTGGATATAATAATAATAATCCAGCTATTTGTCACACTGCAAGTCCAGTATTGTCATAAAGCAGTCCTGCTCACATATTACCATATTGTTCACAATAGCCTAATGCAACTAGAAATAATAAGTGGGCAGACACCACAGTGTAAACAGTAATGCAAAATCTCTGATGGTTGATAAATTTATGTTGTGTCACGGTGCGCAGTGTCATATCCCCCAACTCTACCATGAAGTTAGTGGAAGAGCTAAATGTGAGGCAGTTACTGAAGATAAAATTGAAACAAGTGATGTTGGATCAGTTGACGAGTAGACATCATAACTTAACTAAAAAAAAAGAAGAAGAATGCATGTTAATTGTGGTAATTTTATGCAAAGCCAAAAATTCAAATGCGTTTGTTTAGATCATATTAGTCTTTGAGGGTCTTTAACATTGTGTTTAATTTTGCTGAAATGTTTTGCTTTGTCTTGACTTTGAATTACATCCTTTTTGTGTCACGTTCCTCCTCTCCAGGTTTGGAGGACAGAGATGGCAGTGTGTGCACTGACCATGTTGGATGGGATGGAGGAGGAGGTAATGGCAGCAGGTGGCGTGCTGCTCTTGGTCCTGGCCCTTGTCTTGGCTTGGCTCTCGACCCATGTGGCAGATCGGGGAGACCACATACTGGGCACCATCCTCACTGTGGGCGCTCACGCCTCTCTCATCAGACTGGGAGGCCACGACAGCTACAGCGGAGGGTCTCCCAGCACCGATACGCCTGAACAACAGACTCCTCCACCCTCGCAGGAGAACAAGCCGGACGACGGCGAGCCAGGGACTGAGAGAGGAGAGAGTGAAGGGACAGGGGAGGGGGCTGAGGGGGTTAGGACAGATCTGCTGCTGGACATACGGAGCAAACAACCACAGGCTGGAAGACTACATACTTCTGATGAGGAGGATGATGAGGTTGATGAGGAGGAGGAAGAGGATGATGAGGAGCTGGAGGAGGAAGATAAAAAGATTATAAAGCATATCCCAGTGTTGTCCAGCAGCATCACCACCACCACAACCACTACTACCACTTCCATTTCTGTTCGTCTGAAGTTTTTAAATGACACAGAGGAGGTAGCTGTTGTGAAGCCACAGGATACTGTGGCAGTACTGAAAAGGTTGGTAAAACAACCGCAAACATTGATTTTTAGACTCAAAACGTAAAACTTGAATATGTCTTTCACCACTCTTCTTTCTCTGTCTCTTTTCTTTTCCAGTAAATACTTCTCAGGCCGGGAGCATCAAATAAAACTCATCTATCAAGGCCAGTTGCTGCAGGATCCGAAGAGAACTCTCTTATCCCTAAACATCACACACAACAGCGTGATCCACTGCCACATCTCCCAGGCCCTGCACGAGGCCAGCCCAGAAGAAGGGGCTCAGTCTGGGGCAGGCGCAGGAGCCGGGTCTGGGGTCTCCGGAGGATTCAGGGCTGCAGGTGTGGCCATTAGCACCAGCAGCCTGGTGGTGCCCGTGTTTGTGGTGATATTGGCTGTGGTTTGGTATTTCCGCATCAACTACAGGCAGTTCTTCACCGCCCCTGCGACCATCTCCCTCGTGGGAGTCACTGTGTTCTTCAGCTTTCTGATATTCGGGATGCACAGCCGCTGAAAAAGGCGGAGAGGCTTACAGCTGAATGTTGTGAGGCGAAACTTAAAATAACTATAGCAGTGGGTGGCGTCTGGAGAGACGGACGAATCAAAAAGGGGCTTCGTTGCAGATGCCGCAGCTGATTGGATTCCTGCAGTGTGTGTAGGAGGTTAGGTGAGCCTGATTGTGCATGTTTAAAAAAAAACAAAAAAAAAGAGTGATTGTACAGTATGTGTGGGGTCAGAACAAAAATCTGAGTTCAGCCTAAACTGAATCATAATTTAGCTTCTCTTTAAACATGACTTAGTGGTTCACACCATGTGACCAACACTCTGGCTTTCTATTGCTCTTTTACTGTTGCTGGGAATTCAGATGTTTTCCTGTGTCGTCGTTTTTTTTTTTTTTTTTTTTAAGGCCACTGTTTGTGTTTAAAAAAAAAAATTAACCAATAGATGCAAGAATCTAAAACCTTTTGGAACCACTCACTATTGTGCTGTGTGTGCGCCAGTTTAATTCTTTACCATTACTTTGAGTTCTTTGAATGATACAAGCTGTCTGTAAGCAAGTATGGACTGTACAGCCGCCTCAGTCTGAAAATTTTGAATATTTTTGTTGGTCAAGAAATATTGCTATGTAGAAATAGGCTAATTTAAATAATCGCTAGACATGAAAATAGACACTTTTTGAAAATATATTGTAAATATATTGTGTATTTTCTGTAAATAAAATGATAGAATGAATCAGATGAACCTGCATCTGGCACTTAAAGATTTGGAGGGGGCATTGAACCCTCCTGATTATGCTGGACTGCTCTGGCTTCAGTGATGTCTCAAATTAAAGCATTTAAAACCAAATATGTCTCTGGATTCTGTGTTTTGTTTTCTAAAGAACTGAGCCTCTGGGTGGAATGTCTTTATTTATATACAAAGATCAGTATGCATGGCAATGAGAAGAAAAATAACATCACATTATGTTTATTATACAACAGTCATTCACACATGCACTGACTTGTGCATGAAAAAATATTGCAAACTCACACAATGACCCTCTGTCATTGCACTCTGCGCACAGATACACAAAAAGCCACAAGAGAACATCAGCCGTTAGCTTCATTCACAAAATATGGCTGCAGAATCAATTTATATCTACCAAAGTATTGTAAGAACAGTTCCTTTATCTTTAGTGCACATCACAAGACTTTACCAAAAAGGATTTAAAAGGACACAGTCAATGTTACTACCGATCTTGACAGAAACAGATGTGGAAAAAAGTTAACCATACAAAGAAAAAAAAATCAAATCGGGCTTTGACAGATTGTCATGTAAATGACACTTGAGACTTGAACTAAAAGTGCTTGACTTAAGGGACTGTACAAAAATTATTGGCGTGGGGAGGGGGGTTAAATCTTATATTTCATTTCATTAAAAAAACAAACAAAAACAAAACAAAGCCATCCCCAGCGCTATAAAAATGTGACACCCTTCATCTCGAGATTAAATATTAATGACAAACATAAAAATTAGTGAGTATTCAGTACTTAGGTGGAAGCTCTGTGTGCTGATGGACTTGAGCGCTGCAACATTTTCGCCCCGCCGCAGGTTTCCAAATATAAATTTGATCTGATGATGCTACAGAATAAGGCTGGAAATGTTCTATATTTCTTGTATTGTCAACAAATCTCATGTGTGCAGAGCCAAACCCACAAAGAACTGTTGCTACTTACAAGTATTGTAAGTGTATCCAAAATATAATATAGCCATCTTTTAGATGTAACTATTCCATCTTTTTTAAATAAATACCTAAATGGGGACGTCAAATATAATCTGGGATGAGAAAAAGTAAAAAGAAAATTTTAGACCACCCGAGCCCCCCTAATAATTCTTATACAGCCTGTTTTACAGCAATGTCCTGAAAAATTAAAAAACACCCTCGTAGTTTACTAAGCACTTCCGATCTACAATAATAACAGCATCAGTCAAGTCTTGGTTTATAAAGCCAATTTATCAGAAAAACAAACAAACAAAAAAAAAAAAGCTTCTCTAAGACATCAACTGTGAAAAGTGGCAAGTACAAGATTGGTGAAATAGTGCATCTGATCTAAAGCATGTAAATTACTCTATTTTACAACTTTTACATTAGACGTCGTTGGTTATAGGCTTACAAGATGCAGACTTATCACTCCTGATCATGAAAGACAAGCAGAACTGCAGCACTGATCTGCTTTTGTTATGTGATCTATAAGCAGAAACTGAGTGAAAATGCACAAGACAGTTTGGTATCGAGGAAAGAAAGTTGCGTTGGGTTCATGATTCCTTTTCCATCTCACGCATCATACATACCTGTACTGTACATGTGCCCCAAAAAGCCCACTGGCTCAGCAAATATCAAAATCTGCATTTACACACAAAAATAATATACACATCACTTCACAGGCAGTGAAAAATATAAACTTAAATATATTGCTGATGTAAACAAAAAAAAAAAGTTGAATATTTAAAATGGCACACTTACTTTCACAAAAATGTCACATTCTAGGATGCATAGATTTGTGAAAATATAAATGATTACACACACGCCCTCTAACCACACACACACACACACACACACACACACACACACACACACACACACACACACAACTGACACTCAATGCAAGTCAGCATACTTAGGTACACACACACACACACACACGCATACGCACACACACACACAGAGTGCAATAAAATGCTAGAATTAAAGAGCAACTGATGAGTACTCCAGTATACGTGCGTCAAGTGTTAAATTGAAAGCAGTCGCCTCCTCACACCGAGTTGAAGAGTGAACACTGAGTCTCAAAAGAGGGACAGGTCATAAGGTCGCACCAACACGGTACCTGAAGGTTTCAGAAAGCCACGTTTGAGAGTTTAAGACCTTTTTTATGCTGTTTGAAACAGATTCAGGGACAAGTTAGCAAGCAAAAAGCCAAGCCTACTGTGACTCAACATCACTAATGAAAGGTCTTAAAATTAAACTGTAATCAAGAAAAAGTCATCAAGAATTCAGATATTTAGGGATGTGTTTTGTACAAACCCTGCTCTCTCTGCATTAAACTTTCGGGTAAGAGTGGACAAATTAAGACCTCTAATTATGTCTAACAACTTTGTTGTCTTTTTAAGGCTTTAAAGGTGATATAGTTATTGTTTCCCACCAAAAACACTGTAAAAATTAGTTTTAATTGGGAATTTTGAAAAAAGTATCTTGAGCTGAACATCAGACTGTAGTGATAATGTCATTTGGAGCTGAATCTTCGAGCTGCTTACACTTTATGGCCAAAACTATGTGGACACCAACATTCAATGAATGTAAATCTTAATGCTGCAGCATACAATGATAGTTTAGACACTAGTGTGCTTCAAACTTTGTGACAACAGTTTGTGGAAGGCTCATTCCTGTTCCAACATGTCAGCGCCCCATGCACAAAGCCAGATCCATAAAGAAATGGTTTCTCCGGTTTGATGTGGAAGAACTTGACAGGCCTCAACCCCATCTGAGGCCTTATTGCCCAACAGCAGTGGCTGACCTCACTGATACTCTTGGGGCTGAATGGGAGCAAATCCCTGCAGCGAGGTTGCAAAATTAATATTAATACACACGGTTTTGGAATGACAACAGTCACGTATGGGTGTAGTTTTGTAGGTGTCCACATATGTTTGGCCACAGTGATTTAATTGGGAGAAGGACACACTTTCTGATTTACAGTTGGAGCCCACAGTCAGTCGCTAACGCAATAGACTACAAAAAATACCATCTAAATGCATCTTGATTTCCATCTTAGTGAGACAGCTGTCTGAGTTGACCTAAACGTCCAAAATTACTAAAATTTGCAGAATGTAAATTCTTGTTTAAAGTCGAATTTCTCTAATACATCTGCAGGTACTGACTGGACTCTGTGACTAGCCACAATTTTTACAACACTGCGTTCTTAATCCAGAGAAAGAATAATTAAAGATGCCTTACTTGTAATGGCTGAAAGACTAAAGTACTATTAAATCAAGTTTAATCCCCAAACCTGTTCAGACCTGCAAAAGTAGGTATGACAGGAGGGACTGGATGAAGAAGAGGCAAGAGCTGGTCAGACAGACAAGCGGGATTATGCTAATTTAAATCATCATAGATACTCGAAATAGAAGGTGCTGAGAGTTTGGGCCTCTTTTTTTTGGTCGATAAGCTGATATTACTCTGAGAGCCGCTGCCGCCGCCTCCAGTCAGGCATCCACTTCCTCCGACGCCTCCTCCTCCGCTGTTCAAACCAAGAGAGGTCCTCTTCTTTTTCTTGGGCCTCCTAGAATCTGAATGGTTGGTGCCTGAGAGAAAGACAGAAGTAAAAGGGAAATCTATGCAGCTGTTGTCCTTAAACCGTGTCAGAAATCTTTCAGTGTCTTGCGTGTTATTTCCTTACTGGCTTTAGACGAGGCAGAGTCAGTGGGGGAAATATCTGGAGAGTCTTCCCACTGCAGGCGGCTCATCAGGGTCTGCCCATCTGGAATGTCAAAGCTGTCGCTCTCCACCACAGCGTCTGCATCAGGCAGCGACGGCCTATTACATGAAACCCAGACACAGTCACTCCCTGTTAGACTGGCACAACTCAGAAATCCAACTCACAGCACCCTGATAAAACTGCCCATATATTTCTAATGTGAAGTCAAGGAAGAGTTAAAGGAGTAGAAAGATTTTTATTATCTCTACTGCACAGTATCTCCCCACCCACTCACATTTCAAGACACTTTCACTCACTTTTCATACTCATCTAGTACCTCTTTACTAACCAGTTTGATCTCTTAATCTAAATAGGTGCAGCTTGTCTCTTCTGGCAAACTATGACTGTACTCAGTTACAGGTGGGCCGGAGGACTGCAGAGTGGGAGTTTTTCCACACACACCCCAAAATATCCTGTATGTGTAAGTTGCTTTGTAATAAAAAGAAAAATGTAAGAGGAATATCTGTTACTTACATGCTTTACTTATATAAAATAATGGACTGTTGGTCATGGCTAGTAGCACCCGAAAGGATTTAAATAGATTAATGAAAAGCAGTGGAGCCTTAGAGATTTCCTTTCATATGAATGTTATTTTGCAACATCTAGAGGACATTTTTTGGCAACAACAACAACAAAAAAAAAAAAAAAGTAAAAACTTGAGGACATACAGAGACTTTGATAAAGCATATTGACATTTTACAGCTGAAAACTTCTCAGTGTTATCTGTTGGACAAACTATGTGACACTGTTTCTAAATGACCTCAAACTTTACATTTCTGTACTGCAATTTCTTATTGGTCGACATATACACAAATACTGATATATATGCAATAAGCTAGCCTAGCTGATAGCTCTAGCAGGTACCACAGCAGTCACATACTGATCAGCACATGTGCTCCTCCAGTGTGTGGCAGGGAAACACCCTGGTAGTAATGTATGACCTCTTCTAATGATAAAAGGTCACAGAATACTCAGTGCCCCTTCAGTTGCAGCGAACACTTTTAGAGGACAGCCGTAACACTTTGCCAGTGAGCTGTTACGTGCAGAGAGGTCGCCCTTTGTACCAGAGTATTCACAACACGGACCGCCAGCATTGCTCTGTTCTCGTCTCTGGCAAAGGCAACCTAATCAGAAGCAGTGAAGTGTATCAGCAAACACCTGCACCATGAGGGTCACAACACTCACTCAAACATGACTTTTGTTAAGTACACTTATGGGTGGGTGGGTGGGTAAGGAAGGGGACAGGGCACACTCACGCGGACGGCCCCAGGAGGAACACCCTGACGGCCCTCCTCTGTTCGTCCGTGTGCTGGGGACATCGCTGAGACCTGGTGGGACACAAGGTGGCATTATACATCCCTGACTGACGGCCACCCCCGCCACACAGCTTCACGCGTCGCCCTGCCTGCCTATCTACAGCCACAGGGAGGGAAGGAGGTGGGATGGGCTGCTGCGGACACAGTCAGTGACCAATCAGGTGGGGAAGAGCAACAATGAGGTGTTAAAGGTTATGAAATGTTAGAGGTTGGTCACTGACAGGGTCCTACAGTTAAAAATAGCTTTGTGTGTGATCACTTTTTGTTTCTGAGATCTTTGCAGACTTTGGTGCATCAGTTTGGGGAGAATAAAAAGCCAATCACTGGTCCAGAACAAAATGAATTACAATGTCAAACCGAGTTGCCACTTGTGTTCCCCTTAAGTTAGTCCCAACATACACGATCATTTTCACACAGATGAAACTGATCATGTTTCAAGAGTTTACATGCAAGCGTGATTTTCACATTTTGGACAGCATTTGGAAGTGATTTAGTTTTCATGACAAAGCTTCACAGAAGGGCCAAACTGCGGGACATAAAGACACTGACCTTAGACTTTGGACTAAATGACACAGTGACACTTACACAAGGCCAGTTAGAGTACCTAAATGTATCCCACATCATGTCAGATATTAGCAACACAAAAGCAGTTAACTTTTCCCACAGTGAACAGGTTTTTATCAGTAGTTTACCTCCAGTATGTGTCAGTTGATTATACAGTAATTACCTGGTACACATCTTCTTGGTGTGCTCTGAGATCACCCCACATTGCTGTGGAAACAAACACTATTTTAATCATCAACAGTTGTACAATCAAAACAGGAGAGCAGTAAAAATGACTACATGCTTGGACACATTAATGACAGATGCTCACCGTTGTTAAAAGGGATCTGACTTCATCAGGGCCTAATGTTTCGTAGCTGATGCCAGTGTTGTAGTTGTACTGAAAGGCAGACCAAGAAACCAATGTCAATACTACCAAGTCTGTTTACAATAGAAATTAAGGAACGCTGCAGTCTTGCAGGCAACATAGTCAAAGAAGGAACTTGTCACCTTGTAGGGCTCTGAACCGACGCTGCTCCCAAGCTCACCTGAAAAACAAACAAAAACCTCTTTACCCATAATGCACACAGCATTAAAACATTACCAAAATGGGACTGTGATTTAAAATGTTTAAACAACAAGAGATGGCCTGTGCTTGGTGAGTTTCCCCTCCCTGTATATTAGGGTCGGTATTGTGATATGAGACTAGATATTGTCTTAGATTTTGGATATCCTAATATGGCATAGGTGTTGTCTTTTCCCGGTTTTAAAGACATAAAGGTTTCAATCAACATTCAATAAATTTACTTGAACCACAAACTGCCAAGTATCTTGTGGGGAAAAAAATACAGGGTATGGTATCAACAAGCCACTTGATTTATTATATTTACTCAATAACATTTTGCTGTGCACACGTCAGTCTAAAAGGTGAACCTTTTGCTTTTATCTCCTCTTAATCACTGCTAATGTTGTGGTCTACACAACACTGTGGTTAGACAGCAATTAGACAGCAGGTACCCAAATTCTACTTCCTGTGAATGAGGAAGCTGAGAGCACAGAGCGTCCTGATCTACAGCACAATGACTGCTGAAGACACATGTCCACGCTACAAACTAAATACCTGATAGACTCACCATTTTTATGTTTTAGAGATTTGGATCTTCTTGGTGAATTTTGATTCTGCATGGAGAAAAACATTCAAATTATATATTACAGCACATTTCATATATCAAATTTAATCCCAAACTATCTGCAAAAGGAAAAACAAATGCAAGAATACCTTATCTGACTTTCTCTTCTTGGCTGTAATAAGGAAGTAGAAAGGTTATTATGTCAAAGCAATATGGAGTTTTGCTTAATTATTTCCTCCTCACAGTGGTTATTAATCAATTTTCAATTACTCACATTTTTTTTCGGCTCCATACGACCAGTCATTATCATTAAGGTCATCGTTGTCCTCCTGATCGCTCTCTGATTTGCTCATGTTATTATTGCTGGCTAGCCTGTTAAAAAGTAAAAAAAAAAAAAAACCCACAACAATCAAATAATCTGATCAGATGTTTTCACACATTTTGAATCAACGCAAGAGTCCTAAATGACGCTTATTGGCTGACCTGCGGTTGGCAATGCGACTGCTGTTGCGTCCCATGCCGAGACATTTCTCCAAGTGCGGGGCGAAGCGAGAAGCTGCGATCAGTCTTTTGCAGTTGGGGCACTCACACTCTTTGTTCTTCCACTGATTGTACACCTGCCCAAATATGTCAACTCCTGGTTGGTCCACAATTTCTGAAAGTGTAATAAAAGGCACATACCGTAAGAAAAAGTCCCCAAGGAAAAATACAAACAGATGAGAACAAAGTAGAAGACATGGCACCAACCAAACTCCTTCATGCTCTCTTGGTCTGTTTCATCCAAGAAGAAATAGCCCTGTTTCACAGCACGGTGTACCTCAAAACACAGGCCCAAACAGGCATCTTCCACCAGCTCAGAGTAGATGTCATGGACCAAGGCCTATAACACAAAGGGTACAATTTAACACCAAATACGAACCTGACGTCTATCAAAACATCTGCTGGACATAATGTTTGTATGACCTCACCTCCAGCCTGGTGTTGTCTGGGCCTGACAGGGGCATATCCTCCATTTTCATTTGCAAATCTGTATGGGAAATCTTGATAGTAAGGTAACGAGATGCTGACCTGAGGATTTAGAACAGAAAAGAAAAAATTATGACGGTGCTCTACACAACAGGCTTACAAGTAACAGGTTAAATATCCAATCTCTCATGAAGGGACACACTATTTACAAAATACTTACTTTGAAAATAGCTATGAACACTTGTTGCACATCTCTCTTCATTCTGTTGATGAAAAAGGAAAATATAGACAGGAGGGTCCCATTATGGGAAAGTGGTCTCAGACTTTTGCACCCCAGTGTATATATGTATATATAATACCTACTAATGTCATATGTTAGATATTGGGTATTAAGCTTGTTTTTCTTAAATTAACCCTAAAAGAAAAGGTAAAATATGAGAAGGCAAGCAGGCAACCCAAATCATTGAGTATTAATAGCATCAACATACTAATCGGTGCCATAATGCACAAAATGTTGATAAAATAATAAAATATTAATGCTGTGCAACATTATAACGTTAGCTCAGTGTCTCAGCTGTGGTCAAGAAGCATAAAACGTCTTAATTAATAATATAAATATAAATACTGCAAGGTAAACACAAATGAAAACATACAACATCCATCTTAACTTGAGGTTAACAACAAGAAAATAATGTCAACGCAGGTAATATTAGCAAACTCAACACTGTTCAACGCCAACTAACATTACTTTTTAGTTAGCATCTGCTAGCTAGCTAGTCCTTGTACTCTACACATTTGAGATGAGGGGAAAGCGTTGGTGACACGTTGCTATGATAAAAAGATACACCGTATTGAGGTTATATTGTTAATTTTTTTTTCTCCAAAAGCTGTTTCCTCTTACCCTGTCATACCGCAAACTCAGCCTGAACCAGTTTCTGTGAGGGAGGCAACATCACCACCGTGTGAGTCCGCAAAAAGCAACACATCAACAGGAAACCCGGTCCTCGGCAACGTCCATCGTAATATCACAGGAAGCGCAGAATACTCGTTAAAAGTGTTTGTTGTCGCAGTAGAAGATTAAATTAACGTTACAAACCCGCCTGACACCGCGGACGGAGGCCAGCAGGCAGCAGCGTACAAACCAGCCACAAAACAAAACAAACCGCTTCCGCTTCAAACCTTCACAATGACAGTCTGACCGAGTGTGAAGTAAAAGTACCACTAATGTACAAATACTCCATTACAAGCAAAAGTCCTGCATGTAAAATACTACTTAAGTAAAAGTACATAAGTATTAGCAGCTTGATGTAGTTAAAGTATTGCAGTAAAAGTAGTGGTTTGGTCCCTCTGACTGATATATTATTATATATGACATCATTAGATTATTAATACTGAAGCATCAGTGTGTAAGCAGCATGTTACTGTTGTAGCTGCTGGAGGTGGAGCTAGTTTCAACTACTTTATATATACAGGTAGCTATTTTAGTCTGGTGGTTCCCAAACTAGGGGTCGGGCCCCTCCAAAGGGTCACCGGATAAATCTGAGGGGTCATAAAAATTATACGAAATAAAGTGGAATAAAATACTCAGATATAATATAAGAAAAAAATTATAAAACAGATACAGCATGTGTTAGCATGAAAGGCTTTTTAAAAAAGATTTTAACAAGATTTTGGAGAAGTGATTTAAAGGAAGTGATTCTGCAAGCCTTGTACAGTATATGTATAGTACAATACATTTTTAAACTATTATTAAAAGCATCCTATACACATGAGATCATCAGGTCATATTTCTAACCTGTTCTTGCTCCATCTATAGTTAGCCAATATATTTTATTTTGAAGGTACAGTCAGCGTACTTCCGGTAACACTGGCAGACTTGACGCAGGCCGGTGACGTTTACCTTCCAATTAAGACATCAATAAATGAACAGGAGATTGTCTCCTGTTATCTGGGATCAGTTAGTTTAGCCTGAGCGGTTGAATGAGGTCATCAGTACCAGTGAGATATATGGCCAAAAGTATGTGGACACCCAAACAACGTGAGAGCTGAACATGTTACTGCAGATCAGCCCAAAGATGCTGGATGAAGTTGTCTTCCATACCAAACTGGGAAAAAAACATTTCCTGATGGACCTGGCTTCGTGCATGGACACATTGTAATGTTGAAACAGGAAAGGGCTTGCTGCTTTCAGGGGCCCAGAACTCCAGGGGCCACGAAAGACTCCAGGTTTACTGTGTGTCAACTGAATTGTTGATTTATTTTTGTGAATGGAAATGTCATGTGACTGCACCTTTAGGTGGCCCCAGTGTTTTTTAACTGGTCACCATGGGGTCAAACGTAGACATTTCTTTGTTTTAATGCAGAGAAAATGGTTGTTAACCAGTATTGTGTTAAAATTGTCATACAGCAAATTTGCAGCCCAGTAATATGCCAGCACAGAAAAAAAAGGGGCCCAGCAGTTAATTGTTGTGCTGGGGCCCCTAACATTTAAATCTGGCAATGCTAACAAGGTCTGAAGCACACTAATGACTAATATATCATTTTATACTGGATTAAGATTTCCCTTTATTGAAGCTAGCCTAATCTATGAAACATTATTGACCATATAGTTTAGTTACACTTCCAGTGCATCACAGTTCTGATGTGCTGTCTGCTCGAATACAGTTAAAACAGAACACACACTTCTAACTGTTAAAGATCTTTTTTTTTTATTTGCCCAAATACTTGAACTACAAGGACATAAGAACACCCTCAGCTATAGAAAACATCAAATTTTGTCAAATGACCAGCAGTACAAACTCGTAAAGCTTTGCTGTCTTAGATATCTCTATAAACCAACAGAAGGGAGAGAAGAAACAACTGAAAACAGGTGAATTAAACCCAAAATTCTTCCCTGTGAGTGAAAGACTCACTGGCCTCAGAAGTCACAGATGAGGGTTTGCCAAATTAATGTACTAACAAAACAATAAGCACTCAATACAAAAACAGTATTTACAAAAAAATTACAACCATTTTTTTTTTAAACCCAATTCCACTGGCAACTCAGTTCCCCAAATCCCTTTTTACAAACTCCCATCAATCAGTATCAGCAATCACTTTTCTTTTCCCTCCCCCAGTTATTTAAATAGTCCACGCTGGTTTTGTTTCAGTCCGTGATGAGATTCATAATGGTCAAAATCAGTCCATTACTAGCAGATTATTAACAGTTGGCGTGTAATAATCTGTCCCTAAATCCAAAAATGAGTCATGGAAATCTTGTTATTCGTCCGTTTTTCCAGGTAACCAATGACACGACAGCGCCAAGCAGAAAAATAACTAAAGACCTTTGGGAAAAAAAATTTGAAAAGATTTAACAATATCTACATTCATGGTGTTGGTATGATGTCCCCACACAGGCACATACATGCACACCGCAGTCACATCATGGTATGCAACAAAACAGCAAAAACAGCACACATTAAAGCAAAGAAACACACACACACACAGACACACACACACCCTCATATATACACAGTTCTGTGCATGCATGCACACAAGCTCACACAGAGGGACAGATTTACATTAAGTGCACACTTTTTTTGGGATCAGCATCGGACTAAAAACCCATACGGATTTAAGTCCATACCATTAAAATTTCAAAACAAACTTGAAAACAAACGGATGAAACCATTCAGCTCCGCATCCACAAATGATTTCAGATGGATCCGAAAAAAACAACTGCTCACAATTAAAACAAACCTATTAACAATTCAATCCAATAAACCGTCAACGAAACGGTTCAGAAGAAGAAAACATACACCAATTGTAAGACATATTCTTTTAAAAACACAGTCAGATTGAGCAAAACTACTCTTGGAAAACAAGTGTTATCCCTTCAATTACAAACAGCTCTGGTAACACAATAAACTGTTTATTATCAGGCCAGAACAAAGAGTCAAAACTGCTGAATAAACTGAATGCAATCGTTTCAGACTGATAAACTTTTATACACTACAAAACATGTCAGTTAAGTCTGATAAATGACATTTCAATGACAGACACATGGAAATGGATCCTGCAGTGCCTATAAATGGTATTCAACCCCCTTTTTGTTTTACAGCTCTGAAGCACAGTACATGTAATCATGTTTATTTGACAATGATGAACAGAAAACTCTTTAATGTGAAATTAAAATCATTTTTTTTTGCAAACTGATCTAAATTAAGAGCTAATGTAAAACACAAAAAAGTAATTAAACAAGCACTGAAAGCCCATACGTGTGTAATCGAAGTGTGACAGGTAAATACAACTGTATGTGGACGCTCCAACAGCTGGTTAGTTACATATCTGGTTGTGAAGATAAGAAAACATTCCAAACAAATCTGTGTTTCCTGAAAACTGCGATTCAGGCGAAGGATACGAGAAAAGTTTTCAAGGCACTGAATAGCCTGCTGAATATAATAATTTTTTTTTTTTTTTTTTAAAAACAGGGAATATGGCACAACTGTAAGTCAGTTTTGAGCAGGCTGTGGCGGTGGAAGAAGCGCATTAGTGAGGAGGTCAAGTCAGACTTCAACATTAGAATTTGTGGCAGGACTTAAACTGCTGCTTTGAAATAAAATGATCAGTTTTACAAAAAGAATTTGGGACGAGACTCAAGACTCTTTTTTTGCTGCCAAAGATATTTCTATTAAATGTTGCTTGGTCTATTTTTTTTTTTAAGCGATCAATTGTTTTGTTTTTTATTTGTTCTTAATTCAGACAAACTTGAAGAGATTTGTCTCACCGTCAGTTTGGGAAATTCACTCAACTTGCTGCGAGTTATGCGAGATCATTACCAGTTTCAGTTCTGTGCATTAAAAGGTCGGCTGCACTTTAAATGAGACTGCAAATGAGTAAATTACTCCTAAATGTTGCAGTTTTCCTTTTAAAGAGTGATTTTCTGTTAATCAGTATCAAAAAGCCTCATTACATCCACTTTGGTTCAATGTTGTAAAGCAATAAAACATGAAAGGGCCAAAGAGGGGGGGGGGGTGAACCCTTCATGGGCACTGTAGCTTTTAAATGAAAACACGGGTACGTAACAAGTTTGGAAAATTTCCAGCAACAAAAAGACATTCATAATGGCTTGATTTTTTTTCCTGAAAAAATACCACCTCTTTAAGAACCAAATGATAAAATCTACATCATAAATTGAGAATAGAGAACACGTCAACTTTCTGGAAAAAAAAAAAATTAGAAAAAGGAAACATTCTGAAGAGTGCAATTTTCAGTACCCCGCACATCCCCCCTCCCTAAAGTGATCCACCATACTATGTTCTTTGGCTCTAAGAAGCCTGTTCACAACTCATGCCACTTGTCTTTAACTAATTACCAGACTAATAAAATAAACACTGGAGGGTAATTCATTATCCCTGACATTAAAACAAACTTAAACCATCAAGTCAAGATTGAAACCAACAGCAGAAATGTTCATGACATCACCAAACCAGTGGGATGCTGTTTTTGGCATAACGTCAGCCTGTGAGATGATCATCACACCGGGGAGGGAATGAAACTGATTTTGGACATAAGGGGCAGGGGTCCCTCCATGAGTAGATCACAAACGCAGCAACTTAAAAGTGGGTGAGTGTGAAATGGATGAGGCAATGCGGGGGCTCCCTCTGGTGGTGGGAGGAGAGCAGGGTTGGCACAGTGGCAGAGCTCCCTGGACTCTTGGCTCAGCTCAGCGCTGCTCAGTTCGTCTCAGGACGCCGTCGGCCCGTTTCAGTCCGAATCTGAGTCCGACGTGCCCTGTGAATTCGACTCGCTGCTGCTGTCCTCCGACTTGTTCTCCTTGTCTTCCGCCTCATCGTCGTCTTCTTCCTCGTCGTCTTCGTCGTCATCGTCACCCTCCTTCTTCAAACACACGACAACAAAGAATAATATTCAGTACGGTCAACTTCACATTTTTTTTTTACCCAAACGCTGCCAAAGAGAGCTGCGACTCACGTCATCATCGTCGTCCTCGTCCTCCTCGCTGGATGAGTCTGCCTCAGAGGAAGCCTTCTCCTGCTCGTCATCGTCGTCTTCATCCTCGTCGTCGTCCTCCTCCTCGGTGTCCTGTAGAAAATGACATTTAATTAAGGGCTGCTACATCAATTTCAGACACAACTAATAGCGAGCAAGAGCCGACACTCACAGATTTCTTGGACTTTGCCTTGGGGCCTCCTATTTTTGCCGTAGTTCTCCTTTTCTGAAACATCAAGTAGATAAAATTTTTTAAAACACATCCAAGAAAGAAATTAGAAAGTTAAATTCCCTCATGAGCAAAATATTTGACTTACTTGTGAATTATATTCTTTGTAAGTGTTCCTCTCTTGTGAAGACAAGCTCTGTGGAGGGATAAAGGTGAGCGTTAGATAAGAATTTTTCAGTGTCAACGATTTCTTGAAAAAGGTTTCCCTCCCTCTCAAACATAAAACAATCATTTCTTACAGCGAGCCACTGTTCCAGTGTTACTTTATACTGCCTCTGCTTCTCCTCAGCTATTTTCTTGTATCGGTCCTTGTCCTTCAGAGGTAATCTCTGCCAGCGGCTGCCGATCTCAGCCATCCGCTCTTTCATAGGTAGGTGATTCAGCTCTCCGTTGGACAGCATCTCCTGAGAGAACTTCTGATATCCGTTTCTAAAGAGTCAAAAGAAAGTAAAATTAGAATATCACGGCTTGGCGAGCCGACGCACACAACAGGCGGCACAGATGGGTTTGGATGTGACAAACTCACGATGGTGGCTTCTTGGGTTCACCCTCAAACTTCATCTTCTTCCCTGAGGCAATGGCAGCAGCTGGTGAGCGCATCTCACACAGGTCTCTCTGTCGAGGAGAGACAAGTCAACTGTTAGCTCCCGCTGGTTTACAGATGCTGTGGAGTTCTACTGCGTATAGACAGTGAGTTTCTTCTAACCTCATATCTTTTCTGGTCCTCTGCTGCCTTTTTGATCCACATAATCTTCTCTTTTTTCTCCATGGTGCTCCAGGTTGCTTCCATTGCTTTCTGTGCCTTTTGTCGGTCGCTCTACAAAGCAGAAGTTCACATGTGTTCCTGTAAACTTGTGTGTTTTGCAGCACTTTGTCAGAATTATACAGCTGAAGCTGGGTGATGTGTTATCTTATGACTTTATAATGTTTATCTAAGTAAGGAAATAAACATGTTGGTCATGTTCTGATACTCTATTTTCATTGTATACACTCAACTTTTATTCTGTATTTTTAAAGGCTGTCAATCTATTAAAAAAAAACAACTAATTAATCACACAATTTGCTGTGATTAATCACTTTTTTCCTTCTTAATACTGAAGCTTGTAATAATGGATATTAAAATGTAAAATCAAGGAATTAATGTAGAATCAACACCAAGGAAGTAAATTCACATACTGTTGTTTAAAGGGACCCCTTTCCCCCTCACCAAAATTTAGCCTAACTTTGGAGCGTTATTTAGCCCCCTTCCCGACATGACATGGTTGGTACCAACAGATGCCTTAGGTCCTTTCATATGATAGCAGTATCTTCACTGTAGCTTTAAAACTGAACCCGCTACAGAAAGACAGTAATGCGTTATTCGCGTTATTTTCTTAAATGTGTTAAATATTTTAAATTAATTCAAAAATTCACAGCACTAATATCTGCTGCTATAAACTGACATCAGAGACTGAATAACGACACCTGGTGGGGAAAAGATAAACACTGTAAACTAATTACACAAAACTACTACTTTTATTCTGTGGACAGTGTCGGGCGTACCTTAAATCTTGCCAGGTAGTCTCCTATGACACTCTGCTGCCAGATGTCCTGAGCAGTCTTGGGTGGGTCCGGCAGACGACTACGATCCTCCTTCTCCTTCTTCTCTGACTCTGCCTTCAGGACTGTTTCTAGGCGTTTATACTTCTCCTAAATGAGCAAGACAACAAGAAAATTGATTAGACAACTAACCTAATATACAGTAATGATAATAATCCACGTTTCTATCATGCTCCCTGTTGCCCCTGTGATCCACTCTACTGGCCTGACGCTTTGACTGGTTACCTTCTTTTTATCGGGCAGCTCGTTCCACATGCGTGCCAGGAGTCTTGTGAGTTCGCTGTCAGAAAGATCGGGCCGCTCCTGATGCAGTTTGGGGCGTTTCTCCTCAGAGAAGATAAACATGGCTGAAATGGGCCTTTTGGGTTTCTCTGGATTGGCCTGCAGGTTTTAAAATAAGACAATATCAGAAAAGGATACAAAGACATCACATTAGATTCACAAGCAATCTACTGTTATTTGTTGATTTACTGTTGTTGTTGCTGTATTCTTGCTCTTACCTTTGCTTTAGAGTTCTTCTTTTTGGATGCAGGACTGTTGGCCCCACTGCCCCTCTTAAAACCGCCTTTATCCTCACCCAAGACCCGCTGCTGCTCCTCCTCAGACAAACTCTACAGATGTGCACAAAGCAGAAATTTTAAAAAATTAATTCTGTAGAAAAAACATATCTCATGAATGGGAAAGGTGATGGCTGCAACATGAAAAATACAGTGAAAACATACCGTATGCTGAAATAGAAAACAAACAAAAAAAAGACACTTACACTGAGAAATCTGTTCATCTCAACTTCATACTCCTTCTTCCTCTGAAAAAAGAGAGACAGTATTTAGACAAAATTGAAGACTTGCTTTTTTTTTAATAATGCGGGTTAAAGTTTCAGAGCTCACCTGTTCACAGCGTTTCTGGTAGGCATCCTTCTCATTCTGTTTCAGCAGTTTCCACCTCTGGCTACACATCACCATGCGCTCTGTGCTGGGTACGTCCTTCATGCTCGACATCAACTCCGCACAGAACATCGAGTAACCATTTCTGAAATAACGCACCAATGATATGTTGTCTTTAAATAATTTACTCACAGTTAAGTGGCCTAGTCAAGTCGGCAGTATATTTTCAATTATGACTCACGGAGGAGGTTTGTCAGGTCGGCCGTCAGACTTGTCCTTCAGGTGCCTCTCGGCCTTAGTCAGGGTGGACTTGACGATATCCCCTTGGGTCATGTTTAACTCTGGGTGCTGCTGAATGTACTCGCGCATGGTCTCCTGGAATATAGCAAACAAACGCAGAGTTAGCGCTCCTACTGACATGGTACTTTTGCTCTTTACAATTCTATTCTGGTGTAACATATGACACGTCGGTGTAGTCTCACCTCATATTGTTTCTGTTGCTCCAGAGACTTGCTGATCCATTTGAGTCTCTTTTTGTCAGACAGTTGTGTCCACTGTTTGCCAAGACTGTCCTTAATGTCCTTGGTGGTCGCCTGGTGTCAAACAGAGGAAGTTAACACCTGTCACATGACACAATTAAGCATTTGTTTTACGATGTGTTGTAAACACCCAAACTTACATCTGGGTGTCCCTTGAGGAAGGCCTTCTTTTCATGGTTGTACCACAGCTGCTGGGGTGTCTTGGGCTTCTCTGGTACATTTGAACCTTTCTTGGCCATGCTCTCCACCAGGTCTGGGTGTTCTTCCCTACATTTACATACAAATACATTTAAAGACTGTTATCATACATACTTAATATCCCCAGTGTAAATAATACTTCATTTCTAAAAAGCCGTAATAAGTAATCTCACCTGAACTTCATCATGCTTTGCACAAATGTTTCTTTGTCTCTCAGGAAGTCTTCAACATATTTTTTCTGTAGACATGAAAACTCAGTTAGAACTCAACAATTTCAGAAACAGTATCTAATAGTACCACAGCAACATGCCATGTTTTTTATTCTGCTGCACCTCAGATGCTTTTGACTGACCTTTTTTTTGTCAGGCAGCTCCCTGTACTTCTTGGAGAGGATTTTAGTCAGATCCAAGTTGCTCATCTCAGGGTGCAACTTTGCATATTTGGCCCTCTTTTCCATGAAGAAGCGGAAGTATGGAGTCAATGGCTTTTTGGGAAAATCCGGGTGTTTCTGTGTCCAGGGAAAAAAAGAGGGGCAGTGAAAAGCCCTGTGAGTTACACCCAAAATATGCTAGTTGTCCATTAATCATATGAAATATCTGTTTTAACTCACCTTTATTTTCTTGCCCTTGTAAGGGTTCTTGATGTAGTCTTGAGCATCAAATATCAGCTCTGTAAGGGTCCGGAATTTACGAATCTGTAGTTAAAACACACACAAAAAACCCCACTCAATTAGTTACAAAATTTGGCATTTAACAGCATTTAACAGCATAAATCTGTCTCACAATCGATGTGAATATCACTTGAACTTGCGTACCTCTTTGGAGACCTCCTGCCACTTCTGCTTACACATCTCGGCCGTGTAGGAATTGAAGGCCACCTTCTGCCAGTCGAGGTGGGACTCTGACGTTTTGTATTTGGTCACGTCTTTCTGGGGCAAGGCCACTTTCATGGCCTCCAGCAGTTTTAAGAGGTCATCCTGTGGCCACACTGTGATGATGCGAAGACGAGAAAAAGGGACGTTAAGTGATGAATGACATGATTGGCACAACTATCTGCTGAGTTACAACACTATAGTCTTTATTTGTATGTCAAAAAATATACTCAATATAATTTTTATAGTAGCAGATATGTGGACATTGTGCTATTGTTAGAAAGAAAAAGCAATTAATTATTTCAATATACAAAGTAATCCCACCTAGGCCTTGGGTTGCTGCCTCCATTACTCCATTCATTTGTGGGTGTGCTGTCTTGTATCTACAAAAGCACCAAAAATCAAGTTAGCAGGGACAGTCTTTTACAGAAACATTATCTTTAATATGAGAAATACAAATACAATCCACAAAATGTAGGTTCATGATTAGCCCCTACAATCATAATACCTGTATTTTTAAAGCTGGAAATTTAATGATAGTTATTTTTATTAGTATTTTATTCGTATGATTTAAGTATTTTTCCCCGCAATAAATGAATATGTGTGTGATATAAAAGTAAAACTCTGGTCGTGGAATTTAAATTTGGCTCGACATAATGGGTTATGTTCATTACACCGCCCCTTAAACGTTTACGCTACATGGTGAGACATAGGCTATTGCTTGTGACGGCTTCAAATCTCAAATAACACTGCGGAGGGCTTCAACTAGCACAACTAGCAACGACAACAGGAGTCTCCGTCGAGCAAATGTTTCCAACCGGAATTTGGCGCATTAGTACTGTCCTTATTCCACAACAAATGTATCGTGGACACACAGGAGCGACCATTTTCTCGCCTAGTCCGCTCGGTAATGGAGGATTTTCTGTCGGAGCGGAGGTTGGGGAGGATCCACGGAAGGAGGAAGCGAATGGACGTGGACGGACAGGCAGCTGTAGGCGACCAGCTGACCACGGGGATCTGCTTTCGGTCTCCGACAAGGGGGAATGGTGGCTTGGAAGCACTGCAGTGAAATGCGCCACTCGGCAGAGGCGCCTCATCACCGTTGGATGCGGATCTAGCTCCGCCATGCAAACCTATAATCTTCCCTTCATGTGTTTACTCGGACTGGAGCGAGGGAAACAACATATTCTCGTATACAGTTAATAAATGTGTTTCAAGTGTATGTTTTTAGGCCGCTTTATTCAGGTTTTTGGCTCTTAGTGTTGGGATTTAAGAACAAAATCCAGTACATTCTTCAGCGAGGCGTAGCCGATCTCTGCTCCAATGATGGCGGCTGCTCGTTGTTCATCGTGTCCTTGATGGCCCCAGCTCACTGAGGTGTCCACCGTGTGACACAGCTACATTAAACCTATCGATACCACCATTTATATAACTTAATGGCTGCAATCATATACATCTGGAGCCGTTGAGACATCAAGAATAATTTAAATTTATTTAAAAAATACAACATATGGACGATAGAAAATGAGAGCTGGGGCATCTCCATGGCCAAGGGCAACTTGGCACGCCAAATGAAGCTTAAAATGGGACGTTTAACCAATATATTTATAGCTATACGCATTTTAAAATGTTAAAATACAAAACTTAAGATTGCTCGCATTTTAAGACAATCCTGTTTCCGAGAGAGTAGACCTGGACTACATTATTACTCACAACATATTAAAACAACATCAACTATGTTTTTTGGCTAACATTAAAAGCCAAGTTAAACATATAATATAGCGACTTCGCCGTGTTATAGACAATTAAATTTAACCAAATTGGTCAAAATGTCCGAGATAGCTGTTAAATACCGTGGTGGGTTGGTAGGACTTGCGGAGGCGCAGGAAGAAAGAGGAAAATGGAAAATATTTTTAACAACCAACCGTTACATTCACAACCGTATTTAACGAAAGAATTTATTTAACACACATTGTTAGAAATTTCGGCTAGAGAATTGCGCGGGTAAACGGTAGCTAAATTTTGAGAAATAGCTCAAAGGAAACATGGTAACATCCGAGACTGAGTGGCTTCACTGGCGCTGACAAACAGCTCCAGATCCGCCATGCTTCAGCCTTGCTCTACATGGAAACCTACCGTGACAAGGTCCAATGGCGCACTGCAAACTGAGAAAAACGGGGCTTAAAACTAAACCCAGGGCGTTGCAGACTCCCGTCCCTCGACCCTAAAGCGTATAAGCGAGAACAAGAAGGCGGGTTCTCCGAGCTCGGTCGTCGGTGGTTCTGGGCTAGTCAGTGAGAGAGAGAGGGGGAGAGAGAGGGCGAGTCTCTGCACGGTGAGATATTAAACCGAGATCCCTGATGGCTAACCGAGAGAGGCGGCTGGCTGTTCCGCCAACAGCCGCATGGAGGTCTCGGCGCGGAAACCACCGCTAATTCCCCCACGCAAATACCCTAGTTTCAGCACGAACAGACGAGTTTCGATTAAGGGAATTGGCATAAACCAGTCACAGGGTGTAATTTTAAGGAAATAGCACGTTTAGCATTACCTCCAGGTCTTACATCCAGTTTCTTCCCCGCTGTAGAGGACAAGAAACTCGGCTATGGCCGACCTCGTCTCTACCCTACCGCAGCCGTTGGTTTATTTCGCTAGTACAAAGGGGCTACCGACCGAGGCGCTTCACAAACAAAACAAAAGCAAACATTAAAGGTAGATTTTGCGGGTTTTTGTAGCTTATTCGGGTTTGTTTATCGCGCACTCTCGTCGAATTATGAAACCGAGCGGCTGTGTTGTTGGCTTACCTGTCTCTCGGCGTGAGCCTCGGCGTCGTTGTGGAGGAAGAAGGGGAGGGTTGAACGATAGCCAGCACTGCGCCGTCCGTCCTGGGCTCCAGTCCCCGCAGAGATGGTCCTTCCCCCCCGCCTCCATCTCACTCGCCGTCTCCCTCCACTCAACGTGCAGTAGCTTCTCTCTCTCCATCCAACCATTTCGCCACGCCGAGGCATCCACATTTTTTCCGATCTCGCAGCGTTGTTTCTGAACCTAACCCAGGGCGATTATTTCTACTCATGGAGGCCGACCTTGTCTGATCTCCAGCCGAAGTTTGCGCTCCGAATATTTGATCAGGTAGCCGAAACTTTCGTGAAAGCAAAAGTTGTGCCAGTGGTTATATAATTTTAATGCAACTGGCTCACCTCATATACTCCCTTTAATTTAACATTTAAATAATTTTTTTCAAGTTCATAAGAAGTTTATAATTTTCACTTTAATTTTAATGCCACTTTGCAACTTTAGATAATACTATCTGATATATCTACAAAGCAGTCTCCGTGCCTTTTCACATTGCCTGAATCCTCTTATACCAAATTGTAAGCGGCTGTTTGACAGCTTCATTTTGGCCCAGCATGTTTTTTCTTTTCAACTCCACCTTGTGTGTTTGTGGGCGGAACCCCCGGCCGTCCAATCCCGTCAGTCCGATTCAGCGAAAACAAATTGCTTTCAGGCGCTCGGCCTTGTTAAATTGTGCTGCGTTCGGTTGCTGTCGGAAATATTGTCATCATCGCGCAAGAGGAGGCACACTTGTTTTTAGGAGTCGACTGTAAAGTGCGCATGATGCATTTTGATGTGTTATTGATTCCTAAGTAAATTATTAGTGTTATTTAACCTCCCCACTCCTATATTCGCCAGCTAGAATTTATTTAATTGCATCTTTATTTAAATAAAGCGACTCAAAAATGTACATTCTGCTTGATTTAGTCGTCTTGTCGTAAGGTGTAATTTCTTATTTCAGACTGAAAGTAGTTATGAGTATGTTTCTGGTGTTTTCCAAACAGAAGTACTGAGAAGTAGGAGTTTACTTGATAACCATGAATGCAGCATGCAGCTGAGTGGCAGGCGTCTTGGTCCAACTGAATAACCCCCTCCTGTCTCTTGCAGGATATAATGAATTCTGTGAGTGATGTGTAATATTGTATTATTATTATTATTTTTATTTTTTTTGCATTTTTGCATTCATAAAAAACACAAGCTCATTAAAGGCTGGTTTTATTTTTATTAAAGTGAAAATCCTAAGCATGTACAGTGTTTCAAGCACACAAACATACGATAGGCAACACAAAAGGCATACAATACATTTACAAATCAAATTTTCCGTGATTATATCATCAGTACAATTAATTTTTATCAGCTCAAACAATTAGGTCTCATCAACCCACTATCCACCCACTACTGCTCATCCCTATTATGATCATAAAAGCAATTACACACTCTGTCTTCAGGATATGGCTGAACAACCTCACTTACAAGCAGATAAAACAGATAGCAGATATCTCTCCATACACATTCTAATTAGGTGAACTGAACAGGAAAGATCAAATTGTGCAGTAAACCATACACAATATATAAAATGAGGCAAACTTCAGTAACACAATTCAAAATATTTTAGAATAAACAAAGTAGAGGTTATGGGGCTCAGGCTGGTGTGACAGCCACATAAAAATGCATTATTTGTGTGTGTGTGTGTAGAGCTGAATACATGTAATCAGCTAAATTTTAATAGTGCACATAAGGTTTGGTGAAATTACACTATTACAACATGGAGTGATCTACAATGTGGCAGCACTGGATATTCATTTTCAAAAGCAATAGTTATGCATGAAAAGAAAAAAGTTTATAAATGGATTTTACCTCACATTTTAAGGGAAAATACCTCTGATTTCCAGAATCCAAGTGTTTTTCCTGGATCAAAATAAAACTCAATAAACAGCCCTTATTAATACCTTAAGTAAGAAACAAAGGAGAAGCATTTTAATGGTCCCATATGAAAGGATGGAATATATAAATTAGAGAAAATGTAGTTGTGAGAGGACTCGGGATGTGTAATACATCGTAATGACAATGTAGACTAATATTGGTTCTCTAAAGTGGTCCATGGTCATAAATACAGATTCATCTGCAGAAATAATGTATGAATCCTAAAAATGAGTGGTACCTTCCTGTAAAGTAAAAATAAATGAACAGTTTGGAACTGCAAATAGTTGTTTACGAGACACCTGATTTTCAATTTTTAAAATAGTCATTGGCAATTGGTTTTTGAATGAAACCTTAATGAATGATATGGTGTTGCTCATGGCAGTGGGGACTCGTTGTACACATCCTCCCCGGGTTCCTCGTCTAAGTTCACTTTGGCATCATCTGCGTCCAGCTGCAACAGAAATGCATACAATTACAACAGAGAAGCCTAAATATCGATTAACGTGTATGTAAAAATGTATGACAACTTAAAAATAAAGTCAGCCTGGGGGTGAATGTAATAGATAAGTACTTACACATTTCATCTCCCTGACTGTAAAGAGTGTGCCAGTCATCAACATGCGCAGAGGGATGGTGAGAATGAGAACGAAAGGCAGTGCCAGGGAGGCGGGGCTCATCTTCACCATCCACAGGATGGCCAGGCACACAATCTGGATCAGTGTGAAGGCATGCATCCGTAATGTGCTCACCTGCACAAATGATATCAGAGAAGGATGTGAGCAGAGGATGGAAGTCAGAGCCAAACGATAACATGAAAATACATAAAATGGTCATTTAAATTATGATCATTTACAGTGATACTGTCATGCTGTATGTGCACTGAAATATCAGGAAAAATGGGAATGTCTATACAATCTCACGTGACATTTTAGTATATTGCATTCCAATACAACACCAGCACAACCTAGAGCCTCCCAAATAACCGTGTGTTGAATCAACAACTTTCTGACACAGTCTCAACAAAAACTGAATACAAGCTTGATAAAGGTAAGATTTCTTGTTGGGCTGTCATACTGGATTGCATAGATTGTACAGGTTTTCCTATTTTGCTGGTATTTCAGTGTATGTATTAATGATCAGAGTGAAGTTCTGAATATTTTATTTAAAGAGGAGGGTGCATACTTTGGTGGCGTAGGCATCTGAGGGATGATATTTCTTGGGCGTGATCAGCAGAAGCATCCGATCCCACATCTGGATTCCACTCAGAGAGGTGATACCCATATAGAGGAAGATGCCAAACAAGGCCGTCATAGGAATCATCTTCAGTATGGGTTCCATGTAAATAGAAACACCTGAAAATCACAGAGTAAATGAAAGATTAATAAAAGAAAATGTCAATTCATTCTGATCCGGCATTGAGGTAGCAGCACCTACCAACTAGTATGGCAACAAGAATGCCACTGATCCTCTGCTCAAGCACCTTCTCAATCTCTGGTTTTGGGCCCTTGGACATGACAGTGAGAGCGTTGGCATGGGTGACGGATCGCACAGTGGCAGCACTCAGCCACGGCACCCCGAAAATAGAGGCGATGCCCCCCATGGTGACCAGGATGAGCAGATCAAAATGGAAACCAGATCCCTTCACCATCTTCCTCTCAGGTTTGCTCACAATCAGCCTGGAGGTCCACAGCGCAGAGACAGTAGAGAGTTGGTATGCAGACAACAAACAAAAATCTTGATTTTATTTAGTGTTTTCATTAATTTCAGACAGTAATGTCGTCATGTACTGTATAGCGTCACTCACGTCGTAATCTGGGACTCGAGGAAGATGAGGATGAAGACGAGCAGTGCTGGTACACAGCACGCACCCATCATCCAAATGGGGAAGTCCTTCTTTTCTCCCATGGGGTTGATGAACCAGCCCCTTTCAGCAGGGTTGGTCACCTCAACACCTTTTGGCACAACAAGTTTCTACAAGAGGACAAGATGATATCTTTTTAGCTAATATATCTCCAGGGTATGTATATAATAACTGAAAGAGACAAAAAAAAAAGCTCCATGGTGAATAACTCCTGTAATTCTGAACTGATGTGAAGTAAACTTTTGAGAATTAGAGAGGATTCTGAGGCCATTAACTAAATTTATCCTTTTTATTTGAAGGAAATGACTAAATAAAAGCTTTGAGGCACCTGCACCAATACATTGCTAGTATGCATTATGATTAAGTATCTATACATCACATAGAAGTACATCACTGATTAAAATTCACCAATCAACAAGGTATGAGCTGGAAAACTGAACAATGATGATCATGTTGTCCATCATCAATATCTTTTTAATAATATACTAATCAAATTAACCAGACCAGGCAAAATCCATGCCACAAAAGGTGCTTCAAACCATTAAACATGTCATGAAATGGCATAGCTTGTGTACACTGCATACAGTACAGATGCAAAACATTTAAACATATCCATATTGCACATAATGTGAGATTTGAGTGTTTTTAAAAAAATGCTATGAGCACTTTTTCTTTGAGATGTCTTAACTCTACTTAGTACTTACCTGAGTGTAAGCGTCCTCAATGCTGATGTCCACACCGATCATGATGAAAATAGCAATCGGGACACCGAAATCTCCAATCAAACGACGGAGCTATGGAGCAGGACAGGGTAGAGTGTAAAGAAGACACAACATGGTCACTTCATTCAAACAACTTTTTTTATTTAGAATGCAGTAAAATGTGGGAAGTTGAAGTTTTCTGGATGTAGAAAGTTGATCTTACCCAGCCGGGTAGGTAATGACCATTCTTGAACTGACGAAGGAAATATGCAATGAAGAAGCAACCAAACATAAGGCACATGGACAGCAGGGCAGTGTTGGGATAGGGCCTTTCATATTCCACCTCCATAACGGTTACGTTGCCATCTGGATGCACCTTGGTGTGATTCTTGTAGATTAGGTGGAAGGGGTTGTCCAGTGTGTCATTCAGATGGTCGTAGTTCAGAATCAGAGGGTGGGCTTTGAAGATCTGATAAAAAAACAGAGGTGAGATGTCAGAGAGAACATTTAAAGGGACACCAAATGAGACGTTTAAAGTGGTGGTTTGTGTGAAATATATGGAGAGATGAGGTGAGGAAAACCTTGATGAGCTTATTGAAGGTCTCATAGATGAAGATGAGAGAGATGAGGATGGAGAAGATTTCTTGGGTGAAGCGGGAGATGAATCTGACCAGGAAGCTGCCTTCCACAGCCACAATGATGAATACGATCACTATCAGCCACATCCCCACCCAGATACGACCCACAATGTATTCAATGCCCTGGGTCTTGCAGAACTAGTATGGAATGAAAAAATAAAACAAAACAAAATGTGTATTGATGAAGCAAAAGTACATTTCTAAAGAATGATTGTCAGGGTTCCAAAGTGTGATTCCTTGAATGCTACTTATACGTACAGCGTAAAAAGCTTCTTCAAACACCAGCAGTGGTCCCGAGAAGCCGATGACAAGGACAGGCTGGGCGGCAATGAGGCAGAAGATGACACCCTGGATGCTGGTGGAGATCATGAGCTCTGACACACCCATCATTTTCTCAGTTTTGTCAGCTAGGGTCAGACAACACTCACGTTAATATCAAAGATCAATGAACTGATACTCTCTGAGTCTCTCTCTCTATCAAAGGACTCTCTCTTACACAAAAGCCCTCCAAAAGTGATGGCCGGCGACAGGGCAGCGAAGTAGATGAAGATGACGGCAGCAAGGACCTGAGGGTTCATAGCATCTGTGTAGTCGCTGATGTAGTGGCGATAGCGGCGCTTTATGTCTTTCACCATCCCACCGAAAGGAAAGCCTGTACGGGCCAGAGGGTCTTCCCTCGGAATCTGTGGACCTTCCTCAACTGGACATGTAAACAAATCAAATTGACATTAATATTGATTACAGCAAATCTGCTCTCATAGTGTTGCTCTTAAGGTCTTTTTCTAATTTCTCCTGCACATACTGCTGTTGTCTGTTCCCTGCTTCTTTTTTTTTTCTACCAGTGACTCACAATTAAGACCACATTTCCTGAAAACGTGTTTGCTTCTTTTTGCAAGGAGGTTGTTGCTGCTTATCACTCCTCCCACCTGTATTGCTCAGTATATGTTTGTTTTTCTCTGTTATGTGGATACACAAACTAGATTTTTTTGTTATTCACTTGTTTTAGCGTTTACTGGATGAACAGCACCCTCTTCCTGTATTGTGATATAAAGCAATCCAACAATTAGAGGTTTGTGATGGTCTTGTTTTCTTACAGTAATTATGGTTTACAGCTATTGCATTAATATCTCCTCAATAGTATCTCTCTCTAATAGTATATTTATTATATATGTAACAGTTTAAAGAATAATATAATGAACACAGTAAAATGTATGATCAGAATGGCCTGTTGGCATTAGTATGGTAGGGGCAGTGTAAAAATGTGTCTTCAGGCTACAAATGTTTGGTCTGTAGAGAGCTGTAGAAAGCCGCTGGACACTGTAAGCACTGTGGTGTATGCTGACCTCGGACCCTGTCACCAAAGTTAAGACGGGTGTCAAAGGGGCGCAGTCTGTCACTCAGCATCTTCTTCTGGAAATTGATGATTGGCTCCAGCATTCCTCGATCTTGGATCTCAGTGGGAGGGATCACAATGCTGCAGTCCATGAAGTCAGCGATGGCATTGGTCAGATCTTTGTCGGTCTGGGCCAAGAAAGCCTCCAGACCAAACACCTAATGACAGCAGATACAGAAAGCTTTTACTCTCCTGCACTATTATTAGCAAACATAATTATATTCCATAGAAGTCAGGGTATTTTACATTGTACGATCTCAGTCCTGAAGCTACTTGCTGCTGTGCCTTATTTTATCTCCCTACTTTCTCTTCTTTCTCACCCAGTCGGCCATTAGAGCTCCCATAGCGCGCCCACTTTCACTGTAGTCTATTTCGCTCTGGCTGGGGCCCACCAGGACAAAGACGAAGCGGACAGGGACAGGACACTCCAGGGCAGATTCCATCACCACAGAGTCACCCAGCCTGACAAAAGCCACCACTGGCTTCTCCAAGACGTCCAGGACACCTATTGGAAGCACCCTCTTTGAGTCAAACCTGGTCACCCACTCACAGTACAACAACCTGGAGATGTATGACTGCATTTGAATAACATGGACGTACCTGAGAGGACAATTGAGGCCTCCATGTTGTCAGAGCAGTCTCTCTGCAAAAATAACAGTCCAGCAGTACAGTAAGCGTAAACTCTGATGTGTTAATACATGTATGTGATATTGAAGATTACCCAAATGATGAAAAACCAAAGCTTAATACCTTCTTAGTTACAGAAAAGGTCTGCATCTGAATGTCTCCAGAGCTTGTAACCACAGGTCCTTCAGATTGACTGGAAGAACAAATAAAATCAGCACATTCTGCAAAGATTTTCATGTCATTATTGTCTCATAGAAAAAAACTGAGAAATAGTGGGTCCTGTGGGTTACCTGCGTCTCATGAGGAGAGCTCTCAGCAGAGCATCTCGATCACTGGCGCGAATCTCACTTTTGCTCAGGAGCTCATCCGCCACCTTCTCAGCCACAGCAGACAGACTGCTGGCGTTCAGGTCAAAGATGAAAGCACCTGAGGGCAGACACAGGCTGGTCATTATCCTACTGTAACATAAACTCTGATTTCTGTTTCATTTAGTGTTCCAAAGTCACCTGTGCTCATCATCTTGCGGAGCTGGATCAAGCTCTTGAAGGTGAGATAGGAGACATGAGAAGAACCCCATTGTCCTGTGGCGGGGTTGAAGTTCTCCTCGTAGCCCATCCAGCGGCTAGTCTCCTGCCAGGTGCTGCCCTTGAGCTCATTCAGTTCCACGTAGGCCTGTGGTTATGTAATGTGGTTAGTAAAAACAAAACATACCAGTATAGAGTGTTAATTTGAATTACATGAACTTCTAGCAAGAGTTAAGAGTGTAGACTAACTTGAGCGTCCCCTCTTGTGGTGGCATTGGTGTTTAGGTTCAGGTAGGCTGAAGTAAAGAGATAGAGAAGTGATTTAAAAAGTCAAATTGCCAAAAGCTGCATGGACTGTGAGAGGAGCCTACCGTCCTTACCCTCATTACTGTGGATGACGATGGATTCCATGGGAGGCTCATTGTCCTCCTCCTCCAGCCTCCTCCTCTCCAGGTCATACATGTCACTGTGGCCCGGTGGAGTTCTGGTGGTGTGGAGAGACAGAATCATTAATAGAGACTAAAGATGAACATGGGGTGATGCTCAACACCTTCAGTGTCTCACCAGGTGTTACGGACAACATGCCACCAAAAAAAATTGTGATTCTTTGGAGAATGCACTTAAATTATTGTGTCTGTAAGCGAACTGAATCCCAAAGCCTCTAACTGTAGTTGGACAATGGCTTAAGATCTATCCAAGTATTGGTCACAATATAGACCGACAGTAAAATCTCTTATTAGTGCTATTCTGTCCATGGCCAGAAGAGGGCAGGGTTGCTCAACCTTTCTCTTATCACTGACATTGACTACTTCGCCCTGTGTGCCTTGACTTCAGACTCTCAGGCACCTTGACCACAGGCTGTGTAAAAATACCTCCTTTCTTGGATTAGCTGGGCACAACCGTGGTCCTAATGCTGCTACGAAAGATATTTAGCAGTTCCTGTATTTCATGTAAATAGCTAAGCTGTGCTTATGTCTGTGAATCTTGATTTTTTTCTGAAAGCAAACAATCCAAAAAGCAAAAACAGCCAGTTGACGTCCTTCTATATCTCGATTTAATGGTAATTTGGTTAATCCAGAGTATTTTTGTGGTCCACTGGTCCACAATTTTTTGCCACATATTGTGAGCTCAGCATAACCTTAACCTCAAACCTGCAGTAATTGATTTTTCTGGCCACATGGGGGCAGCACAACAAGCTGTTGACACAACATTATCACCTTACAAAGCTGATATGGTGAATGTGTTGCCTATTTACACATCCAGTAGACATGGAGCAACATAAGCATTAATTTGAAGTCATGTTTCTGGCCACCTGGCTATGGCAATATACACTTTCCTTTTTAGCCCAGTTTTGATTTTTGAAAAAAATATCTGGCTTTTTAGCTGCTAAATGCTCCCCTATGTTCAACTGCTAGTTGTTTGGTACTAAGCAGATAGAATATAGTTGAAAATAGCTGCCTGCTGGACCTAGAAATGATGCTGACGAGAGTGGTGGAAGTAAACTACGTTCAAATTGCGAGCCGTAAAACCAAAACAATTAGCTAAAAGATTCTGAAATGCTCTGTAGACCTGAGAGAAACTGCAGAGTTGGGTGATAATTCTCAGTGGGTTTGTTACTACAAGCGACACCTTTCACATTACACAAAGTAATTTTATGCAATATTAATATTAAATATTGTTTAGAACAGCTTTAACTACATATAACCACTTGATTGGAGCAACCTTTTGGGGGGCAGTACAGATCTTGGGAGCACTGCCTGACATACTCAGATCAGGGCAAGAAAGTCCTAAACTTTTGTCTTATCAGAAACAGACTTTTTTTTACATGAATGCAAGTGCAACCTGCCTAAGTAAACAGTCTGCTTAAACAGAAAGACCTCACAGAGAAGAAGGACTCACAGTCTCAACGGGGAGGGGAAGGCTGAGTCATTGTCTTCATATGACATGTCACTGCCCTAGAAAAGAAGAAAGAGATTTACTGAAAGAAAGTTGGATGAAAATATATATTGCTACAAGATTTATTGATCAAACTCCATAGTCAACATTTCTTCTCTCTGTGAGAAAAGCTTTGAGAACATGATAATGTCATAAATAGTTTTTATAATGCAATCATCCTGAAACTTTATCTGGGTAAACAATTATGGTGCTTCGTTATTACAATATATCTTATATAAACTATATAATTGTATAGTTTCTTAAAGTATTTTAATGTCAGCTTTGGAGTGAAGATGTCAGATGTCACACTGCATATGAAGAAAAAAAAAAGACCAACCTCCTCAAAACTGAAATTGTTTTCCATTGATGTTTTCAGCCTCAAACCCTCTGCTACTTTTGTGCATTCCCTAGGACAGAAAAAGGAATGAATGAACATAAAAACAAGAATATAATAATTAGATGAGCTACATCAAGTTCCCCATAACTAATTAACTAATTAACTATTATTACTGATGACTCAGTTGGGACCATTAACATTAAATCTTGAGTCCATTCCTTTACTGGTGATTTTTGGGTTGTGGGTTTTGACATGTTTTAAATGCAGACAGGTGCACCTGCAGCACCCAAAGCATGGGATTTGTGATAAATATATTATTATTATTATTATTATTATTATTATTTTACTATTGAAGAGCAGGTTTCTCTGCCACCACAGATCCCAATAAGGGACTTTTATCGCCATCTAACATAACACAGCTGCTCTGACTCTGTCTGCAGAGCCACGGCTCATGACAGTTAATCAACCGTTGAGACTGTGAACTACATTATAGTTTAAAATAGAGGACACACGGAGCACAGAGCGTTATCTTTGGGTTACACCCTTCTTCAACAGCAGTACACCAAATAACTCGTAATGTTATAATGCAGGATATGCAGCTAGTGTAACCTATAGTAATACAAAACTGTTACATTTAGACAGAATTACTCAAAATTCACAACAATATACGTCTTATAACGTAACATTGTATATAGTTTTACATTTCAACTTAATAAACAACAGTAAGGCACTTTTTTGTAACTGAAAATATCTCTTATCAGAGGTGGAGAGACTTCTGTAGAAAACAAAACATGTTATTATTACACAACCACTTCATACTTGCTTAAATTAAGAGGGAATGATTGCTGGTTAAAATAGATCCAAAGAAGTATGCTGCCGAATATTAACAAGGCTTTGCTGTTTAGTGTTTTTACAGAGCGTATACAGGTAGTTAACACAAAGCCAAGACAATTTTACAAATTATGAACATCCTCGCTGGCTCAAAGTGCCGTCAACTTTTCGAAGATGAGAATCACACTTGACCTTGACCTCCAATGAGTAAAAGGCTCGAAATATGTTTACAGAAAATGCATAGCCAAATATTTTGTTTGTAAAGGTTAATCCTTTCCAAGAAAGTAATTTAAGCTCAACAAAATAGTTTAGACTTTAAACTCCTGCCCTTATCTTACAAACACATCAAAGACCTAAAAGGTTAGAATATGCTGCTCTGCAATCAAGATACATTCAAATATCCATCTTGTTTGACCTCTACCCTCTAGTCCAGTAGTGCCATGAAGTGTGTCTGACCCCTGTCCAGCAGAGGCCACACCCCTACCTGCATGCAGGTACTCCCACCTGGTCTCCAACACTGGGAACAGGACGACCGCGGTTCTGTCAGTCAAGACGAGCCCGATGATGAAGTGAGCTAGGACCAACGAAGATAAGTTGCAGAGACCGAAAGAGAGAAGCGGGAACACCCACATGAAACTACGTCGACCTGAAGAAGTGCTGTACCCCACAACCCCTCTGGTTGCCCAGCAACGTGGCAGGGGGGTGGGGGAGATAAGGCCTATGTGACAGACAAACAGCCCTATCATTCAGGGACACCTTGAGACAGGGATATCCCAGCCCTAGTTTGCCCGCTCTGCCCTCTCAGCATGAACCAGGTCCAAGCTTGGATGGGGGCTTTAAGAGGAACCTGGATGCTAAAAGTCATCCTGTTTGAGGGGCACGCAGGGGTAAAGAGGGTAGAAAAGGGGGCAACGTTTAGTATCAGGTGTAGAGTATCTTACTATCTTGTTTACGTACTGGGGATTCCCTTACGATGAAGGGGGGGGGGGGGGGGGGGGGGGGTAGCACCTCTGCCCTTGATTTTATTGAGAAAAGTGACGTGATAAACACATTAAAGTCAGCTTTTTTCTGCACAGCTCTAAAGCTCACATGGTTTGTCTCCACTGCATGTGACACACTGTGATAGCTACAGGGTTAAATATCTTCTGCAGCTGCCCGGGGCTGGATGCTGGTGGTCCCACCCTGTCAGGTGACAGATACTGACACATGGATTTAGCGTAGACCGGTGGACAAGGAAACATCAGAGGTTGATGCACATTTTTAAAACATAAAAAACACTGTAAACTCTGTGATAACAGTTTCTGCAGTGCTGCTGCTGTCAAAGAATGGAAAATTGACTTAATGGACAAGGTGATTAGTTTAGTGCTTTTATAAAGAAAAGCCTACTAGGGTGCAATGGGGCAGTATGGCGGTCCTAAAACATACAAATTTTTAAGGTGCCTGTAAGTCTTATTGACAGGTACATAGGATCAAATTCATTCTTGACTGCGAAGAAACCAAAGAATCCTGCAGACTGTCAGTCACTTGTTCTCAATTTACTGAAAATGAATAAAGTGAGTACAAGTGATCAACAGTGTGCAGTAGTCCTTGGTTTCTTCACAATGAAGGTACTTTGGAAAAAGCAAAGTCCATCGACCCCCTTCTCCTCTTGCTGTCAAAGGTTGAAGAAGGAATGATAAGAGCAAAAACTAGAGAAAAGTCAGCCTGAGGGATAAACTTTCTCAGTGGTTAAATGCTGTAAAGTAAAGTTGGTATCAGAGAAAACAACATGCATGAGTCAGTGGGATCTGGTTTGTCAGAGTTTACTGACAGCAGTAAGCTCTCTTTTCAATGGACACATTCATAACCGTACCCAATAAACTGTAAGGCAATGCACAGAAATACAAGTTTTGTTATCACTTGCTGTAGAGGCTATCTGCAGTGTCCATGTGTCTCAACATACAGCATACAGACACTCCCAGTCTTATGTCATATGGCTGATTCATACAGAGACATGTCTGCACATACATTGTTTTACAGAAACACAAAGCACAAAGTGGCTTTACACTGTGCCAGATTTGAAAAATGTGTAAAATGACAAAATATATGATGGGTAGAGTCCCTAGTTTGAAAGGATAGAACATAAAACACCCACAACATGAAGCACCAGGCATGTGGATGGTGTGTGATTTGAAGTTTTTAGCTGTCTTGGTAAGAAACTGCAACAAGGAAAATGATAAAAAAGATGAAATACATCATGACATATCAGTCAGTGCTTGTAGATAATTATGATAATGATGGGAAATTAAATGTGAAATGTCACTGACGACCATTGTCAACAAAAAATTCAAACAGCTACAATGACAATGAAAGGTATTCATGCCCCTGGGAAGTTTTACTGTTTTACTGTGTTACAGCACTGAGTCAATGTAGATTTAAAGTGGCCCTTTTTTGACACTGATCAATAGAAAAAGACCCTTAAATGTCAAAGTGAAACAACAAATCATCACTGGTTATACTGTAATTAGTGAAATGGAGATCACCTGAGTGTAGTCAAAGGGTTTTAATTGACTGCAGTATTACCAGTACACATGTATCTGAAAGGTCCAACTTGAATACTTTTTAAAGGCGCCAAACATTTTCAAACTTATAATTGGAGGCCTAACTACGGCAGCACAGATGACGTCTATCAGCATTAGAACAAGCAGGCTGGTGTGAGTTATCACTGAGAGCCAGAGCCAGGAAGCAAGACCCACCTAGTCACAGTGTGCTACACTAAACTACACAAGTAGAACAAGTAGATCACTGGATAAAACACAGAGGGCTGTTGTAGCTTCCATTTCATTTACACAAAAACATTCATTAAACCAGCATTACAATTATTCAGGTCAGAATACTAATTGGTGTTTTTCACAGATTGACTGTGATCTTTTTCTATTATAATCAACAACTAATCAACTTTTTGCTAAAAAAGGCAAATCTAAAACAATTCTGAGTGTTTAATAATGTTTGTGGCATGTAGTTACAACCTGAGTTCTTAGCAGTTCATATAAAAAAAATAAAATAAAACATTTTCATTGTTTTCCTTTTTGAAAATCAATTTGTGAAAGAACAAATTGTGAAAACACCCTCGAGAGTTGTAGCCGTTTTTTCATACTGCTGCACATTTGAAGTCTCTGTGTATTTGACTTCTCTGTGACAGGACAGTACCTTCAGCTTGAGCTAGGGGATGCCAGACTGAAGATGGTAGTCTTTGTTGTATTTGGCGCCCCTTAGCGTGAACAATGTGGCAAAATACTGCGTGACTGAATGACTTATCATCCCCTCACAGAACTGAATCAGGATTTTCACAAAATTAGTAATGCCACCCTTATCTGTCCTGTTTCCTAAAAGCGACTAGATATGTGGTCTTATTTGGTGTTTCTCCTGTGAAAGAGATATTTTATCTTGTTCATACACAATTTAACAAGTTATTTAACAGCTGGATAAAACAGTTCGACTTAAATCTTCATCTGTGCAGGTGCAGAGTGAAATCTAAAGCATAAAAATAATTGCGCTGCTTCAACTACTGTTGCCAAGCAGGCTTTGTTGACCATAAACAGACAAGCCTGTTAAACTTGTACAGTAAAATAATTGGCAGTTGCTAACCACCAGTTTCAAGAGACTCATGTTGACCTACAGTGGATACCACCCGAAGGAGCGGCTCTACGTTAAGCCAGCACACCATCACCACACCCAGCTGGGAATAAGGAAATACAGGTGTGTTTTTAAACACTGCCTTATCTGTAGAAGACTGATAAAGAGTAAGTGCAAAAGACTTGTGCATAATAATGTTAATAATAAGAAAAGACACTAACTTCATGAAAAAGTGGCAAACAACAGCACTTAAACAACAATTACCTTTATTCAAAGACTACATTTTTGACATCGGAGTAAACAGTGACGTGATTTTGTGGAGAATGAGCCGACATCTAATTAGTGTGAGCTGACAGACCAGTGGGTGGTGGTCTTCAGAAGCACTACTGATGAACGCTCCAGTACCTGACCAGTTTGATTTACAGAGGAACAAAACTGCATACCAAACAGATTCAGACCAGACAGTTGGCAGAACAAAACATTTTGAGCTAAGCAGCTGCACACAAAGGCAGTGTCACAACCAATCATTTTAATGTTTAAAACCAATCCAATTTGATTAAGAAAGAAAACTATTTTACTTCTAGTTTTGCATTTACCCACCACAGACTATAATGATTTGCTATCCAACACTTGTACAGTCACAAACTATTTGAAATTGTTATGAAATCTCAGGAAAAAAAACAAAAAACACTTTAGTTACATAATAGTACAGAGGCAGAAACCCAGAGAGTCTCCCTTTATGCTTAGAAATTATGTGCAACCACTTTGTCCTGTCCTTGCATTCAATGATAATTGTTAATTGCATGTGAGATTAACAAACACCTGAAAAACAACAAAAAAAAATAGTTAGGCAGTTAGAGAATGCCAGATAATGAGGCTGTAGGAAAAGAAAAGTGAGCTTCCTCCAACCCTTCTGCTAAAGCTTCTCCCTGTCTCTGTTCTTATAGTAGGAAATTCCAGGAATGGATTCATCATACCATAACTTTTACATTTTAAGCTACAGTAATCATTAACAGCCTGGAGCACCACAGTGAGAACAGAGAGGGGAGCCAGACGGCAGAGCAGAGTTAGGTGGTCGCTCTCTGCATCAGAGAAAGGAGCTTGTGGTCATAGTGCATCTCTGTTGGATTTGAGGTTTCATCCCAGTCTTTGTTAACAGGGTCAGGGTATACCAGAGGTGGTAGTAGCAGTATACACAGTTGCACTAGCCTGTCTTGATGCTGCTGGTAAGCGAGGGCAAGGATGGACAGAGGGAGATTTACATGATGACACATGGTGCGCGGCTTTTGGTGATCTTCTGCACTGGTTTCCCATCATATGCATTCTGGATAGCGTTCATGACCTGTGGCAGGAAACAAAAAAGCATAAATCAGAAACTGTTTTTTGTAGTGGTTTACATTTCAAGAGCAGTTTGAGAGTGTTAAAAGGATAGGTTCCCAATTTTTCAAGTGTGTCTTCAAACAACAGTCAGGTACCCATATGAACACTAAAAGAGGTTTTCCTCACTGTAACAATTCCTCCTGCTCATACTGACTAAAAGATCCCCTTCAAATGCGCTTTCAGTGTAAGTGATGGAGGCCAAAATCCACAGTGTGTCCACACAGTCATTTTGTGTAAAAATGCATTTAAAAGTTTATCTGAAGCTTATATGAGGCTTCAGCAGTCTGAGTTAGTCATATCAAGTGGATATCTGCCATATTTACAGTCTTTTTAGCATCAAATTCCCTCTTAGTGTTTCCTCGTCCCCGTCCTTTAAGCGTGTATGTTACTCACGTCATCCTCATATGGGAAACCACCAGTCTCAAGCTTGGAGAAGACCAGCTGCCCGTTGATTTCAATCTCAAAGCTGCCTGTAAGAACAAAAGTGAAAATAAGATAAGATCAGCTGCATGCTTTCTGGAATGACGTTTGCCTTAAGTAATAGTAACACAGTAACCATAAAGGTCCAATGTTACTATTAAACAATGACAAATCTTCGGTCAGAGTTCAATCATTGCTTCATTTTGAAACAATCCTTACTACTTCTTCCCACGAAGCCTGACACATCCGCATCGGGAAACTCATCCTTGACAACCCGGGCGAGCTCCTGATAGCGGGGTCCGTATCCTCATCCCCCACTAGGTGGAAGAAAAAAAACATGTATTAAAAAAAAATACAAGCGCAGAACACCCTGTGTTTGTACCCAGTGCACAGTTTATATTAGCCGCCAGCTAATGGCAGCTAATTTACAGTAACGTTAACAGCCGCTTTTAAACTAGGATTTGCGGGACGGACACGTATACAAGCAGACGCAGGTTGGTTAAGCTTTTACACAAAGTGAAAATGAGTATAATACAAATATATAGCTACCAATATTCGACTTTAACTGTCACCCCCATCGTTCTTGTTGTTGCTCCTCCGGCGGTGTCACCAGCGCTCAGTGTGGTTTGGTGCATTAGCTGCTTGTGTAACAGTGAGCCGGTCCTATCTGGCTGCAGGAGCGCGCATGCGTTCTTCTTCTTCTTTGGTGTTTATTGGCGATTGGCAAACCAGTTTAGAAGTGTAATACCGCCACCTAGTGGATTTGAGTGTGGAACAAGAGATTATGCAGGAAAAAAAACCCCTCTAGATTATTTTAGCTAAATCAGTTTCTTTTAAAAACGTAATAATGTCACAATATATCTTGAAAACAATGAAAAGTCATGGTGTCTTCCTTAGTGACCGAAGAAGGTGATTTCTTTTGATATTGTATTTTCTACAATGAAATAGTACATGTTCGACTGTTTCTGGTTAGCTACAGTGTGTGCATTTTCTGGTTGGGTGCTTGCCTATTTTATATAATGTATGGTTGAGACCCGCATGACCTATTCTCAGACGATTAATTACATTTTCCAAAAGGAAGTGTGTAGATACCCTCAACCTCCATCCTGTACATGATAAGGAATATTTTATTTATAATATCTGTACTAACTGTTACCTGCAAATAAGTGCTATGTACAGTTTGAAGTCCTAAACTGGATTTGTCCAAGCTTTTACCAGAGGTCTGTTTTGTTTTGTCTGTCAGGAGACATGCAACAGTGCATAGTTAGTTAATGTTGTCAAAAAGCCAGAGTGGGTCAGAGTTTTCCTTCACTCGGTGTACGACGTGCTCCACATCCACCCTGAGGCGTGCAATGGCCTGCGTCTCCCTGACGTCACAGACAGACATCTGGGACCTGTCAGAGAGAAATGCCAGCCTATAGACTTTACACAGAACAAAGTCATCAACAAGGAACCCTCTGTCAACCATGATGGCCAACCCAGGTCTTAATGGGGGACAGAATTCCAGACTCTCACACGATCTGTCTGTCACTGATAGATCCGACATACAGCGGTGAGATGAAGGTCACAGCCCCATGTGGAGCAAGTCCAAGCAGCCCTTTGAGAGTACAGTGGGACTTGGTCTCTTATTTTCTCCTCTGGTATCCAGATCCTCTTCGATCCTAGGACAGCGTACAGAAAGTTGCTCCATGTTGTGATGATCCGACTGACTGGTGGATTCTATATGTTTTGAGCCCAGTGCCAGACAGTTGAGGAACAGGAACATCTCATCTATGGGCTGCAGTGAATAAGTCTCTTCAAACCATATGAAAAAGTTACATTACTTAATCATCAAGGTATTAAATTCAATTAAATTACTGTTCTGATTGTTACTATTTTCATTTCATTCTGTAAGCTGCGATTTCTTTCATAAACTGTTGTTTTATTTTTATTATCTCTGTAAAGCACTTTGGACTGTGTTGTTGCATGAAATGTGCTATATAAATAAAGTTATTACCTCCTCCTCCCACCTTTTAAATGTAGGGTTTTTACTTGTAATGGAGTATTTGTATTTGTATTAATTGTGATATTTCTACTTTTACTTAAGCAAAGGATCAGAGTACTTGCTGTTAGTCACAAAATGTACTCTACTATCTGTCTGTGTCTGGTAAATGATAAATGCTGTTATGTTCCTGTTCAGAGTGGACTGTCAACCTGCTGCTGAGAGGTGTGGTTCTTACTGTCCGCTACTTGTGTGTTTGATTACTCATTGCAGACAACCTTCAGACCCATGAACACATAAAACAGGAAGTTCTGCTGTCATTTCGTTCAACAGCAAGCTTCGATTCACAAAGAGCACAGAAGCACACGTTAAAGCGTTTATCTGATTATAGACGGTACAGAATGAGAGATGGCATCCAGTGATCTGTCAGCATGTAAGTTTTGATTTGTGACGTCTCGTAGTAGCAGTATTACATCTATGATAGTGTTAGTGTTACATTTTATTAAAGCCAAAGCAATTTAGCAATGTAGTTATTATCATTGTCATAATATTCCATCTCAAGTTTATCAGAGTTGATTTATTACAGGTTTTTTTGCTACTGGATTATTGATCTTACCTTTTTTTTTTTAAACATTTTTGTGCATTGTAGTTTAACTGATTAGCATTTACTGATTTTATATTATTGTCAAAACATTCTTTCTGTGTTGTGATACGATTTAAGGTTTTAAGGGAATGTTATAATTTGTTCCATTTATAATATTTATTTTATTAGACAAAACAGAGACATCTCAATGTACTTTCTTGTAGTTTAATGTCATTTTAGGCCTAATGTTGTACATTTTTAGGGCTGCATCTAATAAATATTTTCATTATTGGTTAATCTACCGATTATTTTCTCAATTAATTGATTAATTGTCTAAAAAATGTCAGAAGATAGTAAAAATTGCTTATAATAATTTCTCAGATACATTTAAATTGCTTGTTTTGTGAGACCGACAGCCTGAAACTCCAAGATATTAAATTTTACTATCATATAATAAATATGAAAGAATATTCCAGTTTTAGAATCTGAAAGAAATGAATTTCTGGTATTTTTACTTTAAAAATTGCTTAATTGATTGTCAAAATCACTGCAGATTAAATATCTTAATCAGATATTGGATTCATAATTTCAGCTGCATACATTTTGTTTTCTCATTGTATGAATATTTGCTACACATATATGTTCTAAAATGAGAATTAAGAATCTAATTTGAAGCAAATGCAGCAAAGCTTTAATATGCACCCTTCTCTCCCTGTTTCCTTCTTTTCTTCCCTGTTTGTTGATGTACTTTTCTTTTTTAGTTGACGGCTGGTGGACATCACAGTTAAAGATTGTGCTTCTTGGTGGCAGAAACTCTGGAAAGAGTTCTGTAGGCAACTTAATCCTGGGCAAAGAGGAGTTCGTCACCAAGGAGAGAACCTCCTGCTCCCGGAGGCTGGGTGTGGTGGCCGGACGGTGGCTCACAGTGGTGGACACTCCCGGCTGGTGGTGCGACTTCAGCTCCCAGGACACATCTGAGCTGGTGAAGAGGGAGATCGTAAGCAGTGTCTCTCTGTGCTCACCAGGCCCACACGTATTTCTCATCACAGTCAAGGCGAGCTCAGCCTTCTCAGAGAAGCGTCGCAGGGCTGTGGAGGAGCACGTGGCCCTGCTGGGCGAGAGGGTGTGGAGCCACTGCGTGGTTGTCTTCACCTCAGCTGACAGGTCTAAACACACACAAGCAGAAGAGCATGTAGAGTCGGGGGGGGAGGCCCTCCGCTGGCTCAGTGAGAAGTGCAACAAGAGGTGTCACAGTGTTATCCTGAGCGATGAGACTCAAGTCACAGAGCTGCTGGTGAAGATACAGAAACTTGTCACGGAAAATGGAAACAGAGTGTTTGAGATGCAGGAAAGCATTTTACAGATGAATGCAGAGGAGAAGAGAGGAGTGGAGGAGAGGGCTCAGCAGAGGTTCCTGAAAATCAAAAAACACAGATCTGTCATGCGAGGTAAGTTAATGATAAATGTTTTGCTTATTTTGGCTATTAAAGGTAAAATATTCAATATTTTGCTTCGGTTAACAGAAATATCCAGTTAATCAAACAGTTTCAGTTGAGAAAGCCTGTCCTGCACTAGATGGCACTCACCCTAATTTGTATTGCTGTTAAAACTATCAGCAGCTGCTTAATTAATTCCAAACATAATGTTGCTGCAGCCGTAAAAAGCATTACTACCTGTGTCCTCGACTCTTTCAAATACAACCCAGTAAAAAGGATTTTCAGGCCAATATGTGTAGACATTAAAGGATGAGGTTGGTAATATTCTGCACTTGTTGTTATTGTGAAACGACCAAAACTCTCCTGACTTCACTGCCCTGTCTGTGGCAACCAGCTCCAAGCCCATTGGTTCCTACTGAAGACATAAACATTTAATAGCACAACTCAATACATTTTAAAACACAACAGGGATAGAGCGATAAAGTCCTAGACTTATTTCCATCGTTGTCGCTGGTATTTTCAGACTTTCAACCATTCAGCAAGATAGAGACAGGAGTTCATTGTCTGACATGGAGAAATATCACAAAACAAGCACCAAACGCAGACAATTGAATCCCAAAACCAAACAATCGATAAGATGTTTTTAGGGACGAACATAGACTGAAATAACATCCAATACCATCAGTCTATTCAGGAACTCTGTGTAGTAGCTATTGTTTTGCCTTTGACTTAAAGCTGAAAGGATTCACAAATATACAGTATATTGCCATTTAAAAAAGACTAGAACAGCTGGGCACTGTAGTTTTTAGCAAATGTTACTCAGACAGGAGTAAATAGTGTATTTGTTGGAGGCTATTTTCAGCTGCGGATGTGTTCTAGTGAGTATTACAGCTGCAGGACGGCGTATGTGGGATTGAATCAAAGTAAACCACAGCGCTCATGTTTTACTGCGATGAGGTACCACGTCACCCATTGACCAGTGTGATGTCTTTTAATTGGTTTTGGACAACAATGGTGCTTTATGGCACAGAGGTATAAGACGCAGAGAAAACACTTCTTGGCTGGATCAGTTCATTGTTGTTGTTTTTTCTTTCATCGGATTTGTTGACAAGAAAAATATATAACATCACCTAGTTATTGAAACCTTAAAAATCTGAAAAATGTTTACTTTTCATGACTAAATGTTTGAAAAGTTTGTTTGAAAAAGACTAAATAAATTCCTCCCTCTGCTCTACGTTTCTACTTCCATTGTTTCAGAGAGGTTGCGGCCCATTACTAGTATCAGGATTGTGTTGGTGGGAGCGAAGGGTTCTGGGAAGACCTCAGCACTGAACACAATCCTGGGCCGAGAGAGCAGCCAGCGACTCGGGAGAACAGCTCAGTGCGTGGTTGGAGAAGGAGTTGTGTTTGGTCGACAGGTGACTGTGGTGGACACACCAGGCTGGTGGATGAACTACTTCTGTGATGATAGTCCCATCTTCGACCAGAGGGAGATCCTGCTCAGTTTGTCTCTCTGTCCTCCGGGGCCGCATGTCTTCCTGCTGGTGATCCGTGTGGACAGAGCCTTCACCGAAACGTATAGGAGAGCAGTGCAGGAGCACCTCGAGCTGATCAGTGAACACACCTGGAGTCGCGTCATCGTGCTGTTTAGTTTCGGGGACTGGCTGGGAGGCACGACTACTGAGCAATACATCGAGAGTGAAGGAAAGCCTCTGCGGTGGCTTGTTGAAAGATGCAGCAACAGGTATCACGTTCTGAACAATAAAACCAAAGGAGATGGATTTCAGGTGAGAGAACTGATTGGGAAGATAGAGGAAATGGTGGCCGGCAGCGACGGCAGCTGGCATTATGAATTGGAGAGGAATGTGTTGGAACAGCTGGAGGGGAAGATGAGAAGAGAGAAGGAGAGAGCCAAGGAGAGACTGATGAAGAAGGAGAAACAAAGGCGGATTGCGAGGGCTCAGCTGGGTGAGTTAGGTAGATTTTAAGGTGATAAACAATGCCAGTGTGATCTTGTTTTCAGAAATATTTCATTTAGCCATGATGTTGGTTCTCCATGTTTCTCACAGAGAAGGTCAACCCTCTCCCAGAGCTGAGAATAGTGCTTGTTGGTGGCAGGAAAACAGGCAAGAGCTCCTGTGGAAACACCATCCTGAGCAGAGAGTGCTTCGACACAGAAAGCCAAACCGCTTCCTGCACTGAAAAACGAGCCAAAATCAGCGGCAAGGCGGTGACAGTGCTGGACACGCCAGGCTGCTTCTCTGTGACCTCTGACCTCCTGAGGGCTCCTTCACCCTGTGCTATCGTTCTGGTTGTCAACGTGAGCTCCTCATTCAAAGATGCCCACAGGGAAGCCTTGGAGAAACAGCTGGAGGCAGGAGGAGGCCCGGTGTGGAGCAGAGCTTTGGTCCTGTTCACTCATGGAGACTGGTTGGGAGACACGAGCATCGAGCAGCGCATTGAGGGTGAAGGAGAGCCGCTGCAGAGGCTTGTTGAGAGGTGTGGGAACAGATACCATGTCCTGGACAATAAACACTGGGGGGATGGAGCTCAGGTTAACAAGCTAATTGAACTGATAGAGGAGATGCTGGTTGAAGAAAGGCTGGCTGTTCTTCACAGAGGTGATCACATGGAAAGAAGCGTTTATTCAGCACGAGAGCAGCCAGCTGACACCTTGATACCATGTAAAAAGGATTTAAAGGTGCTCATGAGCAGCAGACATCAGATGTCCCATGACTGTAAGTAAATGCACACATATTGGTTGATATTCCCTTTTTACACATTATGTAAACATTTTGTAAAAACAGTGGAATTATCCTTTAAATGTGATAAAGAATTATGGGATCGATGGGATAGTTTCAAGATATTTCACAGTTAAAAAAAATAAACCTAAAAAATTACAGTAAAAGTAAGTATGACAAATATAAAATAGCCTAATATGACTAAATAACTGCAGTCTAAATAACTGTAAAAATACAACAAATATACCAGATATAATCAGCCAATGTCAGCTGATTGTATCTGTATTGTATATAATTATATATTTCATTTTTTGTAAATGTGCCAGAATGCAAATGAGCCAAAAAGTTATTTCTCATCTGTAGTCCCTGTGAAGAAGTTTCATAGTCAACCCAACAAAAGACATAAAATTAAAACAGTTACTGAAACAGGATGTAAACATGTGAACAATAAAAGAGTGTGTACTATAAAGAACAACATTGTGATATATTATCAGTCACTATATGAAAGCATATAACAGAGAAATATACAAAACACAGAGCAAGCAACACATACAGAAGGGTGTAGGATGGGGAGGGATCAAATGAAAAGTGGTCTGTCTGTAAGAGAGAGATAAGCAGATTTACCTGTTAGGGGAGGTGGAGACGGTTGTTAAAGAACTGGTTGGAATTTTTATGGCTCGCATGAAATCATTATAACCGGTGTTATTACTTCCCTTTACAGTGAGTGAGTCAGCCACGTCCACTTCATGTCCACCACTAACCTGCTCAGAGGTTGCAGGGGAACACGGTCAGACTGTGGCACTGCCAGCAGGACGGGCTGGACTCTCCACCCCGAGGTGGACTACAACAGGTCAACAAAGGTTACTGGTAAATCTACCTGTCTGGTTCCCGACTCATGATCCTCACAGCCACTTGCGACTGAACGGTGAAAGCCAAGTGCGCCTGTTCTCACCCAGACATCCAACAGTGGTTCTGGTTTTACCTCAAACACAATACAGGAGGCTTACAGAGGAAAATATCACTAACGTGCATTCACTCTGCCATCCTGCACTGAGAGAGCACACACTCGGGAGGCTGACCGAGTCTGGAGGCCTGCAGGCGCTCATTGACCAGTGGGGCGACAGCAGCCTGGAGGAACTGGAAACTTTCATTGACTCGTACTTTGAGGCTGTGTGGGAGCAATGCATGGGGTCATTACAGCAGGCTGAGCCCAATTGTCTTGCAGAGCAGGACGCTGTCGTCGGGGAGGCTGGAGAGGAGGTGCTGTCATCCATTGACAGAAAACTTTCAAAGCTGGATCTCCTTGAGGAGATTAGGAGGGATTTGGCAGAGATGAGGAAGAGTCTGGAGCACAGCTGGAAGGCCATACAGGAAATCAGAGAGAAGAGTAAACAGGGTGTTGATACAGGGGAGTCAGGAGTCAAGGATGGGGCAAGTTGATGTGTTGATGTGTTATTTCATCTGGTAAAAATGTATTTATATGCACTTTTGATTAGTTTATGTCAGCAGTCACAAAAATCACTTCTTTGAATGAAGAGGCAGTTTTGTTATATTTCTCCACAAGGGGGAGCTCCTGGATTAGATTAGGTTATGTATAATGACGCTTGTGTCCATTGATCCATCACACTTCAGATTTGTTTTTATTCTTGGAAATCTTGACATATATTAAATAAAGTGAGTCTAATGGTTGTACCACATGTCACTTGGACGAATGGAAACTGACTCTGCGATGAAAGTAACACACTTTCTCATTTTCACCAATATGACCAGAACATTACACCCAGATGTGTAAAAAATCTCTTGATCTTGATGTTTCTTTAGTTGTTTGTGTGTTGACTCAGTTCTCAGGCAAAGTTTTGAGTCTGTACTCTATGGTGGTCTTGTTTTGAACTCCAGTGCTGTATGTGAAAAGGTGTTTCTAATAGTTTCCCCACTATTTATGTACATATGTGGAGAAGCAAAGATATTAGAAACACACTTCAACATAATCCAATCCAGCAGAACAACACCACAAACTACAGTCTTACCACAGCCTTTAGCACGGTTTAGACTGCAATTGAAAATGAGATTATACAGCATGATGACAGACAGAGACATTCACTATATAAAATGTCCTGCATCCACTTTTCTGGGAAGACTTTCCACCAGATTTTGGAGCCTGGTGGCAGGGATTTCCTCCCGTTCAGCCACAAGAACATCCGTGATCAGGCACCGATGTCGGGCCATATGGTCTGGCTCACAGTCAGCGTACCAGTTCATCCCAAAGGTGTTGAATGGGGTTGAGGTCAGAGCTCTTTGCAGGCTAGCTTCCCAGTTCTTCCACACCAAACTGGGGAAAAACATTTTACAAACCTGGCTCTGTGCGCGGGGGCATTATCATGTTGACATGTTAAAAAACTGTGTTCAACTGTGCAGAAGAATCCAGGTGTTTGCTTCTTCCAGGAATCTGACAACGGTTAAAAACAGGATGTCGATCCAGCCTATACAATTTTCTTTGCAGAGAAAACAGAGAATCTGTGCAGCTTGCAGCCTTTTTTTTCCCCTCCAGGATTTGTCATTCTTTGTTCATTCATTTGGCTTTCAAGTGAGTCACACACAGAGACACATACTACTGCAGGATACAGAGGCTAACAGCGCTCTGGCAGAATAAACACATTCTGAAATCCTCACAAATAAAAATGTATGGTAACACCCAGGAAGCAGGTGGTAATTTTTAGATGTAGGGACAGTTGTCTGATCTAGATTAAGTTTCCTGTTCTGCGTGTGACATACCTCAAATCTGAAAGCATCAATTTTCAATGCTGTTTTTAAATGCAGACGTCCCCCATCTGGGTGTGATGTGTTCATTCCACACAAGCAATATCACAGTGTTCCCCTCCCATTTATTAAAGCTGCATTAAGCAACATTGCACATCGGTGGCTCCACATGGCAGTGAGAGATAACCGCTTGAAAATTTAAACCTCAATAAGGTGACGTCACTTTTTTGGACAAGATTAAAGTATAAACCTTTAATGGTATATTTCAACAATACAAAATGTACATTGATGTTGACTCAGCATCAACCACAAAAACAAAACAGAAAATTAAGTTAACTGAGAGTGAGGATCCTATTCAAGCAGCGTAAACAAGTCCGATAAAGAACAAAGTTTCACGGCATTTCTGTCCGTCATGCACTGAAGAGATTTTACAGATAGCTTAAGTTCATCCTTCCGTTGATACGGGGCTAAAATTTCAAATATTTACATCTATGAATAAAATGTTTACCCAACAAAATCAAGTTGTTTACCAGAGAATCCAGGTTTTTCTCCTTCATAAGTACTCCAGCTTTAATCAACATCACATTTAGAGGGTGCAGCAGTATATCTTTAGATCGAAGCCGGCTCTGAAATGAAAGCCAGAATCCCTGCACAGATTCACACTGGAGGAAAATATATTCTATAGTCTCAATGTCCCTCTGACAGAATCCACATGAGCTGTTATTTTCTATTAAATCCTTCATGCAAGAAGTGATTGGATGGATAAATATTCAAAATTTTATAAATGTCACTTCTTTGTCTTTAGGTAGGATTTAATAGGACAAATATTCTTTATGTTTATATATTAAGTTCCAATAAAGCAGAACTTGCTGTGACAGTTTTTTAAAAACCATAACTACAGTTGTCGTGGTGTTTATTGTTGCCATGGTGACAAAGGTTGCCTAACTTTAATGAAGTTGTAACTTTAACCCACACCACGTTTCAAGTGATCATTTTAACCCAAGCCGTGATCTTGATCAAAATGGTTTTTGTGCCTAAACCTGACCAGACCTTAATCACAGTGTTGTCACATAATATAACATAATTATTTTAACAGTGATTGGACAAATGATGTTGTCCTGCCAATTACTGCTGATAGAGGCGCCTGATTAGAAAACTGGTCAAACGACTGTAATTTGAAGGACTTGTGTTTAGTTTTTTAGTGAGTTTGGATTTTGCAGTTTGAGTTTTGTTTAGCTGTTTTCTGTGAGCAGAGGTTTACAAACCCATTTTCAAATATGACATATGACCAAATCTAAGTCAAAAGATATTAAAATCCTGAGTTTTAAGGTAAAAAATAGGAGATCATAAATCAAAATTTTGGTCTTTCTAAGTCAGATTGGTGAGACACTAATTCAAAACTATGATATAATAATTTAAAGTTTGTCTCAATGAAAATCTTGATGTTTAAAGTAACAGGAAAATCTACACTGCTGTGGCTCTGTGAAACTGTACTTAACTAAGTGCTAAACACTGACATGAGCATGCTAACGTGCCCACAAAGACAATATTAACATTCTGATGTTTACAAGGTACAATGTTTATCATGTTCACCATCTTAGTTTAGCATGTTTTACTAATTAGCACTAATCAGAAAGCACAGCTGAGGCTGATGGGAATGTCATTAGTTTTTGCACAAACGTCGGGGCAAAGTTATTACAATTCATCCTGAGGGCAACATGAATTTCTGTGCCAAATGTCACTGGAATTCATCCAATTGTTGTAGTTGCCAAGACGTTTAGTGCAAAACCACAAATGTCAAGCTCATGGTGGCACAAGAGGAAAAGTCACCAAAATCATTAGGATTCATCGTCTGAGAATCATGAATGTCGTGTTGAAAAAAAACGTGGCGATCCGTCCAGCTGTGGAGATATTTCTGTTATTTAAAGTCAAACTAATGAGATTTTAAGTCAGATTTTTATCTCACTAGTACTGAGACACCGAGTCACAATCATGAGATGAGTGAACTTTTTGCTTTTTACATCAAATTTTTGACTTGCTTAATATTTTCTATCTTTTTTACTTAAATCCAAATTTTGAGTTATTACGTCATGATTTTAATGTAATAAGTCATATATTTTACTTAGTATCTCTCAACTTCCTATCATCAATCTTTAAATTTTAACACTTTTTTAAATTTGTTTGGCAGGTTCGGGCCTCTATAAGGTAATGATCCATGTCTGAAGAAACTTATTTCCCTTTACCTACTATGTGACTAATAGAAAAGCTGTATTTTGAGATAAACTTTAAATATAATTCTCCTCTTGCTGTACAAGTGTTGTTTCCTCTTCCTGCCTCTTACTATCCACATTGTTGTTTTACTGTGACAGATCCCTGGTTTTTCCCAAAATGTTTTGTGATGTGATAAAGGACAAAAATCTCCACTGTGGGGTTACAGGAGAGGGACGGAGACATTTTGAGAATGGACGCTAACTGGAAGCATAATAGCAAAAGAGTGATTTTTTGGCAATCATGGTCTATTTATCTCTGTCAGTCTTCATCTCGGGCTTTCTCCCTTTGCATTATACCTCTTTGAATATCATTACTCCTTCAATCCCCTCTTCCTGCTGTCTTATCATCTATCTTCCTCTCTTGTCAACATGTCATTCCTCCACTCTATTCTCCTGCCGCTCATTTTCTCTCCGCTCACTCTCTTTTCTACCTCCCCACATGTCTTTCTTTCTGCAGCTCTACATCCCCCTGGTCTCCCCTCTTCCCTCAAATCAAATCGTGAGTGCTCAGCCCTCCCCTCTCATTAAAGGAGTTCTGCAGCCCAGGAGGAAGCACAGCAGAAATGGATCCCTCCTCCCCCTCTCTCTCTCTCTCTCTATCGTGGAGGCTGTACGGGAGACAATTCTGAGCCCACATCCATCTCCATTAGCGGGACAGCGCAGCGACCGGCACGACCCCCCCCCACCCACCAACCTGTATCACGTTTCACTGCCTGCTATTTTTCCAGGTGGAAAAAAAAAGCCAGGCAGAGAGATGGGCAGAGGTGGAGAAGAGGGACGAGAGAAAGGGATGATTTAGATCTGGTGTAAAGGAATCATCCATCCTCCACTTCCCTTCATGCTCTGATACAATGATGTCCCCCGGGGGTGATGTCTGGGATACGGTATAGTGTGGACCAGTGCGCCTCAGCAGGAGGACTGAACTTTCTACCTTCTCCAGCCCATAAAGACAGTCTGCATCCTGACCTCACAGCGATACTGATTTCACAAGTGTTTTAGGTATAGCTATATCAGATGATCAGGCCAGGTCATGGCTCTGTGAGGCAAGTTATTGGGAAGTGTAGTCCTACTCACTGAGGCTGAAACTTAATTTAGGTCAATGGTGGGATAAACAAGAGAGAGAGGCTTAAGTGGTGCCACAGGGAGTGTGGGCATGGAGGGTATTCAAGGGATTATTTTTCTAAAGAGTAAGATACTCTTGTCTTTAGGCGCCAGATGTGTTCATTTTACATTTATGCCAACAATATTTTTCTACTAGACCTTTTTTAAAAAAAAAGTCTTTTGGGGCAAATCCAAGTGAAATCTCGAGAAAAAAAACCCTCTTGTCAAAGCACATGTCAGGTTAAATGATATGGCGATTTTCTATATTTTTCTTATGGTCAACAAATCTCATGTGCAGAGCCAAACTAACAATGAACTGATCCTACCCACAAAGCCTGATGTATTGTATTCCTCTGTGCCGTAGATCTCTGTTGTTGTCCAGAAACTATTAAAAACACATCAATGAGCCACGCCGCAGCACTAACTTACATGTTCCCTCACCACAAAGAGTTTGGGCATGTAATTTGTTTAGAAACAGCTCCAAAAACTAATAACAGCGATCACATTTTCAGTCTCCAGAGAGTAGTTCTGTGTAAGGCAGACACCACTGCATGGGAATGTGATTCTCTTTCCAAAGCTTCACTAGCTTGTTGTGCTACATATCACAACTTCTTGACTACATTGTTAATTTCTCAAAGAACTTCAGTATAACAGAACATGTCACCCAGTGCCTGGAAATGTCTCGGGATCCTCAGGAGGAGCTGGAGGAAAGACATTTGGGGGACTTAGGAAAGTGGTAGGAAATGGTTGAATGGACGGTTGGAGATTAAATGAAGCCTTTATTAATACAAGCCTCAAGGAAGTAAAGTCTCAAAACAGTCAAGTCCAATCAAGTAAACTCAGGACATTAATGTGGGTGCTTCTGGCCTCGCCGAGACCCCATTATAACACCACATGTAACCTGTGGGAACAATTTCACTGGAATGGTTCAGGAATAAGTCCAGGCTTCAAGTGGAGAGGTGATGGAGGAGTTTGTGTCAGAAGTAAATGAGGTACATTTGGCTTTGCTGCCACCTGGCCTAGACCAGAACACACACACACACACACACACACACACACACACACACACACACACACACTCAGGACTGCCCTCTTCCATCTTCCCAAATCCATGTCTGTCATTGAGCCCCATCAATATATGCCAGGTCAGGGAAAACCTCAAGGGCAAAGTTCAGGAAACAATTAAGGGAAATAACTGCACACCAGTGAACCAAATTCCAGTTCCATTCTGAATATGTGTCTGTTTCTCAGAAGGTCTCACTTGTTAAATCATTAACCCCGCGACAGGAGACCACAAAAGAGGAAAAAGCAACACAGTTGTATGTTAAAAATTTAGATGCCATCTGCTTCACAAGTGGCTATTACAAGAGCTATTACAGAGAGGGATGATAGGACAGCCCTCTGTAAATCAATGGAGGCTTACTGAGTTTGTGGTCTGACCCTGAAGTCGATTTAACCTTCAGACATTTAGCTCCCAACAATGGCCAATGAGGCAGAATGCTTTCATGGCAATTTATCACTGTGATATGTCAGTAGCACTTAAATAAGATATATATCATAGAGAATCTAAACATCCATGTTCTTACAACATAACCGCTATCTGTGCAGGATTTCAGTAACAGAAAAGTATAAATGTTGTGGAGTCCTGAAGTTAGAGACAACCTGATCAGGCTCACTTAAGGTGGACTGACCTTTAAGGTGGACTCGCTATTTTCATGTTAGTGACAATCTCAGCTGCTCCTCTGACTTTTTCTCAGCACCCAGCCCCCAGCTTATGCCGGCAACCTATAGTTGTGTTGTTGCAACAGTTTATTTTTTTCTCTCGCGTGCGAGCCGGTCCGGCAAAAATAGACCCTGCGTGTAAGATGGGGGAGTGGGGAAAAGACGCAGCCGCTTACTGTGGACATTACACTCCATCTCTACTTGTCCCTTTAGGCTATATTGCTTTTTAAATTATGTCGAGCAGCGCAAACTTTCCAGATGATTTCTTTATTGTGTGTTGTATTGATGTATGAATGTTTTCTTTAATGATTTACTTTAAAGATTAGAGAGGCAGCTTTCAGTAATTGTAAACATTTCCATGTGTGCAGTAATGTTACTGCAGCAAATATCGTGGGACATTTACGCAGCAAAACTAAGAGCTGTAGTTATAAACCTGACAGGACAGAAGAAACTCTCCAGGGGAAACAGAATTAAACTTTTAGGTTCTGAAATAAATTTTTTAGACAGCTCTGATGGAGCTCAGGATTTATCAGGAGGACGGCTGCTTTTCTCCAAACAGTTTCGCTGTATGTACCCGGACTGGACTGTGTGTGTGTAACAGCTGACCTTTTGGTTGTGTAGAAGAAGAACACAGAACATTAATTAACATTAGATCCTGACCGATACTGTCGGCGTGTCTGGAGATTTAAATAATCAATGAAGTTCCGCTGCTGTGCTGCTGTACTGCTGTGCTGCTGTGCTGCTGTACTGCTGTGCCTGTAATCATGTTCCCGCAGCTATGCAACTATTGCCATGAAATTTGGTTCAGACATTCATATTCCCATCAGAATTAATTGTTATAACTTTTGTGATCTCTTCATTTTTCATCCAGTGTCACTACGAGGTCATTTTTTAAATTTTGATATGAGCATTTAGCACCGCTGTGCCTAAGTACAGCCTCACAGAGCAGCTAGCATGGCTATAGAGAGAACCAGTGTATCCAGGTTGGATGCACTGGTTCAGGGGTTGAATTAAGGTCACATTTTTCTCTAATCTTTGCTTTTTTCTTGTGAAATACTGGACAGTTTTGCCTTTTCGTGTCCCCAAATTTATTCAAATGAAACAATCAGTTGAACTTACTACTCACAATAAGACGTTGTTTCATTTGAAGGGGTCACAGGTTTACATGTAGGTTTGGCACCCACTGCTTTAGAGGCTAGGATGGGCATGTGTTTATTTGCTGTGACACATTAACATGCAAATATAGGCAATTTAAACATAATTTTTTGGTAGCGACTACATTTTATATGTGGCAGGATGTATGAATTTTGTCTGGCTTTGTTATAATCTTGACTTTAATGGTCTGTAGCTATGCGATACTGCAGCCGTTATTTTTTTTTTCCCCCGAGAAAGAAAATGTATGGTTGAGTGGAGAAGCCTGAGCTCTGCCACTTGAATGACAACAACAGAAGGGGATGTAAAAAGGTTACTGGGATGCATGTTGTGTAAAGGGAGTTATGTGAATGCACTTGCTGGAAAACGAGATAATGGAAAAACGCGAGAACAGAGAGAGAGAACCAGATGAATACAGATTTTGTGCTTTTTAGAGCTGAGAAACATAGTAAATGGTCACATACAATACACTGGCTCGTGCGCATGCATGCAGACACACCGCGAGGGTTTATTTTGTCTCTGTGCTGAGGATTTCCAGGACATTAGCAGCCAGCCATGTATGCTGGATGAGTGAACATGACCAGCCCACACAAGGTTACAGCCTTTGATCACCGCCAGTGAGACGAAAAGCATGATGGGATGGAAAGGCAACCTGACTACACACCAAACAAACACACGCGGCGACACATAAAATGCACCGATCAACCTCACATGTTGTTCCACTCAGTAATCAAGATGCAGAAATGCACACATGGATGCGTGCACACATTAACACACAAAAAGTAATTGAGCTCAGTGTTATTTAACAATATTGAGTTGTTTATGGAAGTCCAGGGCTCAGGAAGATCACATTCTGGAAGTAAAGGATGCTTAGAGGAAGGTAGAGGAAGAGGATCAGGTTATCAGTGATTGCTATTCAATACAACCCAACCAGCTAATCGTATTACTCCCCTTTCTGTGCCCCACTGTCGATACTCATCCTCGGGTTGCTCTCAGTCAACAGCTCACTGTTTTTACCGCCATCCTTTTTCTCCTCTTCTTTGCTCTTTTCATTTGCTGCTGTTTCGATCTCTCCTCTCTTGCGTCCTTCTCCTGTCTTCGTCCAGATGATGTTAGCCTTCTTCCAGGTGCTTAAGAAGTCAAACAGCGGCGGCCTCTGTGATCCCAGGATGCTCACACAGATTAAAGGAAGCTTAAAACGATGATGTCCTGCCTTATTCACATGACTTTAAACTCCTTTGATCCCAGGACATTATGCCTGCATGAGACAAAATGTGTGCAAGGGAAGTGAAATGTAAATGTCTCTGTCTGCAGCGGTATTATGCAGATGTTGTGTTGCTTCTATTTGCGCAAACAGCGAGAATATAATTGCAATTCTCATACTTGAATATATTTGAATCACAATTTGTACGTCATAGCGATAGCTTCTCTGATTGATGCCGATGAAACAGCACTGTCGGGGAGCGGGGAATAACGCCTCGATCGACATCAAGGTTTAAAATCACACAGCACCATCAATATTCCATCACCATCACCTTGAGTGAAACAGCTCATCTGTTTGGCTGATTACAGTGTTTAGCTGAAGAGGAGGATGGAGAAAAGCAGGTAAGAAAGCAGATAAGAGCTACTTCCCCTTTATTATATAAATTGTCTGTGCCACTGCATCAATTCACTTCAGGGAGAGAAATGAGCTACGAATAAAGAAGCTGTGTTATCACTTACCAGGAAGAGACTGCTCTCAAAACCACTTAAACATAAAATATATTTAGTGTCATTTTCAAGAAGAACAATCAAGAAAAAAAACAGTTAGACTACAGAGATGACAATTAAATTACAAGTAATTAAAAGACAACACAGGAGGAGAAAAAAAGGAAAACGGCAGCACAACATATATTACAATCAAGAGGTCATTTAATACCTTAATGAAGTACAATCAAAGCATCCTCCAGTTCCCTCTAAAGTATTAGATAGCTGACAATTTATCAAGCTTGTTTTCTTCTATAAAATAGCTGATTTATTTCTAAGGCAAGACATGAAGTCACTCGTTTTAGCGGCTAAGAAAAAACACACAACGGTCCTCTCAAAACCATTTATATAAATATATATTTTATTAGTCCGATCTATAGTAGTCAAAGTGTTTTGATTTGATTCTGATATTTAGTGCTGACAGCACAGCACAGCAAACAGAGGAATGTCCACTATTTAATAAGTATTTAATTTAACTATTTAGTGCAGATTTGCAGATTACAAAAAGTAAATTTATCCACTTCTTCCTTTTATCGAGCCATTCGGATTTCTGTTTTGTCTTCTCAGGTTTTGACATATTTATCTGTGAGATATCTGCTGCCACAATAAAAATATAAAAAGTAAATGAAAAAACACTCAATTTGTTTCAGTAACTCACCTGAATCAAATGTTATTTTCTTTCTGTAAAAAATGAGACTTTCCCAATGCTGCAGTGGACACATCTGAATGATTTCACCTTGTTGCCAGAGAGTTTCCACTCTTACCAAGAAAAAAAACATTCACAACTAAACATGAGATGAAATGACTTGTTAATATTGACATTTTTTGCAGTGAGTGTGTCAGTAAAACGACTTGTATACAGTTTCCTGAGAATCACCTGTGTAAATACAACCTGTCTCCTGCATCTTCCAGCTTCTGCTTCCCAGATACATCAGGGTCATCTGTCGTGAGGGGGTCACATGTTTTACAACCTGGTGCTTGCGTGCTGCTGCCTCCCCACACAGTGACAGCAGGGGATCTGGAGACGAACACGATCTGACCACCGGCTGTGTCGAGACAGAAACAGGAAGAGCACTGAGGGCTGTTTTTATGACTGTCCAGGAATGTGACATTGCACCTGCTCATTGATACTATCCCTGCATGTCTCTGTCTGGTTTTATTCAGGTATGAAAGGATTGCTGTTTATTGGCTGTGTGTGTTGGGTCACTGTAAACACACTGAACCATCTCAGGAGCCTTGACACTGACTCAGATGCTTCACTGCACCGGCACTGGGACACGAAGGGAGTTTTTCCTAATGTAACCTCCTAAAGTTACTACATTACATGTTTATATTAATACTAATCTATGTTGCTTATTAAGCTTAACAATATTAGATAAGTTATACTGTATATTTCTTTAGGATTATTACACTTTTGCAGAATTAAATTTGTTATTTTATACAATTGTTTGATCATCATTTACACCACTTAAACTATTATATGTGTAACATTTAAGTAGCTTGTTCATGTCTCCTTGCAGGCTGGGCTCTAGACAACAGGGGGCCCCCCTTAAACTGAAATTATACTAAATTATACGCGAGTATGTGAGGACCCGCTAGGGTCCATGTGATCTAGCAAGCTAAACTCTGTTAGCTTGCTAGATAGCATTAGTCAAGTTCTTGCCAACTCCTAAAACGTTAGCTAGGCTGCATTTTACATGACTTCATGTATGTTTTCTAACTAATTTTATGGCTTTTACCATTTACCATTTACTACCATCAATCATCATTTATCATCATCCTCCACTTACCACTGTCCTCATTTCTTTAGTTTATTTTGCGTAGTCAAACAAACAACCTGCGTGTCTGTGACCAGTAGCCTGTACTACGAAAACAGGATTTGGGTTTTAAAGGTTACGATGGTGGTTCTCTTCTTACCGGGGTACATCACCATGGTAACTTATGCTGAACAGCTAACCTGCCCTGGAGGAGGTTATGTTCGAGATAACCTGAGCAAAAACACAGTCTGCAATGTTATTTACAAGGTGGCACGTGCTCTAACAGAGCTACTGGATGCCTTTGTCGTGTTTCTTGGCCACTTGCCCACACAGTCCATAAAAGAGGGCTTTTATGACATAGCAGGGAAGTTAGACATTAATCTATTTGACTATTTGATCTATAAATAATGTAGACCCTGTGACGTATACTGTTATATTAAATGCAGCCTGCTCCTTTCATAGGGTTCCCCAGAATGATCGGTGTCAGTCCACAGCCTCAACGTTCAGGTAAACCTCACAATGGTTCTTGCCTTAAGTTTGAATTTGTATTCTACTGTTTTTATTCTACTTATTTTCATTTAGTACAGTACTTCTATCTGTCTATCGATCTATTTTCGATCTTTTTGTACTCTAGTTTCTCCACCTTCAGTTTCACTTTTTTGATCATATGTTTTTTGTTCTCAAAATCAAGTTCTGAAGTCCTCTTGTAGAGAGACCTCACCTTGTCTGCTCCAACCTGCAACAAATAAAACACATCATACAGTTGCTTTAACATTTAAGTATTGTCCCCTTTGCAAGGCTCATTTTGAAGAAAGGTGCAAATGTCCAAATGTCACATTTGACGACCCTGTTTAAATTCATTACCAGTTGTGACCGTCTCGGCCTAGAAGTGGAGGCCACGGGCTCAGGGGGAGGAAGTTTTCCTCTTCCTACAAAATTACCACAGCAATGGAAGCAATTGATTCATTTTAGGGCAGGGAGCACTCGAAGGCGTTATTAGTCCCATGTGCAGACCATCACCATTAGCAGGTAATTAAAGATAAATCAATTACAGCCAAATGTCCACACTCTCACCATTTGTGCTAAGATGGGCAAATTGAAATGAAAAACTGAATAAAACTGGTTACAAAAGACTATAAAGTGAACCGTCAAACTCCTCTGTGAGCATACAGACCCCGCCTCGTCATCTAGAGCCTCCACCTGAGAAAATAAGACATGTAGATGGTCTATTTAATCCATGTCAGCAACCACAGATGACATGCCAGTGTATATGACAGGTTGTTTTCACTGGTACCTCTGTATGGGACAGTGGTGGCAGCAACACCAATTTCTCCCCATCAACTGTAGAGAAAGTAAATACAAGTTACTTTCTCCCACAGTAATTAGTATGTTATATAATTTTATTATTAACATTCACTCGCTGACACATACCCTGTACAAATGTGGCCCGTTGGGAGCAGCTGCCACTTCCACCACGGTCTGATGAAACACCCCCTCAGACTCCTTCCATTAAGGGGAGACCCTCATTATTGGAGAGGGCCAGCTCCTCAGCAGGAGTGTAGTCCTGTGTAGGAGAGCATCCTAAAACACAGACTGATTTACGCACTAAAGCCTCGTTCTCGTTGTACTTCATAAGATATGAAAGTAAGCCTACTTACTGCTTTGAACTATGTTTTTATATTTATTTTTTATTTGCTCCCACATCTGTTTTACACAGCCAAAAAATTGTGATACACGCCATAAGAATACATCTAAGCAACACATTAATTTAATGGAATACACAAATGAAATTATAGTCAGATCTATTCGTGTCCTAATGATGGGGCAGTAATATTATAAGCCTATTAAAATATGCATTCACAGAGTCAGCGAATTTTTGCCAGCTGTCCTTCCTGCATTTGGCAGCTGCTGCAACTGTGTTGCTTTTAGCCTGGATTATGTTTCAATTCTTCATATTTATTTAATATTATAGTTTGTTCTTCATTTGTGAAATATGCCGCTCTGCTGCCAGTAGACTAGTCCATGTTTGTGATTAGTCATATGCTGAAAACACCACCCCTTTTATGTGAACGTGCTCATACCTAGATTGGGAAAATTGGGAAATTTTAATCGTTAACATTTTAAATTAAGGTAATCCATTTCTAAATGGACTGGTGAAAACGTTTGTACAGACATTAATGGCTTCCAGATGATGAACCCTACTGACTTTGGTGATCCCTTAACTTTGTTATATATTATCAAGTCAAAATTTTATATTTTTCAATACTTTGGTTTATGAAATATCTAAGAAGCTAAAGTCATTCACTTCAGCTCCAGCTGTATTCTGTGTTTAGTGCTGATTAGCAGATGTTGGCACGCTTACTGTCGTCTTACCCACAGTTGACGCATATCAGCGCCCCAGAAAAGCAGTTTTATCACATTTTCCTCCTTTATCACCACTTCCTGACTACTGAAATGCCTTAAATGATGTGACGCGTGGTGTGTTAAAGATAAGGGTTACTAACTTTCTCGCTTTTGGCGAGAGACACCCCCTTTCAGACTATCTCACGCTCTCACGCTGCCTGAACAAATCTCACGGTGAATAAGAAGAAGCCACAAAGCCGCTCTGCAATGAAAAATATTGTTTTAAAGGTTAGGATACCTCCGCATACAGGACGGTGCCTGAACGTCAAGCTTTTCTCCACATTTTAGCACTGACGTTGACAAAGAATGAAAAAAAAAATTATAGCTGAGCTGTTTGATGCCTGCCTCCAACTTCCAACGTGAGCTGTTGGCTCCAGGTCAGCTCTGCTGCTCCTCCACTTTGGAATAACAGTATATGGCTAAAAAAAACAGTGCTTTGAACATCCAAACACAATAGATGAGAAGAAAGCTGCATGATGAAAAATGCTGAATTTTGACTCTGCTTTGATTTTGTGCCGAGCTGTTTCCAATAAATTGCTCCTGAACTCAGAAAAAAAAAAGGGCTTTGTGAATATGCTAAGTAAACATGACTCATTGAAGAAGATTACCCAGGGGGACAGTTTTCTTTCTCTCTCTCTATCTCGCTCTCTCTCTCACACACACACATTCAGATAAGAACACACCCTCCTTATGAAAATAACAGAAGGAGAAAATGAGAGTTCATCCTGTTCAGAGGATTCAGATGCAGTGCAAGTCATTAATCACTCACCTTCTGTAATTAGCAGGGGAGTTCATTTATGCTTCACTAACTCACTTAGCCCTGCTCAGAGTAAAAAGAGGCTTTATCATGTGTCTCAGAACATGTAACTCTACTTGAACATTTGTGCAAGTGCTGCTTATATCAGCGGGAAACATTCAGTAGAAACCACTAACCTTAGCCAGATAGTTGACAACAGCTTGAGCCAGTCTTGGGTTAAAGAACCAGGAATTTTGAAATGAAATAGTTGGCGTTTACAGTATGTTTTACTTATATATATATGTGACATATGGGGACATTTTTGTAAGAAAAGCTTTCTGGTTCCTGTAATAATGCTGCAACATGCCCATTAAACGACTCCGATGGGATCATCTACTTAAAAATCCATTTTTATTCTGCTCTTTGAACGTCTGATATTTGAGCTTACTGTTCAGAAATAGGCAATCTCAGAGAGTTAAAGTTAACCAAGGAGAGAAAACCCCAACCATGAATATGACAGCATAAAGACAGCCTGCCAAGAGAAAAGTATACATTCCCCCAGAGCTCTGGCTCGCCTCCAGCTTTCAGCGTGTACTTTTTGTGGTTTATATTTGCAAACGATTTGTGAAGGGTGAATGCCTCTCCTCCTCTGTTTTGTATGGGAACTATAATTCTTGTTTCTAGATGTTGGGCTGTGTGCAACCAATCACAGGTGATGTCCTATCCCCTACTTGGCAGTCAGTCCAAAACATATGCTATCCACCCTCTCAATTCCCCCAGCATTTCTCCCAATGCATGCTGGGCCATAACTTTATACAGTGGTTAACTCTTATATCAGCCCTAATCTGTCACCCCAACAGCACAAAGATAAGAAATCACACTGCTGTTGTAGCGTCTCTAAACTGCAGCAGGAGAAGCCTGTTGTCCTGACCAGACTGAGCTGTGTCTAAACAATACAACATCTGTATTTTATATCCGCCAAGTGATGTATTAAAGGGAAGATATACGTACCTCCAGTTTGAATTCGCCACGATTCCTTCAGATCTCAAGCCATGTTTTTTTTTAGCAAAGTGGTGTTAACCTGTCCATTATTTGTTTTACTTTTGCAATCAGGATGTGTCTGACAGCCAAGAAGTGATTGATTATGCGGATCACTTCTGCTCTTTACATGCGTAGCCAAAAATCCGTCTAGCACGTTCAAGTTTGACCAGACGAGAGCGAAACCAGTCCAAACTTACATCAGGATCAAAACAGGCAATAAAACATGAAGACTACATGCTTCATGTAGAAAGAGACTTGATGCGTGTTTGGACAGCAACACTTTTTGTATAAACAGAAAAGATAAAGTTCTTCCTTACTCCTTGCAGAGGAAAGAGGAAGGAAAAAAAATGTTAAAAGCCTTTACACACCTTCCACCCTCAAAAGACTGTCAGTATGTGCATGATGCTCTGCAAAGTGTTGGGCCACAGGATTATCCAGATTTATGCTCACTCGCCCTGTCCTTCATCTCTTAGTACGTCCAATTTTGCATTTTTTGTGTTTTCGCTCAGTACTCGAGGAATATTGGATCTAAAATGAAACAATCGCCACGGTAAAAGGGGTTGACTTTCAACTTTGATTTGAGGCTAATTTTGAAGCGCTACATCGTTCATGGATGTAAAAAAACCTTCAAAAACCCTTAAAGCTGAAAGTCACTGTTCTCCTTTGAGTCTCCCTTCACTCAAAATTGTGTTTTGTTTATTGTTACCTCACATTAATGTCTGAGCTGCACTGTGCAGAATGACGTATGAGCAGAGTTTTCCTTTACATGCATCAACTGAAAGGGGAACTTTTCTCTCAGTTTACCGAAAATCTGAGTCTGAGCAAGATTTATGACATAACTAGCTGCAAGCCAATCCAGGTCCAATATGCAACTTAGACAAGTGTGATGTGGAAACTTGAAGCCTCCAACGCACAAACACAAGTAGGAGACATCTTGTGTCCAGCAATTAAACATTTAAAATGAAAAATATTTGCATATTCACAGATTTTTCCACGAGGGGGAAGAATGAGATGAAAGAATTTCTAACCAGTTAATTGATGTTTTTTTTTTACGGAAAAACCACACAAGACACACATTTTCATTCAAAGCAGAGTGTTTTAATATGTCTTGAAACATGTCAGTCTTTAAAGCTCATTTCATTTCAATTCCAATGTGGTGTAGAAGAAGAACAGCCAAAACAATGTGTTTCTGTTCAAATACTTGCCGACTGCACTTGTAGATACATCTGCCGACCAAACAAAAACAAAACATGCATTTGTTGGAGTTTTACTGTGTTCACATGTTTTACAAGAATCATAATCACAGTCATAAACTTTATTGTCTGTCACAAGACCATGAAACTTTGTGTTTGATGTGACTGAAAAGTAAGTACAAACACACAGAGAGAGGAAACGCGCACACACACGTGTGTGTGTGTGTGCGCGTTTCCTAGCACGAAAAAGTCAGTAAATCAGTAAAGTAAATTGTTTCCATGGAGCTCAGGAGAAGCTAAAGCAAACAACAGACACCTTTCTGCTCTCACTACTCATGAGTCCAAGGCTAAGACTTATTTTGACATTATTGCATATATTTTACCTTTCAAATTTTGACATTTTACTCTTCCAAATTAAAGATTTCAGCTGCCAAAACCCATGACTATAAACAACACTAAAGGTCATCAGATGATCATCTCATACAGCCAAGCTAACAACTAAATTCAGCAATAAATAACATTTCTGTTATGCCTGCAAGTCGTCTTCATCACGATTGTATTTTAGTAGTGACCTTGCGGACTGACGTGACATTTCCTTTCGCTGACCAATCATATGTCTGGAAATGTGATACGTGCAGAGAGAAAAATACACGTATCTACAGTAACAAAGGCCCTGTCAGCACATATTCATATATCCGTAACACTACTAATAGAGCTCGCACTCAGAGGACATTTTTCTATTTCTGGCTGTTGGACGGATACATTTCATCCCTGAGTTGTAGAACATCTCTGTTACACTGTTGTTAGACTCTGACAATATCAACAACATGGCCGGAGAGTCTTAAAAATAATTATTTGCATTATTTGTCTTTGATGGATGAGTTGGAACTACAAAGCCCGCCGTCGACTACCTGCATAGCTGCGATGTTACAGTGGTTTTACTCAGACTGCAGAGATTATGGACAGTAAATGCTGGATTTAGGCGACTCGACACGTGAATCCAGAATCAAAGATTATTATATTGATGGAGAGGAGTGCTGTCAGAGTCATCAGGATGGGGGTTAGTCAGAGGTGCTGTAGGGGTGATCTCGAAGGAGGATGTAGGATGTGGTGAAATTGATGTGTCCCAAGATCAATACTGGAGAGCATTCGTATCTCAACAGTGTAACTAAATCACCCTGCTGCTGCTGCTGCTGCTGCTGCTGCTGCTGCTGCTGCTGCTGCTGCTGCTGCTGCTGCTGCTGCTGCTGCTGCTGCTGCTGCTGCGCGGCTGCTGCTGCTGCTGCTGCTGCTGCTGCTGCTGCGGCTGCTGCTGCTGCTGCTGCGGCTGGACGGAGCAGCCTTCAGGCATCGGTCTCTGCGTCCCCTGAGCTGGTGATCGGTGTGGAGAAGGTGGAAGTTGCAGGGTCAGGAGGAGATTGAGAAGGGTTCGCAGCAGATGAAGCCGTTCATTTTTGGTGACTACAGCCGCTTCATCGTCACATTGTCTTGGATCAATACCCATCAAAACTGGTTTATTCTTAAGTGTAAAGGATAAGTACCTCAACGAGCATCAAACACAATTACAATACTTAGACGTACATTAGTGGTTTTGGAGTGATCTCACCCAACTTAACATTATCTTGACAAAAAAAAACCCCCAAACATCTGTGATGCAGCAGGGTGGGCTTGATGATTCATGTGATTCAAACCTCAATAGACCTCAACATATGTGGCAGGTTTAAAAAAAAAAAAAGTGCCTCAAACTATCTTTTGCTTCAACAGAAGTGCTTAATACTGTATGGTACAGTGTGTCATAAAAAATAATTCCAAATTAAATGAAGAAATGTGTGCAAAAATGCAGTGCAGTGTTTATATAAAACATGACAGACACATTGGCAGAAATCTAAATTACAGTGTTTTAAGGGAGGCCATTGCAAAATACATATAGTGCTCAATTACTATATGTATAGTGCAACTGTTAATACAGTAACATATGAGACCTGAGATCAGCCTTTTCACAGTACACAACCTTGAGCGAACTGAGGTAAAGAACTCATCCGTCATTTTTAAACTCAAAATCACACAGATGTGAATGTGAGCAGCTGCTGATCTGAGCTCAGCTGAGTCGCCCTCTTGTGGTACATGATGATACCGTTTTAGGAAGGCTGAACATGACAAGTCAGAGCACCTGGTAAGCTGACTACTGGCCTTGGATGTTGCTTTGCACAACAAAGTGCCAAGTGTGGCCAAACAGCAAAAGAATTATAATAAAATAATAATAAATAATGAGATTTTGTACCACAGGTTCATAATCTAAACTCGAATCTAAAGAGATTATATAATGATGAGACATAGATGCATGGCCAAAAGTGTATGGATACTAGAATATTACACACATATGTAAATGCTGAACATTTCATTCCAACACCACGAGCAGTAATCTGCTGGTATAACCGCCTCCTTTTGGAACCCGGCTGCAGGGATTTACTGCTATTCAGCTGAAAGAGCGATAAGGTTCAACTCAAAGGTGTTGGATGGAAGTTGTGGTCAGGACTTTGTGCCGGCCAGTCAAGTTCATCCACATCAAACAGGTAAATTATGAGAGATTTTTGTATGAGGGGGAGAGCTGTCATGGTGAAACAGTGTCCAAATTGTTGACAAAATGAGTGTGTGTGTGTGTGTGTGTGTGTGTGTGGCTGTTAGATGATGTGATTTTTCAAAATTATCATTGTATGGTGCAGCATTGAGATTTCCCTTCATTGAAACTAAGGGACAAGAAAAAGCACATAATGTATAATGAATGTCAATTATTTTTATGTCACTTTTGCTAAGAATTGGACTTCACCATGAGATCAAAGCATGGGAGAAAAAAGATAGAGAGACAGAGACAGAGAGAGGGAGAGAGAGAGAGCAGGTTGTATAGTCTTACTGCAGGAGTATCAGGGGTAATAAACTGGAGGGTGGACGTGCCCCCTCTCCTCTCCTCTCCTCTCCTCTCCTCTCTTCTCCGCAGTGCACTTGCAGCTGAGCAGCACTCCGGACAGGACGGTCTCCTCCTCCTCCTCCTCCTCCTCTTCTTCTTCATCTCTTTCTGTGAGTGTGTGTCGGTGAGGTAGTGAGGTAGTGGTGGTGCATGGGGTGCACCGACCATCGCATCTGACTCCAGTCCCGAGGTCCCGGGCTGACGCGTGATAGTGCGGACTCACTGATAAAAAAAAAAAAAAAGAAAAAAAAAATCCGTGCCGCTGGAATTAAAATGAGCACTCCTGCTGAGCGGCTCTCCTCCTCCACATAGAGCTGCCTTCTCTGCTTTAAAATCTGTTTTATGTGACTCCAGCAGGCGACGCAGGATGACTACTACCTTATCGCTGGTGATTTTGTGCGCTCTGGTAAGTCTGTACAGTAAACTGCTGCGTGTTTGCTGTAATTGCTGCTGTAATACTCTGCAGGGACTGTGAATGAGTTTTAAGTGACCTCACACACTTTATGAGATGATTTTTTAAAAAGATTTCTTAACACTGTGAGGTTTCTTTTTCCTACAATATTCCCACTGGGGCTTAGTTTGAGTCAAAATGAATTCTATATTGCTACGATGTTTCTATATTATTCCTGCAGGGACTTTTGAGGACTTTTTTCATATTTATAATCTCTTATGTGATGGCTGTGATATTTTTAATCATGTTTTGAAGACGGTTTGAATGTGCAGTGTATCGTTGCTGAGGTGTTTCCCGTTTACATGTCATATTAAAGGACTAATGTGGCGTTTCTTTCCTGCTAAACATGCTGCATGTAGCTAAACAGCAACTGATATGCATGTGATATTATGCACAGGTTATATTATATCCCCTCTAGCTTCACACACACACACACACACACACACACACACACACACACACACACAGACATTGGGCTGCATCCAGGAACAGTCTGCCGACAGGTGCCTTGGCCCAGAATTTAATGGCGTTAATAACAAGAAGTAATTTAATTTTACTTTTTAGTTTCATTTTGGCGTATTTGGGTCTTAAAGTGAGAGGAGATAAAGATGCTGAAGCTTATGGAAAAGTAAATCGATTCACTAAAGTCTTATCCAACATGAGCTGTAAATGATTTTGACGTCAAACATGAGGTTTCTGATGAGGTGAAAAAGTTGATTAAGGAGGATGGTGGTGATAAAGCCGATGGCAGGCGCAGAGCAGAGGCCACATCCTCTCAGCGCCCTGGTATGTCTACAGCAGCTGGTCTAATTGGGCCGCGCAGCTCGGTCATCATGCGAGGAGCCCTGGATGTGAGGGGACACTCTGTTGTGACAGCTGGTTTAAAGGGTGGCGACGGTCGGGTGTACTTTGAATTAAATTTAGAAATAAACTCTCAAATTGACCATGAAATTGGGGAGAGTACAAACCAAGCATATCACAGCTGGGCCGCCGTACGTTTTCCGTGTGCATGTATGTGTGTTCTTGCTGCTGGACAACAAATTTCCCTCTGAGTTTGCCATTATTCTGTGTTGGAGCTGAGTGATATTCCAGGGAGATGTCACAGGAAAGGGAGTTGGCCCAGCAGTCTGGGATATGAATCCCTCCTCTGCAGATAGAAAAGAGGAACTCTCTTGAGGTTTTAGGCTGCAACCAAAGTTCATTTCTGCAGACAAAAAAATGGACTTAAATCCTGTAAATATACTCAAATAAAAAACTGAAGTTAGAGTAGAAATTTTGAGATGACAGATGGTAAAATCAGGAGAAGTGACGAGGAAGAGAAATGCAACTCGACAGCAAAAATGGGGATGACAGAAAGGGGGAAATACTGAGCAAGAGGAGCGAGAATTGAGAGAGCTGCTGGCTGCTCAGTACATCTGTTTCTGAATGAAAGCAGGCACAGCAGAGAGGGGAGGGAGGGACGAACGAGAGAGAGAGAAAGACAGAAAAGATTGATTTGATGTCTCAGCAAATTTGAAATAAGTGGAAATGAGCTTTGCTCGTTACATAATAAGAGCCACAGGACATGAAAGTGTTTCAGTGTGTCTTTATTCTAAACCGTCTGGATATGAAATCTTTTTTATTTAACATTGTTATATGTATGCCAGTGAAACAAGCCTCAGTTGTTCTGCCAGTGAAGCTGTGTTGCATTTATATCAGAGAAGAAAGCACTGAGAAGATGCGCCAAGAGAGGGAGGGAGAGAAAGAGGGTGATAACTGGAGTAGATTAGACAGATTAGACAAGACTAGGGAGAAGTAAGAGTCCATTTTGCAAGTTATTTAAACTAAATTATAGATGGAAATACGTCTGTGTAAGAAAGAGAGAATCACTGTGTATTTATAGCACAGTTTGGCTGCGTGCTGCGGCTATTTACAGTGAAGTGAGCATGTGTGTCAGTGATCAATAAGCAAATTAGGACAGAGAGCTTTTATGATCTAATGGAAAAACAACTTTTATCAGCTCGGCTGTGGGTCGAGAGAGAGGGGTTCACTTTGCAGGAAAAAGTGTGTGCATGCGACTCGTATTAATCACATTGCAGGGACAAAAATATTTTAACATTATGGGGACTCATCTCCCATTTGAGGACAAAAAGCAGGTCCCCACAATGTTACATTTTAGAGTTAAGAGTTGGTTTTTGGTTTAAGTTAGGGTAAGTCTCCAGGGAATTAATTATGTCAGTGCAATGTCCTCATAAGTGACAAAACTTTGTACATTTATTTTTTGTGAGACTTTTAATGGCTGGTTCTCTTATTGAAGGTGTTTGAGGATTACAACTTGCTTATGGAGTCAAAGTTAGATTTAGGGTAAGAGCTGGGTTTAAGTAGTTATGATGGTTAAGGTTTGGGTTTACATCAGTAAAAGGTCCTCACAAGTATAGAGGTACAAATGTGTGTGTGTGTGTGTGTGTGTACCAGCACTGATCGGACTCAGAGGTTGACGTTCACAGCTTTTCTCACCTTTAGACAGTAATTAGGACGGGCATGTGTGTAATGTCCTGCACACATGAATTTATGGTAACTGCCTTGTCCGGCATGTGTCATAAGTTTACTATTAGAGCTGATGTGCCTTCAAGGGAGCTATTAAGGCAGTTTAGACGACTGCTTTGTTCAAAGTGTGTCCAATGTAGGCGGAGACACCGTGATTTATGATGAATCGTGATAGCGGCTGGATTTAAAGAACAGGTTGGACACCTGGCAGTAATTTTCATCAATTTGTTTTGCTGTGTATGTTTAAGTCACAGTGGCCCTGTGCTTGTGTGTGTGTTTGTTATGTGCTCTCTTTGGGTGTGTATATGGCGCCCTAATGTACTGTGTCACTGTCCCGGTGTACCAGATGGCGCTGATGTTGGCGTCTAAGACAGAGCGGGCGGTGTTGCTTCCCTGTCACTCCGGCCAGTACACCAACGATGGAGAGTGCTGCAGGGAGTGCCCACCTGGAGAGGGAGTGGTGAAGAAATGCGGCGCGACTCAGACTGTCTGCGCCCAGTGTTTGGACAGTGAGTAGAGGTTTTTTATTGCATGCATCTTCTTCAGGAGCAATTTGAGCAAATTAAAACTGCAAACTACATTTGCTCATTAACTAAAACATTCTGGACTCATCCTTTCTTTTATTCTGATCAAATTAAAGAAAAAACATTGGCACCGCTTTCTAATAAGATACCCATTATAAAGGGTTCATAAGTTGTAAAAAATGACTTTATGCGTAATAAATAATTTACTACTGCTTTATAGATCAGCCAATACAAACAGCTTCTGGGTTGCCAGGTTGTGAAAAAAATCACTTTGGCCTACCTTCTGGAAAAAGGCTTCTGGACAATTTATTAAAATTTACAACTGCATACTCGATGGAATATTGTAAAAGCTTTCTATTAATAACTTATTATTTATAACCATACACCCATGAGCATTATTACCAAATAAAAGGACAGGATAAACACAAGCCAAAGGAATGAATCAGACCCTAAAGAGTAGCTGTTAGCTGTTAGTTACAACTCGCAAACCTTGTTAGAAATTGGTTTTTATCATTTTCTCATTCACCACTTGTGGTGTTCAAAGCATTGAAAAATTACCCTCTTCAGAGATCAAACAGCAACATGTCTTTACACAAAGTCCAAACACCTCAATGTTACCAGAAAATAGTTTTCATATTGGGAATGTGGTTCCAATAAAGACAGTTCACTGCATGGTCAAAATAAGTTTTTTTTTGTGATTAACCCTAAAATAGGCTAACGATTCTAACACTTTTAACCCAAAATGCTAATACTTGACTTTACAGAAACTCTTCTTCCTGAAATGTGTCAGATGGAAGAAGATTAAATCTGGAAACGATCAAAATCTAATATATACACATGTAAACTGTTGCACAGCTGCAGAAGTGTCATCACCAGCACTACACACGCTCATACCCGATAAATGCAAAGTTTCTACAATTACATCATCTTTATTTATACATCCACATTCATTTTCCACATTTTTAATGGCAGCTTGGACTCTGAACTCCAAACAAAAAGAACCTCAAAAACAAAACAAACTGTTATCGTCTAATTTGTTCATTTGTATGAAGCGTCTACTTTGCCTTTATCAAGTGTCCTGAGAAATAAGGCAGGGATTCATATGTTTGATGCTTGTAAGTGGGTCCAAATGTGTTCGCTTACAGCTCAGCTCAGGCTGTGAACCATTAGTACTCACTCTACAGACCAGAGCTGGGAGAGGTGCCAACACCGCAACATCACGGAGAAGAAGAAGAGCTGTTGCTGCAAACGAATATGTTCCTCTAGATTTCGGGGTCTTTCTGCATCACGCCCCTGCAGCAGCTCTCTTTGCCCTTTAAGATGTTGGTCTGTACTCTTTGTCAGAGCGCCAAGTAAACGTCAAAGTATAGGTCACAAGCACCACTGCATAGTACAGGAGGAGCTGCAGAATTACGACAAGACACATGTATCACACCTGCTGGTTTGAGTCTCTGCAGTGTAACTGTTGTGTGTTTTTTGATACTTTCCATTATATTGATCAGTAAATAATCATCTGGTGGCGGGGTACTTTCCATGAGGAAGTGAAACTTTAAAGCCAGACTGTATAATAGCTGGCTATGATTATATGAAAGGTCATTTCGTTGGAAATTCTGTATTAAAAGATTATTGTGATTACTTATTAAAGACCATATGGCCATTTATTTTTAATATTACAGAAAACAGGTTTTTAAATAACTGTATTCTGATAGTCCCTTGTTGAATCAGTGGCGATCATTTAAAGGTCATTGATGACTATGAATTTATATTTTAATTGTATTTTAATTGTATTTTAACTTAGTGTTACAGGAAAGCAAGGTGGAGTCTACAAATAGGCTCCACAATGTGTGATAAACAGAGTATATAAAAAGTCTGTTAGCTTGTCAGTCAGTGCCTGGTTCCATGGATCCAGCCTCGATTCACTGTGTTATGCTAATGACTCAGTAAATCTATTTTCACTTTGAACTCTGCCAGATTCAGCGTGTTTCTTTAGTGTTTGGCTTATTTGATTTTTGATATGTTGGAGAAGACCTGAGGACTTCATTGGCCCAGCTGCAGGTTTTTCCTCCTCATTTAAAATGCACATGCAAATTGTGATGGTTTGACACAGAGCAGAAATCCAAATTTAGCCCAGTTTAGACATTTAGTCAGGGTGCACTCTTGGTTGAACATTGATTGATTGCATTAATCTTTTCAGACATCACATGTAAACACTGCCAAATGGTGCCTGTAAACAAGAACTGCTGAGCAAAAATAAATTGAACACCAAAACCTTAATAATTCTTGAGGAATGCTTGCAGACTGGCAGGAATGCTTTTTGTCCAAAGATAATTGATACTTTTTGATTATCCTTGAACTCATGAACTTTTCGCACAACAGATGTTAATCTCTGTGTTACATTATGTTATAAAGAATCTCAAGTCTGACTGATTTCACCCTTTTGAAGTTGTTATTCTTTGCCTCAAGGAACTCCAGAGCTACAGCACTGGGTACAGGGGCAGGGAGCCAATTCCCTACATCTAGTGTGCGACAGTGACATAGGGTTAAAGAAAAAAGCACAAAGCAGTGTGAGTTAATTTCACATAAACCCACTCTGTCAAACAAAGTCTATGTTTGAAAAGGTAGGGGGAATGAAATGGACCAAAAATGTGCGAAAAATAAGAGAAATAAAATGGACTTTTCATGCTTTTGTATCAACATTGTTAATAACCCAGTCACACCAGTAGATGGAGAGTGAGCAGGGTAACTACCGTAATGGTCACCAGCAAACAATGCATATGATAGACTGGAGCAGGAAATTGGATTAGTGAATCTAAGAGGTGCCTGGAGTCTGTAGAGGAACACGTAGCAGCTTCATGAGCGTCTGGACTTTATCTTTGCTTTGACGTCATGAAGAATTTGTGTTGCGCGTCATATTCCTTTTCATATTCCCGCTGTAAACGGCTGGCAGACGATGCGTGGATGTTAAACCGCAAATGATGTGCGTTTTTTTTTTGTCCCCTACAGCCCCCTTTTTTCCTCCACACCAGCGAATCCCATCAAGTCTTGTCGTGTCTCCTCTCTTTTCTTCAGCATTCCCCCCACCTCCTCCTCCTCCTCCTCCCTGTTGCTATGACTCATCGTCTGTATTAGTGGATAAAATGGTATTAGAGAGCCAGGCACCAAAGGGCGCGATCTGCTCATTCATCATGCATACTGTTACATCAATGCATCTTCACTCATTTGATCCAGCTAATTAAACCATATTGAAAAGCCTATTGTGCCTCTAACAGTGAACAATTATCTTGCTCTGCAATACAGGAGCGTTACTCACCACTGATAAACACTCAACAATTAAGTTCAAATACCCAGGAGGTTACACTCAATTTCCGGTGCAAGTGCATTTTCATCATTTTCAATATTGTTTTAGTTTCAGCAGATAAAACCTTAATGTACCTAAAGCCCAAAGGACCACGTACACTAAAATAAGGCAGAGTGGGATTTACATGGACGTTAGAGGCTGAAACAATGACCTTACCTGAAAAACTAAAGCTATAAATACATTTTAGGTGACTTTCTAAGTGCAGACCTGAATAATTGAAGAGTAAAGTGCAACACCTCCATTTGCTGTTTCATGGTAAATATGGGTGAATCTTTATTTACCACGACTCCCCTTAATTCCCCACTTCCTGTCAGTGTAAGCCCCCTCCCTTCATGGCCTCACGATCTCGGCTTGGGACGAGTGCCAGCGTCAGCAGCGCTGAAATATTTATCAGTCTCCTCCACTTTTTCTCTGCTGTCATGGGAGACGAGACAAGCGGACCTGCCTCACTTAGTGAACCATTCAGAAAAACTTGCCCTGCAAACTGACTGAAGATCTGAGAGAAAAAAGGCAGAACCTCACGAGTCAATGTAGCGTTTAAGAGGAGAGCCCTGCTGGCCGGCTGGACCGGGGCTCACTGGGGATTTAAGGAGGAAGGAAAGTAGAATCACAGCCTCGTCTAATGAAGGCTGAAACAGAGCGTCAAGAATCACTTCCAACTTTGGATCATAAGGGATGAAGAAAGGGGAAATGGAGATTTTCTCCTGGCAGATTGGCTGTGGTCATGGCAAAGGAAGCTTCTTCACTACAAGGCAAAAAAAGAGAAAAGCTTGGTAGCGCAGAATGTAAGAGTAACTGTTGATTGTTAAATTACAACTTGCCTCCTTTGGTCTCCTAATAATAGGTTTGGTAATATCCTAAAACACCGGTTTCTCATCTGGAGGGAAGCTAAGTGGACCAATGAAGCAGAGCGATAATTACTCACAGAAATGTTTCATGTTTAAAGAGACAAACAAAGCCGTCACACAGCTTTCCAAATGATCACTGATCCACAGTCAGCGAAGGGTCAGTGGTTCTGGTGGGAAGGAAATGGCCTCTCCGCTGAATCTTGGACCCTGACACACTGCGGAGTGGGAGAGATGGCTGTCCTCGCTAAAAGCTTACACCTAAAGTGCTGATTGTGAAGATCATCGGGCAGTTTCAAGGCCGTCCAGGGCTACATTATTGATGACACTAATGGGGCCGAAACACATCAGTGTTTCAAGGGGGGTCTTCACGGGCTGAAGTGGCACATTTTAAGTGCATCATCCCCCCCGTACACGGCCCCATCTCCCTTTTACCAACGGCCGTCTCTATTGCTGAACATGAAAACTCAGATCGCTGAGCTGCACTGATCATCGCTCAATTGGGGACAATTAGAAAGAAAATCATATTTTATTAAAGAAGACACTCTCAACCTGATTCCTGATGGCCTTTTACTTTCCTCTTTTAGCCCCCTTGAGTGTCTCACAATCAGATGAAAGCACCGACACATAAATTGGACACACACACACACACACTCCTTTCCTGTTTCTGTTGAGCACTCGGTGCATATGGTCACATTTAGACGTGTTTACACACACCAGAACTGCAAAGGGGCTCATGCATGCAAGTTAAAATTAGCGAGGAAGCCTGCGCGCTGTGGGATAATTGAAATGAATGAGGAGAGCTTTACCGGTTGAGCCTGACTGCAAAGAAAACAACGGTTTCAGCCTCACAAATTCAAATAATCGTTTACCTCTGAGGTCTGTTATTTGTCCAGGTCGGGATCGCTTAGTCAGTGTCATTCGCCTCTATCCCTTCTGCCTCCAGACAGTAATGAGAGCAAGGGGTGATGACAGATAGAGAAAAGAAAAAACACTGAATCTGATGGTGTGTGTGTCTATCTGAGACGGAAACTGAGCTAACTTACATCCCCTACTGCCCCATTTCCTCTGACCCTTCCCCTTTCGAGTCGTACATCAGCACTTCCTCAACACTTTGATGGCTAAATCATGTCTGGAGCTTTTTTAGACAGAAGTTGCGCACCGGACCACCCTCAAAGACTGTTTCTGGTTGCTTTGCGTCAAACGGTCTTGAGCAAATCGACCGGCCACTCCTGCAGGGCTTGTTGATCTCTCTCCTTACCTGTCTCTATATCATTACCTCTGTCTGCTCCACTCTGTCTGCCTGTATAATGTGACAGCCTTCATCGTCGGCTTCTTAGCTGCACTGCTGTTTACAAGGTGTTTAGAGCTTCAGTCTGTACCGGTGTTTACGTGCCAGACAACGCAACGCAAGCACTGAGACATTGCTGCAGGGCTTTTCACACTGACAATGTGCTGTTGCTCAACATGGCACCCACATATGCAGTTAAGAGTTTTGCACATCCACACAGCTATGCGGCTTTATTTACAGTTACACCCACAATTTTGTTGGAAGACAGGGAACATGTAACCACCGAGGAGATTTTTACCATCGTTAACTTGTCACATACTATTTGTTTTGTGAAATCAAGAGAGAAACAGGCAATCTCTGGTGTTAATTATAGTTTACAAAAGCTGTTTGGACATGCATTCTTCTCTCATAATCTCATGTTATGAAACCATTTTGCTGCATGGATGCAAAACCTCCAGCTGCACCTTGCCACCCCTCAAATGTTCTCCGAATGGCAGCGGGGATTAAAACGTCACACATTGTGCCTTTTCTGTCTGAAACTGCAGCTCTTGCAAGGTGACCGCTCTCATGTTAACCGCCACACACACACACACACACACACACAAAAAGTAAAATGGGATTTGGAGAACAGTGAAGCAGCGTCTGTAGTGAATCTGAGCTGTTTTCCCTGTCAGCGTCTCCACTACACTCCCATCTCATTCAGCCACTAAAACACACTCGTAGAACACACACACACACACACACACACACACACACACACACACACACACTGTCTCTCTGTATGCATAATTCAGCAGGCATCCAATTATATCTGAAAATAATTCTATATGAACATGCAATATTAATAGATTACTTTGTGCCCCTAGGAACTCTCCTTGTAAGAATAAGCTAATTTGAGGTCATCACTTCCTTGGAGATGAACTTTCCCGAATCCTTCCCGACGCAAACCTTCCTAGAGAGCAAGTCTAAAGTGTGTGAAGTAATTGAAAAGCGGCAGGCAATTAGTCAGCGCAGCTTTTACCTCATTCTGTTCAACACTGTTGTACTCAACTGCTATCTCTTTTGCTCACAACTCTAAAAAAAATCAATATGATGCGATGGAGTTGTCCCTTAAAATCGGTGTCTTTTGGAAACATGCTGATTATTAGGGAAGAGATCTTTTGTTTCTGTCCTACCAGAAAGAGTCAGGCATAGTCAATTTGTAGAACAACCTTCGTCTGGCTCAGCAGTCTAAACCCTGTGGAGTTTTAGCAAATGTTTGACACAAACCAGAAATTACACACATTTTAGCCACACTAATGGCGTCGCTCTAGGGATGATTGGCCCACCACTTTGGTGGATGGAATAAAATTTTTGTACAGATATTTATGGTCCCCGGAGAATGAATCCTACTGACTTTACTGATCCTCTGACTTTTCTTCTAGCACCACCAGTACACTTTGTTTTATGGCCAAATATCAAAACTAATTTCCATCAGACTCAGCTCTAGTTTGTGTTTAGTGATTATCTAATGTTAGCATGCTAACACACTAAACTATGATGGTGAACATGGTAAATATTATACCTGCTGAACATCAACATTAGCCTTGTCTTTATAAGCATGTAACTGTTCTAATGTTAGCATTAAGCTTACAGAGCTGTAAGTGTGGCTTTAGACTTTCAGTCTTGTTAAAATATCTCTTTAACTGTATATTTATTCACACACATAACTTATGGATGTCCTGACACTGATATTTTTACCTTGTATTAGTGATCACACTCCAGATGATCATGGGAATCATGTGTAGCATGGGGATTCTCACATTTATCTTACTTTTCAACTAAATAAAATTGTGCTCTGTATCCTTTAAAATACAGATTAATTGAATAGTCAGTCAAGTTTTCCCTCCATAAAAGAACGGCTCTGGCTTGTGGAAAAGTTTCATTAACAGGCGTTTAGGTTGGCTCCTCGGCTCTTTGGCTCCTTCTGTCTCTTGAAAATGTCCACTTATAAGTTTCAAGCATAAAGTTGACATGTGCTACAGTAAAACTTCATACTCAATATTCTTTGTTCAACCTGTACTGAAAAATACTCACACATTAAGCAAAGTTAAAGACTAGTGTTGCTCCATAGCATCCAAACTGACGAACAAAAACAGACAAAATGATTTAAATATTAACCAATCAGAAGCAGGAACTGTTTGAGGTCGTTTTCCTTCATAAATATTTTACAATGGAGCAATAGACCTAATTAAAAATAGAATTTCTTGTTTGGCTCTAACAACTGTAGATTTATAGACACAATATAATGAGTCCATTTTATAATTAGCAATGCATTAATTATAATACATTATATCATGGTAACCCCAAATTTCAGATGAATTTACATTAAGCAAAGAGAATAAACTATTAGCAAACATTTTGCACAAATTCAATTAAAGCACCTTAGAAATACCACATTGACTCGTCTGTAAAACTCTCTAAAGTGTCTCATTTTAACTATTGTGATCACTTGATAAGTGTTAAAGATAGGTCTCCATCATCTGTGCGTCAGTTTAAGCGTGTGGATGCACCTGAGCTGCACTCTGCGTGTATGACTGAGATTAAAGCAGTTTCCTCAGTGCAGCACAAACACATCGGGATCGATATCGTAATGAGCACAGCAGGCTTTTGACTCGCTCCACAACAAGAGCACCTTTCTTGTCCCGGAGCACAAATCACTAAGAGCCCAGTGGATCAATGTGTCCTCCCTTCTAATGAATGTGCAGTAAACATGATTAATGTCATTAGACTCAGTGTTTATCCCTCTGTTTATCTCCTCATATTTCCTGCTCTCTCCATCTTCTAACCTCCTTTACTCTTTGCCCCCTCTCCCATTTCCCCTTTCTCCTCTTTCTGTCTCGTCTCGTCTCTTTTGACCTGTCCTCTCATCTGCAGGTGAGACCTACTCCGAGATATACAGTCACACAGAGGAGTGCAAGCCTTGTACTCAGTGTACAGGTCTGATGCGGATGGAGACGCCCTGCACCGACTCCAACGACGCCATCTGCGTCTGCAACTACAACTTCTACTTTAATACGATATCCGGCCGCTGCGAGCCGTGTACGGTGTGCCCTGTAGGTAAAGGCGTGTACGCGCACTGCGAACATGATCACGACACGATGTGTGAGGAATGTGTGGACTATACCTTCTCCGATCGGGAAAGCTCCCTTGACCCCTGCCTGCCCTGCACCATCTGTGACGAGGACACGGAGATACAGCTGGCTCTTTGCATCTCCACCAGTGACTCTGTCTGTCACAGTAAGTCTTCCACACACGCTCTCATACATGTAGTTGTAGTAATGCTGTGTGAAATGTGTTGTGACGGGCAATGAGGGAGGCGACGAGCTACAGACAATGAGAGCGGTGAGGGGAAACAGTTCTCATGTCATTTCTCGCGTGTGTTTTCGTGGCAAAACGTAGTTTGGAGACCAGGCAGACTCGTCTCCTGGTGAAAGATCTTGTAATGTGTGACCTCCTGTCGCCGATCAGTCATGTAGTGTGCAAACCACAACTACTTCAAGATTCCTGATTACAAGACAGAAAGTTGTGTAGTGCGAACAGTACAGCAATCTGACGACTTGACGAGTAATTACCTGAACAAATCATTGCTGCCTTTTCATTTTTGATCCATTTCACGTCCACATTGACTTATTAGAAACAAAGCGAGAGGTGTAAACATGACGTGATACGACTGACAAGTAACTAATTTATTTGACAGATTTGGTGACTGTCATTGTGGATCTTCAGCATCACGTGATCAGTCAATTAACAGAAAAATAATTGGCAAAAATTCCAAACATCCTCTTCTACCAGCTTCCAAATTCTGAAGTAGGGCTGCAACTAATGATTATTTTCATCACGATTCATCTGCCAATTATTTTTTACTGTTCAATTAATCATGTTGTGCATAAAATGTAAGAAGATTTTGAAAAATTATTCTTCATTATTTTATGTTTTTGTAAAACAAATATCTTTGATACAGGTTTTAGCCTGTTGGTTGGAGAAAACAAGTGTTTGCTTAAGTCTTTAGGAAATTATGATTTTGAGAAATTGCTATTTTTACCTTATACATTACGCCATAAATAATGACAGACAGCCAGAAACAGGACAAAAAGGAATAGTCTTATATAGTTATATTATGGGGGGGGGGGATAGTTAGGTTTAATATTAGTTGAGCTTCAGAAGTCATGCTTCGTGCGTCGTGTTCGCACTACAAACAAACCACATCAGAATTTGCTTTGAAACAGACCAAGACGACTCTTTTTTTAGCTGAAATAAACACGCCAGTTTGTTTGAACCCCACCAACAGATTAGGTGTGAAAGCTGCCTTACTAAAGAACAAGAATAGTTCCAGACTACATACTGCACACTGGCTACCAGTCATATTCAAAGCTGTGCTGGAGGCATCATAAATATCTAGTAAGCCAGCAGGGGCAACTTCCACATGTGTGTCTGGGAGCAGGCGGGAGCAGGCGGGGGCAGAGGTCAGCCCTGGTCAGATTTTGAAATGGCAGGAAGTTGAAAGCTTTAGCATTAAAAGGTCAAAGACTACTACAGTGTCAACACATTAGACAATGAATAATCTGCTCTCCCACAAAGCAGAAGGCAGCGGTGGAGGAGCAGAGTTGAGCTCTTGTATCTCAGAGTAAAGGCAGCTTGTATGCAAGGAAGCTGTAAATTCACCAGGGCCGGATGAGGCATGACAACCTCATCAGGGGGGTACAAGGCTCAAATCTGGCAGTTAGGCAGTCTGGATGGCATTGTTCTCAGTTCCCCTGATATCTTTTTTCAAAGCAATATAAGATGAGAGAGGACTGGAAAGTAGACTTGACATATTCAGTAGTCACAACAAAAACAACCTCTTCTCAACAGCAGACACTGGCTGTGATTTCAGAAGAAGTTTGTGGTCACGGTCTGTTCTTAGGAAATTCTCTACCAAGTAACTTTGACCAAAGTTGTGGAGTGATTGAATGCTTCAAAGAAAGCTCTCAATAGCGGGAATACTTGCTAATGCGGGGCCTTTTTAATCGATCTTCTGAATGCATTATCATTTTTAAATGAACATTTTAATGATATCATTAGAGATTTAGACTTGAGTTGCAATATGTCTCTTTGGAAAGCTGACTTGGTTGAGATTTCATGGATTTCATGGCTCCAGATGCTGGCAGGGATTTGGATCTACCAAGTTAATGAACCTCAAAAATCTGCCATCACCCTATTGTAGTACAGTGGATATGCTAGCACCTTATTGAGGGTCTAAATTCCTCTTTTAATAGGCAGCAATAGCACTGACAGGCAGTGGAGAAATGGACTGGGGAAAGATGAAAGCAGGGAAGGTAGATAAGATGGAAGAAGGGCTAATAACACAGATGATGACTTACCACATTTCCTTCCATAAGTGCCAAACACCATCAAAAATGCTACATTTAGCTTTTTACTATCAATAAATCATCACCACAGTCATTTTGAACACAAATAAGACCATCAAACATTGGCCTCTGCTTAGCTCTCTATGGCATTTTATACTGTGTCATTGGGTTGGATTGATTTAGATCACTTAACATCAATTAATGGCACGAAACAGGCTGAAGGTGATGTTCCACCAACAAAAATGGAGATAGTGTTTTTAGTTGTTGCAGTTTTTAGCTACGCTAGAAGCTTTGTCTTTCCACCACTTTGGTCCAGACTAAAACATCTCAACAACTATTGGCTGGATTGCCATAAAACTTCCACATGTGATGAATCCCTCTGACTTTGGAAAGCCCCGACTTTTCCTGAAGTGCCACCAGCAGGTTGGCATTTGTGGTTTTTAGTGAAATGTCTCATAAACTTTTGAATAGATTGCCACAAAATATGACACAGACATTCATGTTTGTCTCAAGATGATCTTTGGTGATCCCTCCACTTTTTATCTAGCACCAAATTTTAATTTAATTACCAAAATTAGTGACATTCCCATCATCCTAAATTGTACTTTGTCTTTTCTACTATTTGCTATTGGTAGCATGCTAACATGCTAAACTAAGATGGTTAACAAGGTAAATGTTATATCTGCTAAACATCATTAATATTCACTGTGAGCATGCTGATGTTAGCATTTAGCTAACATTCAGCACTATATAATACATAATGACTACATAATGATGATGCAAAAGTAAAAAAAATGTTCATTGCACCAGCCAATGTCCACATCTGTGCCCTTACACTCAAAGTTCAGACTTGTTGACTTTTCCATCATAAAGAATAATTTTTCATCCATCCATCAGTAGTTAACATTTCTGAATCAGGCACCAAGTCTGACATTTGAAGCCTGAAGGAAGATTTCACTCACATTGGAAGCGAGTGTGGATACCTAATTTGACATGCGGCAAGAGTGAAGTGCTTCTTGAAAATTCTGCCTTTATCCACTAGACCCCAGATTCAACAAATATCCAGCCAAAACTGTACTCTCATATAATCGAGACTTGTCGTTCCTCAGCAAGCACGGAGAAAGCCTTTAAAACAAACCCATATGCCCCCTTAAACACCCAAAATATCCATTTTAGATCAGATGTACAGTAAGATAATACAATATCTACAGCTTTGTGCTGCCCATTTAGCGCCCACCCATGCAGCTGGTCTCACCTTTGACCTGCCATGTCCTGAGCGATGGTGTTGAAGCAGCAGCAGTGGTGGTGACTGGAGATGGCGTGATAAGTGACCTTGTGGGACATCCTGGAGAGCCCTGTCATATAGCACCAGTGGGCCTGTGGGTAATGGCTGTTGTCACATGTGATCATGATGATGTTTCCAGGCTTTCCATGGTTGGTTGTGTATGATGTATGCACAGATATGTTCTCTGCAGCAAACAGGAAGCTGCCTTGCCGCAATTCTCGTCCTATCTGTGTCCTCTTATCTTTTTATGAGAGGAAAATATGTTTTTAATTCAATCCTGCTCTTCTGTACATGGTAAAGAAGATTTGATTGGGGGGGATTTTCAATTCCTCAAATTCCCACTTCATACCCAGCTGTCACCAAGTGTCAATTTACAAGATACAATGACTGAAACAGAAAGAGAGGGAGAGAAAGAAACAGAAATGAAAACAGGCAGAGAGAGCTGCAGCATATGTGCTGTGCTGGTATTCTATGCAGAGGGGTCGATACGAGTCCTGGGATTTCTTCTGCTCATGCTCAGGTTTCGCTGAGTGACCTCTATGAGCACCCACACTCGACTGCAGGACACGCACGCACACACACACACACACACACACACACACACACACACACACACACACACACACACACACACACACACACACACACACACTCGCAAGCTTAATCCTCTCCAGCTTCAGACACACAAACACTTTTTATGAGCATCCAAAATCAATACAGCTGATAGCGGGCTAATAAGGCACATGCACGCTCTTCCCCTTGCCAAGCACATTTTAACTCCTACACTTTTCATTAAACTCCGGACACCGCACACATGTGAAACTGTTTGATCTGAAATTGAAAACACCTCCTGCATCTTTTGTTGACAGTTTCCGTCCGTTTGGCCTCGCTGGAGCTTATTTTTTCTCCTCCAAAAAGGTGCTGCTCAGTTTTCAGTTGAGTAGATTTGCATTAAATGTCAAAGTGTTGAGCGTCTGTTCGAGTGTTTGTCCTGGAGAAAAAGAGTGGGAAAGATTATAAAAACAGATAAAGGCAGACTACTTTTTTTCCCCTCTTTTTTATTACCCCTCTCATCCCTCCCCTCCCTTCATTTGCTCTCTCCATCTCTTCCCACAGTGGCCCTTGAGTGGCTGGGCTAGCGGAGCGGTGGAAGGTGGCCAGTGTGCATTCAGTGCCTTCACCGCTGCAGTATAATTACTCCTGCTAATCAGAGCACTTTACAGCAGCTTCTCTGTTCATCTGCACCCCCTCCTCACTCTCTCCTAACACTCTGCCTCTCTGTCTACCCTCCCCTCCACTCTCCCTATTAACCCTCCCTAGCAGAAGACAGAGTGCTCACTTGAATAATTTGTAGTACGTGTGTGTGTGTGTGTGTGTGTGATGGATGTGTGCGCGTCAGGCGACAAACACAGAGGAAGATTGAGATAGAGGCAGCGCTGAGACAGAGGGAGAGTGTTTGGCAGCTGATAAAGAGGTCATTGTGCATGTGCTGCGCCTGATAGTTGCTCATCTCCACCCTGAACTGGCAGCAACCAAGACTTCAACCTCTGCACAAGACCCTGGGGTTAACTTCACCATAAAGATCTCAATGGTTCATAAAAATTAAATCTTTTTTCTCTCCCCTCTCGTCCACACCCGGCTAATAAACACATCTCCCTGCGCACACACTGCCATACTTGTAAAATCCCGGGCTATAGCTTTATTTTGTTTCATGAGTGTTTTAAACCCACTGAAGCCAAAATGAAACTGTAAAAACACCACTGCCGCCTTTAAGCTCCCGTTCTGTTCCAGCTAAGGTATGCAGCCTCTGGAGCCCTTTGGTGTACAGCCAGCCGTGTTTTCTACATCAGCCCAGAGAAATAGAGGGAAAGAAGGGGGAGTAACAATTAAGATGTAGTATACTTGAGCTGTAACCGCTCTCTGCGTTGAATTAGCGTTATGTGAAGCAGACTCCCAGGAGAGCTGTCATCTGGGCCCAGAATGAGAGGGACAATGTACAGCGAGTGCTGAGATGCAACTGATGCATGTATATGTATGCATGGAGGGAGCATTCGTTGCGCCAAAGAAGGCGCTTACAGTTGTGCAGAATGAGTGATAGCCCGGTCTGGTGAAGGAAAGGCAAACTGTATATAAAGCCAGACCGTCTGCACACTTTCACTCACTTTCACACCTTCCATTCACATTTATTCTATTTGCCAGCTCGTGTTGCATTGCTAATACCATTAGCCAGCCCTGCATTAACTGGATGATGTATGGCGGAGCTGAGGAAACCTGACTACATCCCAGGAAAGGTCAAGAATCGCATGTAATACAGACACCAGCGTTCCCTCCTTTTAGACAGATCCAAATCAATAGCAGCACTTTAAATAGGCCTCTGCATTCTGTGTTTCTAAGTATGGCATGCACATGTGCTGTTTTTTTTTCTATCTGTGAAAGATATTTTCAAACATTTCAGTAAACCAATCCTCCCCACAGGAGGTAGGAATGCCCCGTCATCACCGTGCACGCAGACAGACCAATGTAGACTCTTAAGTTTTTTCAAATACGTCCACATAAGTTGCCCATCAATGTCCCATCGGACTATTAAAGGGAGAAACCGTGTGTAAATTATGCAACAAATCAATGTGGAGAAACTTGATTATGTGCCATGTCAGTGAAAAGAGAATACCGTATTATTTGTAGACAGCGTTTGGCTGTGATGGTCCACTGATTTTTTTTTCATCTGACCGCATCAGAGGTCACACCAAATTTTTGGTTTGGTTTTTCTTCCTAAAATTCCACATTTACATTTTTACATTTTTGTCATTTGGCAGTTGCTTTTATCCAAAGCAACTTAAAGCAAGGCAAGACAATCAATCATCAGACTCAAAAGAGCCGTGGTACAAATGTTTAGGTACGAGTGCGATGAGAAGGAGTGCTAGACTTAAGTTATTAAAAAAAAAAAATTAAAAGTAAGAAAAAAGTACATATAAGGGAAAAATTGAACTTTTGAGGAGAGAGATGCTAATGCTGAAGCATCTGGAATAAACTCATAGGGACATCATGTACCACCATTTACATCATGTACAAAAACAAGGTGACAACTTTTAAAAGTAATACTAATTTAGGTTTTTAGGTGATAGTTTTGGTTTTATTTGCTCAGGATTGCAGATATCTGTCTCAACAAATATCTATAGATTATGCCACAACCACAAAACAAAGGAATGAAATGTTAGGAGCTCAAAAATGGGTTGAATTTTAAAATGTAATTTTTTAAAAGGCTGTTAGCACCACAAATGAAATTGTAATTGTAAATTATAAATTCAAGTGTAATGGGGTGGAAGAAGACAATCAGAGACGGAGATCTGAAGTCCTGCACAAAAATGTTATTTGTATTTTAGGTGAACTAACCCTTTAAAACATTGTCCTTTGGGCCAGTTTAACTTATCAATATATTAACATAATTTAAAGTATATAAATTGAGTATGAATAATGTATATACAGTAAATATATGCCTTTTTGTGAAACATTGACAACAATAACCTTGATATGAGTAATAATTGTGTGAATTTTCAGGTAAACTGAATGAATCAGCAATGCAGAATAAAAGCGGAATCAAGTTACAGGCAACCAGTTAGTGATCTGATTCACTTACTTTAATGATTGTACTGGCTTACCCGTACTTTGGTTTTTATACCCCCTAAAAAACTGAACAATTGTGAAATAGGACGACCCCTAAAGTATTTGAGATCGAGCATCACAGTCTTTGGCCTTGAAGGAAGCCTCAGGGGTCTCTACAGGGTTAATCCTGTGTGCGCCAGTATGAAGCTAATGAGGAGCAGCCTGAGGTTCTGCTGGGAATTACAGACTCAGATCTGAACCAGACTGCACATTCTCCATCCCCACCAGGCTGCTGAGCTCAGGGGAGTTTTGGTTTTGGCTGGACAACAAGCCCTCCCCTCGGCTTGCCGTACCAATGCTTTTCCATATAGAAGCATAATGTGACAAAACTGTTAGGGGAGGTTTGGTGGATAAACTGTGTTTTCAGGATCAGTCGTGCCCATCAAAGTGGGCAACATGGAAACCTACACTGAGTCATTAATTGAGCTCACAAAGAAAGAGGAAAGAGGACAATTTATGAAAATGACTCTTCTTTTCAGGCTTAGCTTTGATGGAAACCAGACCCATCCAGTAGCAGAGCTTTCCTGCCTCTCTGGTCTCAGCAAAGGCTACACTGATGACCTCCCCAAAGCCCCTGACTTTGTTCAACATGGATCCATATGGCCTTAATGTCATGCAGTGAGCAGAGATCATAGAAGGGGACGTAGTGAGAAGAGACTTGGCGTGCAGGGCCCGGGCCTGGTGTGGGGTGGGCTGGTGGGCGACAGATATGTGCCCCCCTCGTCGAGGAACATTCCTTCTCTTTCTGCACACAGCATCTCAGCCAGAACCCATCTGTCTATCAGAAACAGCTGCCGCATGTGTGCAGCGTATCAGACATCTGGTTGGGGACTTGGTGACTACACTCCAGCAAACAAGCTCTCAGTGAAGATGTGAAAGTGCCTCGTCACGATTGGGATTTCTTTTTTCTTTGTCATTGCAGTTAAAGTCATATCTGTGCGTGTTTCTTGTCTCACAGATGCTCCTTTCTCTCATTTGCTTACATACAGATCCTCTCCTCCCCACATATATCTCTTCAACCTCCGACATGGCTCCAACTCCACCCTCCTTCACCAATTACTTCCTCCCCGACGGCTCCGAAAGCCCATTGCCGGGAGGAGAGACGACCACGTCAAGCGCCGGCTCTCCTCGCTTCCTTGGCCATGGCCTCAACGAAAACCTCATCCCCATCTACTGCTCCATCCTGGCTGCTGTGGTGGTGGGGCTGGTGGCTTACATCGTTTTTAAGAGGTCAGTTGGAAGAAAAGAGTGAGATGATGTGGTTAAATACATTAGCACAATTTGCTTTTGCACCTCAATATAATATAGGACAGATAGGGCGAACAGTGATGGAGGCGGAGGGCTGGTGGGTGGTGTTAGAGTGACAGATGTTGCCCCGAGCTAAAAAATGGCAGGAGGGCGTTTGGTGAAATATTCAGGCCTGCCGCGGTCAAAGAGGTTTTGACCCATTTTTAGAGAATCACTAAAACACACCACAATAAGTCTTCTTTTTTTTAAAAAAAAAGGTCACACTCACAGCATAATGCATTACAGAGGTCAGACATATAAACACATTAGCGAGGACACGCAAACCACACATACAAGCACTCAGACAGACAGACACAAGCGCAGGCTAAAACACATTTGAAGCAAGTAAACAAGCTCATTAGCGACATTGATTGTTTGAAAAGTGCCGACCGGGGGGAAATTCAAGGTCCAGATTTATTGGTAGGGTCACGCACACATCTGGCTGATACTCCCCGTGTACTTATTGTCATGCATAAACAGACTGCAAATGATGTAAATTTCCTCAACACTCAGTGTATTAATAGTAAACACTTAGATGTATCTGCTAATTGTACTGTACCACTCAGTGCCTCATGAATATTTTAATCACTGATTCTCAGTCGTCTCTTGAAGAGACGCATCGGATGAGAGCTTTCTCACACTTTATGAACATTTATTTTAGTTTTATATTATATTCTTAGGCAAATGTGCAGCATCTGCCTCTGAATATTATTATTTTATACCTCATAACTGCTGTGAAATCCAAACATCTAAAACTCATACAGGCTTACATAACAATATCATATGAAATGCACTGTTGTCTACCTCTGACATGCCGCTTCTTCTCCACAGGTGGAATAGCTGCAAGCAGAACAAGCAGGCAGCTAATAACCGTGCGGCTACAAACAACCAGATGGTAACACCGGAGGGAGAGAAGCTGCACAGTGACAGCGGCATCTCGGTGGACAGTCAGAGTCTGCAGGAGCAGCAGCAGCAGCAGCAGCAGCAGCAGCAGCAGCAAGCCCAGGCTGAAGTCCAGGCTCAGCCTTCACACTCACACACACAGGAACAGATAGGTGAGCCCCCCCCTAAAACTCACTCTTAAGGAATGTGTTTTAACCTAAGGTATGTGTGCCATCCAATAAATATGACTGAAGACAGACCAGATGTTACTAAGCCAGTGACTCCTCACAGAAACTATAACAAAAAGGCACTCACCCATGTCTGACTAGATTCCTGTTTCACACCACGGTTGTCTAGCTGCCAAAGAAATTCACTATCAATCACATCAATATAACATGATGAGATTTTGTGACTGTGTGAATGTGTGTAGTAGGTTTTCCGGCATTGTGCAAACATTTCCCACAGAGCAAAGACACATTTGTAGGGATTGAGAACAAAAACATCAGTCAGGAGCAGGGCTAACACCTAGCTGCCAAGAGCGGATACTGCCGGTGAGGTCAAATCATACATGCATAAAGTATTAGTCTGCAGGATTATAGAATCTATCATTGGAGACATGTACTGAACATTAGACAGATTTTGCTTGAATGTTTTATGTATTAGTTTGGCTGTATGGCTCCCAGGCACACATGCTGAGGTACACTATCAATAATTTCGCGTTGACAGAAGTTTGACACAGTTTCTATCTTAGTATACAGTGCATATCAGAAATGTAATGAATAAGGAGTAACTGAATATGTTTGATCTATATTTGCCTTTACTACTCTTACTGCTCCTCTATATCTATATTTGTTTCTGAGAACTCATGAAAAGTAAGACTACATTTGCCATGTAGTCTTGCAAGCCAGACAAAATCCAGCTCTGGTTTTGTAAGATGAACTCTGAAGATCCTGTCTGGCATGGAGGGCAACGCCAAACATGCAAACATGCACTTTACTGATGAGGCAATTCATAATGTGCTTAATTTACCTCTTCCAGAGACAAACACAGAGTGAGTGTTTAGTTTTACTGTTTAGATTTATTATTGTTTTATTTGTTGGAACCAACAAAGCGGTAGGCTGTCTTTCAATATCTTCCAACTTCCGTATTGTGTCTGTGGCACTCAGCCACAAGCTTGTTTCGTTCCTCCTGAAAATCTAAATGTTTAATAAGAGGTCACATTGTTTGAAGAGGCTAAATTATCTCCTAAAACAGCTGGGCATTACTAGTTTTTGGTAAACATTACTCAAACAGGAGTGACTATTTTTGACAACAGATTAATGGAGCTCGATGGCACAGACGAATAAGCCAGCAGCTACAGAAAGAGGATAACCTTTAAACAGCCAACGGGAGAATAAAAGCAAGTGCTGCAGGAATGTGAAGTGACCTCTGTACAACACAGAGCAGTCCACCTTCCTCCAATACTCAAATAGCACTTACAGTACATTAAAGAGATGAAACCAGTATTACCTCTCTCTCATTCTCACTCGATCCATACATATAAACCTGAGAGGCTTTTTAGCTGAAGAAGAAGAAGTCACAGGTTCACTGATGATCTTGTTATACATTCAGTCATTCATGCTTCTTCTCCTCGCTGCCGACGGCTGGTAAATTCTCAGGCGAACAGTCCCCACCACTGTGTCTTTTCTGGAATACCCATTACATTCTAATGAGGTTTGGAAAAAGCTTATTTTGCTTTTGTGTTTTGCTTGAGTCCCTCTTTCCATTCTTCCGCTCAACAAATGCATCTTACAGAAAAGAAGGAATTTCTTTTTTAAAGGATCAGCTCAGAGTTGCTTCATTGAGAGGATGACTACCCCCTTAACCCTGCCGCCTCTTTAGCCGATCGGCTCATTAGCAGGTGTTACGAGACGGGATCCAGCCCCGGTCTCGCTGCCTTTCAAAATCTGATCCAGCATCAGCGTTAAGCAGGCGCTAATTGGCATTAGCACCGTCTGTGGGTGCGGAAGCCATTAAAAAAGGAGGCAAATGCTCCCGTGCTGGGGGTCAGTGCTTCTACCATAACCAGTGGGGTCTGTTAAAATACGCGAGGGGGTGAGAATACATGCAATAAATCCATGATAATCGCGGGGGTTTCCTGTTTCCAATGAACCATATTTTACTGGCGGCTAAAATAATAGGAGCCGCTCCAGTCAAAACAAGTCAAATAAGCTTTTAAAAAGAGAAGTAGAGCCATGAAAATGCAGCGTGTTTTGACTGACAACATTCAGAGAGGGTATTCCCTGCGTAAGTCACTGCTGAGGGGTGAGAGCTCCTACATGAGGGGTGCCTGGCCTCATTTCTGTCTTCTCATCTCCAATAAAAAGAAGCGTCTTTCTCTGCAGCACCCCTCCCTGCCACCCCATAACCTCCTTTGCTGCCCGCTCCCCCCTCTACATCGTGCATATTGAATGCGTTTAAAATTTAAACAAGACTCTAAGCCTCACATCGCCCTCCGTGCATCTCTGTCCTGTATTTGACCTCATATTTTACACAAAATGGAGTCAAGGTAACTGTCTATCAAAAAAAACAAAACAAAACAAGGGAAGGAAGGCAAGAGATATTATAAAAGCCTTGATTGGGACAAATTTGGAGAGCTTCAAATCATGCATCAGTGGGCATAGTCCAGAAAATAAGTAACACATATTGTCATTTATCAGGATAAAGAGTAAAATCAGGAGTTTCATCTGGATGCCACAAAGGGAATAATAAAAATAAGCCTTATCGAAAACCCTGAGGGGTCTTTACAGCGCTACAGTCAACCGCTGTCAAGGGGTTGCAGTTTAGTTTCAGTTAATGTTTGTGATCGAGGGACACATAAGCTCTCAGTCTGTAACATTATACGGCTGCAAGTTACAGTAATAATGTAGCTGAGTTACTGTATATAATGAATTACTAATACAATTTCAGTAAAATGAGGATTGGTGACTCATAATTGATTGTCATCTTCCCACAGTAGGACGTTTTGCTGAAACTGGGAGTTTTGTGGTTAGTTATTATTTTACCAAGAAGAATGACAACCACATTAGACATAATCAATATTTGTTCCCCTTGTTCTTTTACAGGTAATTTAATGGATATTTTACCTTGATTTTACCATGGATGCATTACTGCACGGCACCCAAAAAGTCCCAGGAACTACAGAACCATAGGAACTAAACTCAGATTAAGACTGTAAAAGTCCCCTTTGCACATTCACATTTGCAATTCTGCCTCTTCTGAAGAACCGTGAATATTAGGCAAAATATATCTGACTCTGATGTTTGAGTCGATGTAATAAAAGTAGAAAGGGAGGCTGGAAACTCCAGAGTGAGAGTTTTATTTAAGTTTTCCCAATCATGTTAATTTTTTCATCATTAATCATTAAAGGGATAGTTTGGATTTTTTGAAGTGGGCTTGTATGAGGCAGTTATTCATAGTCAGTGTATTACCTGGACGAGGCAGCGGCAAAACATATTTTACCTAAATTTTACCTAAATAAAGGTGCATCTGTATTACACCGCACACAATATATTAGCCTCAGACAGCTAAACAGATATCAGAAAAACTAAATTACAGAATTAATCACAACTCAACGAGGAGGAGCCCTCTCCTGCCAGACAAACAGGGGGGGCTTTACATGTCTGTGCCTGGGGGCCCATTGACTCAATCCATCCATGGATTTTGGGTTTTAAATGGAAAAGTAATAACATAAGTTGTTTAAAGAACCACAGCCCCCAGAGATTGATAATTGGTGATAGTAATATGTTTTTTTTTTTTAATTAGCATAACAATCCCAATGTCTCTCAACTTTTCACTGGGAGCTCTTGTAATTACCATGAAGCCATCTCAAATTCAATCTCAATCAGCAAATTAAAAAGCTTTACCGTGGCTTAGGGTCCAATCAGGACTGCCTGAATGTGCTGATTAAATCAGAAAAGAAGAAGAAAGAAGAAGTCGGTAACAAAGCTCTGCTGTGATTGGGAGTTCACATTTCAGAGCAGATTGAATTGGTTCAGTGAAAGACAGCTTGTATTGATTCTTGGAATGAGGTTGGACTCAATAAAACATTGGACAGCCATGTGGCTATTATTATCACCGGTGCCTCTAAAATGAGGTGCAATTCCAGTTCAGAAATGGTTGTGTGTGAGCTAAAAGTGCAGATGCAAGCCACTGTGCGTATGCTTGCACTTGCACGCGTGTGTCGCAGATGGCTGTGCTGTGTCTCTGCTTTGTGTCACTGACTATGACTGTGGACTGTCTGTCTAAACAGGAAGGAAGACAGAGGAGTGCCATGGTATGTTGCCAACACTGGACATAATCAGTGTGAATAAAGGAAGCAGGGAGGAAGGGTATACGTAGCAATTTCAGTCACAGCACAATGTGTGGAAAAAGATTGGGTTTGCAGGGACTGAAAGAATAAAAACAAAGGGAAGGTATGACGTTATAGGGAAGTCGAGGAAAGGAACCCTCTCCTCTAAAGCTTTAAAATAAACCCTCTTGTACTACACTCCCCTGGCACAAGGATGCATTGATAAAGACGAGAAAACACCCACCGCACTCGGAGGTCCTCTCAGAAACGCCTCTGCATTCCCAAGCCGTTTCCATGGCTTCCCTCAATTGACAACAGGTTAAGAGGTTTGTGGGAAAAGAGAGCATTTGTCTCCCATCCTCGTCCTGCTAATGACTCCAGTTGAACAGGTTTGGGTGAGCGAGTGACACCACAGGGCCCCCTGCAGGGAGGAACGTGATGCTCGGGGGATTTAGAGTTTTTCCATGCAGGGAGACTTGCATACAGTATGTTGGTAATTTGTTGGGTAGCTAGTCAAAATCTTTGTGGGGAGGAATTTAATGGAAAACACTCAAGGTACCCTTAATCAATGGGCTTAGTAAAGAGGAGCTCCTCAGTGGGAAACACGAGAAGACAAGTGTTGGTACGAGTGAGAAAGAGAGAAAGGTTTTAGTTAATAAATGCAAACCCTGATTGAACCTCTGCTGCTTTAAATATCACCACAAATCACCTGTGTGTCTTCTTCCCAGATCCTGACATGTTTCTCCTTTACCTTCTCTCCACAGTGGTGAGGGTGGATGGCGGTTCCCAGCCAGACTCGCCTCCCCATGAAGTCTGAGGAAAAGAGAAGGAGGAAGAGGAGGCGTCAGAGCTGAAGACAGGGAGAGGAGAGTGGGGACCTAAATTGTGGTCCAGAAAGAAAGCAGGGGGTCCATGCAGGAAAGCAAAACTGACTCTGATTCATATCTGAATTGGCCACAGAGGAAAAGACTTGACTTGGATGGACCTCCCAGCACCTTAGGGCCGCAGTCTGACTCTTCATCCCTGCATACAGAGTCCAACTCTATCTGTCAGTGTGCCTGGACAAGACCTCTACGGCAATATCAACCACTATCTGTACCAATGTCACTTCAGCTGCAGATACATAATCGTAGATATGCCAGTGCGTCTCGTATTAACTGAATATTCCAGTATCTAATGTTGACATATGACATAATTCTCACTAACTGCTAACTTAGCATCCTCTGCCCCTTTCTACGTTTTCCATTTTCCCTCTAATTCCATCAACACTAGCCATGAAACGTATGTGCCTGAAAGGTAAATTGGCAGAAAGCTCCTCCATTATCTTCTCTCCCCCCCCCCCGCTTATCAAAAAGGCAGTGGCAACCTTTTCCTCTCACATCTTCCTCTCTGGTGTCCCACTCTCAGATAATCTTCTGTCTCTCTCCGTATGATTCGCTCTATTAGACCCCCGCCGTCATCTGCGATACAAAACGCAGCAGGGGAGCAGTGAGTCACTCCCAACTTCTTCTGAAGTTTTCTTGTTCTTTTGTCATTTACCACAGACGCATTTCATAGCATGTTATCTTGCAAAAGGTTTGCATCATTGTTTGAGACGGGCTGCTCCGGCTGATGCAAGTGGGAAGGAAGGTCAATTACTGTCTAGTCCAGTTGGTAATCAACTATTTTTCCTCAGCGAGATGCTCCTTCCTCAGTCTGCTGACATAGACCCCCTCACAACGCCTCCAGGGATTGTGTTTCATGTTTATAATGTTACACACCCAAATGTTTGTCTCCTGTTTGGGGTGCACAACTTTCATTTTGTGGTTTAAGTTATACGGCTGATTCAGCAGGGTGCCTCCACGGTTCCCTCTCTGGAGCTGGGATGTGCAACATGAGAGACTGTGGAGCTCTGCTGACTCACCGTGATGAGTAGACACGTCTGAGAGGAGGCAAAGCCGTGCGGTGAGCAAAAAAAAAAAAAAAAAGGAGCTGCGACGTCACCGGCGATCTAGCAGACAGCGCTGCTCATTAAAGAGACACTTTAATGATTCAGGACTAGAAAAAAAAAAAAAATTGCAACGAGGAATCCCATCTGTCATTCTTTACACTTGCTGAGTGGAAAATTGGGACACCCCTCTGAGGCAAACTCTCTTTCCACTATCCACCATCTTCACCTACTCACTCTTATGCAGCTCTGTCTGCATGATAGAGCCTGATAAACAGTGCTGAGGCGATAATGCATCGTTGGCGGCACTCGCGTCAACACAGGGCCCATTAGAGAGACATCCTGACAGGCAGGTAGTAATTACCTCAGGGTTTCAGCTTCATTTACCCTCTGCTCCACTCCGCTCAGCAGCCTCTCATCGGGATTAATGCTGTGGACAGCAAAGGCCCTCTTTGAAGCGCCAACGTGACATTACAGATCCTTTATCCAAGTTTGTGGCCACTGACATTTACTATATTGCCATGGTGATGTAAAAGCACTTAGTCCAGGCTCACTTCTAAGGCTGGGTGGCACCTTTTATCACACTGGATCACTTTTATGTTAACCCCCCCCCCCCTCGCGCCTCCCACTTCCGCTGCTTGCAGTAACTGTAAAAGCAGCCGACATAAATATCTTGTAAAAGAAGTGAGCTTGACTGCACTGCTTTAGCGTTCATTCCTAAAGGGGCACATACTTCCTCAGGGTCCCTCCTGTATGACTAAAGATTTTCAACATGTCCGTTGAGGATTTCTGTAAACAATCTGTCAATACAGTAGGTAGTAAGGCAGGTACAGATATAAAGCAGCTGTTATGTTGAAAAATGAAAATTGTAGAAAGATAAGGGTTGATAAGAATATTTGCAAATTCCAACATGATTCAGAAATGGATCCATTTTAAAGGCGATGTAAGATGTGTTTACTAGTCAGCAGAGCTTGTACAGTCTGGCGAGCAGCAGATAAGATAAGAAAATGTCAGGAAGGCCGAGGGTGAGTCATTATATCCTGTGTGATGCTGCATGGATCAGTCGCATGGTCACCAACATCTCAAGACAATTAAACTTTCTGGTCTCCTCATGTGTGATTCATTCTGTATCACTGCAGCGATATGAATGGAAACAAATAAAACTCTGCTGTGTTTTGCTCACAACTCCTCAGTTGATGTGCGCATGTGGTGTGGACATGTGACCACACACACACACACACACACACACACACACACACACACACACACACACACACACACACAGAGACAGTTTATGATTCACTATTGAGTGAGCGGGTATGATTCATCCTGATCCTGGCTATGGCAGTGACGCTGCTACAGTACAGTATGAGTGACCAGAGTGTTGATTTAAAGAGAGAGAAAAAAAAAAAAACATACTCCTCAATTCTGTCACCCCCTAAAGGCCCAATCAGCCCCTCCAGCAGCGCCCTCATCTACCCTGAACCAGCTAATTCTCTTTCTGCAGCAGCTTGTGAAGTGAGACACACATTTTTAAGAATGTACAACCCGAATATAAACAGAAATATGCAAGACACATTCAAGGACGAGGTTTAAGTTTGCCCTCATTCCGTTGTTGTAAATTGCTTTTGTCTTTCCATTTTCCTGTTTGTTTATTTTATGAATAGTATTACACGTTTGGAATCAGTATTTTTTCTAACTGATATGTTATTTTGTAGCACTTATTAGATGTAATATGAATGCACTCAAAGAGTGTACCACAGTTCAAGTGCCTGTGTACAGTGTCAGGTGTCTTTAAGTTCAGAACTTGACATTTTTGTTGCATTTTTTTCCACTTATTGTATTATTTTATGTGCATTCTTTTTTTATATTTTTAGAGCTAATGAAGGTTTTTAGTAAATAAAGGTCAGACATGTAGATGAACCTCGGAGACTCAGACAAACTGTATAAACCTGGCACCAGTATAGAGAGACTTACAGTACAAGAGGTTGCCACCATACTGTATGTTAACATGCTATAAAATACTGGCAACTAAAGGGTCATGTAGCATTAGAAAAACATATACAGGTACATGTCACCTGAGACTTCTGCTCTAAAACTCACATATACTATTAGTCAATAGAATCAGCTCTACTGTGCAGGGGTTTTGCATGTACAGTAAGTTTCATCATGTACCTCCATTTCAGAGGCAACAGGACATGTACAATAGTAATCTGCCATAACATGAACTCTATGGGGAGGTTCACTATGATTCTCTGTAGTAGCATTATTACAGACCTGAGACAGATAGTTCAGGACCTGCTCCCGAAAAAGCTGAATGTCAACTGTACTTACCTACTAATGTAAAATGCATTGTGTAAATGTGAATTTCTTAGAGTTGATACAAGATACAAAAGTACACGATAAAATGTAAAAAAAAAAAAAAAAGACAAAAATGTGTGCAAACGAAATGAACATCTATAATACAATAAACAGAGATGTCATTGCATTATGTGTCCAATTTGTGTGATGTTTACGTGCAGAGAAATATGATTTAGAACTTAAGGAAACTTATAAATCAGTTCAAAAAGAGGTACAGAGAATAGTTTTTGAGAGGGACAGCGATGAGGAGGGGGCTTTGCTTCTCTCATGACTGTAACACTCATAGTGGATGCTGTTATTGTTGTTTTGTTGTTGTTGATCATCAGCTAAATGTATTCTAATGTGTGATAAACACTAAGTATATCATGTAGGTTTATGAAGTGAGCATTAGAGAGAAGGCAGGAAATTAACTTTACTTTAACAAGTATTAACTTCCTCCTGCTCCTGGTATTTTTTGGTTTGTTTACTGAGAGTTTGTTGCTTATGTTAAATTCTATTGGTTATTATTGTTTATCTTTTGTTTTTATTCGTGTTTGCTTTTTATACATGTTCTTAAAATAAAGTTTATCAAATCAAATCCAGTTTTCGGATCAACACGCGAGGACATCAGGGTTATAAAAAACCTCAGTGAGCTTGTATTTATGATAGATAAACAGAAGTTATTAATATTATTCCCAAAGTGTAGACGTCAAAATGAAATCTCCAGTCTCTAGGAAATATACAGATTTGATGTCAGGCATAAGAAAAGCTGTATGTTTTTTTCCCTCTTTGCAAAAAAACACCCCAAAGTATGTGTGAATATGAACTCAAGCAAATGAAAATAAAATGCTCCCACCAGAAAGAATGGTGTGGCAGAGCGGCAGCCAAACCATAGTGAAAACTAGTAAATGCAATTTCTGAAGAAATTGCCTGTGATTGCTGAAAGCTGAAATAGATTGCATTGCATTACTGGAAGCTGAATAGTAATGAAATTCCACCGAGACTAATGTTGCCTGCAGGTGGGATCGGTGCCCAATCAGGAGATTGGGAGCATCTGTATGTGTCGACATTTGTGTCACCTTCAGTGATTGAACTCAACCTTGGGATCTAAAAGGGGCATTGTGGGGGAATAAGCTTAAACCAGCAGACTATATGAGATATAACACTCTTTGAAGGCAAAAGACGACTTTTTTCATGAGAAACGGGTTCACCTCTTTAAGATGGCTCCTATGACTCATATGTCTAACATGTAACACAGCGAACAGTAAACAAGTTCAGACTTTCATATTGAGACTTTATCATATTAAAAGGTGCTAGAGTCGTATTGCATGATGGTACATAAACAAAGGTCCAAAAAAAAGGCCCGAGAAACGTACAGAATGTGGAATAATAATAATAATAAGTAGCAGAATAATAAAGAGTGAGAAGAAGTGAGCAATCGCACAACTAGGACCATATGTGAAAGTCTGTTGGATCTGGAGTGTGGTTCCCTGTAATCTTATCATCACTTAAACATTCTGAGGTCCAGCAGGGTTTTCTTCCTGTTATGTATCAGAGATGAATCATCAGCGTTAAATCCTCCACAGAAACAGAAACGACATAAGAGGAGAAAAGTCACCAAATACAGTACAGTACAGCTCCTGTCGCCGCTGCAATTTGGGGGGAAAAAAAGAGTACAATTAAAACAAGAGTACTTAAGCTTTTACTTAACTGATTTTGTAGACAAGTGCTTCTGCAAAAGCGAAATTAAATTAGCAGCGTGAAATGTTTCTGTACAATTTCACTTTCTCTTTGACTGGTTTCTGTATATGAGCGCCTGAATGCAGCATACCAGACAAAGATGGGGGTGACAGATAGACTGCAGGTTTTAATTTGATCAGCGGGGTGCACTTATATGGAGACACTAATCAAACTAGGTTTTTTTTTCCCCCCTCTGTCAAGATTAATCAAGACTGCATGTCAGCTGAAAAAGCAGAGAAAAGGTCTTAAGGAGACAAAAGGAAACAGACATGCCCATTATAGGAAAAGTAGAGACATTAAAATATGCTCAGGGTGATAAAACTCAAACGCGACGACGTCATCGAATCACAAATGAGCCCAGTCATCTTCAGCCAGGAAGATGATTGTCTATTTTAGTGCTTCTTTGTTTATAGATGCTTTTATTAGTAATTTGAAGTTAATAAATGACTGTTTTATTCTGTCTGACTATTGCTGAGAGGGTTGACAGCCCCCATCAGCACCTGCCGCACAGAAATTTACACAGTGTCTAATTTCTTTACAGGCAAAAGATTGTTTATGACGTAAAACAGGAAGCCATTTTTAAAGAAATACTCCTCTGAAAATCTGTCTTTTGAGTGTCAAATACTCGCCTCCTGTGGGGTTTAAAGGTAGCTCTGAAAGGTTTGTGGCTTTCTACTTCACAGAGGACGACAGCTGTATTCAGTTTTGATCACATCGAACAAGAGACTGTCCTCACAAGAAAAACAAACCTGTCATTTGTTCAAATGCTTAAACGTTTTCCTAGCAAGGAAAATGTGAATTGTATATTTTGTTTGTGAGGAGAAAAGGTGGATGTAGTGCAAAACCTCTTGAAGTTAGTTTAGACGGATGGGTCAGAAAAGCCTTTGACTTTGACGCACATGTGACTGCTGTCCATGTTCTTTCCCTATCACTAACCGAGCATTATTTGTGTCACAGTCATATAAATCATTTTTGTAATGGTCATCTTTGGTAGGCAACGACAAACAATGTCATCCCGCTGAAGGGTCCAGGATCAGAAAAATCCTAGAAATAAGTCTCTTGGTGGATGGTGAGTGTATGAAACACAGGACTTTGTGCATTATGTTGATGAAAAACATAATTCTGGTAGTATTACATTTCTTTAAAAAAATATTTTGCTGTTACACATTAGCACTATAAAAATATCATTTGTTGGAGACAGGGTTGGGAAATGCTTATGTGGTTTGTTTTGGAAGCCAATAACAAATAACTCCCATATGTTGCAAAGTCCAAATGCATTAAAATGTTTTCAAACTACTCCCCCGCTGTTAATCCATAAATTCAATATGCTCCAAACACCTGTCACTTTGCCAGTAAAGCTAAGTTTCCAATTATTGGGATTGATAAAGTTTTATCTTAGTAGTTTATTTAGCTGTCTCACTATATTGTAGATTACACTGCGGTTACTTTGGACATTTTACATGTGTTGACATGTTTTTTTTAAAATCCTGGATTACCTTTGGGATCCATTGTAACTGATTGGAGCGAATTCGATACGCGAAACACAGATTTTCAGCTTTATTCCAGTAACAATATTCCAGCTGCTTTTTATCAACATTATCAGTGTTATCTTGCCCTGTCTGACTGGATACGGGCTGTTGATTGTTACAACAGGGAGGAGGGAGAAATCGTTACGTCCCCTATGATAGGAAGCATCAGGATTTATGAGAAATGTGGCTTTCATTTTTAAATCATAAAACACTACATGTTGCACCTTTAACTCAGATTTCCTCCGTACAAGCAGAACAGGTTGAACCGAAACGCTGAAACACTGACACACATCTGTATTGAGATGTTTTGGACGACAGCTTCAGTTAGTCAATCTACGTACAGTACATCTGCTCTCAATGTGATCTGAGGAGGAGGTTTTTGGGGAATGATGTTTTTCCACAATGGGGGTGGAAGGAGTGAGCCTGCGAAAGTATTTCAATAGAATCCAAATGGTTGAACTCCTTGTGATGTCGAAACACCTAACGAATAAATATACAAGATACACAGGAACTAAACACAGCACGCACACATGCACACACACAGCTGCAGAACTGCTCCACAAACCAGAAATCTACCAAGATCTTTATCATGTTACAGTGTTTGTGTTTGATGTTGGTGTGTTTTATCAGTGTTATTACACAGGTGTCTGCGGGGCGAGAAGTCAGCGAAAGCTGGCCGCAGGCCTGTGGATACCGGCTCCGGATCATGTGTGTGGCACATGAGGAAACCATCCGCCACAGCAGCAGTTAACAAATCAACCAATCCACCCCTGGCCTCACCCGTCTGCCTGCATCCCACGTAGAAATAAGGGGACCACCCTGTCCCAACTCACTTTTATGTCAAAAGAAAGAGGAATTAAGTAAGAACAGAGGTTAAAAAAAAGAGAAAACAAAAGAGATGGAGCTGCAGAAAGAGAGAAGAAATAGACTTAAGGGTGATGGCGGCCAGCTGTGGGAGCCCTGTCCTGTAACACCTCACTCCTGCCCTTCCAAGTCAAACACACCCCACCACAAAACCCTCATCAGTCAAACTTATTTTAATTTATCACGTTGCACTTGCTGCTCAGGGACTTCTAAGGCTGGAAACAAAGAAAATAAGAAGACAAAGTGTTTTGGCTCTGTCTAGAAATATGACTCTCTAGGTATCACACAGTACTTAGGTTTGGTACAAATCAATAAATCAAATCCACATGTATACAAACCCCTACTTCTACTCACACCTTTGCTATAGAAAAGAAACTTGTTGTCAGCTACACTATAAAAAAATTGATGCTCTTTTAATGACAGGAGATCAACCAGATAAATACACTTGCCTGCCAAGTTGAAATATTCCTGTTTGTTTGATTCACTAGAAAGCCTCAAATATGCTTCTGCTGATGCACCAACTCAATGGATTTCCATGCATGGATCTGGTTTGTGTATTTCTTGCTCTGCTACTGTGGACAACAGAGCTGATTAACGAAATGTTACTGAGCACAGTGGAGGATATTGTGATAAGCATGTGTGCGGATTTTAAAATGCATGGGGCTGTGCAGAGGAATGAATGAGTTCAACCCTCTGGAGGTGGCATCATTTCTCATTGATCAGCTGGAGAGTCATTATTATTCAGCTGGCGTTGGAGGAGCCACCAGAGTCCACAAGCGCTAACACACATGCCAAGGAGCGCATGAGAGGTCGCTGTCCTCTGACTCCTTTTAAGAAGCGCTTAACCAGGGGGTGTAAAGACGGATCTCTCTCTATAGCTTTCATGGTCGGATGAAACGGCCGCAGCATGTTTTAACCGTAGATAGAGCCACACTTGACACATGAGATAGAGGGCACGATGTGTGCCCCTCTCCACGCAGCAGCATCCAAAAGTGGGCCATTTCCTGCATAAGAGGCTGCAGTAGATGGAGGAAGTGTAGGCCAAGTGCCAGTTCACAACCAGAGTACATCACCTCTGCACTAGTCCTACTTATCACGTTATAACATGAAACGTTTCATGTTATAACAATATAAATATTATATTGTGACCTGAAGCACAAGTTTACTACTTTATCTCTTATATTTCATTTTTCTGATCATTAGTTTTTCACACTAGTCTTTTACCTCCCTATGAAAAATGTAGCTCTTTCTTCACTACAAAAGACATGGCCAGTTAATAAAAACATAATCCAAGTTTCCCATCACAAAGTAAATAGTAAAATAAATTAATAGTTTATTAGCGTAATTTCTAGGAGACAGGGTTGAATATAGACAGCCTTTTAATGACACATTTGACTTATTTACACTTCAAAGAACACATTTTAATTTTTTTCAGAATATTTGCCCATTTCTACAATGGAAATGAAGACGGTTGGGGACAGAAAGATTATGCAGATGAACATAAAACCACATCAGCAAATAGTTGTGCAGGGGACTAAAACCGAGCCCCAAACCCAAATGGTACTGAAACGGTAAAGAACTGAATTTGACCTGAGACCTGAAGCTATATTTTAACTTTATTTCATCCATAACTAACCGTTAGCTCACCAGGCGAATGCCTGGCTGCACTCTCTCTACTCTCTTCCCACCAGGCATTATACTGTATACTACTCATGAATGCAGATTTTTGGCTCAGTCAGATAGTAACCCGATCCATACCCAACCTGTGCCTCAAGCATCACCCAACAAAACGCCCCTAACAGTCAGAAATCTACACCAGCAGCTTGCAAATGAAGTGACGTGAGGAGCTGATATTCATGACTTTTTCCATTTTACTTAGTGAATCCGTTGCTTTGACTTGTTTTACTGGAGTTCTAAATACTTGATTTAATATATTGATGTTGGTCTTTTTATAATAATCCTATTGTTGGATTACAGTATTATTTTTGTGTTTTGTAATTCTATTAAGAGTTACAACATTCAGCTCATTTTTTCCCTCTCAGATAGTTTGGGATGGGCTGGGAACCGTTACAGTTGTTGCAGCCTGTAAAGGTCATTGAAACGTTGCATGTCATATTGAGCAATACAAATAAACCCAGCAGATAATGAAACTGCCTTTTCTTTGTTATGGGGCAGCACTCATTCAACACCCACAGCACTTCGCCACATGTTTATCTGTGACGCCCACAGGTGACACCCCCTGTCAGCAAAATGGAACGAGAAACGAGAAAAACACACAATTTGGTTTTTTTACACTAGTTTCTGTGATACCTAGAAAAACTAGTTGGTGCCAGTTTGGGACATCTGGTTTTATATTCTTAGTACTTATTTTTAATAAAAAGAAGACAAAAATAATCAAACAGAACAAACTGACTGTATTTGTGTGTGTGTGTGTGTGACACACCTTCTCCACTGTTTAATTCATAGATTGTATATAAAGATGGATGTAGCAAGGTGTGATGTCGCCCATTGGTTTGCATTGAAGCCTCTTTGAAGCCCAGAGTTGCAGCTTATGGTTGGTGCCGTCTTTTCTGTTTGGAGCCAGGAACTTCCAAATAAGGAGTGTGGAAATATGCCCCACCACCTTGGACCGAAGCGAGAGCTAGCTTACCGGGAACACCGAGCAGGGCACACTCGGGCTGACATTAGCTAGTTTAGCTGAATCATGCTAACAGGGCAGGTATCGTAATTAGGAAACAGTAAATTTACAGAAATATTGTGACAATAGTCCAACTCAGTGCGAGTCCCACAGCAGTGGAGAGCAGCAGGTGAGCGAACTGTCAATCACAACTGTCAATCAACGCCCACACGGCAGACATCAAAGCTACTATTAGTCTTCAAATCTTATTAACGGAGCAACAATTACCAAACTGACCACCAGCACACTTATAAGAGGGCCTGAATTTAGAGATCGAGACCATAATGACTTGTTGAAAAAAATTATTGACTTAGTATTTGTAGAGAGAAATTGACACTTTTTGAATGGAAGTCAATTGCAGGGATTTTTTTGGAGCCAGCATCTAGTGGCCGTTGGTCACGTTGCACTTTAAAGGACTTCCGCATTGACTTCGGCCTCAAGCTGCGGTAGTTGCCACTTGGTTTGATTACATAGCATAATTTCTTCCCTCTAATCATCTCGGCTTTTCATCCTGGTGAGACTTTGTATATGACAAACAGATAAACAGCTCATACACAAACATATGTGTAAACACTTGCATGGACAAATCAAGCTTCCCCTCCCCCCATACAGGCGGCTGACGATGACTGACGATGAGGAAACTACCTCGGGGGAAGTGACACTGATCAGAGAGGCATCACACTGGCCTTTTGATATTCTTGATACTTTCTAGAAAAAAGGGCAAGGTAAAGAGATCTTACATCATTACACTGAACTCAGCTTCATAGAGCGTTGTTGATATCACTTACATGAGGTGAAACACTCAAAGCAGTCTGCTTCCTGATTTCCAAACTCCTCTTAGCAAAACAATCATTGACTGGGGGACAAACAGAATCTGACTTTTAAGTGAAACAACAATCAAGTTTCTTCCTCATTTCTCTGCCAATCTCACCTTTTAATGTACTCCACTGCTGTCAACAAGAATATACTCAGAGCTGTTCTGTTTTTTTTTCCTGCACTGGCCCTCTGCTGCTGCTGCTGCTGCTGCTGCTGCTGCTGCTGCTGCTGGTGCAGCTGCAGCTGCAGTGCACAGATGCTTTCAGCTCGATGCCACATGAATACTGAGTATCCAGTGCATGCATAAAAAAGGATAGGTGGGATCCCCTGTGTGTTTACTCGGTAGGTGTGTGAGGAAGATGTGCGAGCGTGAGAGTGTTTCTGAATGAATAAGGAGTTGTAAATATGCAGGAAGAGGAGGGATGTTTTTGCTGATAGGAAAGATAAATGGACTGCATTTATATAGCACCTTTCTCACTTTTTCGACTAGTGAAAGCGCTTCACACTGCATGCCGCATTCACCCATTCACACACGCATTCAAGGTGCCAACGTGCTCATCAGGAGGAGTTTCTAATCATTCGCACACACTCACACGCACGGACTGGAGGAGCCGGGGATCGAACCGCCGCTCTTCCAATTAGCGGACGACCCGCTCCACCTCCTGAGCCGCATCCGCGTATAAGATAGACGGCAGCCGGCGAGGGGTTGGGTTGCTATGGAGCCTTCCTCCTCAGGGCCGGAGATGCTGGGTACCCGCAGCACGTCTTGCTGCATTTGCACCAAGCAGTATGTGTATCTGACAGCGAGCAGACAGCTTGCTGTGCTCCACAGCACATCTCAGTTAAGGGATGGACCTGGAAATCGGTTTTATGATAAAGCATTATCTCATGCATGTGTTAGGGCTGAGACAATTACACTGAGACAATAAAGTACGGCTGTCTCACCGTGAAAGGAATTATTTCCATTTCTCTCTCTGCTCTTCTCTGAATAAACTCTATTTGGGGAAAGTCATCATTTATAAAGGCAGAGAATAGGAGATGGCCGACAGCGACTCGCCTCCCTCCCCCCAATTTTTAATACCTGCAAAGTCAAGCATGAGCAAAATACAGGGGATTTGCTTTCTGCAATGACAATAACAAACAGATAATGAAATTCTGTGATTTTCAAAGGCCAACTTTCTATTAAAAAACAGCATTGTTGGATAAGGAATTAATAAGACAGTTTAGGATCAGGAACAAAGAACATGCCTCATAATCATTCAATTTCCTTTCCCCTACTGGTAATTAGGTGAATTGAACTCTTTTGTCTTTTGCTTGTGTCAGTTCTAATATCCCTCCACCACTATAACCCTTTCCAGTGTCCTTCATCTTTCTTCTGTTGCCCAGTAAAGGACCAAAAACCTCATTCATCTATCCAACAATTTTTTTTTTCAAAGAATTGATAAAAATAGTAATACGCTTTGTTTGCAGTGTTACTTTGTCCTCATGGTGATTTGTTGCTGAGGTTTCTCCATGTGTTGTTCACGTTGTCCACTCGCATACTTTGTATCTGATTTGGGCTCCAATATGTATGTAAGTGTATGTAAGAAGTGAAATCCTAATACAGCTGTGTGTTTATGTAGCCTCCTGGGCTGACAGAAGTCTGCCAACATGCAGCTTCTGGGAACTAACCAATCAGAACAGAGTGGGCTCATTGGGAGGCGGGCCTTAAAGAGACAGGAGCTAAAACGGCCTGTTTCAGACAGAGGCTGAACTGAGGGGCTGCATAAATCATGCAAAGACATTCCAGTAGAGCCCCAGAATATAAATATAGACCTAGAAATATGCATGATACGTCCCCTTTAAGATTTGCAAGGGGCTAGAGCCTATCCCAACCCAAGAGGGGCTGTGTGCAGGGCTAACGCACATAAACAAACATATTTACAGTTTTTATTTAGAGTTTCCAGCTCATCTGGTGTTTGTCTGGGAGGAAACCATACAGACGTGGGGAGAGAACAGAACAGAACAGAACAGTGGGCAGCACAGTGGCCTTTACAGTGTTAACAGAAATCCAATTTTCTACCAGTTACTTCACCTATTAACACAGCAGCCTGACTGAAACAGGTTCTGCTGTGCGGTCTGGCAGTAACAGAACAGGGCCCAGAAGGCACATATGGTATCACTGACATGGAGGAGAATGGAGAGAGCAGTCTACGGAGACATGCCATCACACGTACCTATTGATTAATAAGGAACCAGTGGAAGAGAAATGGCAAGAGCAGTGTGACTGAAGAGCTGACAGATTAATTTAAATATAAATGCAAGTCTCATTAAATCATGTCTGTCACCACTTTTGGGCGACTCTGGCCATGTCTTCTCTTTTTCTTTCTACAGCTTTGCATAAAACTGCTTCTGCCTCAAATATTTAACCAGACAAAGTTACAAGTTAAAAGCATGTTTTACATTGTGGCGAACATTAAGACAATTTATAGTGGAAACAACAAACAAGGACAGAATGAGGAATAATTAAGACTGAAACATGCTCTCTGAAATGGGAGGAAACATTAAACTTTGTGAGGATAAAGGACCGGCTTACATTTGGGTTTTTGTGAGAGGAGTCTGGCAACGCATTACCATTCAGGTGCTTTATGTCTTGGCAGTGGATCAAAAAGTAAAAGAGGGACATAATTGTTTTGGAGTTTTTAGTCAATCTTTAAGGCCAAATGACTGGACATGGCCTGTGATGTGTTTGAACATAATGGTTTCAAAAAAATACATTTCATGAATGAATATTAATAATTCACTCTCCTCTGAGAAAGAGCTGCAGCCATTAAGATAAAAACTGAGGCAGAAATTATTCAATTGTGTTCAATTGTGTTATTGTTCAAGTATGTGTAAGAAAGGAAAATGACAGTATCCTCATGTTTACATGAAGAACCATGGCCATTAATGCAGTGAGTTAATAGTAAGGGACCTGATATAGTGCCATGTGGTGCCCCAGTATCACATGCATGTTGCTTTATTAGTTTTAACCACCTAATTCCTGTTTGGCAAGTATGAAGTTATCATCTTAATAATAATAATAAATAAGAGAGGTGTAATGGCAGAGCTTTTTAAAGAGGAATTTAATGATGCACAATGTCAAAATAATCCCTAAAACTTTACAGTGGCTGAGTGCATTTGCTCCAGTACTGTGCTTGGGTGCAGTTTTGAAGGTGTTTTTACTTTGTATGAGCATTTCGGAGGAATACATCGTACTTTTTTAATTCCGCTACCTTTATCTGGCAGCAGTTATTGGTTACACTGCAGAGTACATTTTTACATACAAACCACACAAACTTCAGTAACAAGACTTCTGTTGTGGGAAGTTTGTATTTGATGGCTGATTAGATTATTGCTCTGAGATGTTTGGTTAGTTGATTTGTGTAAATATTTAAAAAGGTACGCAGCTGTTGCTGAGTACTAAAAACTATTAATTAATAATATCTAACAGGTATTTTCTGAATAAATACACAGACTCGATAAAGTTACTTGAGAATAGACGTCTAGATACTTAACAGTTTTTCTAGAAGTAAAAGTATAAATGCTTGCAGTTTTCTCAGCTATCATAACTAGAGTGCCCTTTAAAGTGAATGATTACTACTGTAATTTTCTTTCCCACATTTTCAGTAATAGTCTTAAGTGTGTGTCATAAAGCTTTTGAATTACAAGTAGTTTTAAGAATTTGACTCATGAAGTAAGCTTCTTTGGTTTCATGGATTTCTAATCAGGGATTATTTGTGGCTTTGTTCATTATCTGGTGAAGACCACCAACCCCTTCTGCTGCCATTCAGCTAACCAAGAACTTATGAAAATGATGTAAGACAGGAAAAAAAAACAGGAATGAAGCATTGTGGAGAGTGTGAGAAAAGTTTGCTGCTCTGAAACACACATATGAGAATGAGACTCATCAAAGCTTTAGTTTGGTGAAATGGGTTTTTGTAATTCAAACAGATCAACCTAAATATTTACAGTAAAAAAAATGTGACACATTTTAGTCATACATACTATTGCAAGAATGTTGATTGATAAGGAACCAATAGAGGAGTAGACTGGGGTGGTGAAGATACAGTTAATTTATTTGCAGTTCTTGTTGCTTCATACCATTACTTTGGTCATGTCTGAGAGCTCATTACCTGTCATTATGAGCAGTCTTTCAGGAAAAACAAAAAGCCCAGGCATGCATTTTAGCTGACCATTCAGAAAACATCTAATAGATCTGACACACCTAATGGATAATTACTTCTCCTGCACCAAACCACACACCAACCACAGTGGCTTTTATTGTTCGGAAAAGCCGCGCTGAAACAATGCTGGATTTCATAACTCACTTGGCACGTCAACATATTGCCATAAAAAAGCCTTTATTTTCCCACTAAAATCCTCTGCTGACCAAACTCTGATTGCTGACTCCTCTTAATGACAGATAAAGTGGTGATTAAAAACAAAAAGGGGCTGTAGGATCCATTAGGGAGAGAAAGGAGACAATACAGAAGAAGAGATAAAAACTGTCTTGATACACAGTGAATATTTTAACTTAAAAAAACAAAAAGATAAAAAAAATCATCACCCTTGTGGCCTTGCAGGAAACGAGAGGTTCGACTCAGAGGACACCCACATACTGTAAATGAACCCCAGAGCACCGGAGTGAACTTGCAGTCATCAATCAGAACTCTGTAGGTTCATCAACACCGTGAGGGTGTGGGTGGTGTTGAGAAACAACAGGGCTGTATAACCCCAGCCTCTCCCTAACTGAAACCTACTGTGTCAAACATGAGACTTCTTGAATAATAGAACCGTGCATTTGACAGTATTTATAACCTGTTGCTTGAATCGAAAAGTATTAAGTGCCTTCGTCTGTTCACCACATGCTGCGTGGCAGAGGGTCGAGTTTTGAGAGCTCAGGTAACAATAAGCGGCAAAGTAACGAATGGTTTGTGGGGGGAAAAAGACAATAGAGAGCGTGAGCGCAGCGGTCTGAAAAAGTTGACACAAAGTGTGTCGTGTTAACTCCCAGATGAGGTCATCAATCAGCGCTGCAGTGAAGGGGATCCGACAGCTGCTAATTTAGGGGGATGGATGAAGGAATAGTCTGAAAGAGAATATGACTGAGCTGCGACTAAGATAGAGTAGAAGGCAGGAGAGAGAATTTTTTTTTTAATCTCACTCTTTCTTTTGTATTTGTTCTTTTTTTTCAGCCCCATCTGTCCCATTTTCTCTTTCCTCCTTTGCTGCCTCTTGCCTCCCTCACAGCGTCACATTGAAGAATTTCCTTTTGAGGCCTTATAAACACATGTCTTGAGAAGTTAGTGTTCCCATCCATTTTTACACCATGTTTTCCTAAAGTGTCACTGAATTCCTGAACAGCCCTGCTGGTTCTCCGTTTCCCTCCAGGCCTCCCAGAGTAAAAACCAGGGTGTGAAACTAAAGAACCCCCCGACTGACCACCGCCTCACATTAACCTGCAGAGACTCCCTGAACCCCCCGGAGTGATCAAAAAAAAGCTTCAGTGTTGTTACAGCATGGGAACTAATGAAGGAGGGACACGGGGCGATGGATTTCACTGTAGCTTACTGGCTTTGCATGAGCGTGTTGATCTATAAATGGAGTCAATGAACACCTGTGAAGTCACAGATCCCTCTTAAAGTTTGACACACATTGTGGGCTCTCTCAAACATAAAGCTAATGCTTTCCAAATGGTATGACGTCACCACATCATTAATTTGTAACTGCACTGGTAAATTGTGAGGCATGGGTGAACTTATCAGTGAAGTTTTATTTCATACTGTAATCTGATATCACAAAAAAAAAAACATCTCCCCACAGTTTGTGAAAGCCAGTGTCTGTGCTATCCCCGGAAAAGCTGTTTTCCATCTTGAAACCGCTCCTCTGACATCGCGCTGGATGAATAGATTACTTCTCTATTGACATGTTGATGCCAAATGTCATCTGAAAATGACTATGAATAGATCCTGTGTTTTTCTCCCCCGAAAGAAAAACAGAGAATTTGCAAGCTAAGAAGGTACATCCCACAAAACCCCAACCTAAGGAGCCGCAACTGACGGCCAGACAATAATTTTCAACTGAGCCGAGGGATCGGGCAAACTTGCAGATGCAGCTGTGCTTGTCGTTAGCCAGCCCACGTGGATCCACTCACCATCTTTATGGAAGTGCTCCTACTAAATTGTATTATACAGTATTAGACTCCAGTGTTCCTCCCCTCCCTTCCTCTCTGGTCTCACACTCCTTCTCTCCAAGCAGCACTTGGCTGATACTGAACAGCCAGAGCAGAGAAACCGTACCTTAGAAGTCTTTGGCAAGTGTCGAGGACACGCTCTTCTTGGCTGTATTGATGACAGGGGAGCAGAGCTACTGGACAAACTCATTGTCTGTATCTAATTAAGGGGTGTGACAGGTTGCAGGGATGAAGTGGGCGATATCCTTTGTAGCGGTAAATATGCTGAAATACCCAGCGGTCCTGTTTACAGTACAACACATATACAGTTGTGCTTAGTGAGAGCCATTAAAACAACATAATGGCATAATTGCTGTGAGGAGAGTAACAAAATAAGCACTTGTTAGTTTTATGGCACCGGTGGTATTGGCATACAGTCTGGAACCTAAAACAATATACTGCAGGCTTCATGGGCCACAGAGATGTATATCAAACAAGGTTGTTGATGTCAGATTAAACCAAGTCTGAAGGAAATCAAGTAAAATCAGCATCTGCAAGGTAATCAATAAGATTCACTAGTAAAGCATTTTCAAGAGCTCTGGAGGTGTGATGAGTATTAAAATAAAGACTGTAAAAATATCATGGACAAAGTCAAATAAAGACATTAAGTCATGTAGGCAAACTTTGGATTTTTTTTCCTTTAACTAAAGTTGAAATTCTTTGAAAACTCATTTATTTTGTGTATTTCAGCTGACGTGGCCCCTCTGAACTGTGTGATTTTGGGCTGTAGAAGCAGAGAAGGGATTTCTTGCAACTCTTCACCCTTCAACTCTCTCTGAGAGAAATATGGTGAAATGTTTGGTCATTAATCCAAAATGGTGCTCCTAGATTGCACTGAGATACACCGGAGGCTCATTTAGAGCTTTGGCCAACCAACACAAATTAGGTTTCCATTTAAATGAAGGGCAACTTTTAACTGGAAAATTTAATCCAGAAAATCAGCAAACGAAAATATAAATCCATGCGTGTTTCCATCCACTACTGTTATGTGAGTGTAAGTAATTGCTTCATAGAGATAAAAAGCTGGTAGCACTTATTTCCAGTCGGGTGCCATTGAACCATTGCAGAAGGAGAGTGTGCAACAATATGATGCAATTAAAAGAGCAACAGTCAAACCTCAAACAGTGAAAAACACAATAGAAGTATGACAGTTCTGTTTGTTTCAGCTTTTATTTTGAGCATTTTTATTTTGTTACAGTCTCTTTGCTTCACACAGATCTGATTTTTTCGTCCGACTATTTATCTCTTCAGTTCATCATCTCTTCAGTGGCTTTATATACGTCATGATCTTTTCGCTGAGTCTGTTTCATTGCACTTTGTCACAGGTTTATCTGTGCACAAATTAAAAACGTGCATAAAAACAGATGGATGGAAACCCACCTACTGCCTGTGTCAAAGCACTCACAGCAGAAATTTAGGACCAACGTCTACGGTGTGACCGCTAGTACAACCCATTGTCGTGCCACTGTTGATTAAGGTTTATGTAAAAACATAAACCAAAAAAATTGAGGCTAAACAAGCAGAAATTTGTGGGACTCTAGCAAAGAAGACAGATTTGTGGAGCATATAATAAGTGCCAGAGGCTTATTTTTGGTTTTGCTGCATTTTAACAACCTGAGAACGGTGCAGACTGATGATGGTGTTTTTTTTCTATTTGCTTATGTGTGCTACAATTCACCTGGCCTTCATTACAAAATCTGACATGCTAGATCACAAAAATATTTTATTAGACCCATCTCGCACAGTGTGACATGCAATGAACCTGCAAAGTCGCTGTTATCACACAGTGTGAAGGGACTTTTAAACATTGATGCGGAAGTGATTTTTTTTTTCCTTCCACCTCACACAGAAAACCATTTAAACTTAATTTGTATTCAGCGCAAACTACGATAACATTAAGCGCTAAGAGCAACATAATGTACCACTAATGCACAACATAATGATAACAGTAATATGTCACTGTCTGGCTTTAAATGTGTCTGCATGGAGATGGGTGGCTTAATGTACTAAAGAGTCATATTGTGCAACGAGGGGCTGCGGGGACAGATTTCACAATGAGTCTCATAGAGCTGCTCTTCAACATGAAAAATGAAGTGACTCATTTATGAGTGCATCTGCTGAAAGAAGTGAGTTAATGTATCACACAGCCGGGGGAAGATCAAAAACAAAGACCTGCGTTCTTTGCCTGCGGGGCCGTCCAGGAGAGTGGACATGTTCGCCGTGAATGCCCTCCAGATCACTTGAGAACGTCACAACTTTAGATAGCTCGCCCATCTCTACAGCGAGCGTGGACGCAAATGCAAACAGCGCATTAATGGGTTTGGATGACAGCAGCTGTAAAGGGTAGAGCTCTCTATTTCTGTCTGTAATGAGCTCAGTGATAGAAAAGTTAGGAACGTTAGTTATGTAAACTGCACTTTCTGTTCGGCGTCGCCGAGCTTTTTCTATTACAGCGGGTCTGTCAGTGGGTTTGATTTGCAAAAGGAAGAGGTCACTGAGGATTTAGAGCAATAAACTTTAACTCTCTAAAGCCAAAGTCATAACTAACAAAGGCTAATGTACACTGTTGTCACAGACTTACTGATGTTATTTCCAATAATGCGGCATGTCTTATAGCATGTGTCACAGGTGTATGCCATGTTCTCTGGTTCAAAGGTTTCTGCGTCCACTGCTGTCAACACTGTTGATGTATTCTGCAGCTTACAGACAGCAGATGCTCTCCTCTGCGTGGTGCCTTTGGTATGGGGTAAACTAATCTCCACCTTCACCTCCATCCACTGACACTGTCCAACAACTTGTGTCAACCCATGAACCAAACATTATCCAGGTCTGGAGAGAACCGCGTTAGCTCGACCGGGGAGCTGACTGGTCTGAATCAGAGTGGGGATGATGTGATAGATCGCTGACACCAAGTTTGAATGCTTTAAGCTGCAATAGACAAGATTTTTATGTAAAAATAAAGAGACGTTTAGTACTCAAACAGGAATACTCCTGTAAAAGGGCAGAAATTGGTGTTGGGTATGAAACTAGTGGGAAACTTTCTCCAATCCAGTTTATTAGAACTACTCTTACATTTTTACATATATTTAAAGCTTTTATAGCGATGAGCGCAATCTTCCAAGTCAAATATCTTGCATGTGTAATCTCTATCCAGATGCCACTAAATTCTTCACACTGGTTTACAAGGTTTACTGGTAAACAAGGTTTAATGTGTCTAATGGATCCATACAAAGATACCTAAAAGGGTTATTTTAAGGTCAGTATTTAGCTGAAATGCTGACACATGAAGGTTTTAGAGGTTGTGCTGGAAAAACAAACAAACAGGTGAAATCTAATGACAGACAGGGGGACACGTTCGTGAAAATGCAGCCACAAAACACACATTACCTGTGACAGACTGTGTTGTTAAAGATCAGGACCTTTTCTGATCAAACACACCCATGGAGGTCTTAAATCCAACCATAGTTACAAGCAATAACGTACTTAAAACAAAATGTGAAAATAGGCAGTTTGTCGTCAGTAATGGTTTCATTATTGCATTAGTTTAACTCCTGAATCTCCTCTTCAAAAAGGTGCAACAATTTGAACCTGCCTGGATGCAATTTCAATGAAATAGTTTCCGAATTGTAAACTTAAAATCTAGTTGAACATATTTGCGGCGTTAGGTTAGCATTAGGTGCAATCAGAGCTGGCAGCTAACCACAGGCCTTTCAACTGGTTTGGAGGTAGATTGTTCTTTTACTGCAGATCAGAGAACAGTTTGTGATCTTACAAAAGAATTTATTGTAAGAGCTTAATTGAAAGAACAGACACGCTGCAGTTGCAGGTAGGATGTCTTGATGTTATCTTTTCCAGATTTTTCCAGATATAAATGGTGAAGTCTTTATTTTTTTTTTAGTTTAAAAAAGTACTTCCTCCTTGTGATAAAGTCTTTTTATTTCTCCTTCTCCCTAGCACTTAATGTCCAAACTCTTCCAATTTTAGGCTCCTTTCACTCTAAAGTAGTACTCGTACACACATGCAAAAAGTACCACATTAAGTAAACATACTTGTTACAGATGTGTTTTTAAAAACCCAGACAAAAAGGTCAAGCCCTCATGAAACTTATTCGACATGAAATTAGTAGACAGGACCTCTCTCTCTGCTGTGTTGTGACAGTTGAAACAGCAGTCGGTGTCTGGACGGACTGACGTGAGAAAAAAAAAACCCTGCAAAGTCTGAGCAGGTGTTTCAGCTCCAGTCGGGGGAGAAGGAAACCAAATCATGTCAGGTGTCGCCCACAGATGGGCCCAGAAATACCACGACTTCTATCCCTGATGGGGCCAATTCCTCTTCTACCTAACTGTGAGGTCTCTACCAGGCCCTGCTCCCGCTGCTGGTATTCTGCAGCTGTCCAAATTGATTACACAATAGTTTTAAATAGGCACCAGCTGTCAGGAGAAACAAGAACATGATCAAGTTTTTTAATGTGAAGAGATGATAAAGGTCACAATCAGTTTTTGTCTTTTTATTTCACTTCACTGGAATAAAAAAAAGCACAAACTAGTATGAGTTGGCAACCATCATCTGTCTCCCTCTACCTCACTAAATTGGAGAATATACTATATCCCATTGAGTGTAGAGACCAGTACACATGTCGGTGTGGTTTGTTTGCAAGGCGGCGTGGAGGCTGCAGGTTATTTTCTCAGTGCAGACATGCTCTCAGCCCTGCGGAGGGGAAAATGCAGCGGCGTGGAATAGAGAGCTTTTTAAAAGCCAGTGAATAAAAGCTTTGACATCCCCTCTGCTCCGCGTCCCAGCGGCCGTTCCCATCTTCTGTTCCCTCCAGCCACCCTCACGCCACTGTTTCTACCAGAGCACGTTGAGAAGCAGCGAACACAATTAAGCCCGATGTAATGAAATCACACTGTGCTCTGGTTAATGGAAATGTTGGTGAACGGGGTCAGGGAGTGGCCTCTCGGTCTGTCTCTGTGAGTGTGTGTGTGTGTGTGTGTGTGTGTGTGTGTGTGTGTGTGGGGGTATAGTATAGATGCTGCAGCTGTCATTTTTTTTTTATAGTTTAATGGACCGCCAGCTACACATTTCTCATTAAAACAAAGTCTACAAATTAAAGATTTAAGGTTAAAGGATAGGTTCGCAATTTTTCAAGTCTGTCTTAAAACAAAAGTCAGGAGCCCAAATTAACACTGAAACAGGTTTTTCTTGCCGTGATCATTCCTGTTCATACTGACCGCTGTTCATATGGACGCCTGACTGTTATTTTAAGACACACTTTAAAAACCGTGAACCTGAACATTAAGGATCTCGAGCTGAATCAAGGCAAAGAAGTCTATAAAAATCCCCCACTTAGATATGATGTTATCTTGACAGTATAAAGTATTTATTTGACAGAGATATTATGGTGGATTAGAGTGTCGCCGTGCTGCATTTTCTTGATTAACTTTGTAAAACAGAGTGTTTAGTCTGGCTGATGGGCAAGGTGAAGTGATTATATCTCAACCTCCTGCATGCTGCCAAGAACGACAGCTAACAAATTACTTCAAATAACAGTTGTTGCGAGTCCTTAATAAGACAGAAATGATCTTTCCACTGCATGTTGAATAATAAATGTAGTTTTAATATCCTGTGCAAGAACAGCCCACTAAAAAACACATTACGCCGAACATAACAACACTTCATTACACTCTGTGCGACCTTATCCAGCAACACCTCGGTGCAGAATCGAATAGATTAAATACTCATTGACATTTAATTCTTGGATCACATCATAGCGAGTTGGTGACCTCCAATCAGTGCGGCGTGAGTCAAACTGCCATCTTTTTATACACTGTACTGCGGATGTCAAGCCCTCACACATGGGACTGTGCAACGCTCTGAATCAGGATTGAACTGCTTCCTCGACCTCAGAATATTCAAGTGGCTCTTGAACACAGTGATCCCAAGCAGTAAATCAGCCAGATAATGAAATAGGTCCATACAAGCAGCAGCAGAGGCACAAGACCGGATTATTAGACCTAATGAGGTGGATATGTAGCACAGCAGTGCTGGGCGGGCGGCTGTTTGGGGCATTAAGGACAGAAGGTCATTTGGTATGTTTCGCTCACTGTGAAAACCTACAAGCATTCCTGTTTTACACCTATCATGTTAAAATAGTGAAAATAATGTAATATAGCAGCCAATCGTCCGAATGTTGTTATTGTTGCAAGTAGAAACTGACAGTAGAAAGGCGTCTGTTTTATTTAGAGGTGGGTTGTAGTGTTGTTAAGTCTTAAGGAAGTGATCTATCTGTAAAAGAAGCAGTTTCTATTACAGATGGATGAGATGATTCATGTCCACTGCCAACAGTCAGAACTAATGCAGAAAGCAGTGTTATGTTTATAAAAGTGCAGAAAATGAAGGAGGTCAAAGTAGTGAATTAGAGGGTGTGTGATGCGTTCAGATTATGAGACCCTGTTTCAGACGAGATTAATGTTGACTTTTTGTAGCTTTTCTGCTCTCACTATGCGTGTAGGTGCACATGCAGTGAGCTCAATACTCTTTCAATAAAGGTTGAAGACAATCAATTAGCCTTTCAAGTCTTTACTGGAAATAACTGTGAAATTGTGAAAACAGTACTGGGCAACAAATTCAATTAAAATGGTTGAATGTTGGATTAGCAACACATTGGTCTCAGCCTCAGACAGAAAACACTTTGTCTTTTTGTTTGTTTTAATTTATATTATCCTTTCCCTCTCCCACCTGTAAAGCTCGTTGCAGCTACTGTTTTGAAAAGTGCTGTAATTAAAATTAGCTTTCACAACATTAACCCAACCTCAACCACACCTTAACCTTACAGTCGCTGACATGCACTTATACTGCAGGAATAAATTATTTAGAATCTGCAGTCTGCACATCTAATATCAAGTGTTCTGTTTGAGTGCAGGTTGCAGATACGAATGCAGACAGTTGGTGTTTATATTTGGCTTTGTCTTAAAAATTTTCTTTAACTGGTGGTGAGAGGTTTACATTTAAGAGGAGTCCCATGAAAAGGAGGAAACATAATGTTTAGGTGCTGTTCTTGTCTGCTCTTACTGACACTGGAGAAAGAGGTGCTGCACATGGCCAAACACAGCGCCCAGCCGTGTTTCACTATAGTTACTGTTATGTTCAAGTGGCTGTTGTTTATATGAACACAAATAAAATAATTAAAGTGTGTATGTGTGTGTTGGATGTCTAATGATTTATTGTAGCACAGAGTTCAGGTCTCTATCCACCCCTCTTTCCATTCCAACCACTCCCTCTCCACTCCCTCTCAGACAGCAGTGCAGCTGTAATAATGGGCCGGCCATTGGTTACTGGGTCCTCTGGGGTATTAATCATCTAACTGGCTGCCATAGAGGTGGGTGAGGCTCCTTACACTGATGCACAGGCTTTTTAATCAAAACCTCCTGCACAAATTGCCGTATGTTTGAAAGTCTGATTAAATTACCTCTTTGATCTCTTGAAGCCAATTTAGCCATCCCTTCCTGCCAGATCACACGTGTATGTATATGTGCAAACAAACACATACAAAAAGATACATGTGCAAAATGCACAATCTTGCACTGACAGCTGTACAAATCCCTTAAAAACTGGATAACAGTTTAGATTTATGATTTAGGAGCGTCAACTGCATAAAATTCAACTTGCTTATGGCACCACGAGGGCCGTTCTCCCAAATGTTCAAGAGCTGCACTGAAATCCAGTCAGAAATAATGCGGCATTTTCATCTACTTACTGAAACACTCACTCAGGTAATGCAGACATCCATCTAACTGCTTCTCTGCTGCCGACGCTGGCTCCACACCAACGTTATTATTGCCGTCCTCATGTTAAAGCCTCACATATGGCTTCACCCGGCAATGATTTGTGCGTCCGTCGGTTCACACTTCAGAGCTCTGAACACCGTCGGGGAAATGATGCAGAGAGATTTTCAAAAACACTCACCTGGGAATTGAACCCAGGACTCCTTGATCACATGACACCTGAGAAGCTGTAGGACTGATGGAGGAGAAGGTAATCATGAGATACGTGATAGGAGCATGAAACCATATCTGGCACTGCCGGGGTGTTTGGTTGGTACATTTGCTGCTGCTGACAAATGGTAATTTAAATCATTTTTCTTTTTTTGTATTTGTTTAAGGATAATTCTGAAGACTTTTCTGTGTATTTGGCACCCGAGCAAGATCAGACAAACTGCAAAATATATTTGCAAAAGCAAAGTCGCCCAGCTCGTGTGTGCACTATTGAAACTCACCTGTAGTCCATTAAACAGCTCATTCAGGAAGAGTACTCTAGTTTCATGAAGAGGTGTTCTGTCAGAGCTTGTTTGCTATAAATTCCCCTTTTAAGAATTATACAGATTTTTAAAGAGCACACTCAGTACATTTCAGATATCAACAATGAAGGCAGTGAGCGACCACACACACACACACCAACAAGCAAATGATGCGGATAAAAAGGATCAAAACCAAATTAGGGGTGAATTCAATCTCTCCCTAAGAAGCACTTTGTAGTGCAGGAATCCAGGAAGCACCACACTTAAAAAAAAAACAGAAGAGCGAGTGAGTGAAAGAGTGGAAAGAGAGCAGCTGGTGGAGAGGTCATATAAGAGGAGGACAGGGAGTGTAGGAAGATGAACAGCAGTCTGGAGAAGATGGCATACAGAGGAGAGAGGAGGATCCTTTTTCTGAGGGCTGTCCACATGAATCATGGGGTGGACAAAATGCCGTCCAGTTTAAGCTAATGGGGAGGGAATTTATGGTAACACTTAAAGAATGAGATCAATAGGAGCAGAGCTTCCAGCAGGGAGGTGAAGGAGGAGAGCGCTGGCCCAACAAAAGGGTCAATACCAGCCAAACAGGATCAGTTACAGCTCCATTATAGCAGGCCAGCAGTCAGAGAGGAAGAAGACGAAAAGGTCAATACGAGTTACCTGTGGCGTTGTGACAAGCTTGATCAATCTCACAAAGTAAATGCGCAAACGCTCCTTTAACTCCTCACTCCTTTAATATTCGGTCACTTTACTGTAAGCGGTGCTCGCAGCATGAAAGCCGCTCTGCAGAGTGTTTTATGATTTTTGCAGCCAAAAATGATTTACTTGTTGAGATTTACACCGTTAACTTTTTATTTGACTTTATTGGCTCATAAAGTAGTTCTGACTTTGATTATTTTCATGCAAAGTTGTGGTGTTGTCTTCAGACATTTTCTTAAATTGCTGGGTTCTGGAAAAAAATTAACTGATCAAACCTAATTTTGTTGTCATTGTTTTATTTCTTTTTTGGTGAGATACATTTATGGACCCATTTAGATTTGTTAAAATCTTTCTAGACCAATATATGTTTGTTTTGTTAGCTGTGCAAATAAATTAACTCTAAACTCGTTATTGCAATTGCAAGATTTCTAAAAATCACAATGATGAAAAGCAAATGATGAATATACTTTGCATACTAAATATAATTAGAGCATCAAATTTGCATAAAATTAGCATTACATTTTTAGAATAAATAATCTTCAATGTCTATCTGATTACACTAATACCATTTTTAGTCCAAAGGTTTTTTTAATAACAAAATGTACATGAAGTAAAGTGTTACCAAATGTTGTGTAATATCAAAAATGACTCCCACCACGTAATGGAAAATGCACGTTGAAATGGATTTCATGATGTCCTCCATGTTCTTCAGAGAAACATTTCAGCATTTGACCACTTTATGAGAGCCACAGACATTTCCAGACACCCAACACAGAGCGCAAACCCTGCACTGTTTTCCCTTTTAAATGTTAAGTTTGTATAATTGCCTTATAAAAGTGGCAGATAAGCCAACACGCAGCCAGCGGTTACAACTGTGTTAAACCTCAGCTAAAAGGCTGAACCTGCTTCATGTCAGATTCATACCTTAGCCCCCCTCCCTCCCTCCCTCAGAGGAGACCCTTCCTCTCTGATTCTGATTTTCTCATGACCCTGAACGGTGTTAAAACAGTCCTACAAGAGACTCCGTTTAGGGCTCACATTTGGTGGTGGTGGTGGTGGTGGGAGGGCTAAATTCTGTGGGGCTTTACTTCCATTAAAACCAGTCCTGGAGGATGGAGACGTTGCCCCGCTTAACTAAGGAATATTTCTCTGGTTTAAAAGGTGTTTATTTTAATATTCAAACTAAAATGCCATTTGTTTATGCTTGGCTAGAGCTAATACAGCTTTCAGTCAGGCAGTGGGTGGATGTTTTTCTGAAGACATCTGACTGTGACATTTAAACAGTGGGGTGAAAGCTTTGGATAAGAATGAGCAGTCCTGGTTTTCATTTCCCTCTTTAATCTTTCCCACATTAATGTTTTTCTATTTTCTTCCCTTGTTTTCTTTTACTTCACTCTCTGAATGTGAGTACTGACCTTATTGACACAGTGGCTCAAAGCCCAATCGAACACATTGAACTCACTGATCATGCAGCATGTACGTCCAAGACAAGCTGCATGCACATTTGTTTTTGACCTCCTGAGATTTGAAATTACAGAACCAGCTCAGATCCAAGGCCGGTCTCTTTCTTTTTACTTGACTTCTGTGTCTTTTTAGTCAACCAATGTCAATTGTTTTGAATGTGAATATTTTCTAGTTTAATGTGGGAAACAGTCCAGGAAAAGATCCAAAATGCAGAAGAAATTTGTGGACCAAGTATCTATGAGGACATGAAGTGAAGGAAGAAATAGGCTGAGAATTCACACAGCTGTCAGACATTTTATCTTATGATTTCAAATAGACCACCAGCTATGGAAGCCAAGGACTCTGGGTCCCAGACAGAATATTGCTCTGCCCCCCCAAAAACCCTTTGCTTTTAGCTTAAATAATCCTCCTGTGGGCAATATCCAGCTGTGGGCACCACGGCTCACGACTACCTTCCACCAGCCAGTGTGTGTATGCATGCTAGATTCAGGTTTTGCTTGTATAATTTAAGATGTACTCTCTTGAGAGTTCAAGGTGGGGGGGGGGGGGCAACTTAAAAGTCAATTTGAAGATGAAAAAGACATTGAATGCTTCCATTCTGTAACTTTAGAATTTACAGGAAGAATTTAAACAGTTAAGGTCTTTTTCCTTTGATTTTATTTTAAATAAATGAAAGCTATAGCTCCTTTGATACCTTTATATCCCCTTTGAATTGAACAGCAATAAGATGCACACATGGAAAATGTCAGTGTCATGCAGTTATTGTACACTAACACTGCAGTGGTCTGGAAATGTGTCGGAGAAAGAATCACGAGGAAAAAAGGTGTAAAGTGCTAAAAATGTGAACAATACGTTGGCTTATTTCCTCAGGTTTCAGGACTGGCTTCAAATATTTTCACCCAGCGGGTCACACGAAAAGAGAGACGCAAGGCCATCATTGCGGTACAGCATGATTGGTTCAACACATTTTGATTTAGCCTCTTCTATATAAATTATTTTAATCATAAGTTCCATTTTCAAGGACTGGTGGGGCCTTCAAGTCTGCTTGTGAATTATAGAGGGGAACACTTTAATTTACGAGGTAATTTGATGAGAGGTCAATTTGTTCCATGCATAGACATATAAATACTCCAATAAAGTAAAGTCCAATATTACCATATCCTGTACAGGTTGAGGATGCAGGCAGTCATGGAGGTTGGCGTCTCAACAACATATGCTTCATACCAGAGAGGAGTTAACGGTCTGTCGCTCTGCAGGCTGGCATGTGTTTGGCTTTAGTTTGGGAAGACTGGGACCTGCTGTCGGTGTGATGGAGTGTGTTGAGCTCTGGGAGAAGAGAGGGTGATGACAGTGTTTAATCCCTTTCTGTGGCATAGACCTGCTGTCCAGCTCACCACCCCTCTTGTTAAAAAATAAATAAATAAAAAGAACGATTCAAATTGAACTCTTAACTGAGCATGACGACGACCACACTTGGGACACAGGAAGCTGAGGAGAGGGAAGTGAAGTACATGCATGTGGGGGTGAAAGCATTTGAGTGGATGTCTGGACGGACACCAGGGGTTATGTTCTCATGAGCTGTGTCTTGAGAAAATCCCACTACACCTCAGCAGTACTTTAAGTCTTACTGTACTCCTTTATATGCTCACTAAATCTAACGTGGACCCCTGGTTTCACTTCGCTGTACTGTACAACAGCATGCCCAGCTGGAGGTATGGCATGTCTGTTTAATTTTAAAGATCCAAACCTCTTATTACAAGAGTTCGGGCCAGCCAGAGACCGCTCTGGGAAAGCCATTAGGAGGTGTGGGTGAGCTGAGCCAGCCTCGGTGCGGTTACAGTAGTGCAGGGCTCTGTCTAATGACTGGAGTGGTCTGTCTCTGCACTGTAATGAAGGCAGGAGCTACTTAATCTTCAGCCTGACTTTATAAGGTGTCCTTTCAACCCCATTGGAGCAGGGATAAGTGTAACATTGCAGAGACAAATCCTTGTAAAGACCTGCAGTTTGACTGACCACACCATCAGAGCTGACAGCCCGCTGACGTGCAACACTCCACTCAGCTTGTAAGGTCAGACCGCTTGTGCCTCCATTATGAAAACTACTTGTTTTATTGTTGCACACAAGATGTTGCATACCATGGCAACAGTGATTGGGCTGTAAATCCACTGATGATGGGAGGAACGGTGCAGCGGAGAGGGCTTGAGAAGGGGAGTGGGAGGGAGTGGGGGCATGCTGCAATTAGAGGAGTGAAAGACCACCAGGGTAGCTGCTGCCCAAACTCTCAGCTGTCACACATTTCAAGAATTCAGAAAAAAAAAAAAAAATCGCAGCGGTACCAACATCAGTGACAGTGACAGTGAGTGAGAGTGAGAGAGGCAGATTGCAATTTGGGTTGTACAAACATTTTTGGGGTTGGTAGAGCTGCTCTGGAGACGGAGATCATCTTGTTCGCTAAGGCAGAGACAAAGTGACAGCTTTAGGAAGGTGTATAAGCGATGGAAAACAAGAAACTCTGGTCATCACATACATAATACACACTTCAGAGAGAAATGTTTAGATTTTTTTTGTTCTGCTTTCTAACATGTAGGTTTTACTGTTTATAAAAGACAGTAACAAAGTCTTAATTTTAACCTCTTAGTGTTTATTACAAGTGGGACAGAATTTTTTGTGGTAGTTAGCATAACCTAACATATTATAACCTACATTCACCATAACACAGGCAGTACTATATGTGCAAAGTGAGCAACATCTTCTGCAGGTTTTTGATTGTGCATTGTAATTTCAGAAATGAAAATAATATTGGATAGCAGCAGTTCTATAGCTTAAGCATGGATACTCCAAAGTTGTAGCAACAAGGTGATCTCATCCTCCCCAGAAGGGAGGGATGAGGGAAAAATAACTATTTATTCAGTATTTTCAGAGGTATGACAATGATACATAATGATACTGTACAAATATATAAATACATTGAAAATTGCCCACATTTGCAGTTCACAAATGAGATTAGATTTTTAAAAACAGACAATATACTCCTCCTTTTCCCCTCTTGAATTTCTATGGCCAGATACAGTATATATTCATCCACCACAGAGCAGAGTAAGTCTCTGCATCAAAAACTCAAAACCACACATGGAGAGCCGGGATAAATGGTCCACTAGCTGATTGAAACAGATACCTTGCTCCTGGGAGTCTTCCAGGAGCTGTTGCCATTAAAACCTGTCATTTCCTGTCTTGATGGGAGATGGACAAAAACATACTCTTTGTTCTCTGCATCGCAACGCTGCCTTTTAATGATGGTTGCACCGAGAGTTGGAGCGATCATTTCTATTTTCACATCATCCAATCGTGGTTACTCGAGATTGCCGATAGGTGATCCGATCGGCTAGGGTGTGGCAGGAGTGGGGTCACGGCACGCGACGGTGTGTCTGTGCTTGGTGCAACAATATCACAGTGTCATGTTCTGTTTAATATTATTATCTTTAATATCACAATTCAAATCACATCCAAAACGTTAATTACTCTTACGGAGCGCAGAGCAAAGTTTTGGTGAGCAGGCATATGGAGAACGGAGATGCAAGATCCATGGAGAAGAAACAGCAAACTGGTTTGTAATTAAGGATTTAAAATTCACTCGTCACTCGTGCTGATTAACAGGGTTTTTAATAACATTTTAGTTCTGATAGTAAGTTAGTTAAAATTGCCTTAATATCAGCGTAGGAGAAACCAATCGTCGATCATCGCTTCAATTGTTGATATACGATCCGATCACCAATTGGCACAAGCCTGGTTGCACTGCTTGCTCAACTAATTAGGGTGTTTGTTTATGATGGGAACACTGCAGTAAGGATCTTCACAATCCTCTCACTCAAAGTTGCTGCTGACCTTTTCTTTGGGGCGCCATCAGGAGAGCAGAAATCTAAAACGATTAATATGTTTACTCAAACCACAGACCGCTGATTGATACCTTGATTGTTTGAGTCAGAGACCAATTACATGAATCAGAAGATCAGCGCTTTCCAAACCGTGTAAACAAGCCATTACCGCTGAGCCTTTCCTTCCTTGTAAAGATCAAGTACAAATACAGGTACAGCTCCTTTCCATTTTTGCAATCCATATCCTGTTAGCTTTCCACCCCAGCATGGATGTCATTGGTCCAAATGTTACGTCTCGTCCACAGGCACCCCCAAGTAATGACCTGAGGTGACCTTTCTAATGGGCAAGGGCATTGAAGAATGGACATAGCAATCGGTTCTCCATCATGAAGGAGAAAATAAAGAGGAAGGAAGTGACAACTTGGAGAGAGTTGATGCTTCCCATATGTCAGAGTTACTGGGACTTGGGTTCTAATCATGGCATAGCCTGCAGGCGTATACGGTAGGACAAACTTTAAAATAAACCAATCACTGGTATTATTCCCATGATGGCCATTAATAGTACACAAGAAAAATGATGATGAAGTAGTGATGAGCGGAAAAGAAGATTGAATGAGTCATCTAATCCTGAGGGAAGAGATCTAATGGTGCAGACACACAGACTCTGGCAATGACGCACCTGGACGCAGCGGACCACTAGAACGCTGGGTGACATGGTGGGTGACGTGCTGCGAGCTGGGCAGTGCTCGGTTTTTGCTCTGCCATTTTCAACACGGTGGCCGCGTCACAGACTTTCTCATTTTACAGCTGAACAGTACATTAAAGTATCTGTCTGAAAACATCTGAGGCGTAAAATAGACAGTGCAGTAACAGAATCTTGATTCATATTTGATCAGCACTGCCTAGTTTGATAGTTTGATCTGAGTTTCGGGAGCCGGCCGCGTTACACTGGATGGACCTCGGCATAAGGCATCATACCTACAAACATTAGCTCTCAGTTAACAAGAGGCAAACCAAGCGGCAACTACCACAACTTGAGGCTGAAGCCAATTGCTCCAACTTACTCCCATATAAAAAGCATCAACTTCTCTTTTAGAAATACTAAATACTTTTTTTTTCCCCCTCCAATGATTCATTATGGTCTCAAACGCTAAATTCAGGCCCTCTGCTGCTCTACTGCTCCGTTAATAAGATGTGAAGATGTAAAGTAGGCTTTGATGTCTGTCGTGTGGGCGTTCAAACCAATGGGTGATGTCACACCTCGCTACATCCATCTTTATATACAGTCTATATAGCAAACACATACATACATGTAATGCTTTTGAGGTATTGCTGCCTCTTAAGAAATCTGCACCCAACCTTCGGAGCTGTTGTAGACCTCAGGAAGACTAGGGTTCACTTTGTGGAAGCTAATTGGGATCCAAATAAAGAATAAAGAGTTGTCATGCTGTTTTAAAACAACAGTATTTACATCTCAAACTGTGACATCACCCATAAGCCTGTGGATGAGTGTAGATTTCCTGCTGTGTGAGCGCGTGTGTGTGTTTATGGTCCTAATGCAGAGTGAAAGAAGTCGCCACAGTAACACATCAAAATAGAGAGGCAACCATCTTGTCAAACACACCCAGGATCAGCCTTCTGAGTGACGAGGGTTAACCATGCATACAGATATTATCAAAAGGAGGAATGCAACATTACCATTAGCCTTGTCTGGCTTTTTCCAATTTCTCTCATGTCAGGAGAAGCTGCTGCGGTGAGTGTGTTTTCACAGCGCCAATCCTCTCCCCAGTCAGCCAGAACAAGAAAAATCCTGTTTAATAAGGAACCACTTAGAACACATGAGTGAGCTGATCTAGACAATTCATACCAAATCTAGAAACACAACAGCGCTGACCTGAGGACTTAATAGAAATTGACTAAATTAGTTTAACATGTAATATTGCCGCATGGCTTAACTGAACATATGGCGTGAGGAGGAGAAGTCATTCTTCACTGTCAATACGCTTACAGGCATTTATTCCTGTATTTGCGGCTCATATAGCCGGCGCAAATCAATTACAAGTGATACAGAGGATGAGCACATGTTATAAGGCCTAGACACTCTACTTATCTATCTAGCTGTGTTCAGTGCATTGTTCTGGGACACAAAATCCAGCAACAGGCACCTGCAGAGTTAATGTTCACTGAGCTGCATTACTTCTAAATCAGCGGGTAATAACAGTGTTTTCCTGGGACCCAGAAGCCATCAAACCTCACCTGTCTGCCGGCTGAGGGAGAAAACCCTTTTAGACTGGACCTCAGGCTGTCAGTGTGGATTAGACAGGCAGTGTGTCTGATAGGCATGGGACAGGCCCCCGCCCACCTCCTAAAAGCTGGTTAATGGTTTCTCAACCAGGCCTGGTTCTGACTCATCCCCTGCCAGCCAGAGCATGTGCATTTCACCAGACCCTCTCATCTGTATAAATCTGATTTATTACAAGATACAAATACTTTTTATTTTACATCAAATCAAATGCTTTATAGGAGGGCCTAAAAATGAAAAAAATGAAGAAACAACTGGAGGATAAAAGCTATTAAAACCACAACTAACAGGAAGATTTACAAAATAAAAAAGCCAAACAAGCACATCAACAAAATGCATTTCAAAGCTATCAACTATCAACCTATCAACCATCAGCGGCTCATTCAACAGCTGTTTGGCTACCAGCTGACCATTAACGTTAATAGTCATATTCATATAGGTGTACAATGCGGCCATTATAACCTGACACTTCTCACGATTACTCTGCTGATATGCTCATGCCATTTGCTTCCCCCGCCACCCCAATCCCCTCCTGGTGTTGATTTAAAAAAGATCTCATGTTCACATATGTGTTTATTAAAGGGGGGATTAGTTCTACCAGCAGAATCCTTGCTCAGATTCTTTGAGAGCTCTCTCAAGAGTAGAGCCTTTTTCACAGTAGATTATAACCATTTGGTATAAAGGGCTAATTGCCTGACGTAAGTGTCTCCGATTGAAGTGGCAGTTCTTTTAATCCAACAGCAAAAATGTTGGCAAACATGAGATAGATCCACACTAGGAAGTAAAACAAAGTCCACCAACCCCGCGAGCAACAAAGCTGCCAGCATGAAATAAAAATGTCATCAGTGGCACAGGCACATAGCGAAACACCTGAGAGATTCTCATTTAATAGCAGAATATGAGCAATAAATAAGTTTGTTGGGACTTCTGGGGCGCCTGGCTGTTGTGAGTTATGGCAGCGAGCTGCTAGCAGTGATCTGAGAGAGGCGATTGTGACGGCTTCATCTCAGGGTCAGCGCGCTCAGGAGAGCCCAGTAAACTGTCCTTCCCACAGGCCTGGAGTTTAATGACAGGAGTGGGAGAGGCAGGCCCCACACCTGGACACCATCCAGAATGACATCCCCCTCTTCTCTCTGGCTGACTGTAAAGCAATGCTGTCAATGGAACTGCGCGTATGAACACTGTACGCCAGCGTGTGGGTGTTTATGATACTTCACCTTTGTGAACCACTTGAAGTGCCCTCGACTCGCGTTGATGCCGGTGAAGCATTGCATCAACACTGTCAAACATGTGTGTGTTTGTTGTTGAAACCAAAGGTGATGGTTAGTGTGTAGGATGTTTATTTCAACGACGCTGTGGGTGTCCCGCTGCAAAGCGTGTTTATGGAATTTGGACAAGAGCAGCATTGATAACGCTGACTGAGCAAATTACACAACAGTCCCATTTGCATGCAAACACACACACACACACACACACACAGCTATTCCTGTTCCTCATTAGTATGCTGTATCTATCACAGTTGTCTCAACTCTGTTAAATGGGAATAGAACAAAGTTGAAAGAAGCACAATTGGCCTGGGAAAATTTAATCAATGTTTGTAAATGTGGACAAATCCGTCCCAGAGTACAGAACTGTTATGATTTACAGGCTGGAAAAGCTCCACTGACAATAAACTGGAGGTTCAGTTTGTTGGCTCACGGAATGTTTTTCAAGGGTTTCTATCTAAACTGTGTTTAATTAAACAGTGAATCGACATTTTCAGAAAATCATCCTCAACATCTGTAGACTTGCAGATTAGTTTGGGCTAACCATAAATGTTTAAGTGATGGTATGAAGAAAAAAAAGACGGTAACAGGAGCGCTTTTGGTGTCCTAGGCCCGCCGGTGTTTTTGGAGGGATACCTTTAAAGAGAAGAAAATATGCCTTCATACATTGGTACTGTAGGGTGTGGCATATAAATATAAAACAAAACAAGCAACAAAACAAAGGAATCTAAAAGGGGTCAAACAATGTTCTTGTCGATCTCTCCCCCAACATCTTTCTGACGCTGGAAGTCGGGGGTTGCATCCGAGAATTTTTGTAATTTTCTGAAATTACAAAGCTTGACAATATGAAAATCACAGCCACTGTACGCAGCAATTGGCCAGGTGTCACAACTACTTCTGTCCCTTGTTGTGTGTACACACTGCCCAAAAGTGTGCGTTAAATGTCTTTCTCTGCTCTATGACAACAGGCTTTTCTCTCCGTTTTCGTGTGTGGCCGTTCGGGCAAGCATAAACATATTTGCGTTCAGACGTGGTCGGACAACATGTTATACAAATGAGTTTCTTTTTGAAGAAAAGCCCAGCCTTGATTCCACATGCACAAGATTTGGAAAACATTTGGGGAACTGGATATATTGGAGAAAAGTTAAGCTTAAACTGGTTTGCTTTGTCTTTGTCTGCATTTACTGTAGATTCAGTCATTATGTATCCCTGCTAGGTCTGCTGGGGTTTTCATCCTGTTCATGCAGCTGAATTTTATTTCCTCTAACAGTTAAACCACCTTTACACTTTACAGATGTATGCACAATATCTATGGTTTGATATTTTTGTTCCAACAAGAGAAACATGCATTTGAATATGACCTGAACAGGTGTTATTTTCTGCATAAAGGCCATCTTGACAGGTCTGGTTTCCACACTAGACTCCGGAGATGGCTGTATTTTAAGTTCCATGTGCACATTCAGTCCATTAACACCTCTATACAGCTCCCTCACCACCACCATGACCATCTCCTGTCCCATAACTCCCAGTTAACAGACGGCCACGACCTGTGGTCACTATGGAAACTTACCTGAGAATGTCATCTCCCAAAGAACGCCACTCAATCAGTTCTGAAAACACACTTTACAGCACTTGCTTCAGACTGAACTTTTACAGACTGTCACATGGCACAGGTCAGGCTTTCACTGGGTTCATAGTAACCAAGGTCTTCCAAACTGTGTCACATATATTATTTCCATATGATCAGGATGGATGATGGATTATTCATCTCACAGGCTTTTCTTGGACTGACTTACAAAAGCTCTCTGACAAGTTTTCTTGTCTTACAGCACTGTACAAATAAATAACTAATGAAAAAAGCTGTTAAATATTACTGAAGTTATACCTTTAGTCTCTTCCTAACACAGTAATGTCGTTATTGAGGGTGGGCTCATTTGTATTTTTGAATTATAACGTTATGAATTATGAAGCGACGTTTCCTAAAGCATTTAGGATTCAAATTAGATACAGAATCTCAACCCTGTGCTGGATGCGTGTGAAAGATTTATTCATTCAACGATAATAATACCAGACTGCATTTATCATACATACAAATAAAATTTTCTAGGATAAAAACACAATAATGGCTTATTTTCAACAAGGGATCCCTCGGTCTTCCTCTTTTGTTCCTTATATGAATCAAGGGTCTTTTTGCACCGTTTATTACTTTGAAGATTTAATTTAAAATGGAATAAATGTACTTTTATGGCAATTTAACCACACATGATACAATACAGTAATCAGTCAGTCAGTGTTTTTAGAAATGTTCTTCTTTGTAGAGGCACCTTTGGCAGCTGTTACAGCTTCAAGTCTCTACAAGCTTTGCACACCTGGATTCGGAAAGTTTCTCCCTTTCTTTCTTTTAGATTCTCCAAAGCTCAATGAAATTGGATGGGGAGCGTCTGTGACGCGCCATCAGGTCTGAATAGTTTCTGAAGCCACTCTAAACTTGACTTCTATCTTTTATGAGTGTCTTTGGAAAGATGGCAGGTTTTTAGGTCAGGTGAAAGGGGATTTAAAAAAAATACATAAATAAAAAGACAATCCCTAAAAATGTAATGGTTAAAATGCTAATAAACATGCAGTCATTGGATAAAAAGGGAAATATATCAACTAAATACACACAAGCTATAAAAAAAATGCTGAGCCAAGTATTCAAACCGCTGTAAACATGACAACAAAAAGGGAAATATGTCATTAGTTGAAAGTAAAAGCTTTTCTCTGAGTACAGTAACCACAATAGGATTTACAGGCAGCTGATTGTTCGTCTGTGTGGAGTACTTATATCGTTGGACATCTTATTTTTCAAGGGGCTCTGTCTTTGTTGAAAGAACTGCTGTCATTAAGACAAAGAGGCTCCTTTTCCGTGTATCCTTGAGTATAATAAGAAACAGAGGATGGATCACCAAGACTACTGTGCCGTATGTACTGTATATGTGATTCATCACGGACACAGAAAACACACTGAAAGTACACGCCGGTCTTCTGACAGTGTCTCCTGGGTTTGTGCATCTCTACAGTCAAGTTTTTACCACCCAGACAGCAGCTTTTAGCCGGTGGGGGAAAGGAAGGGGGGGGGGGGGGGTGAAGAAGGGAATGCATTCATCTTCTCCTCAAATGGATATGTTATAACAAAGACTAGCACACTCACCCCAGGGATTTCAAGGCATTTGGACAGAGAAAAGTGGATCATACACACACACACAAAAAAAAAAAGACTCAAAGGCATGCATATCTTCATTTTCTTTCTTTCTTTTTTTTGTGTGTGTGCTGCATAAACGTGAGCTCATCACACTGTTGCAGTTTTTGGATGCCTCTGCTGAAACATGCTGCAATCAGGATGGAGCAAAACATAATTGGATGTGACTACATGTGAGGGAAATTGAGATGGATTGGGACGCGGATCAGTATCAGTAAGTGACCTGGCTGTGCTGCGCCGCTCCGATGGACCCGCACTCTCTTTCTCTTTTTCTCTCTCTGCACCCAGCTCTCATTTTCACCACAACATCATAAACCCACTACTGGGTGTCTATATAGGCTCATTAGTGGCTGATGGGGAGGGAGAGAAGGGGTTGATAGGAGATAGAGGGGCTGAAGCCATTACAGGAAACACGTGCCTTCTACCCATAATATTACTCTGGCCTCTGCCTCTCACCCATCATACACACTCTATACCAACCTCAATACCATCCACTTAAAAGCCCTCTCACTCACTATATCAGGAATCCACTTTTATAAGATTAAAGAGAGGGAGGCGGAACAAACACCAGCACAGAGGAGATAGATGATGGGGGGGGTAGAGGAGAGGATGTGGTGTGCAGGGTGGTTGGGTTCAACAGAACGGGAGAGGGGGTTAAAGCTACACAGCAGTCCGACTTCAGTAAAACCCAGAGTGGTGAGTAACACAGTGGCCCTGGGTTGGCAGCCCTGACATCTACAATGAGGGTGTGTGGGTGTGAGGGCAGTGGCAGAGAAGAGGAATGATGGAGAAAACAAGCGAGACAGAGGGGTGATTCAGCAGGCGTAAATGAAATCTTTATGAGGGCCGTGATGTGCCGTGGAGGCTCCTAAAGATGTGTGATGTCCGTCCATTATTTTATAAGAGGGATGAAACCACCCGAGGGCTTCTCGGCTCAGAGGGGAATGAAAGACCCGATGAGTGGATTAGCAAAAAACACAAAACTGTGCGTATGCTCCACATATTCATGAACCGACTGTGAGATAGTCATTTAACAGCAAATGAGAACACTAGTAAACAATAGACATCCCAAGGCTATATATGGTAATGCGACACGTCAATCATACAACCAAAAAGAGTGACTGTAAGTCAGTTTTTTTAAAACAAATCCAATCCTGTTTGGATTAGCATAGCTGACTCAAACAAATGGTGACGATTTTAAAGTGATGCATTATTCATATGTGACATAAATTGAGAAAATTGAAAGTGACAGCTTGATCTAAGACAACAGAAAACCAATACGTAAATGTAACATCATATGGTCGACAAGTGATTTGAATAAACAAACCAGCCAATGCCAGGTGAAGGGGTAAGGAAGGTGAGATTAAATCAACATGTCTCGCCATTTTTATCCCATCAGGAAGCGAATGACTGCGACTCAAATTCATTTGGAATTGAGGATTTAACAGCTTTTTCCTAGACTCTCTCATCGATCAGCAGAGTATCCCACGGTCCAAACAAAACTTTTTCCATCCAGTCCTCACGGGAAAAGATCAATGCCATCCCAGTATTGTTCTTAATCTCCTACAAGAACACTGTTTAGATGGAAATGCAGATGTGGTTTTTACTAACTAATGAGTAGCACACACAGACTAACCCGCAGAGCACTGAGATGCACAGAAGAAATACAACAAGTCTTTAGTTTCTCATCCCTAAACACTATCTGTTCCTCAGCATCTGACATTCAGTGGGTTTAAGATGTTAGGAGAGGAGATTTAGAACAGCTGCAACTATTTCACAAAGAGGACCTGGATCCTCTGTGGGTAAATAATGGAAGCTACTCAGAAGCAGTGAACTATGGACATATGGTGGTTTCTCACATTTTCAAGGTCCATATGTAAATTTACACTATATTCTTTAAAAAAAAAAACAAAACATTGATATATTGCTCATTTCTACAATATGTTTTACTGCTGTTATTTTGCTCAGATTCATGTTGTATTTGCTGCATTTAATCTATTTCATCTTTCAATTCATGCACATTGACTTTATACATGTATACTATGCATATGGTGCATATGTATATGGCACGTCATTTTACTATTTTTTGTTTTTGCTCTACTCGTATTTGAATTCTTCCTTCTATGCTTTTGTATACGTTACACTTTTAGAAGAACATATGCTGTTGTAATGATCCTGCTGCAGAAGATTAAAACGACTGTATGACTGAAATATTTCAAAAGTTTTAAAAAGTTGAAAAGTCTGGTTCCATTTCCTAGACATCATATAACATATAACTAACTAATTTAAGATGTTTTTCACCTTGAAAACTTCTAACCATCTCTGCACTATAAAGCACATCACTCCTAGATAAAATGCATCATTCTCACAGTTGAATCCTGAGGCTTCACATTCATTCTTGTCACCCCTGTAGCAATCATTTTATGAGGGGATCTGGCTTCAAATATGGCATTAAAAACATAAGTACATACAAGAACATACAGAGAAACACCTTTCTTCTCAATGGTTAGTAGAGGTGCAGCTAATCACTGCAGGTCAACCATCGCTGGTGAGCCTCTGGATAAAAGATATCTCTGTTATTTAGAAGATAGTCTTGTATTGTTGTATTGTAAATTGTCCAAACCAGACCTTTAGTTAATTGGATAAAAGGAGTAAAGGTGTGGGGCTGGCAGGGTGGTATAAAGAAGACGGTGAGCTCTTTTCTGTTTAAACTCAAGTAATTTAGACTGATGAGCCTAATTTAGGGTGTAAGAATGCTTCCTTTTCAAGGTGCAAAGAGTGTACCAGTGTCGTGATAAGCAGTCGGGTCTTATGCTTGCATCCTTTCATCCTCAACCACAGGACCACAGGTGGGGGAGCTCAGAGGCAACAATAACATAAGAGCCCAGAGACAAAGCAACCTAATTTTCACGGCTGCCCAGGTTGGCTGTGATGGACAGTGCCAAGGTGCAGGCAGTGCCAGTGTCACGCCGTGATGAATGGGTCCTGCGGTGCGTCGTGACTCACTCCGCCTCAGGCAGGCACTGTGCCCACCCCCCCACTCCTCCACTCTTGGGTGCTTCTCCTCCCGTTCCTCCTCTACTGCAGCAGATGAGTCAGAGAGGCTGTTACAGTAGGAGATGGCTGAGCAAGGAGAGGGAACTAATAAAATAAAAGAATGAGAAGCCTGCCATTAGAGACCCTCCCTAATGCACACTTGTTGCACACGCACTCATGGCACACTTGATTTAATTTAGGGTTTTTAATCTAAGAAGGGGAACTATGCTTTTATATCTATTTTTCCTCTTCTTGGCAGGCGGCGTTTTTGAGCTTTCCGGGGAGTTCTAATTGTTTTAAGCGCTTCCTGGGCAGGTGTCAGCCGTGACGGCCTCGGTTTGGAGGAGAAAGGAAGGGTAGTGGGCACGGACTTGTCTTCTGTGTTTAGGAGAATGAGCCGAATGTGTGTCAGAAAGTGTTATAAACCATGTGAGATGTTAAACACGTGGGGAGGGGGGGATGCGCTTTGGGGCTGTAATGTCTAACACCTGACAACTATTCAAAACAGAACAGCATCGGCCTAGTTTTCTGTAAGATTCACGACACTCCAGACACGCATACGCACGTCCACTCGGCTCACACACACATCGGAGAGTGTTGCCAGGCCGCGGTTTACGTTGTGACCTCGGTCTTCGTTGTATCCGTCATTACTGAACAGGTGTTCAGATTGTGGGCTGTGGGGTCACAGTGAGGAATTTCTCATTTCGCTGGTGTTGACTGAATGACAGAGTTGTCCTCTCTCTGACACACTGAGGATCTGCCAGAAAAGAAAGGTGGGGTAGTCCCAGTGATTCTAATAATATCCAGTGTTGTTACTGGCAATATCTATCAATGACAACAGTGGAATCCATCTGTGATTATAGTCATATCCACCAGTCATCATAACCATTTTACAAAGAGTAAACAAAATTACATAAAGTACTAGGATAACAGACTTTAAACTTGAAGCTAAATCAGCACCACAAACACTGTAAAGAGGGTGGGTTGTGGTGGGTGATGGGATGCATCCCATCAGCAATTTCTTTAAATCTCTTATGTACAATCATTTGTCAGTTTATTAGACACAGCTGCACAGTCTAATGGAATCAAGCTCAATATTGAAAGTTGTCTCTCATCTTTTTGTTTTACATGAAGAATCGCTGGAATGAGAATGAGTTTTATTTCAGGGTTGATGTATTGGATTGCATGACATTGTGAAGGTGTACCTGCTGTAATAAACTCACACATCAGTGTATGCTCATTGTAATCATGTCCTTGTTGGTTAGTTTAAACTTGTGACAGCTGTCTCCCCCTGTGGTTGCCACGTGTGATCATGATTTTCAAGTTCCTCTCGATTAGTCGAACCACGGAAAATTAATCGTCAACTATTTTGATAATTATTCATTTTTTTGTCATTTTTTAATCAAAAATGTCAGGTTCCAGGTCCTCAAATGTGAAAATGTGCTGGTTTTTCTGTTTTATATAATTGCACAATGAATATCTTTGGATTTTGGACAGTTGTTTGGACAAAACAAGACATTTGAAGACATCACTGTAGGCTGTGGGAAATAATAAGACATTTTTCATTATTATTTGACATTTTAAAGACTTTTTTGGCACAAATAATTTTCCCTCTTTGCTGTTAGTTTATGATGTTACTTCAAATAGTCAAAATATCAATAAGCCGATTACAGATCTCTTCTGACATGCCAATTGTTGATAGCATAGCATCCAGCAGCACTCTCACTACTCATAATTGATCTCTCTTTAATCTCTATAATCTCTCATCTCTTTTGTCTCATCTCTCCTATCACCTTTTATATCTCATCTCTTTATGTCTTATCTCACCTAATATATCTCGTATCTTGTATTTTATCTCTCATGTCACACATCTCATACAGTACCAGTCAAAACAATCTAATGTCAAATCTAATATTTAATGTCTCATCTCTCATCACATCATGTATTAACTCACACTGTATGATTCAGAGCCGTGGAATTACTATAATTCATTCACCTCCCCCTCATGTTTTTTCTAAATATTCATTCATAAAAATCCAATATCTTTAACAGACCCTTTTAAATTCCCTCATTTACAGCCTATTTCTCAGGCAGCCACCTCAAGACCAGAGGAAAGTCTCAGTGAAGTTGACAGCCAGACAGGGATAAAGTTAGTTTTACTCCTTTTAAAAGAACCCAGGCAAGTCGCAGTAATGCAGTAATGAGCAATCCATTACCTTTGGTCAGCTCATTAGAGGCGAGCTAACTCTGTTGTGGACCTGAGCTTTCATCTGGCTGTTTGTTTAGAGTATAGTCAGTGTCAGGGGAGCTGGAGTGTTACTGCATGGTGAGCAGCGCTGGTAATTGAGTGTGTTCATGTGCCCGTGTTCTTGCACACATGTGCACAACTGATGGGGTGAATTACTCTATGTGCAATAAAGAGAATGACAAAGTGTGCGTCTCTGCGAGTGTGTGTTTATTTTTCAAGATGTTTGATCCATCATGTTCAATTGAAACCTGCAAACCGGCACCCATCCATTCCCCAACACATAGGAAAATAAACCTTGATAAGCAAGAAAATCTTTCCCCTTCCTCCCGGGCATTTACATTTTCCACTGACCCACGTCTGGGCGGACTGGGCTCGATTCAGACCTCTTCCTCCCTTCACAGCAGCAACAGATCCCCATGCCCTAAATCACAACCCCTGGCCTTGACAGCGTGCGATGGTGCTGAAAACATCTTTCCCAGCTTGTGATTGTGACGGATTAGCCAGCGCATAAATCACACAAAAAAAAGAAAGAAAGCTGTCTGCGAGTAAATCGGTGGCCCAAAGAAAATGTGTGGTAGAAAAAGGGGTGTGTGCCACAAGGGCTGCAGTGAAACCCCTGATGAAATGAACCCGTTTTTCAATTTCAGAAGAAATCACAGACTATAAATTAACTCAATCCAATCTTTAAAATGACCACCTCCCCCAACACTTTATGTAGCTGGCTAATTCCTGATGCTCCCAATAATCATAAAAATGAGATATACATCCAGGGCAAAAGTCAGCGTTACATCAGCATAGTCAAAAAGGGATTCACTGACTGTTTGGCCTTTTTCCATAAATACTGTCAGGACCACAGTGAAAGGTACAGTGATATATCCTGTGCAGTGCTGAGAGTAGGGGACTGTAAGTCAACATAGCCCCTCATCTGACACTTAAGAGAATTGCTGCAATGTTACTGAAAGGAAAAAAATTATAATAATAGGTTGTAAATCATCCCAATTGTGTGAGAAAGTGATTGAGACCCACCAATCTTTAACACACCGGAATGGTTTCCAGTTAGTTCGGTGGTTGGGTTTGTGAAGCTTGTATGTGAGAGACGGAGAGATGAAGAGATAGATAGTGTTTGTGTGTGTGCTTGCAAGCATTCCTGAAGATATTACCAAAACTCTATTGAGACTATTATGAGAATGAGTGGGAGCAGCAGGGGTGCTGATTGGCTAAACTGATGCAGAGAATTGAAGCAGGCTGTTTCTTTAGGGATCAATTCATTCCCTCCTAGCCCCCGACCGGGCACGAAACACATGGAAACAATAAAAACCTGAGAGTCATACAGTATTGCCGAACAAAATACATGTACTACGTGCTGGGAGATGCACAGAAAAGAAAAATCGCGAGGGAGTCGATTACGTTGCGTTCAAAATGGTAGGATTATCTTTCAGAGATATCACAGCAACAATCGAGTCTATTCTCCTTATCTACCGAGGGAAATGAGATGAAGGAGTTTGTGTGGGGTCAGTGAAAGCAAGACAGCTTTCATTAGGTGGGTGAGCCAATAATATATCACCCTATAGACAGAATCAGCCAATGAAATGTTAACCCTTAAGGACGTTGATTTTATAAGAAAAAAAAGAATGTAATCATGCTCTCTAAGTAGCTGGTTAAAGGGCGCTGTAATAAAGCTAAAAGCACAATGTACTTCAAGCGTTATATATGATTTTGCAAGCAAAACACGCAACTAATAAAAATTCTGTAGGGGAATTCGGCACATAACTTCACAGAAAAGCTGCCATGCATTTTCCCTTTCGCCTTTTAACAGTTGCACAACGTATAAATATAAAGCCTTTCATTGCTCCATATGGCAAACAGTTCAGCCAGAGTGTGTTTGCAGTCTAATCAGGCTGATGTATAGTTTATCTTATCCTGCTTAGACAGAGCTTGCCTTCGTCACAAATGGTGTCCTAATGCTGTCAGGGCAAGAACAGAAAGACATAAAGTTTATTTTACAGGGAGTTGTCTGTACCACCCGTCTGACAGGAGAGAGGCATCCATCAAATCCACCTCCCACGCTCATTTGCGACAATGCACTCAGCTTATGTGGAGCAGCAGCAGAAGGTGTAGATGAGAGGAGAGCCACACCACTTTATCCATGACTGATGTAAACCTGCTCCCTGGTGTGGAGGGAGCTACTGGTCCACGCTGACAGCTGGTAGTTAACACAGGTATCGTCTCTCAGACATCAAACGCAGCTGAGGTGAATGGGGAGCGCCTCCCTGCCGTGACATTGTATTATACAGCTGACAAAAGGACCACACTTAACCTTAGTCCTGAGGGCTTTAAAGAAACAAAGGTCTGGGGATCACATAGAGCCATAAAAACCATCAATTTTATATATTTTACTTATGCTGAAAGGAAATCCTGTACCAACATTAAATATACCATGACAGTGGAAGATTTTTACACATTTAAAAGGTGCAGTGTGTAGAATTTAGTGGCATCTAGCGGAACGGACTTGGCAGAAATGGAATATAATATTCATATTTTTAATTAGTGTATAATCCCAAGAAAATAAGAATCAATTTGTTTTCGTTACCTTAGAATGAGCCCTTTATATCTACATAGGGAGCGGGTACGCTTCCACGGAGCCCGCCATGTTTCTACAGTAGTTCAGAACAGACAAACCAAACACTGGCTCTAGAGAGGGCCTTTCAAGTTTTTCGCAAGTTTTGCGGCCACCGTAGGTTCTCCTACACGCTTGGAAGGGGAGGATGAGGGGAGTGGTATTCATTTGGTTGCAATCTGCAAACTCACCACTAGATGCCACTAAATCCTTCACACTGGTCCTTTAAAGGGTCCGTTTACTTATTACAAAAAAATCTTACTTATTGTGGTACCTAGCTATGCAGATAGTTCTGGTTTCCTTTGCCAAAGTTTTGAGTTATCTGGTACTTCTGCCACCCTCACAATACAACATAGTAAAAATTGTGTTTGTTTCACATTGCACATTACACTCAAACACAATTAGTCCTACCAGGATAATCCTAAGACGTTATTGTCAGTGCTTTTCATAGAGACTACACTTCAGCAGAAAGTTTTGTGTCGCTCTGAGTACCACAAATGAAATTACATTCACCCCCACTGTATTGGGGTGGCGGCAGATATCTCAAAGATGGATATCTTAAAAACTGGAGAAGTAAAACAAAAACTATCTGCAGACCACTATGGGTAAGTGGAAAAATATGCTTTTTCTAGTAATGTGGGTAACTGATCCATTCAATATCTTTGTATACCCATGTGAAAAGGTTTTTAAAAATGCTTTGTGTGATTTTTTTATCATATTATATCATTTTGAGGAAAACTTTGTATTTGTTTCAGTTCACATGAACTTTGGCTTCCACCTGCAGGTTTGCTAAGAGAACTCTAGCCTTGTGGATGTGATGGCGATGATCAAGGCCTCTCAGTCTCACTTTTGAAGACCTTTGGAAAATCAAGGAAGCCTACTGTCTTTTATCCAGTCTTATGGACTTGTTGCCTGGCATTTAAACCTGCAAGATGTATGTGTATGTGTGTTTGGGACTGGGTATTGTTTGTACAACAGAGAGAAAGAAATAGATATTTTAGAGTAAGCTCATTGAGACAAATTCATAACTACTTGGGGAAAAAGGGCAGCAGTGGGGTGAGGATGATAAGTTGGTACGTGCTTTAATCCATTGCCCAGCTGCAGGTTGGCTGCTATTACAGGAGAAGATTTCGATCGATGGCAGCACCCTGGATTAAATTACAAATTGAGTTTAGCGGGGCTGCTCTTCCCCTCTTTATTTCTGCAGTGTCCCCCAGCGAGGCTCCACAGCAGGCTATTTACGTTGCCCTCTTCCTGGGTAAGTTAATAACGTGAGCCCAGCCTGGACGCAGCTCGACACACACGCCTGCACTGAGTCATTTGGGCTGGAATTGCTCAGACACACCCAATCAATCATGAAGTGGGAAGGGGTCATCCCCAGAGCAGCCCCACCCCTGCACCTCATGGCCTCTCACACTGGTCAATACCAGGCATTATTCTGATCATAATTGCATTAGATTTTTCACGGCGTGCAGCAAAACGCCATCCCCCTGGACCCACTTACTGGCAAGAGCTTTAATACACTATTGTTGATTCATGTATTTGGCTAAATTGCCTTATTGACTGTGCTCATTGACTTTTTATTAATGGATTCAGTCTGTTGCACTTATGGTCAAACACACTGACTCTCCACAATCAAAACGTCTAGTGATTATGAAAATGAGGGATGTAGTGAACCTGAGGGGGCTTTGAACAAAGCCGAAGACTCAACGACTAAGCCTGCAGGTGACCCAGTACAAGCTGCTCCGGGATCTGAAGTAAACAAACCATACATCAATGTCACCACATGAACACACACACACACAAGTGTTTCGTGGTGTATCTCCATTGTCTTCTGGCAGTTGGTATTTGAAGACAATGGGGCAGGCACGCACAGACGCAGATATGCAGACTGTGTCAGTGTAACATACTGCAGATTTCACTGATTTGAAGCTCAGAAGGTGATGATGTTGGCAGTGAATGTGAAAGAAATAAATTGCTTACTGTCATGCTGCCAGGATTGTTGGGTGTAATAATGAAATCTTGGTTCTTTGCCCGCTATGAATCTGATGTTAAGGCATTTTTTTGCAAACCTGTGCCCATAACTGGATGGTAGTAGGTTTGGCTAATAGCTGTGTGATGTGTTTTTAGGCTATGCGTGGGTGAGGTCCAGGGTGAGTACTGTGTGGCTCACTGGGGGCTACATACTGCAGCTGTTTATGGGCTCCACCGCAGGAGTCTAATGAGGGAGATGCAGTCAGGGTAATTACACTAAAGGTCGTGTTTCCCCACCATCAGAGTAAAAGGTATAGAGGGAAGGAGCAAGCAGCAGGAGTGGAGGTCAGGCATGAGTTGGTGGTGTTTGGCGGACTAGTGTGAAAAAAAGTCGGTCCAAGCAGCCAATTTAACAACCTTTCTGCACAAAGCCTAAACCACAGCCAACCCACGGGTTTCATGAGTTAACCCAGTTTCGCCCTTTTCTTCCTTTTCCCTGCCAACGCCCACGCTGCCTCCAGACAGGCCTGGAAATCACATGACAGGACAGGGTCCTCACTCCCTGAGAGGATGTCTGGGGGCTGAAACCACATCAGCCCGCCACAGAGTGGTGGTGAGCAGCACTCTGATCACAAACACAAAGTGAAGAAAAGGCGCAATGACAGCGTGAGAGAGAGAGAGAGAGAGGGAGAGAGATACGGCATGAAGAGACTGGTTTGTCCGAAAAATCTGGACTGCGGCTTCTCTGTGGGCAACAAACCGAAGGGGATTTTTGCTGTTACAAATAAGTGTAGAGAGGCCTCTGTGAGGCTTGTGGCTACATTCTGTAGATTATAGGACTGCACATGCATTATTGTATGGAAAAAATGGACATTCAGAGGTCATGCACTTGTCTTGTTTTTGTCACCATGGAAGCCATCAGGAGACATTTTCAGATCAGTGATCTGGACGGACACGTTTCACAATTCTTGTGTCCATATAGCAACTTACGGGATAACTCTGGTTTATTTCAACCTGATGTATTTCCCATAAATGTGACCATTGTGGCTCTATGGATCATGCTGACTTTGCAGTGGCCAGCTCCATTATAGAGATTCAAGGAAATGAGGACACAAAACGATGCATATCAAAGCAAGATGTCTGAGCCTCCTACAGCTTTCAAATAAACATGATTTTTAAATGAATCATGTCAAACATTTGTCTCTGAGTCAGACTGAAAGTAAACATAGAAACTAGCCACCTGGAGCAGCCATTATGGCTAACTGCAGGACCATCAGGAAAGACAACGTACAGTACCTCAGAGAAACTACTGGTGTTCCTGTGGTCAGTGATCTCCTGCCAAGTGAAGAGGAAGACGTTTGCTGCAGAACGGGACCTTTTGATGCCAGACATGGAAAATCTAGAAGTGTCCCCAGAGTGATCCCAGTTCCCAGCTTTGTCACTGAAATAAACCAAAATTATCCTATAAGGCCTCTCAGCTGCGCTAAACAATGTTTAGCCTGGCATGAAGGGAGACATTTCCCCTAAATTTTGAAACTACTGATATATCAGTAGGAGCTGATGACTGAGAACTCTGGAGGTCCCTTGTCGACGGCCTGTACTCCAGGAGGGGCGTCAGGCATAACTGATATCATCTAATTCAATTGGTATGTTTAAAAAACTAGACTCGCCTCTATTTTCACTTCTACCCACATTTTGGACTGACATTTTTTTCTTTTTAAAATCATTCCTTATTTAATTATATTTAGTTTATTATATTAGTATGTGGCTTTTATCCTGCTTGTTGATAAAAGGGAAATTCCAGTTTCATGCAACCTGGGTCATTATTTTCATAGTTTTGACTATCATTCCTATTGGTTATAATATCATTGTACTCATTTATCATCATTAATAATTGCTGATATCTGGGAAAACAGCAACATGACTAAATCAGATCCCCAGGTTCACTAAATGTATTTGAAGAGAAAACAAAAGCAAACAGAATTTTGACCCAAACTGTCCATCATAAACATCCATCACAGTTTACAGCCACCAATTTAGTTCAACTTCGACCTACTATAATTTGCTGTATTGTGTTGACCACTCGTGTTTTTTGCCCTGTTGTATTTATGTCACTGTGTTAAACGATCTTAGAAATTACTTTAGTGATCACAATATGATCATAAAGGAAATAAATGATGACCAGAACTAAACCTAATTCAACAGGTTTTAATTGTAAAGCACTTTGTAACTTTTGTTTAGAAAAGCGATATATACATAAATCTGTACTTACGGTGTACAGAGTTTGATTATTTTTTAATGAGGCACACCTGCACTTTATTACACAGCACTGAATCAGAGCTGTGAATTCTCCATCATTTCTCACAATCTCTTTGTCATGCGCAGAAAAATTCATATGTCATCACCATCAATGCGCTCTGGGACTGTGGAGTTCATGTTTCATGTCGGTGAGGTCTGAGGTAGTGGGAGACTGTGAAGTGAGGGGGTGGAAGGGTGACAGGATGATCTGTAAGAGATGGGGGAAGACCCACAGTCTCCTCAGTTCAACCACAGTCACAGCCACAGTCTGCCATGTTGTCAAAGAACATAAAGACGGGTCACAGGTCAAATGTGGACACATTATGAGAGCAACCTGGAGATTTCTTAAATCAATAAGCCACTCTCCTATCACATACTTTGATGTTTATCTTGGAAACTCACCATGGAAACCAATAACACAGCGCTCTGTGTAATTGCATGAGAAAACTCTGCTGATGGCAGATTATTTAGGATGGCGAGAGGAGGGGACTTTGGAGGTGATAGGGGAGGTGGAGGCAGACAAATTGAGCAGCAATTACAGTAATCATCATTACAGATTTTTGTGTTTCATCTGACTAAGAATGACTAAACCTTGCTATTATGCAGCCTGGAACCAGGTGAAATTGATACATTTGTCAGCCCACCAGGGAGAGAAGAGGAAGAAGAAAGAGAAAAGAAAGAACAGGGACAGTTCTTTGTCAAGACAAACATCTATTTTCTGTCTTTGTCGGAGAGACTCAAAAAGTTCAAATTCTGCATATGAAGACACGATCATACCTGATCCACAACTATAATCATCCCTGTATGTGTCTTGTGAATGGAGATCATGGCAAACACACACATGAGTCAACAGAGACTGGGAGAGAGAAAACGTAAGAGAGCAAAACAGACAGAATCTGGGGTCTCCACCTCTGTATTTTCATGCAAATTATAGTGTATCAACTTAGACAAGCTGAATGAGAGCTTCAAAGTAGCAACAGCATTTCATAAACGGTGTTTAAAAAAACCTATGAGGCAGAAAATGTTTTTTGTATGAGAAATTTACAAGGAAATACCAAATGTATGATGTAGGCTGAGCACAATCACAAATAGTTCTGTCGATGGAAATTAGTTCAAAATTTGGCTTCAGACCACAAACAACTGACATGTCTGTAAAAAAGTTGTGTCTAAAAGTGTATAAAGAGGAGGAAGGCTTTCTCACACATGTTGCATCATCATCATGATTGTACCTGAGGTCACAGACAGAAATAAGATATGTTTGTGGTGCTGAAACTAACAATTTGTGTTTTGTGCCCGAGGACCCCCTTGAAAACGAGATGGTGCATCTCAAGGGGTTTTTCCTCTTATTAAATTTTGAAATAAATGAAATAATAAAAATGTGCTGCTATGACAACAACTAAATTCCAACTTGGTGAATCTCGTCCTCATGCACAGGGGATATTTCACAGTAATACACAACAGCCATTGAAAATAGTATTACTCTCAGTTTATTATTGTAACAGTTTGATTAAGTGGGCAGTTAAAGGGACTGTTTTTCCTGTGTGTTTAGCTGCTGTCTCTTTAAGGCCCCCCTTCTCAAATCAACTGTACATGTTCTAGCCAGAATCTGCTGTGAAATATGAGCGTGGACAACGCAAACGACACATGGAAAAACCTTAGCAACACTACAGAATGGACGGACATTTATGGGCATGTGTGAAGAGCCGACGTTGGCTCGTCGCCATGGTAGAAAAAAAATGTCGCAAACGAAGCGTTCAGAGACGGCTTTTGACTTGCAGGAAGCATTTCTACATACATTAACCTCAAGTTTTAACATAATTATCTAACATCATAACAGTATATAAATAACAGAAAATCTGAAAAAGTACAATATGTCCCCTTTAACTGGAGTCAATGTCCATATTGCCTCATATTGCAGAATTTAGAGTGGAAGTCTTAACCTGTGCAATAATAACTGTACTATTTAATGCTAAAAGGGACAAAGAGCAGTGATAGAAGCACATACACGCACACACACAAAGTCCTTAACAAATCTTAAAGTTAATGTTTTTGTACTAAACACTGCCTCTCACATTAGTGCCTGCAATGATCTAATTGGACCTCGTACATTACATTAAACACATGAGGTGAGACGCTGGCACACACACCTTAACAAGGTCACGCTCCAGCGAATCCCTCCTCACCATCCTCTCCTCGCCACCACACACACTAACACACACACACACACTAACACACACACTAACACACACACACACACACTTACCCTGATGTGGAAAAGCTCACCCACTCGCCCACATAAGGATACACTTATACTGCAGTGCACAGACGCATGTACAAAAGAGCACCAAGTTCTGATGGGAATCGATACTAGTATAATATTACGGTAAAACATTACATTGATATGTTAATATGATATGATGGATTATGCAGTTATGTTGACATTTTCTTGACTAATAGAAGTTGACCTGACTGCTATATGATATAGGAGACTGAAAGAGCGTTGCAGTGTCTGAAAGGCTTTGAATTTCATCAGCTAATCACATCACTGCGCTTTACTTTGAGTATATTTGGTATATGATATTGTGCTGCCTTAGATATAATTTTCAGACAATGTTAAAGGATCACAATTTTTTTAATTTGTCTTAAAACAACAGTCAGGTGCCGATATGAACACTGAAACAGGTATTTTGAAGGACATGCTTTTCCTGTTCATCTGCAGTGGAAGGATCGTAACAAAAAGAGGGTATTTGACACTAAAAAGAAAGTGATTTGACTAATTTGGATGGCTGAAGCCTCATATTTGCCTCAAATAAACTTTCAAATACATTTTTGCACAGAAGAAGGGTTGTGGATTTTGTCCCCCATGACTTACATTGAAAGTGCCTTATGAAGGGATCTTCTAATGGCCAGTATGAGCAGGAGGAATGATTACAGGTCTGCAAAAACCCAAGAGGTCTTAAGATCTACCAGACCAAGATGGTGAGATGGAGGAGGAGCTTGGTCCAGAGACACCCCACAGTGCCCAGAACCTCCAAGCACCACAGGCTACACCCCAAAACCGACCATCAGCACAAGCACAAGCTGGTAGAATTGGCTCTGACCAGATACCACATCCCAGAGAAGATCCGATCCTGATCAGAGCATTCATGGATGACCTAACGGTAACAACAACAACATCAGTGCCCAGATGCAGGTGGCTCCTTCAAGGACTTGAACAACTCATTACATGGGCTACTGTAAAGCCCAAGGAAAGGAGAGGCCAAAGCTAATCCAGGAGGAGGTATGTGCAGATGTGGAGGAAGCTCGCTATAGCAGAATGGTGGGTATGTGTAAGCAGGGGGCCTGGACCAAGTGGGAGCATACAACCAGCCAAAAGATCTGGGCAGAACTCTGGAAGGTGGAACCACACTGATTCAAGTTCTTGGTCCAGTCAGTGTATGATGTCCTCCCAGGCCCTTCTAACCTGTTCAGCTGGGGCCTGGTGGACTGCTTGCCAACTCAAGGGGAAAAGGGGATCCTTGGAGCACATCCTCAGCGGCTGTCCAAAGGCCTTGGGAGATGGGCGGTATCGTTTGTGCCATAACCAGGTTCTGCGGGCTGTAGCAGACACCATCTGCACTGGCATCAGCAACAGCAAGTAGCAACACCCAACAAAGTGCACTCGTGGGGATATGTGGGCTGCAAAGAAGAAGAGCCATTAGGAACATCTTGGAAACAGCTGAAAAGGCTTCACAAGTCGGGGCTTAATCACCCCCAGCTGGGTTACCCAGGTAAGGGTGTCTCATGTTAAGCCCCAAAACACCTGATGACCCCGGGTTCATCTCTGACAATGTGTCCAGGTTGCACCACAAGGTGTATCAAAGAACCAGCAAGAAAAAAAACATGTTTCAGTGTTCATTTGGGCACCTGAATATTGTTTTAGGCTAGACTTGAAAAATTGTAAATCTATCCTATAATGTTTGTAATATATGTAGCACCCCAACACTCTGTAGGTCTAGCTTGCTGTAACTATAAACTGTAATGATGGGGTGCTAAGGGTTCGGTTTCCTAAGGTAGCTACCACGAAGGTTTACCTGTTTTGGGTACAATAATACCCTTTTTTAAAAACACAAATAATATCTACCCTTTCAGTTGGAATGAAACAAAACACAAATAACACAAATCAGACCCTTAAAAATGATAAATAATAACTTTCTGACTAAAACCAAATGAGCTTTTCCAAGATTAGCAAAACAATAAATCACTCAGGAAAAACAAAACACAACAACAACTGTATACTAAAGTATACCAAAACATTACTATCCAAAACTTAAATCTTCTTTATGTTTGTTGGTGTAATCCCTAGCCCCTTTGTCAACTATTCCCTTTAGCAGACTCAAATCAAATACTTCACTGGACTCTCAATATCACAGTGGGCCCACACACACTCACACATAAAATAAAAAAGTTGCAGGCCTGGGTGTGGCTCGGGTGCGGTTCTTAGCAAAGAAAAGGCAGAAAATCCAACTCACAGTTCAGCGTCCGACATGGAGAAACAGTTCGTAGTCTGAAAGATGAGACCAAACAGCAGCGAAGGTGGAAACAGGTCGATGTCAGTCCTGGAACAACAGTTCGTGGTCCGAGAGATGAAACCAGACGGTAGCAGAGGTGGGTTCCCCGTCAGAAAGCACACAAACCGTCCTCACCGGTCAGCAATGGCGTCCTCTGGTCTAGAGCTCACCGACTTTAGCTTAGCACAAACACACTCGCGGAAAACTGTCTCCCTAATCAACTGTGATTAAGCAGAAAATATGCGTTGTTGACTGTAGCTACACTTTTCTTCCGTTTAGTTAAACATACACCAAACTTTCTACCCCCGCGTTTCTCTGTATTTCTCCTGCTCCGTTCATTTCTCTCCCGTTTTTTCGCATCTCTCTCCCGTTGTTTTGTTTTTCCCGCCCTCCACGGTTCACTTCCTTACCTACAACCAATTAACACAGGTGGCGCTGACTGATACCCCCAGTAACCAATCAAATGAAAATAGCCAAAACTAAAGGCACAATCTGTTCTTTTTTTATTTATTTTACCCCACTGTAGGCCTGTTTATTTTGACTACTGATTGAACTACATAGTGAACACTGGGACTATTTACATCCTGCCAAATTTATGACTAAATCATTTAAATCTCATTTAACCATTTTTCTTTTATTAAAACTAAATTACTTTCAGTTTAATGGTCTTACTAAATTTTCCCACCTAACTTGTTTTATCCTCTTACTTCACACCAGGCTACATATACTAATACAAAAAACTTACAAAAATCCACCAAATTATGAACTGAAAATGAAGCGCGCAAAATGTATTTTGCATGCATACTTTATCATCAAAATTAGAAAACATACTGTATAAACAACCTTGAACACCATAAACATGCCACCCTACACCACATACTGTAAAACTGTGTTCTCCTGATGTGATTACAAAGTCACAACGACGCCCAGCAATCAACGAGCCGAGTACTTCATGCATGAACATGTGTATGGCACACTCCACTGGCTCGCTACAGCCCAGATGGATCTTTCTAATTACCATAGATTAACACACAGAGTTGAAATACCAGCAGAACCTCAGGAGACCACCACCCAACACTGCCAACTGTGCAGAGCTGGTAGCTCCAGTGGAGTGGATCTGCAGGATGGGGTGTAATGTTTCGGTCTCACACAGCAGTGGTCAGAATTGTGGTCACACCCCCATAAACCACCAGTAACAAGCGTTTACATACCAACCAAATCAGCCTCCATATCAATCGCACATGTTCGAACTGGATGGACGGCTGTTGTGACAACCAGCAGATGTATCATACAGGAAAATGGCTGTGGGTAATGATGCAAGACTATGGATTTAGGTTGAAAATAGAAAGCAGGATTTCACTTTTGTAAACTGCCTCTGTGTGCTTGACCTTTTTTTTTTTTTTTTACTTCTCTCCTGCAGGGAAGGTCAAGTCAGCTTACCTGGTGTTTTCAGATAACAACCTGCTTCACATTCACATAGCTGTACACATTCAAAGCTGGGAGCCTCTCAAAGCAGCCACAGACTTCAGCTGATCATTTAACAGCTTCTGTGGAGCAGCTGAGGGTTTTGGAGGTGTTTCCACACTTGTGTTGATTAGCTGATTCTGAACATAAGGTCACTTCAGAAGTGTTTTTCAATTTGGCTTTAATACACAAGAGAATTCTTCCAAACCACAGTGTGTTTCTGTGTATCGCTCTATTTCAACAGTGCCATTTTTTGTAATTTCAAAAATTTTGCAATTGTGCAAACACAGAAAAAGTGCACATTAAATTTTTGTTTTCGTTTTGGCCATGATTGTTGATCCATACAGTTCAACACAATTATCTGCTACAGTCAGATACCTTGACTCATCTCCAAATTTTGGACTTCAATACATGATGTAGACACAGCTACAAAGCTCATCAGTTCCCCAAAACATCAGGAGAACATTTACAAAAAGCTTGCGGGCTAGAGTGCTTCAACACCTGCTGCAGACCGCATCACATTTCATATTTATGGCAACCCCAGATTTTTACTTTCATTCAACCCCACTCCACTTTTCAGGACTAAACCAGAGTTCAAAAACAGTTAACAGACCAACATACTTGCAGTGTGAATAGCTTCTCATGTGGAAAACATCCTAAATAGCTTTCTCAAGGGCACCACAAGGTTGCCTAAAAAGGAATGGAGCTACGTTCCTCATTCATTTTACTCCATCTACCAGGGATTCAAACTTGAAACCATCCAGTTACAAGCCCACACTTAAAATAAATCAAATTCTCTGATGCATAATGCAGCAAAGCACTCACTTGATTAGTATTACACTTGAGTAAGACCGGCTCACTATGCATTAAAGCAGTCCCTTTTGCATAATTAATGAGGCACTTGGTTCCAAGTATCAATTATGAGGGGTACAATGGCAGAGTCCAATTGAACACTGCAACCATCTGCTACAGAGCTTGGCTGCCTAACCAGGACAGAGGCATAAATAAAGCTAGAGCAGCAGGCCCACATGCAGACCCAGACCAGCTGTGTCTTTGTCAATATGGAGCAATGAACAGGATGTTTCTGAGGATGCAGAGACAGGAGGGAAGAGGAAGAAGAAGAGCATGTTGAGACAAAGAGAGGGGGAGAGGATAGAGAACAGAAAGGAGAGAATGAGTTATAGTGAGGACTTGGGGACTGTGGAGGGGAAGTTACTGAGAGAAAAGTGGAAAAAAAAAAGAAAGTTGAGCTTTTTAAGTTTGGCTTTTGATAATGTCAAAACATTGTGGTTTTTTGCAGGTGCTGCCAAAATCAAATAAGTAATTTCTGTGACACTACTGTTACATACTGTATTTGCAGAAGAAGAAAAAAAAACAACAAAAAGTGCCCCACTTGAACCAGAAACTAAATTTGAAAATTGAAAATGATGTGTTTCCCAGGTTTTCTCAACATCCAATCCGTGCCATCCATGTTAGAATAAACAATAGAAAAGAACAAACATACCAGTGAAAGAAATCAAAAAACAACCAACCAAAAAAGGGGAACAAACAAATGATAGAATCACAAATAAAGCAGCGCCGCACCATCATAGTCACAGAGAGACCAGAGCAGATAAAACTGCATGATGAGCCTGCATAAACAGAAGTTGAAGCCAGAAGAAGAAGAAGAAAGGAGACGATAAAATGGGAGAAATAAAAGCGTAGGATCTGTTGGGATGGATCAGTGTGTAGTTGGAATGTGTTTGACAGTATATCACTTCCTGTGAGGAAAAGTGAACACATAAGGGGATCGGAGGAGAGAGGAGACAGATGGGAAGGGGGTAGCTGAGCAAATCAGAAACATCTTTTGATTATTTCACTCAACAAGTGTGCAAGGTATGTTGTAAAGCAAGCAAAACAGCACTTGATATATAGCCTGCAGAAACTCGATGAGGGGGCTGTATACAACTTGTAGGGATGATACAGTAGTAAATTGAGATAATCAGCCATCATCATTGCAGTCAGAGTGTTCAGCAGCAATCCTCTTTGTAAGCATGTCCATCAAGCAGCTGCCTGAGTCATAATACTGCTAATCCATCCAGAGCCCTGACAGCAGTGTGTTTCAATCAGCGGAAATTAAACAACGGAATGCACCAGTCGTAAAAGTCTATTATTCTGTAACAAAGTTGGACCGAGTACAAGCTGAGCTTCACATTGAGGACGACCACAGTAAACAGACCCGCGGAAAATTACAACCACCCCAAGCAGAACTGTGCTATTGTGTAGCATCAGGTATTTAGACCCAAAGCGAGCTTATTATATGGATTACACAGAACGAGCTACGCTGAGATGGTTTTTCCCAAAGACATACAGCTTCACAATAGATAGTGCTGCCAGCTGAGAGTCTTGTTTTCTTGCTTTCTTTTTTTTTTTTTTGTTCTGTTGAGTCTTGGGCGGCTGCCTGGCCGTTTAAACAGAAACAGAAGACTGTAATAGAAACTAGCTGTCTTTTTCACTTTTGTTTTTTATCATTTGATCAAATGCTGACAGAAAATTTCTCACAGTCAGCTATGAAAAATTGTGTGTGTGCATGTGAATTTTTTTTTTTTTTGTCTGTGCATATGTGTATTGCTTGGGGTGATGGTGTTATGAGCTTGATGTGTATATGCATGTGTGTGTGTGTGTGTGTATGTGTGTGGAAGATGGACGCTCTAATGCGCATCCTAAACCTATTGTCTTGGCTTGATCATCGTTCACTCTGATAGCCCTCTACGGCAGAACCTTGTGAGCCTTCAAAAACAGATTAATAAAAATAATTTTCTCCTCCCTCTGACAGCAGCCTGGAAGGCATTACAGCAGGGAGGCAGGCAGACCCCGGACGATCTCCAGGAGCAGGATTAGCAGCATTAACCAGACAAATTAGGGCCTCTGCGCCCTCGCAAAGCCAAGAGAGAAAGTCTCTCCCTGACTTTCATAAACAAATCTTCTCAAGTTGTTAATCTAACTGCTATCCCACTTCTGAGGCCACCCGGGCTCAGCATGTCCTGATCACCCCTCCCTATTGGTTACCCAGCTCAGCATGGTGGAGTCAAGGTCACGTTCGTCTATTTCAAGTCATGGAAAAACAAATAAGTGTATTGAGCAAAAATGGATGTGAAAATAAACGACAACAGCAGACATTACATTGCCTTGGCAGAACAGCGCTTCATTTGTAGCCAAACTGCACTCACCCAGCTTTATTTGCTTTATCAGTCAAAGTTTAAAAAACTCACCAAGCCTTCACAGATGTGACACTGATCAATTTTGCGCTCAGGGTCATTTTCAGTCTCACTCACATTTGGAATAAAACTCCTGTGTGAGTAACCAGAGGTTGTGTTACACCACGTATCAAAGAACATAGCTAATGCCACATATCCGACCCTCGCCACTGTGGGCTCCTGGCGCCGGAGGAGCAGGGGGTTTGTTTCAGAGAGGCTGTGAATCACAATCACTGCACCTCTGCACTATCCATCATGGGGCAGGGCGCCGAGGCTGCCAGAGCAGGGCAGAGGCCTCGACCCACATAACATCAGATAAGAAAGTATAGGACATCTCACAGGTGATGAATCACCTTGATGAAAATGTTCCCCTCTACCTACAGGAGGTGAAGAGAGTAGGCGCTGCTCTGTGAACTGTAAATAAAACGTCACTTCTCAACTGGTTTCTCCCTGTGCAGCACTCCTTCATCCCCTCAGCTCGTTTGTCAAATAGTGAGTTTGTGTTAATAGAATGATGCATTTCAGTGATTGGTTATTGCAAGCAGAGGCTCTGACTCTGACCTGCTCCCTGTCACACAACTGTGGCTGACAATAACACTACATAATTGAATGTTTATTTCCTAATTGTCACACGTGTGCAAGATAGCTAAGCCGTATGTTTTTTGTTTTAAACATATAAAATTTCAGTATATTATGGTATATAATATTTTAGCAGACAAACAATTTGAGCACTGAAATACATTCAAACCCACTGTGTGCTGTATGCTTCAGGATCCAATATTGTTGTACAGTCCCATGTGGTCTAGATGAGAATGGAAAATACAAACATATGAGACTGAATGTCACTTTTTTTTTGTTCTTTGTTTATTAGAAAACATCAGATGTGTGTCATTGCCATGGCATTTACATAAAACAGTCTGACAGGGTGTCTAATCTAATGATAACTCACTACACAAAAAAATGTTTATATAATAAAAAACTTTATTCAAATGTTCTGTCCTGCGTTTTGGGACAGAGGTTGTTTTTATTGTTTTGTACTAAAATGGATAACACAGCACCGGTCCCCACTCAACTCTCTCCTATAAAAGAAAAATAAATACATGTAAACTTTGCAGTACTCAGGCAAAACTTACCTTCAAAATATTTTAATGCAATAATAATTAATGATGCTGAACCTAATAGATGTCATAGGCCTACGCTATTGTTATAATTGTACCAGAAAAACACAAGAAAACACAGCTGGCAAGCGTGCTGTTTGGAAAAAAGTGAAGAGCCATTAGTCAGTATCAGTGAAATGAGGGCTGGAATGTAAATTTAGGGTTCATCATAAACACAACTAAACTAAAAATGACTCATGGATAGAAAAAAATGGGTCTACAATGGTTCCAGGAGATGCAAACACACAGCTGGATGAAAAGAAAAAATCTGAATTGTGACACCTTTCATCTCAAAAGCAGCAGATTAACCCCCTGTAGAGAAAGATGTGCAGTGTAAACAGCCATGAATAAAACAAGAAAAACTGAGTATGATGAGGATCCTACAAGGTCGTGACAGAAGCTGGTGTACTGGGGTCCATGTATCGCATCTCCTGCCACAGCAGAAGAATTATGTCGAGATAAGGCTGGCCTGCGGCAGCGAACAAGGAATGCAATCAAACAACGACTCTAAAGCCACTTCATATTTTTTAAACATAGCCAGACTGCAGCTGATTTTTGCTATGAGGAATAATCAATCATACTTGTGAGTCACCATCAGCAACATAAGCACCTAATGAGTCTCCGGGTGACAAAGTGCCTCGACAAACAACTTCAACTCCCATCAGACAGCCAGTCACGTACAACTTTTTCATTAGTCACCACGTAGAACTGCTTTAATCAGCAGCACCGCAGGCCTGCGTTTAGACACATGTACACACACACACACACACACACACAGATATATATATATATATATATATACGCACTACAATACAGTAAGCAACAATATCAAAGGGGAGGGACTCAAAGGTTCCCCCTCTATCAACGCTGCTCCTGAGCAGAAGAGCAGGAAAGCTTAAAATGCATGAATGAAGCATTTCATATCCGGTCATGTTGCTCAGAGGGTAGTAAACCTGCGGTAATCTAGTGTTGAGAGCCATCAGGAGGACATCTCTGCAGGATCTGGATGCAGCCGTCATGCTTGACTTTATTCTTCAAGCCACTTTTATGCCTGACGCGCCGTGGAATGCACAGCAGCCCGCCATTCCCACCATGAGAGGCACGACCTGCTCTTCTGACCACAGAAAATATAAATAGAGTGTATTATGAATATAAAAAGCCCGTAATATCGGAGAATAATACCGGCACTTTGCTGTATTGATTCCATATCCTCTGTGTCTGTGTGAGTGCTGGATTAGCTGTGTTTACCCAGGAATGGTCTGAGTACAGTTCAAGGGCAAAGGTTTGGAGTTTAAAATAGCTGCCAGATATACACATGGTCAACATTAGCTTCTCTGTGAGAAGCGCATGTCTGTGTGTGTGTTTGAGAAAGAGTCAAATAAAGGAGAAAAGGAGAATGTGATATTGAGAAAGAAAAAGGAGATACTATAGTCAGGATGATGAAAGCGATGGTAATAATAACAGGAAAGGTCAGATTTTTTCCTGTATATAGTCTTTTTTGTTCTGGATTTATTTATTTTTGTATTAGAGAGAGGAGGGAAAGACGGGGAATCTGTGCATAGAGTGAAAACACACATATGAATGCACACACTCACACACGAGCGGAGGGAGGGAGGCTGAGGATGTTAAGCTGACAGTAAAATCAACAACATGCTATTTTAAACTGCTGTGGGCAACTTAACATCACATCACGTCAGCAGCTACAGGTGGCAGTGACGTGGAACTTCCCCCAGAAAACTGCCAATATCTCGCTGATGTACGCGTGTTTCCCATACTGGTCTGTGTGCTTTGGATTAAAGTGATCTCATATAGGCAAAAGAGCTGACACTGCTGAGGTCTGCTTTCTTTGAACTGAGCACTCACTCCACTTTCATGTTTTCATTCTTCACTTCTTGATTTTCTGCCACCAAAAGTACATCAAACCAGAACTTAATTTTCTTAATTTACTTCTCAAATACATCCAAAATATGCAAGTGGACAACGTGAACAACACATGAAACAACCTCAGTAACAAAGACTACCAACGGACGGCCGTTTGCGGGCATGCACGAACAATCTGATGTCATCACGAGGAGGTAACTTTACAAGCGAAGCGATCCGAGCAGGTTGAAGCCCTGGCTTTTGATTTGTAGGGAACATTTTTACATACGTTCACCTCAAGTTTTGGAGCTTTGACCATGTTTAACATGGACGTGCGACTTCATTACAGTATAAACATCACAAAAAGCATGGTATGTACCCTTTAAAAAGGGAGCAGTGCAGAGGATTTTATGATTGTGTGCTGAACCATGAGTAAAAACATTACTGATGTCACTGTTGGTCAGCTGCCAGCATCGTGTTGTGGTCTAGGAAGTTGTACTGGCAGATGGAGGACGTGTCCTCTCTACCACCCACAACTCCACAGGACTCAGTGCACAGCATGCTGGGAGAAAACCTAAAGGCCCAACTCTTTTGAAAAACTCGCTCAGTTGTCTCTGTGTACCCTCTAACTTTCTAATTTCCAGCTCCTCTCCCCAGTCTTGTTCTGTTTGGCTGCCTTGCCTACAGAATAAATAAATACACTTCAGCGTTATCGGTTTTCCATACTGCACAGCTCCCCTGGTCGACAGAAACATGTCAAACCGCGCAAATAAATAGCTCCCCTGTAACCCAAATAGTGTAATTGCTCAGATCCTGCGCCCCTGCCTGCTCTTTTCCTGAACATGAGAACCAGCTCAGAAACTCTCACTGCCCCCACCTGGACCCGAGGACTGGAGACTCTGTCTGCCCCAAGCACATCAACACCTCCGCCTCCATCCGCTCCAGCCACCCGTTCCCCCATTTCTGGAGCAAGCCAGGGGGTTCCAGTTCCCCCATACATACTGATATCATGTCAAACACCGTAAGACTTCAATTTAAATGGAAACTTAATGATCCCCACAGGGAATTACAGGGTCATTCCAAAAGCAGATAATATGTCACAGCAAAAAACATACTGTAAAACATTTATAATGGCAGAACAGTATTTGGTATTATTAAAAATATACAAGCTACACAAATTGAAAATGTATATAATGTAAAGTATGATGTGCTAATTGGCAGGCTATACCCTAATAATGCTACAGAGCAGCAGTCAGAATGAGGTTGAGACAAAAAGGTGGAATTGTATATTTGAATTTAAAACACATAAAAAACACGAGAATATGTGCAGCATGCCAAGTAATACTCATGTACAGTATGCAAGGGGAAAATCATCACACCTCATTACATGATGTAATTCGTGTTTTTTTGCGATCGCTAACACATTTCTCTATACTGAGTTCATTTTTTCAGTTCTCTTCAGCGGCGCTCAGCTCGGCACAACATTTAATCTCACATCCAGAATGCACAAATACAACCAAAACACTTCATCCATATCTCTGGATCAACTCTTGTACCAGAACGCTGACAAAGTCTGCCTCATGGTCAATGACCTGAAAAAACACTAACAACAGGTAGAATTATAATACGTATCAAAATTGTCTTAAAATAAATCGAGATTCCATGACAAAAAAAAAACAGCACTTCTTTATTGCACAGATTGTGCAACCTTACAGTTTATATGTCAGACTAGGGGACTATGAGACTAGTCGGTCTGAGATGAGTGAGCAGCTTAATAAATCTGAACATGGACAAGGACAAGACACCTTGCATCCTCCCTACAATCAAGTAAAACTTGAACTTGGACACAGCACATCCCAGAGAGCAGTCAGTAGACTAATATTTGAATTTGTGATTGATGATGTTTTCTTCTTGGCTGAGCAGCCTTCATTAAAAAAGCTTGTAGAGGGAATCATTGGTGGAAAAACAGACATGTGCAGAAAGACACTAGTCCAGTGTATTGAGAGGGAATTTGCTGCCATGCAACACTTCAAAAAGTGACAAATGTGTGCACAATAGCAGACTTGTGGACTGCACATTACAGATATTTCTTTGGTATGACACGCCACTGGATTGAGGAGGGCACTATGGAGAGGAAGTCTGCAGCATTGGTCTGTGCATGAGAGAAGGGACGGCATAATTTCAATGTCTTTGCTGCAAAAATCTGTGAAATACATGCAGAGGACAAAGTACAACACAAAGTAAGGGCCACAGTTACAGACAATGGTAGTAACTGGCACCAGACGAGCTGGATGATGGAATAAGGTGCTTGGTTATGGATGCAGTTCTGGAGACGGAGGGAGATGAGTTTAATTTTTTCCTTCCCCCTCATCAAAGATGCCCCCAGGAACAGTGCTGGGCTTTGAAGCCAATTTGACACAGTGGCCAAACCATGTAATTACAACTTCCGCGTCCGTCACGTGATGCACACTGGCCCAAAAAGACTTTTAGATTACACTGTGAGAGATGTCTGTAAATCAGTGGATACATTGTTTTGAGCGTCACAACCCCTGAAAAATATTTTGCTTCACTATCAGAATTTGACCCATTTGGTCCAGTAACATTTGGAAAGTCTGGAGGCACGATTGAGTAATTTTAACCCCTTTCAAGTTAGCAGAGAGCTAAACCGGAAGTTAGCCGGCTCAGGCCAAACTATGTGCCACACGATCCCAGAAGATACAGGTCATTTGCAAGCTGAACTTTTTTGGCTTCATGCGCCACTGAGCAACTTTCATAGAAATGAACAGACGCTGTATCCAGTTGTCTTTATACATCTGTGCTTTGCCCGGTTAGCAGGCTCTCCAGCATTTCGTGTGTCAGTCGGTGCCACTGACGGCTGTCACATCCGAATTAAGCCCTCTGCACAGGATGCTAGCTGTCATTTTAATAGGAAGCCATCAGGGACTATTGCAGCAAGTTAATAGATGTGTGCAGCAGTTTCTCTGGGTCTGTCCACGATGCCTGCGTGCTGAAAAACAGTCCTGTCTATGCCCAGCAGCTCTACCCACCAGAGGGAAGATGCATTCTGGGTGATGGTGGCTACCCCTGTCTGACTGCCCCCATCCATCTGATGACGCCCCATCGCGAGCCTGTCTTGAATGATGTGCAGGCCAGGTACAACAGCAAGCTGTCCTGAGCCGGGTGCATCATAGAGCACTTTTTTGGGATGATGAAGAAGTCACACTTTAGCACCTGTTGTCGTCACCTGCTGCACCATCCTTCACAACCTCTGTCTAAACAGCAGCCTTCTCTTCGCCTTCTCTATCTCTGCTCCTCTTTTGCTTGCTGTTCAGCTTCTTCTTTTCTCTCTGTATTAGATAGTTTACTACCTGGCCCTCCTCGCTCCTTCTGTTTCTTAATGGTGTACAGTCATCCTGAATGACTGGATCAGCAACAGCAGAAGAGATCTGGTGGGGTGATGGATGGCTTGCTGTCCAATGCCGCATCTATTACCCCATACCATTTCCAGGAGGCTGCTGTTGCCTCCCCTCCCTCTGTGGTGACCCTCATCTAGGACACTTCAGATCCTGCAAATTAGATAACAAGAGAAGTTAATGATACTAAAGCACAGTAAATGACTAATCAAAGGCATACACAAAACTGTAACTGTAACTATTAAAACATTCTGGATTAATCTCACCTGCCCTCTTTCCTCACCTGGCACAAGTCTTTCATAGAGGTCAACAAGGAATTACATGAGGTACTGCACTCACTTTTGTATGAACCAGTAAGAAGTTTGTGTTTTTATTTCTCTCTTTCTTTTTAGATGTAGATGTAGCAGAATGTAGCAAGTTTACAGTAAATTTAACAGTTTTGACAGTAGTATGTAAGCATGTGCAGAATGGACTGTAAATAGGTTGGAGGTTTGGTGGTGGTTGAGTTTGAGTGAGAAAACAGTTTATAAATTTTGAAAGATTTGGGTCAATGAATGCATTTTCATTCATTCATTCATTTACCCTTTATTTATACAGGGTGGTGCAATGAGAGCAGAAACTGTCTCTTTTGCACGGGCGCCCTGTTTACACAGGACAATAAAAACTAAATTGCAATAACAAACATTAAGACATCCATTCGATTTTTTTGTGGCAAGACAATGAAAAGTGATCCACAGTTTAGTCAACATTGACTTCTGTTGTGCTAACTGTGTGAAGAGTTTTAAGAAATGTGAACTCAGTATTGAGTAATGCATGTTAAACAATTGTAAAAAAAAACTATAAAAATTATTACTCTGTATCCATTTTACAGCTACATACAGTATAATATGTGTGTACGTATATAAGAATGTGCAAGTTTGCATCATGGTTACTAAGTTGTCAGCTGCAGTTTAATGTAAATATAAAATGTGTGTAAAGACTTCCAGGGTAGAGGTAGAACCAGTCCAGCACACAGACCTTTAACCTCGATCTTTCTTTAACTCTGACCTGCACCTGAACCCAAAACTCACACCCACAATCCCCCCGAAAAAGCTGCTCGTACCTCTGGATGCAGCGGTAAACAGTGGGATGTTTTCCTCCTCTCGTGATATTCAATAGGTTCAGTGGTGATAAACTGAGGGACACAGTAGTTGTACGCACCAGGCCCAGAGCTGTTTAACTCTCTGACCTCCTCTATATGACCCCAGAGGCCACAATAACGCTGGTCTGCTCCAATGGACTTCTGTGAGAGAGTGGGATCATTTACCTTCATGGGAAGACTGCTCTATGTGTGTGTGTGTGTGTGTGTGTGAAAGAGAGTGAGAATCAGGATGCTCTCCAGTTCAAGCTAAGGAAATGAAAAGTGTTTTCAAATGTTTTCACAACCTGGGAGAGTTTAAGGACCTTGCTAATCACTACCAGACATCCAAAACGTATGTTTGACACGATCCCACTACCCTAATGGATAGACACCTACACACTGGACTACCCTATACCCTGTACTGTATGAAACCAGAGTTTATCAATGCAAAACTATCTCACAAATCTGGTTTTGATTAAAATAGTCAAAATCGGCTTACTTGAATTTTCTTAGATGGAGCTAGTGTGTAATGTAATATGAACCTCTGTACAGTATCCCGACCAGCAGCTGAATATAGCTACATGCATTTCCTCCATCATGACTCAAACATAAAGAAATCCCTGAATCTCATTTATACCAGCATCTAATCCGGCCTCTCCCCTGGCTGTTATGAATATTTATGCTTTCCAGCGTGTTTAGAACAGAGTCTCACACCGGGGGCATGTCCGAGACGTGTAATTGTTTCCATTCACGTTCGTGGTGTTTACATTAGAGGGCTTTGCCAGCAAAATAAATGTTTTCTAGACATGTAAACACAGCAGGCTTGTGGCAACAAGGATGGTACAGAATTAGTGTAATTGCATGAAGTTTGTATACAGTAGTAGAATATATTTATATATAGTGGACAATTAAAGCAAAGTCCCAAATTCGACTAAATTCTGTTCACTGTAGTGGCCAGTGGACGTCACCATGCCCTCTTGGTAACATCTATTATAGGATTAACTAATACATTTGCTGAGGTCATAGTGTGTGCTGCAGATAGCCTGAAGCACTTCCACGTTCCTCTTTATATCAGCATGAATTTCCTGACTCCCCACTGGATCTCCATGTTATAGAAACCAACATTACAGCACAACAGACTTTTCAATTATGAAAGACGTCTGCCGGTATCTTCGTTGTTACTGTACATTACCAGCTGTGCAATGAAACTATGTGCATTAAGTTAAGTGCTGCACTTTAATACAATGTTCAGGTACTTGTACTTAACTGGAGTATTGTTTTTGTCTCTATTTTACACTACTTTATACTTTCACTGCACTACATTTAAGGGGCTTTTTTTTTTTTTTTTTTACGTGTTTCTCCATTAGCACGACAGCTATAGTTACTTGTTACTTTGCTGATTAAGATTTTACATACAAAAACACAACCAGTGTTTCTGAAACATTTTCTGTCCTTTTGGAAGCAAAAAAAGTCAAAACACTCTTGTTTGGTTGTTGTTCCTTTATGAATTAGACTCATTCAAATTTGGATGCTCTGCAGAATTTCCTCATGCCTGCCTCATTCGTAATGCCTCCTTGCCCCTCCAGAGGAGCCCGCCCCCCAATTTGACAACCACTGAATTAAACTACCCAATGTAATATATTGTAATATATCTCCAACAGGGGCCATTTGTCTGCATGACAAGGACTTTAAGTACATTTTGGTGACAATATCTTTGTAAGATTTTGACTTATAGTTGGTATTTTAAATTGCTGTATTGCTGTATCTACTTCAGTAAAGGATACTTTTGCTATGAATGTATAGTCTACAGTAGCTTGTTGCTGGTTAGCCTCTGTTCCATACACATTTGTGCCAAACATTACATCTGAGTGAGTTTAAAAATTAGGTAAACAAACAGTAAGAAGAAATTAGATTTTGTTTTATTTTTACTATTCAAAATGAGCTTTTTTTTCCTAGCAGGCAGTTGTCCTGCACTGATCACTCTTTGCCTCCTACCAGCCCAGCGCCACCCCCACCTTGCCCCCTTTAGTGGCACACCCACCTCTAAAAGCTTTTTTAATTATGGCAGCCATTAAAGCAAAGCTGGCTCTGAACTCTGACTGATGGTTGTGTATGCACCCCTGCTCCTTTGAGCCAGCCACATGCTTACATGCACTTACTGTATATGACCACACACACACACACTTACATGTACAGTACATACAAAAGACACGCACACATGCATACAAATGCACTCGTAGACGCGAAAATGCTTTGACCAGACAACCAAACTGGCTCCAGTGGCATTAAATCTGTCGAATCATCTTTTTTTTTAAGTCTGCAAAGGAGATGGTGGCATGCCCTCATCTACTCAAGTGAAAGGAAAAGGACAGCAAGAAAAGAACAAGAGAGAGAGCAAGATGAAGAGGAAGGCAGAGAGGAAGACAGAAGAGGAAAAAGGGCAGGGGGGGAAGGAAAGCTATAAAGCACACTTTCCATGTGTCTCTCTAAAGTGGAGGTGTGTGTCTGCCGCTAGATTGTTCACATAAAAAAAACTGTGCTAAAAAATAAATGCAGGGCTAAAGATAGAAAGGGCAGCACGGCGGACTAGATGACTCATCCATTGAAAACAGATAAGTACACTTCAATTATTGATCCCCTATCATAAAGCAAAAATGAAAATGATGACATCATGCGCTTGATGAGCTGCACCGCTGTGGTCTGAATGTAACGGGGGGGGGGAACCTAAAGCAAGCTTGAGTGCCTCAGAGCCAGACAGCTACAAGAACATTTAGAAGTGCTCACAGGCCACTTCCACCTGGGTGAATGTGTCTGTGTTCATAGGATCCTAAAGCCGCCTGGCCTGCATGAGACACTAATCTAATTGTCACTGTTCTAAGAGACGTATTCGACCCCGGGGCTTCACAGGGTCACGCTCGCTTCCTGTTTGGACCAATGGGGAGGCTCCATCAGTGGTCTGACAGGCTGCTACAACCGCTCTCAGGTTACGCCGCCTGGGTCTGGGAGCCACAGTGCTCCCAGGGGTAGTTTTTGGAGGTGTCCATATGTGATGTGTGGAAGTAGGGTGGGGTTCTGGGAGGATCAGCCACAGAGTTGCAACCCTACTCACTTCAAAGGGTCCCTGTCCTTCGTATCCCTGAGGGTATCCTGCTGTTTTCCCTCCACTGCACCCCCGATCGGCCGGTCCGCCTCACAATGGCGGATGACGCAGGCCGCGCTCAAAAGGCCTTGAAGTCGGACACCTTCCCAGCAGCCCCGCCTGATGACCTTCCCCGTGTCTCTGGTGGTCAGAGCATCCCAGCTGATGGTGGCTCCACTTTGATCTGCCCCCCCAAAAAACAGTGTAACTCGAGGACGCCACATCAGGACCACAAGACTCCCTCCCGTATAACCATATAGACCATATGGAACAACCTGCTGTGGCTACACTATCTTTAAAAGGACACTCTTATATTATATATAGGTTGAAACATATTGCAGGCCTCTCTGTTATCAGGGTGGAGGACAAAAGAACAATGGCCACAACAAAGCCTCACTTGTTCTCTGGGTTATAATGATGCATGTGAGAGGGTCTGGTGACTGACGATCCTCTAAAAGGTGAGATGAAAGATTTCCATTATGTGATGACAATTAATGATAACCTTTAGATTTTGTTTAGTGTTTTAAGTGCATTTGTTCCCTCTTCTGTTCCTCGCATTTATCTGCAATGCAGTCAGGCTTTGGAGTACTTTTCTAGTTTTAAAAAATACATTTACATTTGATTAATTCTTGCACAGGATGAAACACAATTTCCACAGAACAAGATATTCCATCATTGTAAATTAGGAGTCTTCAGTTTAATACGTCAAAGTTTGTTTTATTGCTGTTTTATTGCTGTTTTATTGCGACCAGTGACAGCATTGCAGGATGACTGAGAAAAATGTAGAGCAGACTTGGAAGTTAATGGGCCATAACTCTAAATACCGCTCATATTCTCCTTTAATCTCACACTTCTCCAGTGATGGATATGTTAAGCAGAACAAACCACTGAAAAGGCCTTTATTAGGAAACAGCAGAGCATGACCTTGTGGCACAGCTTCTATTTTTCTCCGTTGCTTAACCAATACTGATGGCCATCACTCACGCTGATTAAGTAAACCCCAGTGTTAATAGATTTGCTACGGAGGGGCTTCAGACAAAAGTACAAATGTATTCAGGCTGAGCCCCTGAGGTGCAACGCTGTGATGCATGGCTCCAGTAACAGTCCAGGAAATGTTTATGAGCGGACCAACTGGGTTGTTTAAGGTCAAAGGTTATATAAAAAGCCAGAATGGTTTAAACTGTGTCATTTGAGAGACACTGGAGTGAATTTGAATGATCCCCATCATGCCTCTCAGTAGGAAATCCTAAACTGGCTCTCTGGGCTCCCTGAGATGTTTATTTTTAGTATTAGAGGGAGTTTAAACATTTTAGGCAGAGGGAAGGTGCCAAGGCTGAAATCCACTGGTGTTAAGACTGAGTCACTCTCACCCCCCATGTTGTCAAAACCCAAACAAACAGCAATGCGGCACTGAGCCACTAACACCTTTAGACACGCCTCGACCCAAACACGAGCTGTGGACGTGTCAGCAGGCAGGGACTCATGACTGATCAGAAGCACATGAGCAGACGGCGACTGAAAATAGCTCTCAGATTATGGAGGAGATCAGGTGTCAATGCAAGCATTAGATCTACTGTACTGTCTCCTTTAATTTAAGCTACTGTACCTGCTTGCCATTTTGATTTTCTTTCAACACTTGGAAAGAATTGGCACTGCGTGACTGGAAGTTGTCTTGCAGTTGTGGCGTTGTTGTTTGGTAAAAAATCTTTTGCAATCTGAACCGAAGCATTTTTGACATTTTCTGGTGGGTTTTTCAAAAGTTGTATCAGTCTACAGAGGAACATTTAACACTTTCCATTCTATGTTTTTCTCTTATCTGAGAACTAGAAAAGCATAATTCATCACTCAACCAATTCGACACTAAATGAAGAGTAAACAAGACTAACAGTCTGTTGTCATACTAGTCGACCTAAAAACATAATAGTTTGATGGATGAAATAGAGACATCTTTGCTTATTCTAACCACTGGTGGGGTAAAAAAAACATAAAGTTTGGCCTGAGTGTAGTTCCAGATGAGGCCATAATAGGACGTCACTCTCAACCCTACAGTATAAAGCTTTGGCAAAAGGTAAATGGGGATTTTTTTTCCTCTCTGGTTGAATTTCTCTTATTTCTTCCTGCTTTCATCTTCTTCGTCACCTTTGCTTTTTCAAAGTTCACAAATATTGACTTCACCATATCTGAACAAAATGATCTTTTTTTTCCCCTCCTGCCGGCTTTACTTCATCACCACCAGCATCTACACTCCAGGGAGATCCTGTCCTGTCTCCTCTCTTCAGGAGGCTACGCTTAATGAGGATGCTTCACATCTATAGAGTCTAATTGCCAAAATCTTGTTTGCTGCTAAACTCAATATATTTTGTTATAGGTCAAATCTGCCAACAAGTCTGATTCAATCAAATGTAATCATAAACATTATACAGCTGATTTTTCCTTATTGAATTATCAGTCTAAGCTTAACTTTTTCAGCCCCGGCTATACATTCATGTTAAAAACTGATATTATAATATATATAATACTTGTGTTTAAAGTGAAACGTTTAGCATTTTTTGTGATGGACAAGTGGGAATGCTGACCTGTTGGTGATACTGGATCAAAATAAGAGGGGGAAGTCTTCATCCTCTGGGGACAATGAATGTTTGTGCCAAATTTCATAACAGCCCATCCACTAGCTGTCAAGATATTTCACTCAGGTTGAAAAGTGTTGGACCGTCAGACCGGCCAGCATGCCTTCCCTACAGCCACTACGAGTGTGGCTAAAAAGATTTAGAGGAACATTTGGATGGAACCAGCCTCCAAGTCTGGAAGTAATCCACTCCTCTTCAGTAAGGAAAAAAAAAAGAAAATTATAAAGCTGACAAGTCCCAAATGTGTATCCTTTCCCTCCTGCAACTCAATTAACCCTCTGTGGTATCGTTTAAAGTTTACATCAGATCTCAAAGCAAAACTGGAGGATGAATATTCTTCTGGAAATGTTTTCAGTGGAGACACAACTGAGAAAACATACACAGGCATTCAAATACAGTACAGAAACCATTTATGACTTAATGATTAAACAGCTGATAGAGAATATTGGTGATTAGAGGAAAGTTAAATAAATAGAAATTTATGGACTTTCTTTTCTTTTAATTTGAGAAGAGGGAGGAAATGAAACGAAAAGAAAAGGGGATCTAAGTGTGTTATTAATGGAGCCTGAGCGTACTGACTTCTCCAGAGCTGCAGATTCGATTCTCCTCCATCCATCCAGATCCACATTTAAACCTCCCTTTATCCCTCGATCCCCTATTTTTCTCATGCCAGCGTCTGTCATCACTCCTGCTTCCCTCCTGACCTGTTCTGTTATTGTGCCCAGTCCTCTCCTCAAGAAAGACATTGATTAGCAGAGGACACAATGACTGACTGCACTGTCACAGAGCAGCTCATGGAGATTCAATCAGTCCATTATTCGCTTGAAGTGGCTCATATATTTATAACTGAAGATTAGAGGTTAAGACTGGGAAAAAAGATGAGGACAGAAAGATAGATGAAGAAAGTAACTGCTGGTGTTAATCTGTTATTTTTAAAGGACCAGTGTGGAGGATTTAGTGGCATCTAGTGGTGAGGTTGCAGATTGCAACCAACTGGATACCCCTCCCCTCCCCCTCTCCTTCCAAGCGAGTAGGAGAACCTACGGTGGCCGCGAAACTGGCGAAAAACGCAAAAGGCCCTCTCTAGAGCCAGTGTTTGGTTTGTCCCTTCTGGGCTACTGTAGAAACATGGCGGTGCAACATGGCGGGTTTCCGTGGAAGAGGACCCGCTCCCTCTGTAGATATAAAGGTAACAAAAACATAATGTTTCTTATTTTCATTAGATTATACACTAATTAAAACTACACACTGCACCTTTAAAGTAATTTTTTAGCTTCCCACTGATTCAACATACAGATGGTATTTTATATTGAGCCACACTGAAACAAGATAGAGACTGAAATATGTTCCAGACTTGAAGTTTGATACTATCTGTATGTCCTAAACCAGGAACACCAGCCAGAAATAGACACTTTCTGTTCAGCTGATGTGATTCACAAAAAAAAAAAAAAAAACAGTCGGAGCAAACAAACACTGACACAACACCTTGTTCATGCTGTCAGACATCCGTCTCTCTCTCATGTTTGATGGATGGCTATTGATATCAATGCAGGAGAAGTCTGAACAGAGCCAGAGCTGTTCAGTGCCTCCAATGGGGGTTCCTTTGATTATAGCGCCCCCTAGTGGTTGAGTGTTTAGTATTATACTGCTCTCTGCTATCCCACATACTGTACATTGCAGTTCTTGCAGTTCAACAAGCACATCTGTATCACATATGAGTTTGCAGTCCGGGATAAGTTTCGCAGATATAAATAATCTGTAAAAAAGGGAAAATGCAAACACAATCAAGAATTTATGCTCTCTGTGTGGAATTTTGGCCCCGTTAAGCATATTTGGGATATATGAAGGCTCTGTTCACGTGAGAAAAATATTTTTCCACTTCACTCTAGTCATATCCAGTCATGCAAATAATTTGGTTTTATCTTGCCTGGTTTTAAGATATGAATGAGTGTAATTCTGTTTGTGCTGTTGAAAGCTTTGAAAAACTGCACTTTAAAAAAATCCACCAGCAAAGTGACTTCTCAGAAACAATGTCCTAGTTACTCTGGAGGATCCAGAGATTTTACTGTGAACCATTTTCATTGTGACTACTTTCTGCAGAAGAAATAGGCCAAGCTCCACCGTGCCCCCCTATAAGTACTGAACCCTCATAGACTTTAAATGACATCACCTGTATCATTACTGTTAGTGCTTGAGTGCAGGAGGGTTTGAGAGCTCTTAACATTGTTTGAGGAACAGGGCAGCACTTAGTAGTTTGTTGTGGACTCAGTAGTCATAAGAAAAATTGCTGTTAGACCAAACTGACATTTTTGGAATGTCATCATGCCATCATAAGACAAAAAAGTGCACAGAGTGCTAGTTAGTGACCTTCCATGTTTCCTTTAATTTTTCTTTTTTAGGATGCAGACTTCCCCCGTCATCGCCACTTTAACACCACAGCACTATGCATTGTGGGCTATTCCCTTGAGCAAAGTCTGCAGGCTTAATAAAACTGTGCATAAATTGCTGAAAAAGTAAACCAGAGTATAAATACTTTCTGAGTTTTCGCTTATTAAGTTACCACCACTGAAAAACACATTTTATGCATTCACTTTATTTTATCTTATTATTATTAATGTTATCAAGTGGGTTTTATTTTCCATCTTATGTTACATTAATGTTTTTTTTTTTACATGCTTTTATGTTCTTTTTTATGTCTTTTTCATGTGAAGCAGTTGGTGCATGTAATCTCTTTTGTTGTAAAGCACTTTGAGCTGCATTTCTTGTATGAAAGGTGCAATACAAACAAAGTTATTATTATTATCATTATTATTATTATTATTACACTCAAACATTTGGTGATTTAATAGTGGGACAGGCCTTAGTGTGTTCTTTGTTGGTAAACTGTTTTTGGAAAGGGATGCTGTTACATTTTTTAATTTTCAAAGCTATGAGCATCACAAATTAAACTGAATTATGGTCCTTTGTTATGAGGTGGCAGAAGATAGATATCCTGGATAACCTAAAAACCTGGATAAATAAAATCTGAACTATCTGCATGACTAAATACAACCGGAAAATAACTTTAGTTTATTCATTTACTTTATTATTGCCACCACAACTGAAGCTTTGCCTCCATCTTAAAGGGTGCAGAAGAGAAAAAAGACACTAGATGGCAGCCAACACTCATCTTTCAACCCCGCAGTCCGGGTCTCTGACATCTCACCAGGCTGTCTGTTGCCTGCAGCTCCTCATTCAAACTGAATTATACTGTGTAATAGGATTACGTGTCAAGCAATGCAATGATTGAGCACAATTGTTGGAGTTTGGCAGGAGAATGGAATAAAAAGGAAATATACAAACACGCATTCGTATTTGTCATGTTGATGTGAGTCGTCTGTGAAACAAGATTAAGATAAGTCGATTCTGGGTGTCAAATAATGGGTATCTTAGCATCCACACTGCTTTTTTTTTTTTTTTCAAGTGAGTAAAAAATAGCAGCTGCTTGTCGGGCTGCTCCCCAGAGAGTATACAGACTGAGTTACGGCCCTATAATTATGTGCAGGAGTGAAAGTGTGTGTGTATGAATGAACGTGCTCCGTTTTAAAAGGCGTTTTATTATGGTTGCTGTTTCCTCAGATTGTGGGCCGGGGAGCGGATCTCCCTTTATAGGTTGCTGTTTCCTCTCCCAGAGAGCTCCCTGATACCCTGGGCAACTGAAGAGGCTGGCTTGAATTATACAGGGACACGTTTAGCGTCTGAAATAATCTAATAAAAAAAGAAAGAGAGAGTGAGAGAGAGAGAGAGATCAAGAAACCTCCTAAGTCGATGAGCTCATTCCCATCTTTCATCAGCATCTCCTGCATCATAATGAGCCGTGAATCTGTATGTGTGCACACAGTCAGATAGGTGGAAAAGAGCCGTCGTCTTGAAGACTTTCCTGCACCCAAACCCTTTGATGTCTCAGTCACACTGGATTGACAGGGCCTCTCCACAGGCCTCGTCCCCTCCGGTGACCCCTAAGCTCTGACCTTACAACTTCAGGGGTCGGGTCCCTCAGCATTAGGTGTGTTGAGCCAATTAACCTCTGAACTGAGATCAATTAACCCCCTTTACAGCAGCACAAGCAGATAACACCACATGCATTATTAGCAGGTGCAGAAAAAAAATACTAGATCAAAAGATTTAAAATGGGTTGATCCAAGGCAAAATAACACTGATAGAAAAGGTTCTGACCTGAAGACAGAGACATACAGACTCTTTCTGTGCTGCCTGCCAGATAGATGATACTTCCAGAGAAAGAAGAGCAAGAGGAAAGACTGAGAGAGATGGACAGAGAAAGCAAAGCTCATCTATCAGTCTAAATAAGCAGGAATGGAGCCGTTGGGAGCCGGGGGACCTGCGTAGTGATATTTTGCATTTCAGTCCATTAACCTGCTCCTAATGAACTGTGTGTTATTGGGGAAAGTCTTTATTAATCACACCCCACTGAGGTGATGGTCACTGGTTTATCGGTGCTCACCGTGTGCGTCAATACTCTTCAGCGGGGCTCCAGATCGCTGGCTGGCCTGTGGGGGAGAACAGGCCTGAACCTGATTGTAACATGCACGATGTGGCGTGCATGCGTGAGGCTCAGACTTGAGTGGCTGCAAACCTCAGCTCAAATGTTACTATATGACACAGGAGTTGTGGTTGTTGTGACGAGCGTGGTGTGAAAACAGACCCAGTCTTTCCCAATCAATGACTCTCACCCTCCCACAGTGATGATTATACTTAATGACAGGCTTGGTGATGAGAAATGCCCACAAAGTTGTCAGCAGATTAGCGAGGTCTATTCTGGGTTGAGTGAACTCATGTCAGAAATATTTGGCGAGGGATTGGACAGGAGAGACACTCATACAAGTGGAACAGATGTTTATTGTTGTTTGGCTACTGGTTATTTGTTTTAATTGCTCTTTATTTGATTGCATGTGAAATGAACGGATGAGGGGATGGGATTAGAAAAAAAAGAGGGAGATGCTGGATAGGTGGAGAGAGATGGAGATAAGGGGAGGGGGTGAAAGAGAGAAAGGAGATTCATGGTAAGAGGAAGAGGGGGAGAGGCAGAGAGAGAGAGGCAGAGAGAGAGAGAGAGAATAGAAACTGTTAAACTGTTCGCTCTTCCCAGTCTCAGCATCGCTCAGTTTCTGCAGGAGGCTGCAGCTCCATCCCTATAGGACATCCACTGGCACCGATGACTAGATATGATCTACCCACTTCCCAGTTAACCCGTTTCACTCTGAGCTGGGATCTCTTTATTTTCTGCATGGATAATAACAGCCTACCGCATATTCATGGATTTCTCATACCACTACTAATTTGACTCAAACCCGGGAAAAGACAAAAAAGAGGGGGGGGGGGGACTCCAAGTGGTTTATAGTGGTTTATTGTGGAAGCAGCACTTCAGCCTGCATTGGACATGGGACCGTGCGTCAGCCGAGAGGGATCCGGTGCCGGAGGAAAAGCATCTTCCTGAAGGAGGAAAAGCCCGTCTGCGGGAGTTTTTTTTTATTTTTGTTTTTGTTTTTTTGCTACCGGAGAGGGGGAGCTGTGGGTTTTACGCGCCGGAATGATGCGTCCCAACCGCGGCTTCATCCTGCTTCTCCTTAACGGGACTGCTTGTTTGGTAAGAAACGAGTGGGAGTGGGCAAAAGTCACACTGGCGTCTTTACGCAGTTTGCTCCAAATTACCTTATGTTAGCCAGGTAACACCTAGTACCTGCGTCATCAGGTACGGTGAGGTGTCTGCTTTCCATATGCGCCAAAAACTTCCAAACTCGGTCATACAAGTACACTAAATCTGTATGTTCAAACATGTGGGAACGGTAACTGATAGCTGAGGTGATGCTGGTCAAAATGATAAATTAGCAGATGTTCAGATCACTTGTGCATCTCGCAGAGCTGCAGAGATAATTCTCGCCTGTTGTGTTATTTTCGTGGCTTTCACACGTATTTCTGGCGATCTCTGTTTTATAATATTTCTCTATTATAATTCCTAAGACAATAATATTCACTTTGACCCTGCTCGGCTAACGTACGGCCGGTGCACTATCACTATTCCCAGCGGACACTCGTGCTGGCAGCGTGCAGAGCGCACCGTGCCGCCGGTGTCAAACACCAGTCTATTCTACTCTGTGCGTATTCTGAGTCACATCAGTCTTTTAACCTGTCATTCTTTTCATATTATCGGATCAATTAAAAGCACAACTAAGCAGAAAAATTACACCAAAAGTGCAAATCCATCATAAATAAATAAACTGCAAGCAGGTGTAACCTTTTAACCAGTGCAAGAGAAGAAACAAAACAGAAAAATAATTTCGAAGCTTAGATCAGTGTGATAAGTATTTTATATTTTTCATCTATTAGCTTGTGTCATCCAACCAAACTGCAAAAAAGTTGGTTTACCCTCCACTAGCCCACATATTTGGCTTCAAAATAGTTTAAAATGAAGTTGTTTAATCTAAGAGTTCAATTTAACTCCACTTGACACTCCAGACACATATTTGTTTTGTTTTTAATGACACTCATTAGCTACACACAGTTGCTCCAAAATGGTTATGCAGTGTGGAGGATCCAGAGGCTGGAATAAGACAGAAAGACGAGACGAGCAGTGCTGTTTTTGGAAATTCTTTACTCTGAGGACTATCCCCTTACAGCGATGTCAGATATTAAATACAGAATTTATACTGTAGGTGGGGAGATGACTTTGAAGTGAATGAGTCATTTTCTGTTCTTTAATTGAGCTAACTAATAATAAATGAAGTAATACTATATATATATATATATATATATATATATATATTACCTAAGAAATTCACAGTACGTATGGGCCCCCACTGGCCTAAAACACCAGACTTGTGACATGAACTGTTTCTGTAATGAATGCTTCCAAAATTACATAATCTTACAATCAAATCTGGATCACCCACTCCTCTTTCGTGTTTCGTTTGCAAATTTATTAAAAAGCAGCCTTTAATGAGAAATCAGCTCTTGATTCACATGAGAAAACTTGAAAACATCCTTCTGCTCGGAAACCCTCTGGGCTGAGCAGCTCACTCATCACAGGACCCAGGAAACGAGCGAGCTCCAAAAAAACATAAGTGCAGTGGAAATATTCAAGTGAGGTTGAGAGCCTGTTTGATGCACCCGTTTATGTCGGCGTCTCCTCAAGAATGACCTTATGGTTTTCCTCTTAAGGTGTTATTCAGATGCTCAGACTAAAGTAATGGCCCGTTTGTTGATTTGAGGTCTAAAAGACAGTGGTTGTAATGAACTAAACACACACAGATTTACTTAGTTGAGACAGAGCAGATCTCTGAGAAAGAAGAGACCACACGCTGACTTAAATATGGGGAATGAGCGCCTTTTCAGCCGCTGTATAACTAGATACAAGAGTGCTGGATAATAGGCTTAACACTCACTCTTATGTTGTCTTGGTTCTGAGAGCATTTTGTGAGCTGCAGGGCTACAGCCTATCGTAACCCAGAAGGTCTGTGGCTAATGATAATGAAATTAATTGGAGCTTTTTTTCCCCCTCTCCAGACCATGTATCTATGAAAAACGTACATGACATCCCTCAGCAGGAGATCTTGGGTAATTCATTAGCCCCGTGACATTGATAAATTATGGAGCAATTCATAAATTAAGTAACTTTTTACTATGCAACAGAGCGGTGATTAATCAACGTATAAGCTTACTGTGCATTAAAAATTCGATTTGGATGATTTTCTGTTGTAATAGCGCTGCAATTCTCAGACAGGGTTTAGGTCTCGAGGGACTTTTTGTTAATGGCAACTAATATACTAGATGACTATTAACACAAGGTGCCACTGTTGTGGTTTAAATGATGAATGATAGGTTTCAAACACTAATTATTCTCTGTATTTGAATGAAGGGTTATGAATAATATAAACCATCTCAGTTATGTAATTGACTGCTTGAGAAATTATGTTTATTTTTGGCAGCGGTTGGAGTTATTTTTCATCTGTGATGCTCAGCAAGCAGACTGGATTTGTTTCAGTGAACTAAATTGCTAATGTGCATATATCAAGCGGCTAATCTGTGGAAAATTTAGGAGGATATTTTGATATTTAGCGCCCTTTCACTGTCATTGTGATTAGTGGCCAGTTGTTGGCAAAGCAGAGCCAAGATATGAAAGTTTTACAGTCTCCGTAAGGATAAAATTCACCACTAAACAGATGCGGCGGATGCAAGTTGAAGTGAGCTAACACCACGAGCAGAGGAAAGACAGGTGCCTATAGATGATAAGTTGACACATTGGAAATAGAAGGAGCGGGCACAGAGTGGTGTAAAGATGAAGGAAATGAGAGGAAGTGAGAGGAAATGTAGATAAGTGCTAAAAAAAAATAATGAGTTAAACATCTGCCTCAGAGGTGTGTGCACCTCATTGACAGTCATCACAATTTCTTTCTCCCTTTTGCACAAAAACAACCAAGAAAAATACAGTTAATGTAATCCACACATAATTACAGCTGCAGCAGAGTGCCTGAACCGTGCACAGCACAAGGTTGACAATCTGAATCCCCAGACCAGCTAGTGAAATCTGGGAGGGGTGAGGTAAATAAGACCCTTTCTCAACAATCTGCATAACTACCAATAAAGAATAAAGTATCCTTGTACAGGGCATTGAACTCAATTGCTCCACTGAAAAGCAGACACTCTCTACCCTGCAATTATTCCAAAATCACTCCACTTTTTCCTAGAAATAAGATTGTGGTCTAATCAACATGCCTGTGTTGAGTGTTATTTAAAAAGGTACAATTCAAATGTGACTCAACACTCAGATGAGAGGACATAAAATAAATATTTGCGCCTATATACACATGCACACCCACAAAACAGCTTATTTATTAAGGAATTCTGACCTTGCATGTGCTGTAACCTTCATGTGGAGAGCTCGCTGGGGATGCAGAAGCGCTGCTCTTCATATATGCTCACGCTGAGCTCACAGCTGCTCTTCCACACAAGATTTTTCTAGAAGGGGATGAGCGTCAGGTAGCCTCTCTGTGGCCATGAGAGACAGGGCCGCTTTATACTCCCTCTGATTGCTTTCAGTGCAGACGCAGACACCGGCCATCATGCTTGATAACTGAATTTCACCTCTGTCGCTGTGCACAGAATGTCACTTTTTGCAGATTGAATTTCGGAGAACACATTCATACATATTCCAAGGTTTATGTGCCACATTCTGCTCTGTGCAGGTACATAGGTAATTCAAAAATATAAAGAAAACACGACACACCCATAAATTCACATTGAAAAGGATATTATGCAGTTATGTTTTCCATTTCTAAACTTTTATCATCACCCTCCATTTGACTTTGCCGTGAGCAAGGAAACACTTATTTTACACGGCTTGTCAATTCAAAACAAATTATGTTCTTACAACGAAGCCTTCACAAAGCCCCTTTATAACAGAGACAAGTTGAGCTGTACACCACAGCAACGGGACACTTGAATGATAACATAGCACTACAACAGCTGAGAAAACAAAAGGCATAAAAATCCAAGCAAAACTGCCTGTAGTTTGCCTGGAACACCATGAGACAGCATGGTGCAACAAGGCACAAACACACACTGTGCAAACCTGAAGATTTGTGTGTGAGGTTAAAAAGCAGAGGCTATCTGACGCTAATTCTAACCACATCAGACTCCACTCTCTGTTTTGGCCTGTCATAAAGTCTTAGATTCATGTTTCTTAGATACCTGTCCTCCGCGGAGGTTTGCTGACCTTGTCCACCCAGATACATCCCCGGCTAAGCAGAGATACCACCTTAATCCTGAGAAAACAAATGGAAAGAACATCACTGTCTGATGCAGCATACAGTATATTGCATGCAGACACAAATGTGAGACAGCAGCAGCAGACTGAATACTAATTTTTTTTTTTTTTTTGGGGCTTTCTCGCTCTCTTGAGTCTTCCTTTTTGCCATCATTGTTGAGCTCATAAGCTTCCACTCTCCACCTCACATCCCTCTTCATGTCTCCCACACAGACGCCAGGAACACAAATCTCATTATTGTCAAATTTCTATCATAAAGGAGGGTTTGGCTGTAACTACAGACAGAACAGTTCATAATGCTGATGACATCCGTCCTGTACTTTTCCCCTGTGAGGGCATAAAGGATCATAAGGGGGTGATGTCAGAGAGATGGCTAAAGGGATTAAGCTGAATAAACCTTCGTTCAATACTAACACATCTAATTTCTACATTTTATTTGGGCACAATTCACAGAACAAAAGTATAAATGTTTGTTTCTGTTGGGCTTTTGGAGAGAGCCACTTGACCATGATTCCTTGGAGTAATGATAGATAACAACGGAGCTGAACTTGAAACCACATTTTAATATAAAAAGATATATAATATGATTTCAGGAAAAAAAATAGGTAAAAATGGGCAAAAAAGCCGAGTTTCAGCACATTAGGTGTATTTTGCTAGTTATGGGTTGGTGAAGTACAAATAAAAAACATTTACAGAATATATATCTGAGAATTGTATTTTGTTCAGGATACAGTTTTGCTGCTCTCACTGTTTTCCAAATCAACACACTTCAGATTGTTCAGTTTATTCATCATTTCAAAAACACTCAGCTTCAGCTTTGTTTTCAAGAACTTCCATTACCCAAATTAGAATCTGGATTTGAACTGCCTCCAATTTTGTCAACTTCTCCCCAGAGTGTCTCAAACATGTGTTAAGAGATTCCTCGTTGCCAAATTTACGCTTTTAACAGTACAGTAGTGGTCATTTTGATTGTATAATGGTTCTCTGTGTTTCCTTTTTACTACAGAAATTAGATTTTTACTGTTGAAGCAGAGCCACATGGCTCTTTGCTTTTTTGGCTCTGCCAGCACACCTCTGGTAATCTAACAGTATGATTCTCTGTGTTTTAACCTATTTTGCTCTGATTTTTTTTACATTTTATTTACTATTTTCCAAATAAGCAAACAAATGATGAGAAATCACAGGAAATATACATGAAGAAGCAGGGCAGCTGGTGTTATAATGGACAGCCTCTGTAACTTCCTGCCTGTGGTGTAAAACAGCTTGAGTTATGCACAACCACAGCATGAATGACCCCAGAGGTGCACCTCTTCCCCCCCCTGACCACCCGCTGAGGAACCCAGTGGAGGACCCACCCTCCACTTCCCCCTCTCCCCTCAGGCTCTCAGCAGCCCCACAACCACAGCACAGACAGGCAGAGAGAGAGAGAGCGAGACAGACAGAGAGAAAGCATGCTCCCTGACACTCTGACAGCCCTTCATAGTGAAGCGCCGAGCTGTCCTGAGACAGAATACGTTGTCTGCTCAAAACCAGCACAATTTATTGTGGCATTGCTCTCTGGGAGACTGCATGGGAGACAGTGCAGACCCTGGAAGAATATCTGTAGGTTTGTCTGCTGGTTTGGATAGTGAAGGGTGGATTACAGTGCACAGCTTAAAGAAAAATGATTCGTAGCCTTGGGTAGAATGAGTGGGTGTAACTCCCGGGGGATCCAGATAAAGATGCGCTTGACTTTCACACGGAGGAATAACTAAGGATGGGAAAATCCATAACAGACGTTTTAATTTCAGAGAGGTTCTGCTGGCACTGACAATAGTAAAAGTTGTTTTACTGCATTGTGAAAATGCAAATTGTTATGGAATACTATAAATAGTGTCAATATAGAGTAAAATTCTCATCGTTTCAAGATCCAAACAATATTAGAAAAGGCCATAAGGGACCAGGGGACGTGGGTTTATTTGAAAAGGGAAGACCAGACTGTCACTGTAGTTTAATACTAAAGGAAACCAAAGCTTTCCTGACGCAGCAGGCTTTGAGGCTCATGCTGACCGCATCCTGGTGTGACTGGAGCCGCTGGATACCACGCCACAATGAGACTAGGGAGCAAAAGCCCATTTATATTCTCAATTCTCTCACAATCTGTAAACAGCCTGTTCTGCGTGAATGAACATCGAGTGTGCAGTTCACCAGCGTGCCGCCCAGTAACGGTACAGTGATTTTCAGGGTCAGAGTGGTGCACATGTCCAGACAAGGCCCACTGAGGGTCTTTACGTGGGGGTTTCCAATTAAAGCAGTGCACAGCCACAGGGATCAGGGAATTTGGCTGAGCTTGAAAGAGAGCATTTCAAGTACAGTAAATGGATAATAGGATCATTTTAGCAGAGCACAGGGATTTCTGTATTGAATTGATATTGTATTGTTGTAGAATATAGGACAGTGATGACTAATAATTATGTTAACCTTTATTTGTCCAGAAAAAGTCCACTTCACAGTGACCCTGTTAAGAGCTGTGGTGTCTGCTTACCTAAAACACAAAAAGGTATTTTGTTAGTGCATTAAAAAAAATGTCATATGACTTAAAAGCATTTTCTGAACTGCTACCTCTGTAGTTAAGGCCTGGTTAGGTTAAGGTTTTGTCTGTTAAAGTGACACTTTGTATGCCCAAGTATCCTTTTTCATAACTTTTTGTAGCAGGTTTGTGTTATGCAACGTTCCTCTTTGCTACACTGAAAGTTAACGTGATTTGAACAAAAGCTGTCATCAAGGGTCGCTTGTCACAAAACACAAAAGTCATTTAAAGCGTGTGAACAATGCTGTCATTTCCAGATTGTGTCTAATCCACTTGAGGTGTACTGCAGTTCACACCTGTTGTCAGGATGCATGTCAGATTTTACTTCCCTATCTGTTAAAGACTGCTGCTGCTAAACAGAAGAAAAAAAGTCCAAATTCTGTAAGAAGAAGGCAGACTTCCCAGTTGTCCAGGTTGTTTGGCATATGCAAATCAATTAGTTTGTAGTCTTATATGCATGCACCCTGCAAAATGTACTAGACAGAGCTTCAAAGCAATCAGGGATGCATTCGTGTTCACCATACAAATGCGGACACATCTGGTGCACCTCTCGCTGAAGTGATCGAGTCCTGCAGCCAAAGCTGTATTTAAAGCTGTCCACTAATTATCGGATGCCAAGATTCGTTGCCTTTTAGTGATAAGCGTGAGCACATTCACGCAGTTACACGCATCTCCACATTAAAACGACAAAATACGTCTTTGGTCCGTGCACTCCAGAAGCGTTTTCTGATTAGTGGGCTTTGTCACTTGAACGTAAACATACTGTATGACTGATATTTCTTGGGAGGAGAGTCTCACATCCACACGTTACCTGCTGGGAGCTGCACAGACAAACCAGGGTCTGATTTGAGCCTTGCTCATGAGCATATTAACGGTTGTTGAGTTGCAAAAAGAAAGAATAATTAATTTGCGTTTTTTTAGCTGGGGTTTTAAAACTGGCAACTGTTCAGCTATTTGTGTTTATATGCTCCTGGGCGGGTGTTAAAAATTCAACACAAATACTAGAGCATTGAGTCATGCAACAGCCCCTGATAAGACTGCATTTAAATGGAGGTTTTTAATTTTTCCTGAACCTCCATGAGACAATTGTAAAGTCCTGCCAGCTTTTACCAGACAGGTGTGAATACTGTAGCAGCACTTTAATCAGCTTCGTCCCATCAGCCCATGCTTTGCTTCCCGCTCCCTTGGGAGAGACTGGTGAGAAACCATCCCCTGCCGCTCCCTCTCCACCCTCCTCGCACCGCCAACTTGTCGATATCTTATAATGTAAAAATTTGATAGCCAATTCAGAGCCCGGCTTCTCTCTGAGCATACAGAATGAGCCCAAATCCACTGGGACCATACAACTGAACCTGTCCAAAATGAGCTGGGGAGGAGGGTGGAGGATGCAGAAAGAAAGAATAGGTGTGGAAAAGAGTTTCAAATAAAAAGATTCAGTGTAGTGAGTTTGTTCAGTCACTGCAGGTCTAAGCTCTAGTGACCCCGGAGAAGCTGTAGTAAATTATTCATTAAGAGTCAAATGGCTTGTTTCTTGTGAAATTACCTTTCTCTTCCTCACCTCCTCTTGGATCTACACTAGCCAGAAGAATAATTAGTTATAAGGGCACAGCCATTTTCAGACTTTAATCATGTAACACAGAAGTCTCCTGCAGTGAGCATATTAGATCTGGAGACGGCGAGAGGAGACAGAGAGAAAAAAAAGAAAAGAATAAAGCATTGACGAACACTTAAGAAATCTGAGCTGCCTGGGTCTTTAATTAAAAATTGATGTCATGTTAGAGATGAAGATTTCAATGCAACAGCAAGAGGAAAATTGAGTGCTTATTGAACTTGTCAGCTCCACAGGACAAGCACATGCTTTCAGCCCTGCTGTGTGGCTCTACGGGCTGATTCTCTGTATCAATCAATCAATCAATCAATTTACTTTATTCCAGATCTTGCATCCATATGAGGAAAAACATACAATTTCAAACTCATAACACACGTCATACATACAGTATACACACACGCCTGTAAGCGTCTGTTTGGTGATTTGCGGGTAAAAAGTTTGGATATTTAAAATACTTCATTTCAAACTGAAGTATTTGCTGAATTAAAGTCAGTGAAATGCTGTTAAGCAATGTTTTTATGTACTGTAGACATCTAAAAGTTTTCACTTAATTAACCAAATTAAGTCGGTTTTAACAAAGATTCCTAGATGTCTTCTCACCAGGAAATTAGTGTTCAGTGGTATACACATTAAAAATTAAATAATTTTTAAAAAGCGCTCAATTAGAGCCCCAGACTGGAACTAACCTTTATTTTTTATTATCTGCTGATTATTTTCTCTATTATTTAAACCAGCAATAACTCATTTTTGGCCAACCTGCGAACATAACAACTTATAAGTTTATATTGCAAACTTGTTAACAGACATTTGCTATTTACACATTTAAGCAGATGCAGATGCAAAAGCTTCATAGAGCTGAAAGGAGTCAGGTGACAATTCCTGGTGGGTTCATAACTAAAACTAATCATTTAATTCATTGTTATTGTAAAAAATACTGTACTGTAAAAATATAGACGCTTTAATAAATTCATTGTCTGTTCTATAAGAAAAAGGCCTGTCACAGTTTCCTAAAACCCAAGGTGACATTTTCAAATTACTTGTTTTGCCCGACCAACCGTCCAAAATCTAAAGATATTCAATTTATAATCATATAAAACAGAGAAAAGCAGCAAAAGAAGCTGGAAACAGATCATTTTGAATGTAGAAAAATATGATTACTCATTTATCAGAATAGTTGTTGATCGACTAATCAATGAATTGTTCAGCTCTAGTCTCCACTTTTCTTAAGTATGAAGTATCTAGCTCTTATCTGCAACCCGTGCGTTTTCAGGAGCCCAAAAAATGAAGTCTTAATGTGTAAACTTAACTGATTTTAATTTCAGCGGTTGACACACTGGTCTGTCACCAGTCCTCAGCTTCTGTGAGAGTTATGGCACAGATTTTAGTTAAGTGGCTCCCTTATCTCTGTGCTATATTATGGCAATAGTGTGCTTCTGTCACCAGGGGAAAGGGGTTAAAATGGTGTACCTGTCACTGTAACAGGCTGATTATTGCCTGTGGAGCTGGCAGGCTTGTGAGGATTGCTCCCCTCCCCACATTCCCTGCTGGGAGAGAGGCCTGGGGCCTGTGCTCATTGAGGCTGAATGACTCACAATTACCACAGCGACAGAGCCTGCAGCCACCTCCCATCCTCTCCAGCCGTTTCACTGACTCACTTAGCGCACATGACAAATGACTAAATCACCCTGAACCTCCGCCCCCTCACTAAGATCTGATTGCCCATCGCCCACACTTTGCCTACTGTACTTAAAGCTGGGATACATCTTGCCAAGCTTCATGAAACAAAACAAACTTCCTCTGAAAGTATCCTGTTCTTCTACTGAATACAGCCTTTCAAAGCAACAGTTTACTGTACACTGTACTATGTACATGTTATAACACTAGTGCAGTGCCTGTTCAGAACTGGCCAATTGCAATTCTGCATGCAACCTCACACTCGACACTGCACTTCCTTGGGTCCTCAGCAATACACCCACCAAGGGTGATGTCGATCGGATAGGACAGACATGCATACATACAGACAGAGACTCCTTCCATTTCAGTTAGATTTTTGCTTAAATTAGTTTCACTGAGGTGAAATTGTCCTTAAATAAGATTATGTGATTCTTATTTCCGTCATGCACTTTCTGTATTGGCCACTGTGTGTCGCTACGGGCAGGATGGTGTTCTCTCTGTAGTTTTCAACCCTTGTGTGTCACAAGGCAGGTTCATGTTCTCTCGGCAGTTTCCGGCCGCTGTGTGTCGCTTCGGCCAGGCTCGTGTTCTCTCAGCAGTTGTGTCACTTCAGAAAGGCTTGTGTTCTCTCTCCGGCTCTGCTCTCCTCCGGCATTGCTGCATGCAGCTTTTTCGTGACCTGCTCATCCAAACAACTTCCCACCCGACACTGCACTGCCTTCGATCCACAGCAATACACCGGCCAAGTGTGAAGTAGATCTGATGAACGGTTCTCGAGATATGGGAAGGACATACATACATACATACAGACAGACAGACAGACAGACAGACAGACAGACAGACAGACAGACAGACAGACAGACAGACAGAGTCCTTGTTTTATAGTTAGATGCATATTTTGGTATCACCTAGTGAACAGTAAATTTTTGAAATTGCATTTGCAGCCCTGGAAATAATCAGCTGAAGTTTTTCAAAACCCTTCTTTAATGCTGTGACACTGATAACTGAAAAAGAAAAAGTCATTTGTGGTGCATCATCAAAGGATGACTTCTTGGACCTGATTTTAAATATGGCAGCAAGTGAGTGAGATGAATACCCAACATTAGTGCCTGTCTGTTAACAAATCAATGTCAGGGTATGCATCCTAAAATGTGAAAATACTCCACTAAAGTGAGGCAATGCATTAATCTTTTGGCATTGTGGGTAAAAACTCAGGGAACTGGGGGGTTACTCTACACCATTTCAACTTGCTTACATTGCATTAGCCAAAGTGGGAAGCGTGCTGATAATTAAATCTTACACCTCATATACTCTCCTAGTTAAATGCAGAGTGGCGAGAGAGTTGTAACAGTATGCAGTTTTTCAGAATGGAGTGGAAAAGTAATGCTTGTTATAATATTTAATGATGAAAAATGTGTTCTTTGCTGCCATATAAAATGTGACCTCAGTGACCTTAAAGATGTGGCTTTCCCCTAGACCACCAACACACGCAAATTATACCTAAAAATACATACTGTACCAGGGGCTACTTTAATATTTACCTGCAAATTAAAATGCTGTGCTGTTAAATTGCATTTAAAGGCATCATAGTGGTTTGGACAACTGCACAGTATGTGTTCTTTCTCTGCAGCAATAATTACAGAACTGGCTACAGTTTTTACGTCTTTTTGTCAGAGCCATATTAAGCTCATTGTAACATTTTTCTTTGACAATGATGCTGCACACTGAATCTGACACCTCCAGCGGTGCCAGACACTTAAATCTTCTGTTCAACGGAAGCACAATGCTCACTTCATCTCTTCTCCTGCAGCCTGGCCTCTCAGGCTCTCTAATGAAGACTGTGCAAAAGAGGGAGGAATGCCTTGCTCAATATGTAAGCTAAAAAGATCACTGCAATATGTTTTTGCTCAGATACGAGTTTTGGCTCCATCTGAGAGTCACTCTAGATGAGCTGCGTTGCTGGCAAAATGATCAGGATCTTAAAAGCAAGGGGCAGCTTCATAGAAATCAAGAGTGACATATTTTTCGAGAACCCTAAAGGGCTTTTTTGTAGGACACCGCAGGGGCTACTAAGTGCTATCTGGGGAGGCAGGCAGAGTGCTACCCTCTGTGCCCAGCAGCCACCGGCTCACTGAAGAAGAGAAATCAAATACAAACTAGTGCTTCAATAGGAGCCATGAAATGGTGTATTTGTCATCAAAGTCATTCTGCCTGGCCCCAACTTCCCCTTGTGAAAAAAAACATAGATACATTTAAAAAGATTAAAATCAATATGTCTTCAGCTCCTCCATATTTTTGTTCATTATTAATGAGTTTGGGATTCTCAAAGAAGCTATCAGAACTATCTGATTCAAGAGGAAAGAGTCCTTGTCAGGGCTGTTATTGGTCCTTGTGGGGAGGCTAAAGGATCTGAGCGGCAGTGTAGCGTAGCAGCAGACAGGTAACTAGAGGAGATGGTGTCTGGCCTCTAACTCCCCCATGGGAATAAGGCCAGATTAAGGAAAGAGGGGAGTCCTCTCATCACAGTCCAAACACCAGACCACAACCACATCAGCGGGAATCCTCGCAAGGCAGTTGAAATGCGATACACGTTGTTATGAAAGGAAATACATGTTTTCAGAGAGACAGAAAATCAATATCGCTGACTGACTGCGGTGCAAAGTGAACAAATCTGAGCGAGTTTGAAAAACCTGCATAAAATGGAATAAAAATGAGTCAGACTTAATAATCCTGACTAAGCCTGTATAAGGAAGCCCTGGCAGTCAAGACAGTAGATGGATCAGAGCACAGACAGGGATGCATGCATTATGCATCACTGTAAAATCTCTCCGGGTACAGCGTACACACATACACAAACTTACACCGCCGTTCGCATTTGCATCACTTATTGTTCACGTTTACCACAACTCGAAAATTCACAAACGACGTGTGCGTGTGTGTGTGTTCTCCGCTGCCAAACCCAAAGGACATAATCATGCTGGATACTTCCATGGCACATTAGACAGAAGCTACCTGTTAATAGATCATTACTGTTGAATAATTACCCATTACTTTGCTCTCACATTCACATCCTCTTCACAAAGCTACTGCTGAGCACAGCAGCACTCTTATCTCCCTCACTCCTCTTCCCCTCCCTTCAGCTGATGTTAACATCTGACAGCTTTGTGTGTGTGCCGATACAGATTCTTTCTTTAATTAAAACACTGGAAGTCCTAATTGGACATTACACTTTATTCTTCTGCCCCTCTGCTTGCCCCCTCCCCTTCCTCAAGCACTTTGATCCCTCAACCAAATATTTCAAGGCAGTAATAGTTTCCCCTATACTTGGACTTACACTGCAGTGTTTAAGAAGCAAAAAGCTCATTTTAAAACAGGAAACACAGCATAGTCTAAGATTTTATATAAAAACAATTTCTCTCCAGTTAGATGATCTTTAAGTGACTTTTTCTAAATCCAGTGAAAATGCAATAGTTGGAGTGAGAATCATTAAGATAGCACCTTGGATGAAGCTTTGGCAATACAATAATGAGTGTTTTATAACTGCTACAATCATCAACATCAATCCTGCTCGTTTTGGTCCAGCATCCATTGTTCAGAGAAACAACTTTAGAAGGCATTTCTTAATGACAGAGCTTTATTGTTTTACAGGATTACAGCCTCTGAAGAAAATTGTCCACCCTCACAAATATCGATTAAACTGCCCGTGACCACGGGAGTAACAGACTTTATGTGAATCCAGTTTTGGTGTGGATTTTCTGTTTGAATCTGTTCTTTGATCCCTCTGGCATCTCCAGTAGCTCGAAAGAGGCATATGAGCCCATTACATGTGAGCTTAGGGAATTACATTGGCTCTGTGAAAACTAGACATAAAGGAGTATTTTCTCTTGCAGCCGAGGTAAACAAAAGAATGTAATAATAGCAATACCTGCAAAATTTCAACCATTTATTTATATATATAACATTGATAGAATGTCACGGTTACTACCGCTAGAGGTATGAACGGTAAATTAAGTATCGATTAAACCTTTAATTTGTTTTCTGTCCACATTTCTTTCTACCTTGGTAATAACTGCCTACTTTCTTTCTCTATTTTCTCACCGCCCTCCTTCTTCTTCGATCCCCGCCTCCACCTCCTCTCTCCAGGTGGCCCTGGGTCAAGAAGATGACTCCTCCAGCCCCAAGAGCTCTTCAGACGACTCTTCCAAGACAGTGGGCCTCCTGAGCGGGCAGGCGCCGATCTCGCCCCTGAGCCGCTGGATGCTTCACAGTAAGAGCAGAGCTGCTAATGCCACCTCTCTGGAGCTGCCCTACCGCTCCCCGGTCCCTTTCTCCAAGCAGGAGTTTTCTAAACAGGAGTTCTGGGAGATGTTGGGCAGCGACCTGCTCAAGCCCGACGCCTCCAGCTCCAGGGTCAAGCGGCGGCCCATCGTTAAGACCGGCAAGTTCAAGAAGATGTTTGGCTGGGGAGACTTCTATTCCAATATCAAGACGGTGCGGCTTAACCTGCTGATCACAGGCAAGATTGTGGACCACGGTAACGGCACGTTCAGCGTCTACTTCCGCCACAACTCCACAGGCCAGGGAAACATCTCGGTCAGCCTGGTGCCACCTGTTAAGGCGGTGGAGTTTGACCTAGAGCGCCAGAGCGTGGTCTACCCCAAGGACTCCAAGATCTTCAACTGCCGCGTGGACTATGAGAAGGTGGATCGCAGCAAGCGCACCTCGCTGTGCAACTACGACCCGTCCAAGACCTGCTTCCAGGAGCAGATTCAGAGCCACGTGTCCTGGATTTGCTCCAAGCCTTTCAAGGTCATCTGTATCTACATTTCCTTCTACAGTACGGACTACCGCCTGGTCCAGAAGGTTTGCCCGGACTACAACTACCATAATGAGATGCCCTACCTGCCCTCGGGCTAGAACACTTGAGGGGGGTAGGAGAGGTGGGAGGGGAGAGGAAAAGGGGGGTGAGTAGGAATGACTGCATCACTTGAGGAGGAAACCAGGGCTGTGAATCGTCTTCAATGCCACTGTGGCAGTGAGATACCTTAAAAAACCCTCTCTGTAGCCTGACTATAGTAAGATGTAAAAACATATATGCAAAACAAATACTAAAGTATGCAGATATTGAGGCATTTGGAATGCTTAACTGCAGCATTCATTAACTGGACTGGTAATGTAAATTAAATACCGCCAACACGCACATTCTTACCTCAATCCAGTTTCTAAATGCCAACTTCTCGCCAGGTTATTTCTCTCTTCCATTAAGTCATTTGTGAATGTCGTCCGAATGTCCTTTTAATCACCATTTATAATATTGCTCTTTTACAAAGTCACAAGACAGTATTTTCAGAAAGCGAGCATTTAAATGCTGGGATTCGATTCACTGGAGAGTTGTATACAAATTCAGACTTTATTACAAACAGCATACAGTGCTTAACAGCGTACACTGTAAAGGCAAAAACAATCATGATATAAAATTTACCAGAGGGAACACAAAGCATTGTTTTTTCCCCCACAGAGAACAGCTGAATGTAAAGTGTAACCAACCACAGGATCATTCAGGTAACACTCAAGGTCTTTTTAAAGGGCATCTTTTTTATGTGAACTGAAGTTCATCCCAGAACATGTTAAAAGTTCCTCTTCTTACTCAGTTTCTCGCTCCCTGCCCACATGCTCACATGTAATCATCCCATCATGTCATCCTCGATGTGCAGTGTTTACTCATAACACCTGCCAAATATATATCCTGCAGTTCTGTCACCTGCCTTTTGATGAAAGAGGGAAAAGACGGAGAGAGAGGAAAAAAAAAAAGAATAAAATTTGCACGAAAAAGCAATTGTTCAACACAGATTCAGGGCCAGGGCTTAAGACAAGTTCAGTGCGAGGGAAATAACTAGATTCTGCATAGAGATAGAATTGGCCCTCCACACTTAAGAGAGAGAGGGAGGTGGGGGAGTGAGAGAGGGAGAGATTCAGTGAGCTCTTTTAATTAAAGTGGAGAAGGAGATGTAGAGTATGCAGCTCCTTCTATTGTCCCCTCTGTATGAAAAAGATTACATTTTGTTGCCGTCAGGATTCCTGATTTCACGCCTTGATAACTTTGACTGTGTGAGGGAGATTGCTCTCTCCCGACAAATACTGTGCTCACTAAAGTCGGCCCGTTATCTTGAATAAATGAAAATATTATCATAATAATTACATATAATTTAATCTCCTTTAGAACTAATTAAGGTTTCAACGAGAGGGCAAAATGTATTCCTAAAAATCAAGTCAGCGGGTAGGAGGATAAGAGGACGTTCATGGGGATTGCTGTGTTTTTGCAAGGAGCCGGCAGCCAAAGCTCAGCTCAGAGTTAACTGCGCTCATTAAGATAAATGGCCACTGGCTGGCCCATCTCATGTTGCTCTCACAAACAATATCAGTGAAGAGCAGCGCAACAATGGAGCTATGAATTATGTAGCCTGACATTTTGTGTGCTGAGAGGTAACCGCTATCCTGCTTATATGGATACAACGGTTCATTAACGATGAACAGTCACAAGACAGGTGTGAAGAGTCATTAAACGGTGATATCAGATGACCGGTTTGATGCTAATGTGCTGTGATACCAGGGATATGGCCGTGATCTGTGCATGTGCACGCTTGGCTGAAACTGCGCAGTGATGTCCCAGGTGGACCTGTGCAGCAGTGAACGGTCAGTATGAAGCCGTCCTCCTGTGGGGGGTAGCATAAGGCCAGACATAAATGCAACTGCTTTGGCCGCTCTGTGTGAGCTTGGAGAGCAAGAGTAGGAGGGGAGAACGCAGCCACAGCACTAAAGATAGTAACAAAGACCTGTAAATCTGCACATTAAAGTTTTTAATTTACTCTTAAAGAGGGGGGTAGTTCCTCTCCATGTGCGACGAAATCAACTTGTGGCCCAGAGCAAATGGCAGCAGTGCACAGGCAAGTCTGCAGGGGACAGACAGCAACACCACCTGCAGCCGTGACAACGGCTGTTCAGCTGGCAAAGCCAAAACTCTGTCTCCTCTTGCGTGTGTTTGTTTTATATGCATACCTTTTTTTTTTTTATATGCATATATGCAACCTCGCTTGTTGACAACACACGTATCTGTCCGGCTTATAGAGACACTTACGATGAAAGTAATCAGATTGTGATTTCTCCTACATCACAGTAACAGTTTATGCAGTATTTATTTGAAGGCATACATACAGTGTCCCAGTGGAGCATGCAATATAGATGTACGTTTGGCAGCAACTCAAACTAAACACCTGACACTTGCCTGAAGGTCCTTCTCCTGTAGTTCTGGAAAGAATGACTGCCTCTTGCTCTATTCATCCATTTCCTCATCCTCCAACCCTGTCTGGCCCTTTCCCCTCCAGACATCTGCATGTTACTCAGCCATATGCCCTGCTGTCTACACGCTGTTGTCCTCCCCCTGTGTGTGACCCGGCTGACTGGCCTCAGCCTTCGTAGCCTCACTACCTCCCTTACCCTGGCATTGAACCCTGCTGTGGGTAGTCCCTCATTGCTGCCCTGCCCACCCTCTTGTGCACAGTGCTGAGCTGAGCTGGCTAATCTGTGTGAGTTTAACACTGAGCCAACTCAACATCAGCAATGAGAACTCCCCTCTCTCCTTCACTATCTATCTATTCCTCTCTATATCTATATCCCATCAAACAAATGCGTGTGCACACACAGCTCTTAAGATGTGCTGGTTTAGGTATTTTCCTCTCTCCTGTTCAAAGCATCTTACATAAGCCCCTGGATTGTGAGGACATGAAATCTCCTCGAGAGCATGCCAACGGAGTGCCCGACACAGATACGCCCCAGTAACCTCAATACCCCACCCCCCACCCCACCCCTCCTGCAGGGCATCTGGAGAGAAGCTGGATACTCACACATGTTGGAATCAAAGCTGGGCAACATGAGTCTACAGCACTGAACTGATGTAGAAAAAACACGGACACATGTTGGGCTACCCGCCGGGAAGAGGCCACTTATTTTGCTCCTTACCGATCCTCTCAGATTTACAGCAATACTCTCACTGAGACTCCACCCTCTCCGCCTCTCCGGGGTGAATTGAAGAAAGGCTGCTGAACTAAGTTTAAAAGACAGTCGTGTTGCTATGGGATGAGCGGTGTTGTTACGGCAGCAGCCTTACTGTTGACCCATCTAGTGCCAACAGACATGTGGATATTTGGCCTTAGAGACTGCAAGACAACATTGGTCCACTCAGCAAAGAATAGTAACAAACCCTGACTGTCAAAAACATAAAAGCTAAGAGTGCTCAGACCTGAATAAAGTTGTATTTAAATGTGGGTCATGCAGTGGAGGTTGTCTGTTTTATCTTTTTGTTCCTCATGGTTTCGTTTTCTATATGTCATATGGATGATATACTGTATGGATGATACGATGGCATTTACTGTGGTTTTCAACATTCTAAAAATCAATAAAGTACACAGAAGTACTTAAATCACTTTAATTGTAGAGAAACAGACTCTAGTCTTATACCTGCTTGTGCTTCATGTGTAGGAAGAGTGTGTCAACAATGCTGAAGTCTCTATTTTCTCATATTTGCATACCCATACTGTGTGCCGACGGCAAAGAAGAGATGTGACAAAATTTTTTTTTGCTGAGGGCTCTTGCAGATATACATGCAGAGAGAGACACAAAAGAAGAAGGAGCAGAGAGGAAATGGGGTTGAGAGAGAGAGGAAGGAAATGTTTCAACTGGAATGATACATGAACACAACTCCTAATTAGCCTCCTCTTTCCTTTTTTCCCCCCCACTCTCTCACTCTCTGTTTCTTTGTTGTGCATCTTTGCATTCCCCCCCTTCATTTTAAGATGTAATTGACATTAAATTCATTCTACTTCTTAATTAAATCCCAGACAACTGTTAACGAGGGGATGGGTTCAAACATTCAGCTCACAACATCCCTTTAAACAAGATCGATTAAGGCATGGCTGGCGGCACAGCCAGGCCCTCCACCCCCCCCCTCCACGCCCCGTTGTTCCCATAAAAGTGCTGCCTGCCTCAGGATAACCTTGCCGGAGATGATGAAAGGGAAGCAAATAAGTCAACATGGAGACAGAAGAATAGAAATCTAATTTGGAAGAAAGCAGGATTGAGGTTAATGTGAAATCTGTGAGAGCAGCATACTGGGCCAAACATGCACATGGATGCACATACTGCAACACGTGCACAGGCACACAGAGGGTGGTGACTGTAGGCAGCAATCATTGATAATGGACATGAGGGTTTACAACACATTCAGGCGCCTTTGGTTGTCCAGGAAGAGAAAACAATTCAAGAGTGTGAGCTCCTCAGAGAGGAAAGGGCATTTCAGCATGAGTAATGGGAAGCTGGACTATAGTCAATTGAGAAAATAACTAGTCATGGCACAAGGAGGCGGGAGAAGGCGTGCAAAGCTTAAAATGATAAATAGACATTGAGAAAAATAACCTTGAGGTATGAAAACTTGTCTGGACAAAATAGGCAAAATATGTAACAAGAGACAAGGAGAGTGAGTGAAGACAGAAGGGATGGCGCGGTCTTCTTGTTAGCACTTTGTTTTGAATAACAAGGCTATCAGGTTTGTAATTTTATCCTGTAGAATAATAATTATGAGTAATTTTCCTCCAGGACACGTTACACCACAAAGTGTAGTATTGCTCTGCCGGTAGATATTGCACTCTGCAACATCATCCCGTCGCTAACAGTGTTTGACAAAGTCGGGGCTGAACCACCACGCTCTCATTTCTTCACACTTTGAAATCATCAACGAGGATTAGACTGGTGTACCAATTTGATTATATACAGAACCAGACTGATACCGAGGTTTTATTAAAAATCTGATTTCATCAGTCATCTGTTACTAATATGACCCAGGTTTCTCCCTGATGACAGCCACATTAAAAGTCTGCAACGAGGACAATCTTCTTTGCATAATTCTGTTTTTTTAATCTATTTTTGTAAATTATTTCTTCATGTAAAGGACTAATGTATCCCCAAACCTCTCCTAATATTGAATAGGTGTGTTGGGTCATCCTGCTAACCCGTCTGAAAATTTCATTAGTCTGGGGTTTCAGAGATTTTGGTGTCTCATTATTGTGTGAATGCTGTTTCAGAGGCTTTTTCACCCCGAGAAGAATGAAATTCTGGGGAAATATGAGTACTAGTGGAACTGAAAGCATATCAGAATGAAATGTACATTCAGCATGTTTGATCCAAAAAAGATTATCACCAACTTATATATTGATAAAACCCTTCGTATGACACTATTAAGTCTATTTCCACATCATGTTGGACAAACACGACTGCAGATCTTATAGAAACTGATTAGGCTTTTGTTACCTGGATACCAGCTCCATCCAGATGTCATTTATTAACATACCTTACCTCGCTGCACTCGCTGAATTCAAATCCACTTGATGTTCTTTGGCATTCTGAATTGTGTGTCTGGGTGGTTATGGTCACGCTCTTTCTACAGGCGCAAATATGTAAATGCAAATGTACACATGTGCTCGCTGCCCACACACACACACACACACACACACACATTCAAATACATAAAAATATACACATACACCTTAAGTGGTTTCATGTTCCAGCATCCTAATAGTCTCTCTCCCCTGCCATGACAATCATGAGAGTGCGGAGTAGAGTGGGCAAGCAGGTGGGCCAAGTCTCAGCCACAGAGCATCATGGGAGACATCAGACAAGAACAAATACAGAATCAACCCTCCCAGCTCCTTCCTGATGGAGCACTACAACCCCTATTTGCAATGCACTGTATTTTTACAGAGTGAACACAGGATGCGGGGCACACATGCTCCATGGAGGCCGTAAGAGAGGTTGGAAAATTATAGTGCAGGGAAGGGGTTGAGGTAACAGTGTGGGGGGGTAGGTGGGGGGGTGGCGGAGGCTGTGAGAGCTTGTTGCAAAAGAAAGCACAGATGGCCTAGGGCTACAACATAGTGGGAAGAGGAAAGAATAACTGAATAAACTAATTAGAAGGGCAGAATTTCACACACACCTCCATCAACTCAACGCTCCCTACCTCCGTTTGAAAAATATGTTTTATCTATAAATCATTGTTACGCAGGGAAAACAAGACAATAAGATGGAAACACTGATATCAAAGCTAAGGGTTTTACGCTTTACTGCATCCTGTAACACAATAACACAAAAAGGTGGGGTTCGGATTGCAGTGGATGACGGCAAATTGCTTCACACGTCGACGCCAATGTGGAAATTCAAGCTGGGCGTCCGTGTCATGCAATGTGGCAGGATTAGGTGGAGGCCATGATGAAGACATTAGGGCCGTGATCTCTCTATTAGCCAGAAAAAGAGGACATTTCCACTTAACTAAAGGAAGCGATGGAGAGGAGGGGTGATTTAAATTCAGTGACAAGGCTTTAAATACCAGCCAGAGACCACAGTTGTGCCCTTTGGCAAAGTAATTATTCACTCCCTTAGAAGACGATCAGGTGTGGATGTGTGGCCGTGTACGTGCACAAGCTCTTGGCGAGTGTGTCGGCATCTGTGTGTGTGTGTGTGTGTGTGTGTGTAAGCAAGGGAGGTGTGAAATGTTACAGTTTCTCCTCTTTCCATGTAACTGAGAAGTGTTTATGCCAAACTCTTCAGAGGGGAGAAAGAGTGTTCGGCTAAGGGCTCATATCAGGTGATAAACGTGTGAGGGAAGAGAGAGAGAAGGAGACATAAAACAAGAGCTGGTAAAGGTTAGCTTTCCACCTTTCCATCACTGTCTCCAGCCAGCTTGTTCTCTCCTCCCGTCCATATTTTTTTTTACTTTATAACCTTCAACCAGAAGCGGCTTGATCTCAGGGGGAGGAGCCCCCCCTCCCGCTGAGGCCAGACAGAGGCCCAGCCCAGGGGTTGATGGGATGAGACTCTCATTGGGAAACTGTCCTTCAAAAAGTGCAGCCTGATGGATTTTTTTGGCCCCGGTTTTGCTTCTATCTTTCCCAACACATCCTCAATGCTTTCCTTCTGGCAATGCTCCATCTCCCTTGAGCTCCCTCTGTTGCCCCTAACCAAGTAGCACCAACACACACACATACGCACCTTCCTGCAGGTTTGTTTCTGCTGACAGTCCAGTCCTTAGTACTGCAGGGCTGTTGCTTGATAAGTCAAAGACAGAGTTGCGGGCCCTGATACTTCTCGTTATCTTTGGGGCTGCTCACAAGAAACTAGACCCCTCCAAACACAAACACACACGCCGATCTTCCCTCCCCAGGCTTGTCATAGGAGCGCGTTGGGCTCACATCGTTATCAGCGCTCCCGCACGAGTTCATCACAAACCCAACGATGTGCAGACTCAGCAGACTCCTCCAGATTTGGAGGAAGGCTGATTGTGAAACATGTCTGAGACCTGACTCCTGCTGGGCCCAGAGGTTCCCAAAAACTGAGCAGCAGGCAGTGGAAGAACAGCCACCTAACAGCAGAATATTCCCCTGCAGGCAGGCACACACGGCAAATAGCACATCCATGAATGCTGCACAAGTAAAGCAGTCGATGGACAAACAGCAGGTTCCTCTAAAGACCGAAACAAATGCTATCAGAGTTTCTTCACAGGAAATAGAAAAGTTTGAACATGGTCCCTCTGTAAAATGTCTGAATAAACTTCTTGTTGCAAAGACTCTTTTATTGCTGAGAATGAAGTGAAATTGGTAGCCGGGCTTTCCCGTTTACAACTCAGTAAAAAGAGAAAGATACGATGGAGACTGGGATCATTGCAGGAAGGTAATTGGAAGACTAGACTTTAATGTGACCTCTCAATGACAATGGATGGCCATGCAGTAAGTCCCAGTCTGACATTTTAGCAAATTATAAAGGGATCACAACCTGGTGTGGATTAATTATTTCACATATATTGTTGGAATGTCTAAAATGCTGGACAAAAAAGAGCAAGATAACCGTCATCATGGTTATCTTGGTTTGGGTTTGAGGATTAAAGATTTATAAGAGAAAGCCTGCGTTACAAATTGGCACTGTGGGTTTGACAGATGTGGGCATTTCGGAGGCAGGGGGAGCTTTTATTGATTTGCACAATGGGAATATACAATCCAGTGTTTTTGGACCCATACTAAGGACTAAAAGTCAGGATATCTCAGACTTTGCTGTGCAGATTTCTGTTTAAATCTGTCTCTTGTGAGTCCCTCACATTATGAAATATAATAATACAAGTATTCATTATGCATATTGGGTCTGTGTTATAAAAAATATAGATGTAGTGGAGTAAATAATATTTTCTTCTGAAATGTAGTGGAATGCAAAAATAGCACAAGTACAATACCTCATAATTGTACAAAAGTGCACAAAAAGAATTCAGCTGCATTAAAAAGAGTTTGAACTGTTTGAACTGAACAAGTAAATCATGGCAAATGTAATCATTTTGATTAAAAGAGCTTGTACTTGCGTGAGGTCAGACACAATTTTTTTTTTTCATGGTTTCATGAAAACCTTCCTCAACTTATTAAATAAACCCACAAATAAGTGGTGCTCAAGCTGAGCTCAAGACTTTTTCTTGAGAGAGCAGTGTTGTGTCATTTGGTCAATGCTCTTACTTGCAGTGCTTTAGATTATTACTACCTGAGTATCATTTTTGTTGTTTGTCCTTCATTTATATTATTCATGTACTCATTTATATGATTACATTTTACTCAACGCAACAACTGCTGAAATCTGGGGTCATGGCAACATTGCTAAAAAGACGTCTAACAGGGCAAAATAGAGACGTCTTAGATCTCAACAGTTAACCTGGTGAGTACAGTGTAAATGTTGCACTGCTCTCTGGTTAAAAAACTGTTTCACCTCTACCACACCCGCTTTTACTGCGCCACACTCAACAGTGACAGATTGTCAATTGTTTTATCTATTGCCACCATCAGGTCGACATTTTAATTTGTCTAGTATTTTTTTCTGATCAGCCTCAGCTGTACTTTGTGTTAAGTGTTAAGTAGAAAATGTTATGCCTGCTAAGATGCTAAACTAAGATGTTGATAGTGGTAAATGAATACACCTGCTTAGCATCCGCATGTTAGCATCATGCATGTGGTTAGCATGCTACGTTAGCATTTACCTAAAAGCAGCCTCATAGAGTCTTTATTAAATACTTACAGCTAGTGTAGTTTTGACACCCTGTTCATTTTGACGAAAGATATCTGAATTCAGCAAATATTTTTCTCCCCATTACCTGTAGAATAATGTCAGCTCCAGTGTCAGCTCCACCACCTGCAGGATGACAACTCTGACACAAATCAGCAGTACTCCTAAAAACCTTTGAATGGCTCCCGTCTTTATAACATACTGCAACCAAACATGGCATCACTTGCTGTTCTGTGGTGAACTCCAAACATGACCTCAACAAGAGCTCCCTGTACTAGTCTTGACATTAGCTATGAAATACAGCCATCAGGGAATAATAGCACCCCAGGGATCCCATGCCATTTGGCTTACTATCCTGTAATGTGTCGACCTTCACCTTAAAGATTTTAGCATACTACTATAACTTCTATTTTGGCTTTCAAATAATTGGATTATTGAGGTTGCATGGGCCAGGGAATTCTAATTCATCGCTGGATGCCTCCTGCATTATGATGATAAATGGCTGAATCTGCAGAGCCTCTTATTGGCTTCAGGTTGTCTTTTCAGACACATACATATAATACTGCCTCAAATATTTTCTACTGTGAGATTTTCAATTTAGTGTCTGTTTTTGAAGATCTAAATCATATATATATATATATATATTTACACACATATAAACTCTATATACACACCCACACACACATACAGAGCACAGACACACACACACTGGAGCTGCTGTGGTAAGGCAATTCCTTTCACACTGAGGGATTTCTTTCTGCATCAAACAAGTCAGGCAATTGGAATTATGACCGGGGTCAATGCTTCAGATGAAACACCAAACCTCCCCTCCCTTGCTAAATTCACTTTCCACCCATCCCCGCTTTGCCACTGTCCTTGACTCCTCTTGACCCTTCCACCTTGGGGGAATTGAGTTATTCAGTGGTACAGCGATCACCCTGCTGCCATAGCTTTAAAAGCTGACCTTACCGCCTCTCGCAAACATGCTAGCCTGCGCGCTGTTTTATTGATAGAGGCTCTTTAACATGGTTCCTTTGTCTCCGCCTGAGGCATGAGGAAATAAATCAACTTTACCAATGTCTTTTTAATCCCCCTCCTACATCTCTACAAGCCACTAGGAGCTGATGATTATCTGGGGTCAGGGGCAAAGGGCTGCCCGGTCACAGTATATACATGAAGTGACATGTCACTCCTGGAAACTGTCATACAATCTAATCTATGACTCACACAGTCACCAAATTGGGTACACAGGTGGTCCTTGCTCTCGTGACTCCATCCGTCACTATTATCACGCCACAGGAGGGATGCATCAGGTCCCATTTGTTGCACATAAATACGATAACATGCACACAACACAAATTTAAATGCCTTTACACCTCTACATAAAGGTATCTCAGTCCTGAGTCACAAACAGAAACACTTGCAGGCAACTGATAAGGCAGTGGTGTGTGGGTGGGGATTTAGGGAGGGAGGGAAGGGTGATTGTGGGAGGGAGGTGTGTGGGTGATGTGGGGGAGGGCAGCATAGGACGAGGGCGGGGAAGTGGATGTTTTATGAGGCCCTTAACATTTACTTCCCCAGCGTTTCAATCCGCCGTGTCTATTAAGGACGGCTGCTCCTCCTACGTGTTCCCCATCCATCAAAGACAGAGAGACACGAGGCCCCACACTGACGGACAGCTCGATATGATTGAGGGAGAGAAAGTCGGCAATAGGCAGGGGAGAAAGAGAAAGTGAAAATACCAAGAAATGGAAGAGGAAGAGAATGAGAAAAAAGGGTCACTGAGTGGAATGCAGCTGAAAATACAGTCGCAGGCGGAGAATGGCAACGGAAAAACGCTTTCAGGTACAAACCAAATGGTCAAAGAGGAGTTCCGCGCAAAGAGCTGAAGCAGCATTTTGTCTCAGAATATGCTTTGTTCAAGGTGGGCTGCTGTCCGTTTCGCAGCCACAGTCTGAAACGCTACTCTGCACAATAAACCAAACGCACACTGCCTGCCGAACAACATTTTGCGAGGAGCAGTGAAGTCAAACAAGCCATAAATAAAAAGAGACCCTGAGAAAATAGATGAGGTCTCCATTCCCTGTGACAGAGTGTGTGAGGTGTGTGCAGGTCAGGGAGGTGTCCAGCTCTGTTCAGGCTTTAGTAATACGTGTAGCCCCAGCAGGTCACTGCTATTAATTACAAACTTAGCCAGCTACTCTTCCATTAATCTAAATTTAGAGTCTAGACTAGCTCCCGCTTGATGCTGCAGCTACAGAGCGCTGTGCCAACCAACCAATCACATAATAGATTTTCTGCCCTCTGGCCGACCAAAGACAAGGTCCACTATCTGCAAACTAATCATAGCCACAGTCTGACACTCTCAACCTGCTGGCAGCCAAGGTCAGTGGACCACTGACCACCACAACACACACTTGAGGCGAGAATTACTGGAAATCACAGTGGGGGACTCTGTGCAGCTGAACGTTTTGACCACCTGAAACGCATAAAATCAGGCTTGTTAATGAATACATGGAGCTAATGATCATTGCAGTGATGAACAGCTGGTTTGAGTTGCTGTTCATCTGCCTTCGGCCTTTTATCTTAATTAACGGCATACATATGTGCAGCAATGTTCCCACTCTGAGGCGGCCCCGGCCGGCACTCGCCTGCAACATGCATAGGTCAGACAAGGAAACGTGGGGAATTTGCTTTACAACAGATCAACAAGGAGAGAGGGGAGAATGAGAGGGTAAATGAGACAGAGATGAAGAGAGGGAACAGAGGAAGAGAGCAAGTTGCTGAAGGAGACAGAAAGAGAAAGGGAGAGAGCAAAGGGAAGGGAAAGAGGAGGATGGGATGGAGAGTGGAGGAGGGTTATACCATCCTGTAACCTTGTGTTCCCCCGGCCATACTGCCCCTGGGCTGCTGTACCCCCCTCCAGCAATTAATCATCTGATACTGAGCTTACTCAACCGACAACCAGCTCCCCCACATCCTAATTAAGCCAGGAGAGGAGAGGAGAGGAGAGGAGAGGAGAGGAGAGGAGAGGAGAGGAGAGGAGAGGAGAGGAGAGGCAAAAACAAAACAGCAGCCAAAAAACAATAGAAAAAGGACGGTGCCTGTCAATGCAGAAAAAGAGGTACAGTACAGTAGACTACACTGGAAGCCACAAGCAAAAGACAGAGAAGGAAAAGGGAAGAAATCCAAATCTCAAGGCCAGTTCCTATGGATTGGTAGTGAACATAATGAAAAGCCTGTGCCAGCCTGCGTCGAGGACCATCTATCTACCAGACTGGCGAAGCAGGCACCATGCTGGTGCCAAGGTTATTCTACAAAGCTCAAAGACTGTGTGTGCATGCGTGTGAGTGTGTGTGTGTGGGTAGATGTGTGTGTGTGTTAGACAAAATAAAGTAGAGAAAGAAAAAGCGTGTGTGTGCATGTCTGTGTTTATTTTGGGTTTGTGTGTGTGTGAGAGCAAATAATGCAAGACATGTAAGTATAAGAGAGATTATATGCATGCGTGTGTTACAGCTTGTGTGTAATTGGTTGTAGGAAAGTGTTTGCATGTACCTTTCTGTGTGTGTGTGTGTGTGGGTGGGTGTGTGTGTGTGTGTGTGTGCGTGACTTGTTTTCATTTCGCAGAAGCCTTTTCATCTTTCGTCCAGGATACCGGGAGACTTGATGTCCTCGCTCTCCTCCTTCCTGGCTGAGACACACTTGCGTTGTCCCGGCCACCTGCCAGCCAATTAGCTGAGCGGGCAGAAGCAGCTGCCCAGTAGCAGGTGGACGTCCATCCTAACATCCCTACCACCTGCTAATGCTAATGGTTCTGATCTCAGGGACCACTGGACTGGGCTGCCAGGGGAGGCAGGTCAACTGTGGATAGAAATCACCGAGGCTGAGCTGAACTAAAGCCTTACAGAGGCACTGTAGAACCCTCTAGTGGGCATGTTAGGAGACCAGCATATACTGTAACTCTAGTCTAACTGTCTAGTATAATTTTTTGTTTTCAGTATGGTAAAGCTTTGCTATGTGGCCAGTTATTGCCAATACAAGAAAAAGCCCCTAAGAACTTTGAATAAGATATCACCCCTAAAAAAACAAGTTTATCTAAGTATACTGTTAGTACACTACTGTAAAACCTAAAGCTCCCCTCTAGACATGTTTTATGACATATTAAAATTGCCTGCTTTAAACAATAATTTGTGTCTGATATGTTCATCGTCATTCTGCACAGTGAAGCTAAAGCCAAACGAAGTAACGATAAACAAAACACATTTTTGTGTGGAAGGGGAGTTCAGGGCTGGTGTTATTCTACATTTTTAATAAAACTACCAAAACCAACAATGTGCTCATCCATCTCTCAACACTTTCTGACTTCCCTACCATGTCTGTGGCACTCAGCTCCTGTTCCAGCTTAAAAACAGCTCACAAATATATATAGTGTTATTTTCTAAATATGTTGCCACTGTAGTTTTTGACAAACTTTAATCAGGCAGGATTAAATAGTGCATTTTTTGAGGACTAATTTTAGCCGTGGATTAATGCACATTTGGTGCTCTCATTAGTGTTTCCAGCAGCAGGACGGCGTATGTGGGATTGACGCAAACTAAACTACAGCAGCCGTGTTCATTGCAATCAAGGAACATGTCACCCAGTGACGATAATGGAGGTCTATGACACAGAGGAATAAGTTATATCGGGCTTTGGGCTACACGGGCTAATATTTAGTAGGATCAGTTACCTTTGATGCAGTAAACTACTGGGTTTGTACACATACTGTACCTTTCCAGATACTTAATATGACTTTAGTTTATCTCTGGTGTTACACTCTGGTATTGTAGTGAACAATGTTTTTGTCTTTTTGTCAGTAATTATTGGAGCTAAGTTTTTTTTCTGTATTTCTATGTATGTATCAATTCCAAATGAATAGTTGTGCCAGTGAGGTTAATTTCATCACTTTTGTGCAGCAAAAGATTAGGCTGTTCTTTGAATGACACCATGTAGAGCAAAAATCTTTCATGAACTGAGTATAAGTTGTTAAATCAGTCAGAACAGACAGCAGAGGATATTTCTTCATATAAAAAAATGTAGATTATTACTTGAAAAATATCGTCTGCAGACCAGCAAATTTTTTTTAATCGAGATTTTACTAATAGATCATTTTCTTTCTACATCTCTAAGTCACTGATAGGCCTACAGATCAAAATCAGACACACTGTCCCTGAGTCTGACTATCTGCAGCTCATCCTCGTACGCTCCATCGATCCCTCTTTACTCACCATCGCTCTGCACAGTGAATAATTAGCTCAGTCCACAGGTGGGGGCACTGATGCAGTGGCTTTTTGCGATCAGACCCTGAAATAGGCCTGCTCCTCTCCCCCTCGTAAAATGCCTCGACCCTTTTTCACTTTTATAGATGGAGGAGTAATATATGGCTTTATTTACGAGGACAGCCCCTGACAGATTTAATATTTTAATTCGTTTTTATGACCTGAACATAGGGCCGCGCGGAACTCTTTATGAGCCATCGGCATGAGCGAATGGAGCGACGGGGACCACCGGGCGGAGACGGGAGGGCAGGAAGTGACAGATACAGCCATTCCTCATGTATCTCTGCCTAAATACCAAGCATATCTCTGCCTGCTCTACCCTCTGCCCACACCGCTCCTCCCCCGCATGTCTCTATCATCCGTCTACAGTCCTCCCCCCATCTCCCCTCGACCCATAACTCCAATGAGAAGACATGGTCACGGAGCAGACAGTGCAAGTCTAATAGAGGGGAGATTGATAGTTCAAACGATTCAGGGCTAGTACGGAGGGGAGATTCATGCCCGAGAACCTCAGAGCTATTGGTTTAGAGATTGATGAATCAGAAGATACAGCCCTAAACTTTACAAGCTTTTCATGGCTTCAGCAATACCCTGCCAATACTTTCAGAGTTCAGGGTTCAGACTATTAACAGCTGATATTGGAGCTAGGCATGGGAGGGTTGATTGATGTGATGATTCAAACTCTTCTGTGTAGACTGGTGGTCAGTTTGAAAGCAGAAGTCAAATAGTTTTTCACAATCAAAAAAAAATATTCCCACACCCCTCTAGTACCATGAAAAGTTTGATTACTTTTAATGGAAATCAATAGGGTTTCAGCACTCGCTCTCTGAGAGAATTTTTAATCAAGAGAAATTCATTATTTTACGGTACTACACACACACACACACACACACACACACACACACACACACACACTGCTATCATCTGCCTTTAGAAAAAGAACCAATAATAACCAAGATACCCTACAACACGGGCACAAATTTTTTGTTCCAATTTTTCCACCAATTAAAGCGTTTATCGTTTGACACAAAATTAACTGTCCTCAAAGGTTGATTTAGTAAAACTTCCAAAACAGAAACTTTGAGAAAAAATAGAGGTCTTCAAAGTGCCATATCCGATGGGACTTAGAGCAGTTCCCATGGGAACTGGCAAATGAGCGTCTACCCAGCCTCACCCCTCCAGCACAGCGCCGGGAGAACACAGTGATTATCGATCTGTCTGAGGGGCGAACAGCTCAACCAATCAATGGCTCTTTGAGTCCCCCAAGGATTGTGGGATAGAGGAGGAACAGTGTGTGTGTGTGTGAGCGGAGAGGGGGGCGTTGAAGCTGCAGTGCCAGAGTGATTTCTGTCCAACACAAATCACCAGCTTAATTGACGGGCTTGAAATTGGTTTAAAAGGCCTGGTCTCCCCCCCCCCCCCCCCCCAAACCCCCTCCCATGCTGGCATCAAGACAGAGTGCCGTTTACAGGTATTAGTGTCATTATCCCTCCTGGGGATGGAGGTGAGGAGTCGGTCAGGGGCTGAACAGGCCGGGACAACAGCAATCAAAACACTTTGCAGCCTGGTGAGGTACAGTTCATACATTTCATCCACACTCACTGCCTCTTTATGCATGAGCACTATTACTGCTAAGTGTATTGACAAAGAGCAAACTGGTTAACCAAACCAAAACACAAAATCACAGCAACAGAGATTAAGACTTAATACAAGTATAAACACTAGAGTGTATAAACAGCACAGCAAGCGCTACAAATTTTATACTTGAAATTATTGCTGAAACAATTACACAATTGACAAAAATAATCAACAACAATTTTAATGAGTAATTCATAATTTAAGTGATTTATTTCGCAAAAATGCCAAAAACCCACTGGCTGTATGTGGTTTCTCAAATATGAGGATTTACTTTCTGATTATTGTGAATTGAATATCTTTGCTTTTGTACACATCACCTATACATTTTTACATAATTTCATAGACTAAACCATGAAAGGAGAATTCATATCAGGAATGTACAAGAATTAACAGTATCTCAAGCACGACTTAATGCAGGAACAATACGTTAATTAATACAACAACTAAGGTATTTCAATCATAATCATTTCTTTTTCGTGGTTAATTCTGTAGTGCAAACTATTTTGTTGAATTCCAAGACTGTAATCATAACTAACCAAGCAAGATTTTTTTCATGACTTAAGCCCTTTTCACACTGGACAACATCCAATAACATCTGGCTTTTATCTTCAGTGGGAAAGGTTACAGTGGGAATTCATTCCCGGTTCAAATGACTCTGCAGTAGTCACAGGTATTGGAATCGGCTCCAGCTCCGATCAGCTGCTCTTTCATCTGTTTCTATCTGCAGATGTCTGTAAACATATGGTCTCATCCATATGTTTACATATGGTCTTTCTGTAATAACAAAGTACGAGAGACCATATGTAAACATAAGTCGCATCCATATGTTTATATAGTATTAGCATGCGAGGTCCATCATCTGTATGACTTTATATCTGCACTGTGACATCTTTCAGAGCACACAAACACCATAAACACACCAGCCCAGCACGGTGCTGTTAAACCAGAAGCACCGCAGCTACACGTTATCTTTATACAGTCTGTGGGCTACACACAGCACGTCACAGCTATGCTAACGATGATAGCTATGCTAACTAGCTGCTAGCCGTGACGTCAAACATGACACACCAGAAAAAAAACAGAAAGGCAAACTCATCTACTGGCAATGGAAAAGGAGTCAATTGCCCATTTTGAGCGGGTTTACTCGCGTTCAAAAAACCTGCATATATACGCACTAATTTTTCTGGGAATGCAGTAACGTTTCTAAAAAACTATTTCGACTGGGCAAAAAGGTTGAGCGGTCAGACAAACTCCAACGGTAGCCAACTGTATCTGAAAGAAAAGAACCATATCAGATGGTAAAATTATTACCCAAACAGATTTTGTTGCTTACTGTGCTTATCATACCTATGTGACTTTGTTGTAGCAATGTCCTTGTGTTCACAACAATTAACTTAGTGAATACAATGCTATTTTTAACTGAAACTACATAAAAAATAAAACCTTAACGGTTATAAAGGTGAATTTTCCTTTTCCAACACGTTAATCTTAAACCTGCGGTGCAGAACTTTTACACATAAAAGAACGTCAGTCACATTCAAGCCCTCGCCAAACCAGGATAAATCTCTCTGTATTTCACAGTAGTTTTTAAATCTCATGTCTCATTCCCGCTCTGGCTGTTTGAATGTGCACCCGAGCCGGTTAGCCCTCTTCTAACTTGAATAGGGACAAAATAATTTAATCGTGTGGCTCTTCTAGACTTTCTAAATGTTATTGGACCAAATGGATCAAATTCTGATAGTAAAAACAAATCATTTTGTGACAGTTGTGTGACGCTCAAAACAATTTACAGTTTTACAGCCGCAACAGTAGCGACGGGGTAGGCTACAGCGGGGCCTATGACGTAAGCGTGTCGACAGTGTTTTTGTAATTACTCTCACTGCCAGAAGGGGGAGACAAAAGCACTCCAGCTTTAAAAAATAATTGATCAATGAATCAATATTAAAAGCCCTACTTAAAATAGACATCACTATAAAGGACATTCTTCTTACAGTGTGTATTCTGTCTGTGGAGAATATACTCTCAGTGAGAAACTGATGTTTAGCTGTGAGCCTTCTTCTACACTCAACAAGTCACACACTGATCAAAATGAAGGCCGAGGATGGGCTCGCCCTGCGGAGCGGACTAAATAATTAACAGACCTTTAATTAAACCTATAAGCGAACAAATGACCGCGGGCCCCCGGAGAGCCATGGGGGAGTGGAGGGAGAGGGGAGGGTAGAGTGTGTGTGTGTGTATGAGTTGGAGATATCAGATTACGGTAACAAACAAGGAGGAGAAAGTGCCCCGATGAGCACATACGGTAGCACAGCCTGGCCAGCTCATTTACTTTGACATTTGAGCAGAGCCATCGCCACAGGAAGTGACTGTAAGGGGGCAGATACAGAGACATCTGACTCACAAGACTGACTGACACCCCGAAGTCCATCCATCTGAGCCCAGGTGAATGAGAGGAGAGAGGCCAATCAATAAGGCAATGGTTTGATAGAGTGTTTGTGAGTGGCTACATTTCCAGCTATTGAGCTTTCTGCGTTTCTAATAAGGTGGAAGATTTATAATGGCAACTAACTAATGACTGAGCAGTTGAATGGTGAGCTGACACTCAGACAACCAACACAACAAAGTGTGCGCTGGAAAAATAAGGATGTTAAAGGCATTGTTCATGACAATTCTTTTAATATACTAATTAACACAAGATGACACAACTTATTCTTCAGATATGTATATACTTTATTCCACATTTATATGTGTTTTTAATGTTTTTTACATTATGAAATCCAGGTCATATTCCTCTATCTAATAACTGATTGTGATGGACTTGCAGATTTACTCGCCATTTAAAATAAACTGCATGAAGAGACCGTCCTATATTGTCCAATTAGTTCTCCATTTCTTACATCTCCAATTAGTTTCCCGGTAATGTCAGACTTCTCTGCTCTGACTCCACCAAATATTACAAGACACGGAGCATAAGATCTAAAAATGCCATCATTTTCATCAGCCTAATATTGCAGAAATGGGAGTAAGATCATCTTTCTCATTGGTTACAGTGACAGCACTCTCATTTAATCAAATTAAATCTCAAGAAGCGTGCCATGCCACACACCCCCTACATATTTTCTCTCTCTCTCTCTCTCAGACACACACACACACACACACAAACACACACACACACACACACACACATACGTTTCAATCTTCTCACATGCCTGCACACACTTAGGTTCTTTCTTTAGCTTCCAAGTGGCACAAGCACTCAGAGATCCAATCAATCACACCTTTGCTCAGACACACACACACACAAATACACACACAGGGCAAAAGGTGCTGAGGCGGACTTGCTCAAAGTTCGCTGCCTGACCAGTGATATCCACTGTCTTACCCATCACTCCGTGGGTGTGAGCGTTTGAGCTGTGGCATGCAGCAGAACAGATCACTCTCTTACTCTCCATTAAAGAAACTGCCGACCCTGACGCATGCGCCTCTTTTTAAATGGTGGTAAAGAGGAAATTAATCTCTCCCTGGGCTGCCGTGGCAGGATATTAATCTAGCAGCTCCATTCATTTCTCCATCTCTTCTCTCTTTGCCTGATAATCCTTTCCTCAACAAACCACAGGTGGACCAACGGAGTAATTGATTAGGATGCGCAACATCCCCTCGCATCTCTTTGGTCCTCACTTTTTTTCCTTTTGTCAATCCCTCTGCGCATTGTTGCAGTTGTATAATTTGCCTGTCAATCTTTCATCAGTTATAACAGGTTATTGATGTGACTTTTTATGCTGTTGTCAAAGAGAAAGTCAGTTTAGGATTGACTGCAGCCGAGCCTTCAGCTTCAGTTTAGCATCATTTGGTCTTTGTTAAAAAAAACAACTCTGTAACTACTGCTGTAATTACGTTAAATGACATTCATAATTAATTACTATGTGCAAACCTCTTTCATTACCTCACTCTACTGGCTTAGTGATCACCGTGGACATTTAAAACAACTAAAAGACAAAAATAGACATGTCTCTCTAGAATGAGGCCGTCTCCCTGTGGGCCATTCAGTGACAAATACGTCACCTTGTTTTGATCTGTAATTATAGCTCTCCTCCTGGGCCAACTGATATCATTTTGAAAATGTCACTACACTGGAGTGGGAAAATGCAGCCATGACTCAGATCTCACAATCAAAAAATAAATAAACAAATGACAAAATTTGTATTATGAGAAACTGCTGGTGAGATAAATTACATTTCCATATATTTCCTTCAAACCTAGTTAAATCCACTCATGAGTATTTGACAAATGAACGGGTGTAATTGTAGGAGACAAAATCATTCCTTTATGAATAGTGTTCCTATCGTTCATAAGTGCATCTTTACGCAGTATCTGCCCCCTGGGTATATTAATAGCAGTTTTCTCCAGAGCAGCTCTCAGCTGAGGAGCTTCGAGTGAAAGCCGATAAAGCAACATGATTCTTATCTGAGCATTAACCCCTGTGCTGCTCCCAGTGTGTACACCCGCACGACGGATCAGGGTGAGGCTGCCGTGTGGACCCTCAGGGAGACAAATGGGGCTGATAAAGCTAAGTTCATTATCTTTTACTGACACATCGGTCGGGGGTTAGGCCTAATCTGAGCCCAGAGGAGCCCGGCCGCTTGGCCACAGCGCGACCTGGCTCTGTTACAGCCCTTAATCGGATCCGAGGTTAATATGCTGCCTCTCTATGACAAAAGCAGTGCGAGAGGGGAGAAAGCAACTCCTCACCTCACCGGTAGAGAAATAAGCACCCTCCCGCTCTCCCCGGAGATCCAACACTTAGCCCACACGACTGAGCCATGACTCAGAAGAAAAAGAGCACGCCGCAAAATAAATATCATTAACCCACAATTAAAATCCTGTTCTCTGTCCTGACATCCTTTATTGTTCTCATATCTCTGTCCAATTACAACATGCTGGAGTAATTACGGCTGCATTAAAAAGTAATGAAGTTATATGAGCAGGGCAGTTTCCACAGGGCAATCTGACAGGAGGTGGAGAGAGAGGAAGGAAATCACTATCACTGGTGGAGGACCCGCTCATCCTTGCCCATGAGGTGAAATGTCAACTAGATGACTCTGGAACATCCACAATTCAGCTGATTCTTCCTCGTGGCTAAGTACAATCAATCACTCTGCCTCCCGGGTAGCCATTATTTTTTAGCTTTTTAACTGGTCAACATGATCTTGTAGCCATGGAGACAGGGTCGTGCCCAGAGGGCACAGGATATAAATGGCTGCCTGGTCTTTGTAATGTGTGTTAGCAGATTTGAGTCAGTAGCACACTGATGCACTAGTCAAGGCTCTGGCAGCGGAATTAAAACAACATTTATTTATGTTTTGTTAACTCTACACTGCAAGTGTTGTTAATGTTTAAATCACATTTCTGTGTGTGTGTGTGTGTGTGTGTGTGTGTGTGTGTGTGTGTGTGTGTGTGTGCATCAAATCTCGTAGATGGCCATATAAACGGGTTGAAGACGGGGGTATCAAACTGGACTTTACATTTCACATCCCCCATTTAATCCCTGCACTTTCATATATTTCATCAAACTGGACTTTTTTGATTGTACATTGCATTCAACCTCCACTGTTACATAATTTAATTATTTATGCACATGTCACATTTAAAACGATTACTATTACTAAATAGATTTTAAAATTAAAATTTAATTTTACCTTGTTTATTTCATTAAAAGAAAACCTTAACATGGTCCTCCGGTCAGCCAATCGCAAAGCTTTGAATTCTGGATTTCAAATTCACTTCATCCCAGAGGCGCTCAAAAATCTATGTTTTTTACTGAAAGAACATCATCAAACAGTTACATAAAATAACACAAGCAACTCAGATAACTACACAAGGCAAAGATAACGGTTCAAACACGTAAGCTACATGGTTTCAGCGTTAGCAGCATCATTAGCAACTACCATAAGAATGGTAGAAAGCCAGAAAAAATCTTGGTAATAACTGACAAACTAAACATCATATACATTCACTGAACAAAGATTTATTAGGAAGTCAGCTATACTTCACCTCTTCCCTGTGTTTCCCAGTTATTTCCCCTTCCTAGTGTTTCATGTTTGTCCCCAGTCTGTCTCTCTCTGTGTTTGTGTGTGGGTGTATGCTGGGCACGGCCTCTTGGTTTCCTTCTCACATTCAGCCTGAGCACCTGCAGCTGATCAACTACTAATCAACTTTACAAGCCGCAGCAGTATAAAGTCCTGGTTCATCTCTCCGGACTCTGCCAGATCGTTCAGTCTACCATGCGGTACAAACATCAATGCCAGTCCTCCCTGTGCACCAGGTTCACACTCCAGTCTGCCACAGTTGCCTGCCACAAACAGCTTCATCTTCATCATCTATCTCTGATTTGGATTCTCAACTCATCACCTGTCCAGCTCTGCTGAAACCCCCAGTCACCAACCTGCTTTTACAATACAGAACCCCTCACCTGCTCCGCTCCACCTGCACCGTCTGCCACTCTCAGACTGCTACACTGGACTCTGCTGATATCAAACAAACTGTTTGCAATAAAGCCTTTCATAACTGCTTCTGTCTGAGTCTGTGTCCTTTCGGTCCTAAATTGAGTAATTATAACAAGATTCTGAAAATAAAATACACATTTCTCACCAGAAATGTTATCAAAACGGATTTTAACACTAGAACTGACATTATAACACCCCCTAGAACCGCTGGGGGAGTCAGTTTTACCCCCAGCTGCAACAGCGTCAGCAATCACAAACATGTCATTTCTTGAAGCAGTTAAGTTGTTCATTTTTATCTTTTTTTTTTTAAATAATAAAAACTTGACAAAATAACTATTTAAATTTCAGTTTATGGGGTTTATTTTTACGGTTGAATTACAGTTGAATTTTGGATAATAACAGTTGTTTTGGTAACACCACTGGGTATGAAGTATCTATCAAATCTAGCTAGCTCTAGCTCGTGATATAGTAGCCTGCTTATCAAAAGACGTCTAAATAGTGGGTGTTGCTAGGCAACTGGACATAGCACGGCATATACAGCAGTTCTATGAGATGTAAAAATGACCCTTCAGCAGTTCGAGGCATAAATGATCATAATTTTATGCCACACACCCCATAATTCACTAGATGATTAATAAACCCATTTTCCTAAAATAGGTTTATTAATTAACTTATTATTTTAACAGAGTTACATGTTACGCCAGGGGGGTAAAAATGACCCCTTGGCAGTTCTAGTGTTAATGCCTAAACTATCTTAAAATATTCAATTTTCCACTCAGATTAAAGGGAATGTCAGACTATTTTTTTTTTCGCAGACAAACTGGACAGTCACGTGATGTGGACGCAGGCCAATAGAAAAGAATAGGTCAAAAAAACGTAGGCATCATACAATTTTAGAGCCGTTATTGTGAAACTAATACATTTTGCGCTGTGGACCAACATAGCTATTACACATTTTGATGTGAGACTGGGTTGCTGAGTGAGGCTGTTAAGTGAAGGTCAGAAATGAGAGCAAGGCAATTTGAGGTTGGAAATGAGCGATGTCCTTTCTCATTTGAGCACCGCAGAGGCCTTAGCCTCTCAGACGCCACCTCCTCTTATATGTCAACATGCCCATTGTGTTTCAGCTTCCCTCTGTTGTGTTTGTCTCTCATTAAATTGAAGAAAGAGAACGAGTGGTAAAAACAACTGCGAGCCACAGTGATTTGGAAATGAAATATCAGCCCCAGCCTGTGAGGAGGAGGTAATCTCCCTTTAGAGGAAAAGACAGCAGATGAAAAAGACAACTAGGCGGGAGAGAGAGGGGGAGGCAGACAAAGAGGGGAGAAGAGAGAAAAAAAGGAGCAGAGAGAGAGGGAGTACTGGGGTGCTGGGATAGATTGAGCTCGGGTCTGAGCTGCTCCACACATGAGTGGAGATCTGACACTGACACAGCACTGGTCCTGCTGGTCTGAGAGCTGCACAGAGAGCTGTGGCTCTGAGGGAAGCTCTCAAATTCCCATGGATGGAAAATATGTAACCTTACTTACTGTACGCATTACATTTTTGGTTTATTTCAATTACGCACGTTTACATACTAAACTTGCTTATTAAGCTGTACAATATACTGTAGTAAGGTTATACAATTATTTTGTCATTTAGAGCACTTTACTATTATTTTTATTTATATATTTATATGTGTAACATTTAAGTTGCTTATTCGTGTCCCCTTGCCTAAGAGTAATTTCAGGGGACAGTTGAGTGTGTAACAGTAACAGAGTAACATGAAGTTATACTGTCTTATTATGTCGGTGTCGATTAAAGAAGATTAAGGAAGATTAAAGAAGATTATTCAAAGAGAAGCTGTAGTCTGGATATTACCCACAGCCCAGAGTGACTGGAGCCAGCAAAAAATCAGGGTTACAAGTGGATGGATGGATGGATGGATGGATGGATGGATGGATGGATGGATGGATGGATGGATGGATGGATGGATGGATGGATGGATGGATGGATGGATGCCCAGAAGAATGAATAAAAAATGACAGTGGCTTGCTAAAAAAAAAGGTTGGAGGCTAAAGTGATTTTTAACTTGGGCACTTTGTTGCATTATGTATCTTCGCCTGGCTGGTTTAGTAGCCTTTGTTTAATTGCTTGAATGTAAATTACCTGGATTGATCAGTATCCAGCATTTAAATGAAAGTTCAGAGTCGAGCCATAGACCCGGGTATTTGGCGTGTTCAACTCTTTGCAGTGGTGTACTATCAAGACAGGCAATAACACATGAATAAGCTTTAGATTTGAATTTAATGCTTTGGCAAGTACTGAAAGTTAGTTTTATTGAGTAGAAATTTATTAGCTGTGAGCCAGTGTTGTAGGATATTAAAATCAGACTGCAAAGCTGTAATAAATTAGTTTTAGAATATATTACCGTTTCATCCACATAAAGCTGAACACAACATTCAGAGCAAATTGAGGGGATAAAAAAAGAAAAGAGAAGTGGCCCAAGAGTTGAGCCTTGAGGCACACCTCGCTGTTGTACTAATTCAGATTTGCTTCCTTGTATGACAACACATTGTTTTCTGTTATGAAGATAGGAATGAACCTAAGTAAAACATTATGTGACAGACCAACAGAGTACAGTTTATCTTAAAGAAGGTAGTGGTTGACCAGACTGAAAGCCTTGGTCAAATCAATGAAAATTGCACCTGTTCATTAGATGCAGAGGAAATATCGTTTGTAAGTTTTAACAAAGCAGTAGTTGTGGAATGATTTGATCGAAAGCCAGATTGGAAAGGTGATAAGATATTGTACTTGTTGAGATAATGTGACAAGTGAACATAAATTAGTTTTTCAAATACTTTTTCAGTAGAACAAGTGATTGAATTTGGTCTATAGTTACTGAGTTCAAGTACCTGTATGTTAAAAATATCACAAAGAGGGTACATGAGAACATGGGACAGTAATTTGAGAAATTTGGTTTCAATGCCGTCTAACCCAGGACCACTACTCACTTTTAGATCATTAATGGCATCCTGGACCTCGACAGGTATTCTTCTTAAAGTTAAGGTGCTGTGATTAGACAGTATATTGTTAAAATCACCACCGACAGAAGGATCAGGCATTATAGCAGAACAGACCGAGGAGAAATGCTGATTAAATGCTTGAGCAACTAAAAGTGGATCATGCAATATAACATTGTTAACTCCTATCTGATGAAGTGAAGTTTGATGAGATGCATTAATTATAGTTTTGATTTTATTCCAAAATTGTTTAGGATTTTTAAAGTCATGAGCAAGAGATTCATTAACATAATTGGATTTGGCATTTCTAGTCATAGTTTTGCTTGTATTTCTCAACTGTCTGTACTTTTCCCAGTCAGCAGGATCTGGGGACTTTTAAAATGTGTCCCGTGCTTTATTTCTCTGCCTGAAAATACTTATAAGATCAGAAGTGATCCAGGGAAGATGCCTCCCTTGACTTCAGTATTTCAAGGGACCATTTTTATCTATAAATTCAGTGAATTCAGTATATAAAAAGTCCCAAGCATCATGAACATTTGGTATTAGTTCATACCTATCCCAATTAATTGAAATTAAGTAATTAAAAAAATTGATCTATATTCATTTTCTTATATTGACTGATTCTAATTAATTTGGGTGGCAATTTGGGTAGTTTAATTTTCCAATTACAGTACACAATTGCATGATCACTGAGGCAGTCAGACATAACCCCTGCTTTTAAAAATCTATTAGGGTGTGAAACCAGTATCCAGTCAAGCAGAGATTGACATGTAGGCTTACTAATTAACTGAGTTAGGTTCAGATTACAAAAAAAATGTCTTTTTTCTTTACTAGAAGATTTAAAAATCCAAATCTTATTGAAGTCACATAATATAATAGTTTAATTTCTCTAGGTAATAGAATTTATAGTAGAAAACAGGGAGGGGAGGTCTATAAATGTTTCCAATACTTACATACTTATTCTCATGCCTTTACACTCAAAATGTAAAGGCTCAGTATCAGTGATAATTAACTCAGAAACCAGATTAGAGGACACATATGTGGCTACACCACCACCCCAGTGCCTCTGTCGACTCCGTACAGGAGTTTCTTATAAAGTAATAACATTAAGTTTATACTGTTCAACCCGTGCTCAAAATAAATCAGTTTTTGGTAGAAGGCTTCTGATATCCAAATGAATTATTTTCAGGCCTTTAACGGCATGCAGTTTGACACTTAAAGTTTACTACTATCACTGATAAAACATAGCAAAGCAAAGCAGATCAAGACAAATAAGTTGTAAGGCACAAAGATACCAAACACATAATCAGTTACAGCTAGACATGCAGGCAGGATGAACAGACAAAACACATAACAAACAAACAAACAAACAAACACACAAAAAAAGAACCCAAGACCAACCCCTTGACCCTTGACCCCATAGGCCCAAGGATTTTGGTGAACTTGCTGGATGTAAACATCCCGAAATTAGCAGCAAAAATAACAGAAATTTCCAGTTATTTCCGAAAATCACCAACTATATATATCGAAAGAGTGTCATCATGGGTCGTAGTGGGAAGTCTTCATAAACTTTGTGATGGATAGGTGGCAAAAGCTAGCCAGTGTTTTAGGCGGGGACTGATGCTGGAGAGTTCACAGAGTTCATAGAAGACATGAAGACAGCTTCAGCAGCTTTGTGGTCTTTGTTTGTATATATTTGTATCTAATAGATGCTTTCATTGTTTCTCTATCAGGACCGATAATATTAGCATCCCAGAATCATCTTTAACATACAGTTGCCTTGTCATGATGTTATTGTCATATCATTTCCTCCTTTTCTTCATTTTTTAGTGACACATCAGCATAAAACTTTCTATGCTGCCTGAGGAAGAGCATCAAGCTTGAAACATGCTGAGTAGCCGCCACTCCAAGACAACTTTCTGACTGTGTTGTGGGCTAATTGAGCCTATTACATTCCACATTTTTATGCATTGAACAGCTTCAACTTTTATTTGAAATTATTAACCTCGAAGGCTGTTGACAAGTTCAAAAAGCAATTACATAATGTCTCTATCTATTTTGATTCTGCTGTATTTTTTATACCTGTGACCATTGTTTGATGGTCTGCTGGCTCCAGGGTCCATCATGGAGTATTTGGAACTACATTACTGAGGTATAAATGAGGGAATGTCAGCTAGGCCTGTCTGGCACATCTTTTATTATTGAAGATTTTTTGGGGATGGAGCAGAAACATTACCTGGCTAATAACCCACAGATCCAATACAATGAGACTTGCAATAACAGCGGCACAGATGATGACTGGGATTGGCAACACAGGTCAACAACAATGGATTCTTTGATAAGCATCAATCAAGCTGCCGGCCCTCTTGGGGCTTTGATCGAGTCGTTGTGTGTTGTTGTTGAGAGGCTGGCTGGAGATGGAGGTTGGCGGGGAACTGATAATGGGCTTCAGTGAATCACAAGAGATGAACCCCCGTTGAGAGATGGAAGGGAGGAAGGAGAAGAGGATGGAGGAAAGAGCAGCAGGGCAAATGAGGGAGAGAGGAGTGTGAGAAGCAGGAGAGGATGGAGAGAGAGGAAAGGATGGAGCAGGCTGGATGAGGAGGGAGGCTTGTCCCCCACCGCCCATTTCCCCCCCAGTTCCCTGCTGGATGACCAGCACACAGACAGCTAGGCACCATGACGGACATTCTCCTTCTCTAATGAGTCCCAGTCACAGCTGAACACACTGCTGTGCTTTACAGCACCAACAGAAGGGCCTGCCACCATGAAAAACTGACTGCCTGCTACAATCACAAACACCACAACAAATACACAGAGTCAAATGAGGTCCTCCTGCAGTATATCTCAAATGTAATTATGTTTGTTTGTGTCTTTGAAGGTGTGTAAGGACTGTTTTTTCAGCCTCTTGCCATTGCAGACGATCAGGACACCTGCTGCGTGTTCGCAGCACGCACTTGCTCTGCCTTGCTTTCGCCTCTTTGCCACCTGTTCTGTCTTCTTCTCGAGTGGAGCCAGCCAAGTGCCTACGCCAGATAGCAGCATATCACATAGGCAGGCTCCTTTGGCTCTGGGGAAGAAAGAAAGAAAGAAAAAAAAAAAAAAGCTTGTATCGTGGAACGTTCACTCACATTTCACATTCACTAAATCCATTCAGTAATCTCCTTATGCGTGCGACATGGCAGTATCAGAGGGGGTTGTTGAGGTAACTGTCAGGGAATTTGATGCAAGTTCCCTTGTCACAGTCACTTTGGCTCGCTCCCGTCACTCAGCCTGCCGCGCTCTGAGGGGCCACTGACAAGAGCTGCATCGGCAGGCAGAGGAATGGCAGCGAGGATGTCCTAGAGGGCACCTATTTAAGATACGGACACATTAGTCTGGATGCAAACCTGCCAGTTCACAATTAACGGGCATTCGTGCACATTCTGCTCTGGCTTGTGGAAACCGTCTTTGATCAAATAAGTGGCATTGATTTTGCGAAGCCCGAGTCTTTGTTGCCATATGTATATTGATTTTGTCCATCTTTGACGTGTCAGGCAGGGGGTGAGAAGTAATGTGAAAAATTACCCCCCTCTCTGCCAGAGAGCCAATGAGGCAAGGCCAGAACACAGCAGGGAACCCTGCCATTAAAGTGATGCCCTGCTCAGCCACATTACAGTCCATTATTTTTAAACTGGGGTCTCTTAATATAATTGGCACTTACAGAAAAGGATGCAGTGACTGCAACTCCCATTTTTCACAACACCCTTTATAGTGGAGGCCCAAAAAACATAAACATGCGCACACACCATGCGCCATCTGAGTGTAATCTAGTCCTCATCCTGAGTCTCCTGTGGGTGTCTGTGGTTTGCTGTGCCAGTGAAATGAAAGCAGGCCTCTCTAATAACAGCAAATTTAATACCAGCACTAGTCCCTTAATGAGAGTGCCCTGTGTTTGCTCTAGACTCATATCCGCAGCACCAGTGGGAGAGAAGGCGAGGGAAGGAAGGAAGGAGGGAAATGTAGTTAAAATCTCCCATTAGCATCACCTCCAGGGCAAGCATGCACGCTCCCCAGGCGGTGGTGGGGGCGGCGGTCTGCGTGTCTCGCGCATGGTGGCACTGGGGGCCACAAGATGCCCATCCTCGCCTCTGCACAGCTGGAGCTCCTCGGATGGTGTTGTGTGCCACCATTAATAACCCACAGAAATTACTGTGGCGCTTATTAGAAAACAGCGTGACACTGGAGATCGGATGAGAAACAATCTGCTACAATAGAGAAAAGGACCCCTTAGAACAGACGGGAATGATAAATGATGTAAAACAGGGAAATAGAAGATAAATTCAATGTTCCTACATATCATTTGACGGCGGGTGAGGACCTAAGAATAAAAGATCAAAGAAGAAAGACTGTGGGAGTGTGGAATCATTTTGAGAGCGTGTGTATGTAATATTATATTACATGCAAACATGGGCAAAAAAAAACAAGAGCAAGAGGAGGAAAAACTTGCAGATGAGAGCATCATATCCAGTCAGGTGATGAGAATATTTACACGATGGTCAAACAATTAACTAGCAATCCTTTTAGCAATTAGCATGTTGGCCATATCAAGGAACAAAACTAAACAAAAACAAACCATTGCAATCATCTCTGCTTTAATAATCTTGGTGAGGTCCCCTGAGTGTTTACTAAACAGAGTGATTGTGGTGGAGATTTGAATATTTAATAACAGGAAGAGATTGCAGAGGAGCAGCGTCTGGGGAGAACAACAATCCGTTTGGACTCGCTGGGCAAATGAGGGAAACTAGGCTGAGCTCATTGAGTTTGTCCCCCTGGTATTAATGAATTTTAAATGAATTTTAGGAAATAGCCATAAATACACTTCGAAAACAGTGAGTGGGGAGTGTTTCTCTGCTTTATATGGAGACAGAATATTTGTCTCTTTACAATAAAGGTGCCCTGAAACCACAGCTTTGGGTATTAGGGAGCAGACAGACAGATGTAAGACTTACCAGGATTGGAAAACTCTCCGAGGTAGATTTGATAGAGACATTTATTCTCCGCCTGCTACAGTGGAAAATTCCCCTCCTCTGGGACACATGTGTTTTCAACTCAATATATTTCTCAATCCAACACATCCATCATATTGTGCACTTACAGGGATCAAACTCACATACACATGTAGATTGGGTTTGTCTCTCAAAAAAAAACATCCATAAACAAAATATGTGGAGTTTTGGACAGACTCACCACACCTATTAAAACATCAAAACACCACCAGTGTGCGACCTCTGCAATCGGAGGAGCGCCGTGCATCTGTAACCTCAGTCCAGGGATGTGCACGTTACCATAGAAACTGTTTAGATATTTTTTTTATTATGTGCAACTGGTCCAACACACACACACACACAAATCAACACAAATGAAGACTGAAAACTTCTCAGCTTTTAAAAAGTTATTTTACAGATAAACACATGCTTCTTAAGACTATAATTGAAACATTTATCCATTATTTTTATCAATTCAGTTCAGGTCAGTTCAGTTCAGATCTTCATTGTATCACAAGAAGATATTCTTCTTGCAGCAAACTCAAAACCATGAAAATATAAACATAATAAAGACACACCAAGTGAAAAGCAAGAAAAATAGCAACAAGAAGAAAAAATATAGGAACAAGACTAGGTTGAAACCTAGTATACGGCTGGACCGACCGTGTGTGGTCAATGTGTGAAGTTGTGGCCAGTTTGTTACAGGGATAGTTAGTGGTAGTGTCTATAATTTCAATTCCTGGATATTAAATGTTCATCTGCAATTTTCTGTATTGGTTCCAGTAATATTTACTGAAGCAGCGTATCACATGACATGGTTAAACTATGTTTGAGTTAAAAAAAAAAAAGGTTATAAATGCAGTTGCAAGAACAATACTTTCCACTCATACCTTGGGATGTTTGATTTGAAAGGGAACTGATTTTATTTAATTATAAGTGCTCTAATTATTCGTAACTCCCCATGCTCATCTGTTTCACTTGGCGGTCTCTCGTTTTTCACTCTGTATACAGCGTTTTGTCACGGTGATTATTTTGGGATGCTTTAATTGTGCTTTAACTCCCTCGTGCCTCTATGCGCCTTTTTTCTGCCTCTTTCCCGGTTAAGGAGGCTGCGGTGAGAAAGTTTTGACAGCATTTTGGGTGCAAATTCAGGAGGCTTATTTCCGTCCAGTTACTGTCAAATCAAGCGCACCTCCAGAGCAGCTGCCCCACACTAACCTCACTTTACTTGGGGATGCACAAAAACAGTACCTAATATTTAAGTAATTAGTAATGAATGAGTCGTTACTAGTTTTGTGCCACTCAGCAGCTAGCTTCACCAGTGGACTGCCTCAGGGATCTATTCTGGGACCAGTTATAGTGGACTTTTTACTGTTACGCTGATGATACACAGTTATACCTCTCATGTAAACCACATGAACTGAACAATCTAACCATACTGTATTCCTGTTTATCCAATGTCAAGGACTGGATGGCAGCTAACTTCCCACAATTTAATAGCAGTGAAACAGAGCTTTTGGGGTTCAGGGTTAGGGCTTCCCCCTCAGTGTGAGATCAGCAGACTCCACTGCAGCTTTTAAGTGTCTCCTTAAAACTCACTTTTACAAGATGGCCTACACTTAACAATGTTTCCCTTTTCCAATGTCGCACCACTTTCATATTTCCTGTTTATATTACTATTGAATTGTGTTTCATTTAATTTTATTGTCATTACAAATTTGAATTGTGCTTGTTTTTATTGAGTTTGTTCTTTTATTGGTATTCTATCTGCTATATATGAACTCTTTTATTTTGCACTTGCCCTTACATCTGTTTATGTATGTGCTCAGTGCTGCTTGATATATGTGCTCTCATGTTCCTATTTTTTGTATGTCATACGGGGGGCTTACATGGGTTTCTGATTTTTTATTTATTTATTCTGTAAATCCTTTTAATCTGGAAAGCACTTTGTGCTTAAGCTTGAAAAGTGCTATATAAATAAAATTATTATAATTATTATTACCTAATGATTAATTAATATAGGATCTCCCAGTCTGTTCTCTAGGAACTCATCAGTATCTACTATAGTGAAGTACTTGTTAATGATTCATCAATTATAAGGTCGTTCCTGATTCATTCCTCACTCATTACGCACAATTTTGTGTACCGTATTGTAAAGTGTTACCCAGTAACACGCAGTTAATTGCAACAGCAAAAACACAGTAATGTTGGCTACATGAAAAACACACATATGCACACACATACACTTACACACTGAGTGAGACGATTTCGTGCGAGCCCAGTCCAGGTCTATTAGGCAGGCATCAGGCATTCACTGTGGGCCAGGTCTGGCTGGGCTCCCAGGTTAGAGGACGTCTCCTCCTGGCCCTCTCTTACCATCTGCTCCGTCCAGAAGGCCAGCACCACTGGGGGGGAGGAGGGGCGAGCTGGCCCACCAGATACAGCCCAAAGGAGAGGAGAGGGAGGGGAGAGATGGGGAGAGGTTGAAAGGGGGACACTGAGGAGCAGAGAGGGGTTGGAGGGTGGTGTTCTGGGGCTGATTGAGGAGCAGAAAGGGCTGGACATGGGGAGCAGAGGAGGCTGGTGGCAGGAGGGGGGGGGGAGTGGAAGGGGGGCAGCCAGGGCAGGGCAGGGCTCAGGTGCCCTGGGGGGAGTTACAGGGTCGTCTGTTACCTGTCCACCTCTGACCAAAGCCATCTGCTGCAGGGAGAGGAAGAGGAAGCGGGGTGGGGGTGTGTGGGGTGGTGGTGGGCAAGGAGCAGATGCTGGGAAAAGGTGAAAAAAAGGTGCTGATGTGAGATCTAAATTTGTGTTCCACATTTAGGTTTTAATTAGTATCTCATATTGTGCTCAGGCATGTACGTTTTTCTAACAAGGCAGGGTAATTGAAGAAGAGAAAGGTAATTGAGAACAGGAGGAAATAATATTCATGATGGATTGAGTAGGTGAAGGAGTGAGTGAGAGAAAGAGAAAGAAATTATTCTTTTTTTGCATGAATATGAGAGTTTAATTGGACAGTGTGCTTTCAACCTGGCGGATGCAGGGGCTGCTGCTGACGCAAGGAGTTTTGGAAAAATTGGGTTTGAAACAAGAGGGAAATTTCCTCGCTGAAATGAGAGATGGAGCGATATGAGGGAGGCTAACAGGACAAAGAAACAGGTCAGACACTTCATCTGAACATTACTCTTTCCCTTCTGCCAAATCCCATTCAAAATGAAATGCGCCACATAGTTGGAAATAGAAATTTATCACAGCATTGCATACCGGCTCCTGATCTCTCATCCGCTGGCATTATAATTGACACTTCAAGAAAATGCAGTGAGGATGCCCAAGGATATAGAGAACGTACAGTATATCCCTGCTTGTCTGTCACAGCCATGTCCTCCTTTTGTCGTGCTCAACTGTGGCTCCCTCCAAGCCAAAAAGAAGGAAACAGACTAAAAGGACTTGTGAAGGTGAGAGCAGGAGATTCTGCAGGCGAGGCAGTGCTGGGACTAAAGGATGGACAGAGCTTAACAGTGGATTTACACAGAGAGCAACTCACCAATCAAATGCTGAATAAGTTGAAATTTAGAAAAGCTCTAACTGTTGTCTCTGGACACTGAGATCACAATTTCTTTAAAAAGAAAAAAGTTTGTAGAGCCCATATTGTTTGTTGCTAGTGGTTTACAAAGGACACAAGTATGTCGCAATTTGTCACAATTGATTGTCAAAGGACACAAAAATAAAGTGATATGAATCAGTGTAACAAAAATATCTCTGGTGACTGATCAGGAATCTTAACAACAAACACAACATGAGCACACGATGCTCAATAACATCATAACTACTGAGGTGATCTAAATTACTTTGATCTCCACAAGTAATTCAAAATGCAAGCACATAACTGTTGAATGCAATTTATCGCATCACAGCTGCAGACTTGATCAAAATTTGTCAGGGAGCTGGAAGCTGTCGGGGGTGCACGCTGCACCTCAGGTTCTGACAAAGTGGAGAATGACAGGACTCTCACTCACCAAACATCACCACAGGCACTATTTCCACCAATTTCTCTGAAAGATGGAAGGAAATTGATGACGCTCTTTGAAAGAAGCCCCAAGAGATGTCCATCATATGAAAGACGTACAGAGAAAGGTAAAAATCCCAGAAAACATAAATATATTTTTTCGTACTTCAGTTTACATACAAATACATTTTTGCCGAATGCTGTTGATTATAATAATACAACATGGCTTTAAACTGTAGCCAGTCCAGTAAAGTTTCATATTTGCTGTAGTTGTCTACAAGACAGACTGATGAGAGACTGAGAATTTTTACTTCTCAGCAGCAACTTAATGGTTTGTTTGAAATACACAAGAAACTCTTGAATTACTGCTTTAAGTGGCTGTAAACCAAGTATAATGTGACTAGCTTGTCATTGAAAATTGCTTCAAAAGTTGCATCTCTCCAAAGATCCGTAAATGCTCAAATTACTTTCTATTTTAAGCCGCTCAGTGTTAGAAAACAATACTGAGTCCCAACACATTTGAGCAAGTGAAAAAAACAAAAATGGTTGGAGTTTACATAATGCTAATTGTTTATTTGTGAGACATTTCATATTAACCGCTATTGCGAAAATGTGGTTTGTCTTTGTTAGGGTTAGTATCAATTAGAGGTGAGCAAGATTTAAGGGGATAAAGGTTTGGGGTCATAACCCATGATGTGTACAGTAGGAGGAGGTCTGTTCATGTTGCAGTTTCTGCTGGTCACCCATTCATAAATCATTTAATGGCCCATTGAAGATAAAGTCCACCAAAGATTTTTAGTTTATAATAGCGGACAGATCAGTTTTATCACTCCTTAAAGGGGTACCTTTATTTGTGTTGCACCTTATTTAAAGGGGACATAACAAGCACATTTCCAGGTCTATATTTATATTCTGGGGCTCTACTGGAATATCAATCTCCTCCTGATGATGGACTCAACCTCATGTGTAAAATTGGTGTAGTGCCCCTTTAATTTTAAGAGTCGATAGACAGACTGTAGCATGATGATCAAGGGACAAATCCTGTTTCATAGACAGTAAAAGATGACGAGTAACTCCAGCCACGAAGGTTTTACTGGAATATGTAGATGTTTTCTGATAGATGGGAATATTCCCCGAAAACCCTGCGGTCAAATAAAACTCATTTTGATGATCAGACAATAATTCCATGAGTCCACAGACTTAACACAGTGACACTGATTTCCAGCTTAATTGAACTGTTTTAGGGTGAATTTTCTCTTCATGTAAGCATTGTTTGTCAGGCTGCTCTCCCAAACACACAGAAGTCGAGTCAACTTCCTGATAGATGGAGCTGACAGATGAGGGGCCACCAGCCTCCCAGCCGGCGGGCAGTGGCGATGCCAGGCATGGCTGGCAATATCCGGTTTTTAGCATCTCTCCCCTGCCGTGCCACAATTAGCAGTCATTAGCAGCTCTAGGGAATGGGGGGTGGGGGGGGGGGGGGGTGCAAGGGGTTGGGGAGTGTTGAGGTAGGGGACAGACTCCAGCAGCATGGCGAGAGCTTACAGTGCTAATCAGGGCTGCTTCTCCATCCCTTGACTCTACTCATTCATGCCTCCACAGTAAACACAGTCCTCTGATGTGCGTGTGTGTGTTTGTGATCGTGCACAGAGGAGCGCACAGCAGGCAGCACCAGTACAAAACAACAGGGACACACACTGTCTGTCAGGTAAAGATTGAAGCCGATGAGATGGAGTACTTAACACAGTCTTGAAATCCCAAAGGATCAATACTTAGCCAGAGTTATTACTCAGTGTATTACATTTATATTGGCACCACCGCTCTGAAAAGCCACCCAAGATGAACCACGTGAAATTGATGTCAAAGGTGACTCTGCACGAAAGGAGCATAAAAGATAATGTGGAAGCAAAACCAAATAAGAGCGGAATCCGCACGGCAGGTTAGCATCATAAGTACGCTGGAGCAAACCCAGATGGCCGTTCTTACAGATAAAGACTAGCTGAACGGCCATATACCGCAAAGTGAGCCTGTGAAAATGACATTGATGCATGGAGGGAAGCTACAGAAGAGGAGTGACTCCTCTTTTTTCCGTGGCAGCAGACTGACAGCTTGTCCTCTGCCGTGGCCCTCCCCGGCTCTCCGAGCGGCGGGACAGCACCATCTCATCTCCCCTGCTGTGATTTGTGTGTCCGATCACAGAGGCGGCCACTTTTACAGCTGCTATATTGTCAGGGCTAAGCGGGATGTGGCATGTGGAGCTACTGCTGTGTGTATTTCTGTGTGTGTGTGTGAGTGGTTGTGTAGCTATCTATGAAAGGAAGACATTCATTTGCTGTATCATTTCATGCTGGGACAGTCACCCCTCCCTCCCCCACCCCCCTCCCTCCACACTCACCCTTTTTTTTTCTCTAAAGCTATAGCTCTATAGCTGGCCTGTCTGCCATAATAAACAGCTTGTGTTGGACAACTGATTTTAAAGCAGGGCCATATCACATATTTCTGTACATGAGAGGAGGGGGCCTGAGAGAGAAACACATCAATAAAGATGACACCGTTTAAGAGGCAGACAACCTTTACAAAAGAGCGCCGGGTTTAATGGGCTGGCCGCGTGGCTCATAAACCACAACCGCATCCAACTGCAACGGAGACCGAGAGCCAGCTTTACTCAAGGCTGCAGCAGAGAGACGCTACCACCCCGAAGGCTACGCCAGATTGTTTTGCATGAGTCAGTCAGTCAGTCACAACTGTAAGAAAGCGCAGAATCTAGACCCAAGAGTGGGAGGTTTGTCCAGGTGTGTTCTGTGGTCTGATAACCACAATAACACAGTGCCGAAAATAACACTATGAGAGCGCTGAGAGTGAACCAAAGCAGTAAAGTTGCAGCCGGACAATCGCTAAACAATGAGCTGAAACTTGATAAAGCTCCGTAAAGCCGCGGGGAGCTGCAGAGTTGGACCAGTAATTTCTGTAGGTTCATCACTACAAGCAACACCTCTGACATCACATGTTGTCATTTCATACATTCTTAATATAAGTAACAATAAAAAAGTATTTAAAAAATACAAATATAAGTCCTATATTCAAAATCCTGCTTTGATCCTACATATCCTCAACGTACAGAAGTAATATCAGCAAAATGTACTTAAAGTATCAAATGTAGCAAATGCACTGATATTTTAATTAGATTGTTAGCAGGCTACTAATGCAACAATGTGCGGGTAGGGTTTTACTATTGTAAATGAAACCATCTGAGACGTTTAGAGGGGAAATCTCTTTTTGGTGGAACTGCTAACAACTCATAGACATCTGAAACATGAATCAGATAGATGTAGTGGAGTAAAATGTACAATATTTCACTCTGAACTGTAGTGGAATAGAAGTCTAAAGTTGCATTAAAGTGATATACTCAAGTAAAGTACTAGTACCTCAAAATTATACTTATAGGACAAGTTCATAAAACTGTTGTCGGGTGCCCGTATGAAAATGGAAACAGGTTTTTCTTGCTGTTCATGGCAGCCATTAAAAGTTCTCTTTCTAATGCACTTTTAATGTATGTGATGGGGGACAAAGTCTATTAGTCCTCCTTCCAAAATTACAGCCTTTTTAGTAACAAATTTCCAACCCCAGCTTTGGAAGACGCCCACTTGATTTGACTAATATGGACAGCTGAGGTTTTTTGTTGGCTTCAGATAAAAGTTTGAATACAGTTTTGCACAAAACAAGGACTGTGGGTTTTTTCCTGCATCATGCACATTGAAAGCACATTAGGGATCTTTTAATAGTCAGTATGAACAGGAGGAATGATTATAAGCAAAACATCTTTCAAAGTACATACGGGCACCTGACTTTTTTACCGTAATATTAGCTTTAATAATCATTTACTTTCATTCATTTGAGGTTTTTTTTGACCACATAAGTAAAAAGACTGTTCACCTCCCCGGTTGATTACAGTCTTTATTACACATATACATACACTTTAAATGTGCAGTAACTGTTCAAACCAAACTCTGCTCAGGAATCCTACAAATATGTGATTAATGTTTAAACTGTAATAACTGAACAGGAGACGGTGGCAACGAAAGAGGCACAGAGCCACTGGAATTTCTACAAGTATATCACATCATTTAGATGTAAATATATGCAAATATATGCAAAACCAGACACTGACCTCAACTCGCCAGACACAAGAGCAGTAAATATCCAAATTTCCAAGTTTTAACCATCTTCTGCTTTGCCACCTGCCAAAAACACTCAACATTTTTTCTCATTAATATGCAAATGTGAGGAATCAGATTTGTGTGTTGGATTGAATTAATCCCTGCCACCCCTTCTGCTTGTGCTGTAATCACAAATTACAGACAGGCGTCTGACGGTAGGCTAAAGCCTTGAATCCTGTCAGAGGGTCTTTTACCTCGGGGGAGAAATCCCAATCAACACAACTGGTCAGACACACAGATACGGCAGCAGCATAGTAATTTAGCATATCCGCTGTCAGTTTCAAAGGGATATTAATTTTCCCTTTTCCTTATCTCTCTGTTCTTGTAGCGTCATTGTAGAGCAGCTACAGTACAGTAGGCCCATGCTGTGGCCAGTTTCCTGACATGTTAATCAGTGGACAATTTGTTAACGTTTAACAAGGGGGATGTTTGAGGAGATAAAATGCCTCCATTCTCTTGCTGCCTTTCTTTAAGATTCGGAGCTAATGAGGAAGGTGCATGTGGAAAAAATGAGATCAGAGGGATGCTACTGCCATTCATCCTCCTCAAATCGATCCAATAACATAATGCTGTGACTGCACGAGGATTGTGAAATATTTAGATGGAGCAGGTAGTTTCATCCAACCCCTACGGATGGTCAAATACATGCAAGGTTGTGATTTTTTTTATACTCATGCATGTGTGATGCTTTGAAGAGAGCGTTTCAGTAAGCACTCATGTGTTAGTATGCATTGTGCGTCCTGCAGAAACCTCCGTGTTGGTTTTTATAACTGTAATATTACACTGTAATTGTTGTGTGTTTCTCTCCGCATGTACAAGACGTGCGCGCATTTCCAGTTTCAAATCTGTTTACGCGTGCAACATTGAAACTGGTGCAAATCCTAATTTAATTGAACATGCGTATTGTGTCTCCTCAGCAGCCTCTCCCAGACCCAGATGGTGGCACGATAAAATTATAAAAATGACACGAACATCCACCTGTAAGACGAGTGTCAGGTAAGCTGTGCAGACTGCTGAGATACTCGAGTCGTGGTGAAGAGTGAAAGTGCGACATCCTCTGTGAGCAGCATCCGTAGTTACATCTGTGAGGAAGGAGAGGCAACACGAGGGGAAATATAACGGGCCTCATTCAGATGACAAAGAGGGACAGACAATGGGCGTAGCAGCATTATTTCAACTCCCCTCTGACAGTACTCTAATTTAATGAGGCACACTGTGAGCGCTCGGGTGAGTCTCTGTCTCACTTTGTCTGGAGCAAGGTCAATCTGAAAACACAAGGGCACGCAGAGGAAACAACAACAAAACAAAGCCAGGCCTTGTAAAGAAAAAAAAAATGAAAAAGCCAGATTACAAACCACCAACAGTGCAAACAAGAAAGGCCACGCTGGACGCCCAGAATATCCCACTAATTAAACTGTAATAGCAGACGCGTTGTAAACAATGTTTGCTGTGCAGAGAGTGGTAATAGCGTTTTACAGAGGAGAGAACTCGGCCAGAGGTGTTGCACACCTCCCCCGATGTGCTAAAGTGCGACATTGCAAACACCGCTATCATAGATGCAGTGACGACAGCCAAGCAAAAACAACAATCTCCTCCAAACAAACACACACGCACAAACACAGACTTAGAGAGACTGCAACTCCAGCCTCTTGGCTTCGCCACATCCTTCCTCCCTCCATCTGTCTGTCACCACAGACACGTACGCCATTCCAGGCAGCAGTCGCCTGGCAACATGGCTCAGCCTCTGAACATATTTCCCAGTTCGGGTAAGATATACACTTTCAGCTACAGTGTTATTTCATTAGAACAGAGCATGTGGGTTTGTGTTTCTGCATCTCTGTCTCCAGCCACCTGCTTTTATTGGAGCCTGCCCCCGGAGTGTTTGCTGGGGGAATATTAAAAAGACGACTGCCGTTGAATGGGATATTATAACATAATTAGCAGGGGTTCCGGGCTGGCACACTGCACGAAAACAGATGGCCTGCTAATTCTATTAGCAGGGCAAAAATGACCGCATAGCTTTTAGCACTGGTAGAGCGCTGTGACCTTCAAGCCCCTGAAGTGGCCGGGTGCACAGACCCCCAAACTATTACAAGCTACTTTCATTGACCCCGGACACTTCCTATTACACTTTTAATTAACTGGCAGGACCTCTATGGGAAATCTTCAATTCATGGGTTTAGACTATAAGTTCAGTGCACCGAAAGCCCCATGATTCAACTTTCATGTTTTTGTTTGTCAAACATGTGGAGGTTAAGATATGAATGATGCTCTTAATGATGTTTCAAAATAATTATAGTAAAGTTGTTGTTTTTTTTAAGACATTTGAGGTCAAAGTATTATTATACAACACAGCTTTTTTCACAGCAGACATTTTGACTTATCAAAGTAGGAAAAGCATCAGTGTTACATCGATCTTTTCCACTACAGGAACCTGAAGTTGTACCCATTGTCCCAGGTTCTGCTTATGTCCTCTGCCTGCTTTAGAGACAAGTTCCTGCAGATAGATTTTGGCACTGCTCAGGAGGTGGTACTAAATCAAGTTCCCGGTAGATGGGGGGGGGCTGCTCACAAGGCTGTTGCCTGGGATTGTGATTCAAGTATGTGTCGCCACAGCTCAACTACAACAAACACAACAAAGCAGTAACCAGCATTTCACCTCTGCGTGCACATCAGCAAAGACTTTTAAAAAACAGGGAGGGAATAATGAGTGAATTGACTTATTGAGAATCCTGACTGGCATAAAACTTACTTGTAGAAAAGAAAATGAATCACTCACCCAAAGGTAACCTTATAGCTACATTTTGGTCAGATTTTTGTTGTAATTTCCAAAATTAAATGCAAAGACCGTAAGGGTTTGTGTGACAGCGAGCCAGCACGAACAATACCAGATAAATGGAATTCAGCCATTAGTAATTTTATTATTTACACCTCTGCTTTTCCTACTATGACATGTCAAAATGTCTTTTACAGGTACAGTCATTTTAGTGCTAAATTCCCTTTTTTTTGTGTGTGTGTGTGTGTGTGTGTGGGGGGGGGGGGGGGTCCTTCCACTGCAGCGGAACAGGAAAACACTGTCTGTCGAGACACAAAGAGGGTTTTTTTTACTAAAAAGACTGTAACTGTGGATGATACCCACTTTATTTGACTAACTTATCTTCAGATAACCTCTTAAATCCATTTTTACACAGAATAAGGTCTGGATACTGTCGTCCATCACTTACACTGTAAGCATATTTGGAGGGAATCTCTTAATGATCAGTACGAATTACAGAGAGCAGGACCTGTTTCAGTGGGTCAGTTTGACTGGAGTTGACAGCCTGCAAAATTTTTTTATTTTATTTATTAAACTTAACATAGGTGGTGGGTAATTTGAATTTTCATAAGACCCCATTTTGATTTGTACAATAGGGGAGATAAGATGTAACCACAGTGGTTCATCTATTTAGCATCAAAATGGACAGCAGAATTAAACATATTACTACAGCTATTCCTGGTTCCTATTGTATATACTGTATTTCATTATCTCTCTCTTCAGTCTAACGCCCCCATTTTGACCACAAGAGCATTAAAACCACTGCAGCTTTGAAATGTTGTCAGAGCATAAACCATTACAGATATTACATTCTGAAATATTAAAGCATCCGCTTTTATGTTTTTTATTGCAGATTTAAGAAGATCACGTTCATGTTCATGAATTTTCATCTGGACTGTCTGTCATTTTGATCTGGTCGGAGCAGTTTGATTTGATTTTTAAAAAAAATTTAATTTGTGGATCTGAAGCAGCTGAATATCATCTCACCGGCCACATGCAAACCTCTGCTCTGCCCCGAATACTGAGCGGAGCCTCAGCCTCAGACTGTCATTCTCACACCCACTCACTTTTCATCTCTACCTCGGCCCCGACGTTCTCCCTCCCAGGTTTCAATATGCCGTCCTTCATCCTTCATTTCTCAGAAGATTCCATTTACCTTCTCTATATATTTCACTGACACATTTTCCAGCCTTTTTCGCTCTTTCTTTCAGCTAACTCCCCCTCCATCCCTTTGCTGTCCCTCTCCCTCTAAAGCAATCATCCTTCTTCCTTTCTCTCTTTATTTACATGACACTGAGGTTCTCTCTGAGGCAGGTGCGGATGGCAAAAGGCAGGCTTTCACAAAACGGTTCAGGTTTAATATCTTCCCCTTGCTTTTCATCACAACCCAAGAGCTTCATAGCAGAACTAACATTCCTTGTGTAATCGCATTGTCCTTCTGTAAATATCATGGGCCCAGTCTCATCTTTATTTTATTACCACCTCTATCATTAAAGACTCCCAGTGCAGACCAATATCATTTAGGCTTGAGGCCAGACAACGCCAGCCTCATATCATCCACCCCTGACCTGCACAAAATACTTCATGTGAAACACAGTGGACTTCCTTAGTATACTCAAGTATGAAAATGGGCCAAAGCAGTACTTCCTTACATTTAGTCTATTATTACATTCCTAATCGTAACAAGACATTAATCAGAACCAGAGTCTACGGCCACGCTAGAGGTGAGGCTGTAATGCTCACAGTAAAGAAAACTAAACTTTTAGGTGAATACACTAAAGTTTGACCTGCTGGTGGCGCTAGAGGAAAAGTCAGGGGATCACCAAAGTCAGTAGGCTTCATCCTCTAGGGACCGTGAATGTATGTATAAAATTTCATGGTAATCCATCGTATAGTTGTTGAAATATTTCAATCTGAACCAAAGTGGAGGACCAATCAACCAACTGCATCCACAGCACGGCAGACTGAGGGATTTTCAACAGACCTTTAAGACTTTCCTTCCACTTGGAGTATTGGAATCAATATGTCGATAGGAAAATGTAAAACAGAGCTGGTCAGTGCACAAATACATTTTTCTGTTTGGAAATGCTTATTTAATTAATTATTAATTTGAGAACTGGTTTGTCCTCAGCGGTTGAAAGCAACAGCCTCCATTCTTTAGTTTAATAATCCCTAAAAAATGACTCCAGGAGAAGTAAATTCTGCTCAGAACACAGCTTCATTTGCATGAAATACAGTAACACTTTTGTAATGTCCCAAAATTTACTTGCGATTCCTCCTTCAGTGCATGAAAATACACTCATTATCCGGTTACTTTAGTGATTATGAAATAGCAGTTGAATGGCAGTTTTAAAGAGTCATTTTCAAGACGCATAAGAAACATGAAGAATACACTTGCCACAAGGACACATAACAAACACGCACAGTTCAATCAGCAGAGATAAATTTAAAGAATAGGTGTTATTAAATATAGATTTATTTGATATTGTGGGCACAAAAGGAAAAGTTAGAGTACCAGTCAAAAGTTTGGACACTCCTTCCCATTCACTTGAATGAGAAAGTGTGTCCAAACTTTTGACTGGTGCTGTATGTGTGATCATATTTTAAAATCAAATATCCCTCCTGATGGAGTCTAGACACTTGTGGTGGTGAAAGAGTGCAAAACAAACCTAGATTAAGATCTGGATGGATGTGATGATTGGCTCACGGAGGTCATGGCAAAATCTGATTGGTTGAAGAAAGAAGGCGTCAGCTGAGGAAAAGTATGAAAGCATTAAAATGTCCTTAAAGGGGACATAACATGCACATTTCCAGGTCTATACTAATATCTTTGCATGATTTAAAATTCAAAAATGTATTTATCTTATTTATCTTAAACTGGCCTTTATTCAGCCCCTCAGTTCAGCCTCTGTCCTCCAGCAGGCTGTTTCAGAAGCTATTTACATAAAATCAGCATTATTAATGGCCATTATTAATGACTACCTAATGAATAATGCAAATTCCCTAACGTTGCATCCTTACTTGGCTGCAGCTGTAGACAGTATATAACGGTCTAAGACCCAGAGTCTGATCATGAATGAAGGGGAAGAACCTGCTGTGGCACAGTTGAGATTTCAACAGGATGTTTCAGAACGGTAAGGTCATGTCTAGGTTTCCTAAGAAATATAGCCGGAGGTCATTAGCTTAGCTTTAGCACAGATATATTATATTCCTTTAGCTGAGTAACAGAAAGAAACTATGTTTACTCTTGTTTTAAATCTTCATTGAAGATGAAAAAGTTGTAAATCCTGCGGTGTACTGAGTTTCCTTAAGCAGACAGTTGGCTGTAAAATGTGCTGAAAACACACACACACAACCACTTTCCAATAACAGAGGAAAGATTGTCTCCAAAAATGAAATACAGCCATTCTTGACATAAATTTCCATCATCTGGAAGGCTGTAAAGACTTTTTAGCTGCTGAACAACCAGCAACACTTTCAGTGTCCTGCTTTGCTCATCGAGCGGCGTTGCAAACTCCGACTACAGCAGTTACATATGCACTCAGCGTAGCACTGGGCGGCAGCAGGCTCATGCTAAAGCTTCCCAGCATATTTGATCAGACTTTCTGGTGTGACATACTAACGGGTTCCGCCTCAACACCGCTAGCTTCTAGAAGATAGAACTGAGTAATTTTACAGCACAGGAGGGCCCCCACCATCACTCTAATCCATCCCAAAGCTCATTTTTCTTCAGCCCTTTAAATCAGAAGAGACTGTCTCCTAAGCCTCAAGCCAATGTTGGCGTCATTGACCCTGATGTTCTGTCATCTGGCTGTTACACTGTCCTTGTAATCTGACAGCATAGTATAAACCACTAACACACCACAGTCGACGGGTGTAGGTGGCAGAATGGCAGAGCGGGTCAGAATGATGCATTATTTTGTACATATACATTAATTCTCATTAGCAGGTCTAAATATTCAGACCTACATATATTCATGAGCGAATCGACAATAACTGACTCGTGCATAAAAAGCAGAACATACAACACACGTGCACAGAGTTTTACTTCACACTCCGCCTGAACTTCCTCAGGCTGAACAGATGTTTCGTCCAGCAGAGATCTGAGCTACATCTTTTCCTCAGCACAGAGGAAAAAAAAAACAAAAAAACAGGAGAGAATAGTCGGAACAAAGCAGACAATCCCCATCAGACTCTGTCAGCTGCTCTAAATAGTCCGTCAACAGAAGCCTCTCACAGACTACTGGCTATCTAAAGAACAGTGTAAACAAAAATCTTCGTTTTTGAAAGGCACAACACGGACATGCGTGCAATGTCTCTGAAGTCCCTTTTGTGAATTCCTTCATTATAATCAAGCACCACTGTCTCTCCCCACTGTTGACGTCAGGTGTTTATTAATGCATTCCCACTGGAGCAGGACATGCAACTCACACAGGAGTGACTCAACCTACTTACTGTTTATTAAATATTTTACATTCTTTCACAGGAAAATCCTGCACAGGAAATTGGAATAAATAGAAGAAGAAATTATGAGTTTGCATGAGCCACCGTGGCTAATTAGATGAAGAAAGGAGCAGCACCTGCAGTAAAGAAACTCCAGCAATAATGTCAAAATTAAAACTTATGAGAACTTGTGGTTTACAGCTTTAATCTACGGTGAAAGATGTTTTTAAACTCTAGACAGACTGCAGTTACACACTCCAAATTAGCAGCAATGGAGCACAGCTACATATTGTACAAGGCATCGTGCTCATAGTCATTAGCTGGAGCGACGGCACAATGATAATTATTATTCCCATCACTGCACACGCACCTTTGTGCAGCTACCGTGATTCATTCATTTATTTACTCACTTTGGATCTCATGATGATGTGGCTCATTAACACAACACACACCTTCTCTTGTCACTTTGTAGGATTCATCCTTAAAAATATAAAACACATTCCACAAAATTTCTGGCCTGTGTGCATCATAAACTGAGAGAAAAGTTTTCACAAACACACACCTGCAGAGCAGAGGAGTCTTAATTGAAATGAGGAAGGACTTGCAGGAGTGTTTTAGGGAGGGAATACATTGTTTTGCTGTCATATTCTGCTGCCTCCATCATAATGGTTTTGCATGCAATTCATTTATTGTTAAGCACTTTGAATATTGTTTTTCATATAAAGTTTATTATTAGTTTCTTTATATAAATTAGCCCCTGTGTACCTTGTCCAGAAATGCATGCATCCAATTCATTTTCATAAAATCACCAGAAAACAGAAACCGCCCACACCACGCCGCTCCTGAGTGATATGGCTGGTTGTGTATTGTCATTTAATTGTTATAATTTCCTCTTAATCATGATCCTGAGATGAAAAAATGAAGTATGAGCTTTGAGGCCAGGCATTCTTGGTGCAGTTAGTTATCGGCAATCAAAAGTAAATGAGTGACTGTGTTAATGCTAATATGTAAAACGCAAAGTTCACAGAAGCAGTCGGGGAGAGTAATTGGCCCAGTGCAGCAGAGATATTTGTATTTCCCCTGCTGAGAAATAACCGCACCCCTGGAGCACCTGAGAGAGAGAATGGGTGAGAAACAGAGAAAGACAAACTTGCAAAGCCTTACAAGTCAAGATAATTCTCAAGTGCAGTGGGGGGAAATTGGCAGATTGAAGAAGAATAACTGAGAGAGGCAAAAATCCTTTGCATTTTAATGAAAACTTTGGATTGAACGTGAATAAAAGAAGGAATACAGCGGTACATAAACAAAAAAAGCAAGAAAAAACAGCATCAGCTTTGGGGTTTTGATGGAATTTTTAACCAGGCGGGGTGTGTGCGAATGTTACACGCTTGTGACGAGGAGCACTGACACACAAACTCACCTCATTCAGGTGTGAGGAGAATGCCTGATGACTTCAGCTTGGACCCATCAGCTAACCTGAGCGATCAGGGTCTTCAGTGGAGGAGAGCAATCGGCCGTTTGAAGAATTCATGAAGTCCTGAAAGAAATGTCTCATAAGCGGCGACTACTTCGCAGAGTCAGCTGGACAGAGATATTTTACAACTAATGAAGGGTAATAGCCAAAGTGATGGACCAACATCCTCACAGTGACCTTTCAGGTATATACAGGCTTGTTTATGAGGCTGTGTGTGTGTGTGTGTGTGTGTGTGTGTGTGGGAACAGCTCGCCCGACAAAAGCGGATAGAGCAAAGCTTCTTGAAGGACGAGTGACCTCATACATCATGCTGGCATTCCTCTGCACACTGGTGAAATGAGGGATTTTCTATCCCACTCCCTTCTCTCCTCACATTTGAGATGCTACACACACACGCACTTGTATTCTATATTTGTGAGGACTCTCATTGACATATGTTCCCTTGCCCCTGATATAACGGCGCCTAACCCCAACCTTTAGCGTATGTCTAAACATTACACTAAAACCAAATCTTAAAGCTGCACTAATCTAATTTGTAAATGAACAATTAGTCAAATGACTATGCGTAATGTGAATTACCACCTGATCCCTCAGCGCTACAGAGCTTTATAGCATCTTTGAGTTCATTGTTTTAATTTTATGGCCTGCAACTTTACTGTTTTGGTTCACTCTCACCACTCAGTGTTGTTTTCGCTGCAGCAGGGAGCTGTTTTCAGCAAAAAAGCTCAGATAAACCCACTGTACGCTATATACCCAGCACAAAAAGTCTGACATACAAAATTAGCAACTAGCTGGAGGACATAGTGGAGCATTTAGAAACCAGATTTTTCTCTCTGGAGTTGGTGGAGACCAAAAAAGAGCTAAAAGGAGACTGAATATTGGACTTGCATTCATCAGGTAGCCAGGTGGATGCTAAATTTGAATGGTGAATGCTAAATTTCTTGCTAACTTCTTCACCGTATCAACTATATAAGGTGACAATATGTCCGCTTTGATGTTACAGCTTGTTCTGCTGCCCACAAAGTGCTAAAAAAAAAAAAGAAATTCATACTGCTTTACAGACAGCAAAATGAAAAATGACTTTTCTAAGTTCTCTGGATGTCTCTGCATTAGTTGTTCTGCTATCTGTGAAAATATATAAATATCTATCACCTTTGAGAATATAGATATATCAAAATCTCTTTCCTCTCTTGTCCAGTAAAATGCTATAAAATGTCTGATGATTCAGCCTTCATTCTGAGACATATACACACATTTTGTCCTAAACATTTTACGAAAGCTAAAGATACTTTAACCGCCTGTTCAGTAACCCTAAAACAGCTTTTTGAACAAATGAGGCCAAGCCAAAATGTCTTAACTTTCCAAAAATGTCAAACTTGACCTTACAAAGATAGAAGTACAAAGACAAACACTCATTCATTTATTGTTTATTTTTGCAGGGACAGTGCACAATTAAAAGTAATTGCACCAGAGTTAGCTAGCAGCTAATTTACATCTGTTGTCCCTGGGCAGGTAGACAAAAAACAACCACAGAACAGCAAATACACTGCATAAAACAACACAATACACAGACACACACACACACACACACAGGTATTCACACAAGTACACCTACATCCTTAAACCTCAGAAGGTCAAGCTGCTGTGGGGTTCTGCCTGTTTCCATGACACTACCAACCTGGAGTCTACACTCAACCTATCAATCAGCAGACAAACCATACACAGGACCGGGCTACTGTATACAGTAGGTAAGTGGATACACACACACAGTTGCACACACATTCATAGATGAATGAGTTTCCTCTCTCTCCATTGAAGCTCTGTGTAATATTAGCGTGCAGTACAGCTATCTGTCAATAATCTGGAGATGTAGCGGGAAGCTCAGCAGTACCACATCTGAGCAAAAACTTGCTGATTAGCGCCGGGATCATCCTATTAACAGAAATGATTTCACAAGCCTCAGCATACAAATGAGTCACTTACAAAAGTTTCATCTGATACTACTGCGAAACTTATTAAATCATTTAATTGTGAGATTAAAGTGGGCTAATTTGACAAACCAGCACTAATCACAAATGACAATAGGACAGCCTCAAGCCTCGAGGCCTGAGTGCGAATTGCAGACTCTCGTTTATTTATATAATTCTAATAGGACCGACTGACGGGGTAGCATAGTGTCAGTACAGAAATGAGATAAACCAAACAGCTGAAACTGCAGGGAGGAATGAATGAGGACACAATGTATAATGAAATGTATTTGTGAAAGGAGGAAAGATATAGAAGGAAAAAGGAGAGGGGGAAAAGCGTGTGCATGTGTGCTTTGGTAGGCCACGTCAGGTCAGAACTAAGCACCGAGACGATCAGAATAAAGGCACAATCGCTGCCTGGTGAAGCAGACACACATGCTCAAAACAACGTGAGGCCCAGAGATGATAACGCTGGAAGTAGCGGACTGTGATTAATCAGTGACAGCTAACCACTAATTACAACCCCCAATCAATTACCTCAACGCTCATTATCTAGTCAACACACCACCTGGAGAGCACTAATGCGCTTTACTTGCTGTGGGCAGAATCAGCATATACACTTGTCTTTTGAAAGCACTGACACTGAATGGAAAGTGTGAGAGCTCTGCTTTAGAAGGAAATGTGACCAGTGTGAAGTTTGTGTGTAATTCTTTGTGTTTGGACAAATCCACGCATGAGCGATGCAGTACAGTAAGTGAATAATCCCCTATATGTATTGATGTATTGTGTCTTCATAAAGGAATTCAATATGCAAACGTGTGTGTGTGTATGTGTGCAGTAAGGGGTAAAGTCTCCGCTGTGGCCAGAAGCCTCCAGCCTTCGCTTTACATTTATAGCGAGACTAAAGATTAAAGCTCCTCTCACAGCAGCTCTCTAACAGAGCACAACCCAATTACACCTCGCTGGACCTGCACCACGAACCAAGGGGGGGGGGGGGGGGAGAAAAGACAGAGAAAGAGGAGTGAATGAAGATGAGGGAGGCTGGAGGGAGGGATGACTGCTCTAGCAGAAAAAAGGTAGCCGACTACGGAGGGGGGAAAGGACACAGAAGGAGAGATTGGCTTGAAGAGAAGAACAGAGTTGGAGGGATGAGTGCGATGCAAAGGAAGGTGTTAAGAACAGAAAGCAAGAGGGGGGGAAATTGGATTGAGAATATCAGAGGCGAGAGGAAAGCAATGTCAGACATCTCCTCAGGGGATCAAACACTGCGTTCAGTAAAAAGGCGCAACTCCAAACGGCAGAAAGATTTAACTGTTTGAAAGTTAAGGACTTCAAAAAACATGAAGCATGTAACATGACGTCAGTGAGCAGGCTCGTGTTTCCCGACCCGACTGCTCTGTGACGCTTTGAACCAGCAGACCATAGACAACACAAGCGATGCAACAAGTCTGATGTAAGTCCAGTTTTTATGAGATATTTTGCATTTCAATCTGAAGTAAGGCTACAACCAACTTTTACTTTCTTTATCGATTAATCTGCAGATAATGATCTTAATGAGTCTATTAATTGTTTGGTCTATAAAATGTCAGATTATTAGATTAGATTCATTTTCTGTGAAACAGCAATATCAAATGAAATATGATGGAAGATTAAATGAAAATGAAAGAACTGCTTCAGCTAATCTGAAGAGAAAAACTCCTTGTGGTGTCATGCACTTTTTCACAAAGGCACAGTTTCACAAAGCGTGTTAACGTTCACATTAAACCAAATTTTTACCAGTAAAATTCTGCTTCGGCTTGTATGTTTGTGATCAAACTGCCCCCCTATCAGTAAATATCTGGAGCTATAACTGAGTGACACTTATTAACACTATTTTGCATTTGATAGCATTATTGAACAAGAAACTGTTATTTATTTATTTAATGTGTATTTGTATAGAGACACGTATATAGCATGAACTTATGGCACATACCACAGCATTTTTAGCCTAAGCTAGTTTGCAATGCCCATCCCTAGATGGGCTTTTAAAATACATAAAACAGTAAAATACATATGAAACCACAGTGAAAAGGCTCTAAACACGGGGCTAATGTTAGCTGGTTAGCTAGCCAGCACCGTTGATTATTTAACGTTAAGTAAAGAAAACTCAAACATGTAGCTGCTGTTTTTACTGACACTATTTAGCTCTTGACTTGACTGTTTTGTAGGATGCTGCAAATTTGTTTTGACAAAAACAATAATTTAACTACTAATAACAGCAAAGGACAACAAGCTAACACTGATGTTAGTTACTTGTGGGTTATAGTTAAAGCCTCTGATGCTAAAGTCACTTTAAATAAGGAAATTCTGAAGCTCCAAGTAATCTACAAATTCATTCAAGTCATATTGTTTTTTGGTGTGATTCATACCTCACACTGCGGTCAACATGACCGCAATTTGCAACGTTTCTACACAACTTCCATAGTGTGTAGTAGGCTGTGTTAAATACGAATAAAAACATACAGAAATGCGATTTTTATTTATATACAACCACAGCACAACCACTCTGGCTCCAACCATCAGGACAAAGAAATACCAAGTTCATCCTGTTTTCTCTGGTTGTCAGAAAGCACTCTGGAAAATGAAGAGAATCACTAATTAAAGTAGAACTTTAACTGTTTTTTTTTATGTAATCACAAAAATATGTTTGTTACTACTAGTTGGATAAGTTTTCCTGCCAGTGACCATATCCAATCGCATCTTGTGGGCGGATGTAGCAGCATTATCCTGCAGCATTCTGCAGGCTGACTAGATAAGTGGAATTTTACAAAGAAACGCTGACTTGTGGAGTTCAGTACCCCCTCCCCTACAAAACCCAACACACATCTATCAGTAGATCCTGAGCATCAAATGACAGAAAACTCCTCTTCACTTCACACTTTTCCTAAGAGCCTCCCAAAACGTTCAGAGTAATTATACAGTTGGTGTTTGTACCTATCAAAGAGTTTGAAGCAACAAACTCAAACAGGCAGAGGAGACGGAGAGATGAAACAGGGGAGAGATTATACAAGTCTGCTGTCTCTCTCAGCTGTACTTCCTTCTGGTACCAGACACTCTTTACACAGAGCAAGCTGAGTTTATCAGGTCTGTAGTGGGTGACTGATGATGTGGGTTTTTGGGAGCCAATATCAATTCACCCAGAAGTTGCAAGCTTGCTTCCTTGTGAATTCTGTTCTTGGCAGGTTGTAGCATCATCTGGACGAATATTCAAGCCTCAGGACACCAAGGACGTCTTCACACTTGGTCCAGACTCTTGAGTCAGGTTAGTTTTCTTCAGTGGTTTGGTTTGTTTTTGACACACGAGAATCAGTGAAGCTGTCAGTGCAGGCATTCACGCCACACGTCACTTTCTGTTAAAATTTGGCCATTTGTGTTTTGATATTTTCTTCACTCCAAATTTCAAGTAGACACCTTCATTTTCAGACCACCTGACAGGATTCATATCGTACTTTACATGATGACAGACGATGTTAATGTGTCACAGTGTTGGGCTGTAACACAGTACAGTACTGTGATTACTTTTTCAGTAACAAGTATTGCAAGTAATTACAGTTACAGTTAAATGACATTAACAATCTGCTACTTTGACAGTTTGGGGTTGGCTTGTTCACCATCTTACAAGGAGTTAGAAGGAGGGTTAATATCAGTTTACTGTAGTGTCTCTGATTATTTGATGTTTTATGTATGGCTGTGAAAAGTGTCATATGTGTAACTATGTTTAATCTGTGTGTCAACCTCTTAAACTGAACTGCCTGAGGACACAAAATGAATTTAGCGTAAGCAAAATAAAGTCATATTGTATTGTATTGTATCGTATCGTATCATATTGTATCCAGTGAATAGACTGGTCCGGTACGTGTTATCTTGCTGCAGGGGCTGGAGGTTGGCTAGCCTCTACCAAAAGAGAAGAAACACACTTTCAGGTAACTCCAAACTTGTCTCATTTATTTTGTGCCTTCTTTGCTGGCTGGCTAACGTTAGCCACTGGTGAGGCTACATTCAGAAGTCGGTTTTCTTCAGATTTGGAGGTTGTGGGAATCTTGAAGCTTCATTTTAAGGACAACACCTGTGGAGTGCTACATGCAGTCAGTGTTTAGCTACAGTAGCTGTTGATGGTAAATCAATATTCGGTAGGCTTTCTACACATGTGTAGAAATAGAAAACAACACATTTTGAAAATGCAAAGCGTGTGTTGAGGCTCTGGAGTTGTTTAAAGGCACCTTTGATGGAGCAGGGCTGAGTAACAAAAGTAATGTAATTCAGTTACTTCTTCAACCAGTCATCTATAATCAGTAATTGATTACAGTTTTCAAGTAACTTGCCCATCATTAGTCATACAGGCCCATCAGGTAGCTCAGCTACCCACTTATAAAGTGGTGGGCTTTTAATGTTTGTTAGGAACATTTTATAACTCCATCTTCCAATAGACATCCAGTGGAGTATTGATCATTCAGGAGCAGCAGGGTAACAGGACGTATTGTCAGAGTGTAGTACACTCCAGTATATGAGCATGGATGAAGATCTCCTCCCCTCCCTCCGTCCCAGTGGCAGGCGAGGTAAAAGCAAATAAATAAGGCATGGCTGTGGGGGTCGCCGAGCTGTGACCTTTCGGCCCATTTGCTTTGGGAGTTCAGTAGTGCAGCCTCAGCTAGCTGCTCTTCCAAACTCGGGAGGGCGAATTTTAATCAGCGCCGTGCCGATGGCTGAGGCAGTGCATCATGCTTAACGAGGCTAAGAGAGGGCTTTCATTTACCCATGCACAGGTAACAAATGGACCACAGTGCTCATACGACAACCCTGTTTCCCCTTTTCCTGTCCTTCACTGAATCTCTCTTCTTTCTCTCTCTGCTTGTCCAGTCCTCACCCTGCCTCACCGAGTATCTCATTTAAAGGTTTATACTCTTGAACACTGTTATTTTCTTTTGTTGTAGCAAAAAGCAATTTCAACTTCTGCCACTGCAAACATTTTTATACAAACAAAGGCTCTATCAGTTGGCTCTATATTTGTTTTACAATGCTTTTCCAGTTTATTAGGTACACCATCACAATCCAATCTAATCTGATACAGTCCCTCAGTTCATCCTAACACTAATGTAAAGGTTCTGTTGACACTGTGTCAGAGATGTGTTGTATTGGATTGTTTTATACTGAAAGCTTCTTTTCTTAATATTTAAACCTAATCAATGCTCTCTGCCAATCTTCTGCAGTCCAAAGACATAAAGGTTAGATGGTTTTAAAGCTGCTATAATCAATATTCTTATATTAACAATAGATCAAATGTCGACATTTATGTGGAAGGGGTCAAAATGGTGACAAGCCCACAGAGAATTATCACCTGACTCGTCAATTCTTTCATCTCGTTTTGATTTTTCAGCGGTTGTTTTTGGGAAAAAGCTCCGATTAGCCCACTATACGCTACCTGCCAAACAACCACCACCAAACAAGTTAGCGACTAGCTGGTGAACACAGTGGCGCATTTAGCAGGTATAAATCCAGAACTTTTTCTCAGGAGTTGGCAGAAACCAAACCAGAGCTAAAAGTACAGTGAATATTGGACATACATTCATCAGAAACATGACTCAGAATGAATGCTAATGTTGCGCCATGTCTGCTGGATGTGCAAATAAGCAATAATAAGGATAAAGTGTCTGCCATATCAACTTTATAATATGTCAGTGTTGAGTTCACAGCTTGTTTACCATCTGTTGCAGGACTCCTTGTTCTTCTTGTCACTGAAGATAGATCTTTATGACTCTGGCTGTATGTTTGGGGTCATAGTCATGTTGCAGAATAAATGTGGGACCAGTCAGACGCCTTCCTGATGGTGTTGCATTATGGATAAGAATCTAAACATCTACAGTGCCTAAAACCTTTGCACAGCACTGTAGGTTTAAACAGATTGTACTTAAGCCTCTTACCAGCTGTGAGTGTGAGGAGTGAATGGGTTGTCTCCTGATTTCTTTCAGTGACGCCAACACCATTTTTTTGTTGTGTTATGTTATTCATTACTTTAGTTTTTGCATTTCATGTTTGTATGACTTATAACTGTAAAATCAAATTTCTCCTTGGGGACATTAAAGCTTTACTTTCCTCTGTCTGTCCCTCACATCCTCTCGCACAGTGTTTCATGCTGCGATAGGCTGAAGCCCCCAGTGACCCTGAGCTGAGCAGTATAGGCAGTGTTTTTTTTCTCTCCATTTATTTTTAATTGATCTCAGCTTCCATAATATCGTCAGTCCATTTGGACAAGATTAATACTCCAAAGGGAGGTGTGTCGTAAAATATTTGCTGTGCTAATATTAGATGGAATTTTAGCCATTGCTGAAGTACAGGAGGTGGTTTTGTAAAAGAGGGTATTTCCAAAGAAAAATCATGTGACCCTGCAGGATTTTAGCTATCTCAGCTCTTACTGTAAAATACAAGGTGTCGGTCTGTAATGATCATTGATCATAAACAAACAAACAACAGTAATCAGCTTTCGACAAAAATTGGGATAATTATGTTGCTTATTGAGCCGGGATGGACAGTGTTATTCAGAGGAGCCATCTTTCTTGTGGCCTTGGTCCTTTTTTCTACCCTTTCCTGCCTCCCCTCTCTCTCTTCCTCTCTGCTGCGACAAGTGTTGTCCTGATGAGTTCAACTCCATCACTCCTTAGCTCCACAGGTCTCATTACAGTCAGGCCAGTAGGGAACATTCTAATAAACGGATGAAGATGACACTCTTACAGCCTGTGCATACACACACACACACACACACACAACCTTGAGAAAGATTACACCAGGGACAAGTACAAAATAAAAACCTTTCACTTGATTATTTCAGGCAAAATAAATCACAGCCCTCAGACACACACTCCAAACTCAGAGCAAGAAAAATAGTGATACAATAACATCCACTGAGAGAGCACAAAGCAAGCCTATAGATAACAGCGCTCCTTGTTAAGAAAAAAAAAAAAAAAAGAAAAAAGGATACCCTCACAAACATGCACATTCAAGCACACACTCAAATAATGAAACGCATACACCCATGCACCTTCCTCTGTTGCACTGTGCACAATAAGTCTTGCTTCATTAAAGCCAAATCTCATCCACTATCAGTTTACAACCACAGAAGTCGTTTGAACCGCCGGGGAAATACAATTCCATTCCGTTTCGGGGTTATCTTAATATATGAGCTTGTCTCCGCCACATTGGTCTGCGGTTATGAGCCGGGCAAACACCCACAGCACCGCAATATTGCACCGGCACATTCACAGAACGGATTGGTGCACACAAAGCAATTAGCAGCTCATATATATATGCATAATTGTGTATGCGCGTGTGTGTGTGTGTGAGACTCAACTCCCATGTCTGGTTCTTTTCCTCCTCTAATTTCTACATCCGATGTTATTAGCAAAAAGTTCATTGTGGATTGCAGTTTGTTTGTTTGTGCACGTCGCTTAATCCTTGAAAACAACTCCACCCCCCCCCCAGAGTGGAGGATTCTCCTAAAATGGCATCTCCAAACATTCCTGAGCAGGTACAGTATCACGGCTAAACCTCCGCGGCCGCCGCAGCATCTTCAGTGTAAATAGTTTTATGAGATTTAACTCACTCGGACACAGTGAAGAAGGAGAAACAAGACAAATGGGGTGCAAAGAAGACAAATCTCTCAACGCTGTCAATGTCTGAAGTGCTCCGGCCATCCATCCTCCATTGCTCCTTCATTCACTATCTGTCTGGCCCTATCCCACCTGTATGACACGCGATCACTCTTCATCCCTCTATCCATCCATTACCCCTGTCACTTCATCCTTACATTTCTCTACCCCAAGGTCTGAGCTCCCTTTGCCTGTCAAAGAGGATACCTTCTGAGTGGATTACTTGGGGTATCATGAGGGATAAATGGTCAAAGATCTCCTCACAAAGGTTATAATATGCTCTCGTTAATGCTGCTTTAGGCATGAATCACAGTTTATAAAGGGTTAATAAGCAGTAGCTAAGGCTTTATTAATGTTTATTAATATTATTAGATTATAAGTAAGTGAATAAGTCATTAATAAAGCCCCCAAACTATCCATAAGAGGGGTCTTTTACTGATCAGTTTAAGAGCTAGCTAAAAAGACAAAGCAAATGAACATCTCGTTCATGCATCTCATCTCATCTCAGGGACAACAGATGAAAATGAGCCCTCTAGGCCATAAATACGCAATAGGCGGACTGTGGTCTGGATCCGGACCATTTAACAATTTAACAATCCGGACTGTGAACTAAATTTAACTGCAACATGACAAGGATCACGTTTGATTGGCACATCGCCATCACGTCACCTCAGCTGTTAAAATTCAGCCACCTGCTAGTCGCCACAGTTAGCAAGGCTGTTGTAGAATGTAGGAGCGCCGGTTGATGAAGTCAAACAGCTTGTTTGAAAGGTGACAATGAAAAACATGCGTTTAATGATGACTGGACTGAGAAGTACGTGTTCATTTTGTCATTGTGCTTGATTTGCAATGAAACAGTGGCCATAATGAAGAGTGAGAACACAAAATTGTCACTGCTAGACCAAACATGACTCCAGCAGAATAATTCTAAAATCAAATATTTTCAACAATGAATGCAGTGAAGAACTCAAACTGCAGCAGACTCTGTTTGGCCATCACACCTTTTAATGCTGAAGTTTAAGGACTTGGTTACACAACCAAGGTGTCACGTCTCCCATTAATATGGAAATGCTGTTTATGTTCAGAGTTCTGGAGTTTTTGTACTGAAATATCATGATGTAATGTGTCCTTACTTTAAGAAACTTACTATGATTTTTACAGTAATTAACTGGCAGCAAGTGACAAGTAACTTACTGTAATTTATTTTACAGTAAGTTAATTACTGTGAATATAAACACAGTAAACTTACTGTAAAATAAATTACGGTACGTTTACTGTGTTTATATTTACAGTGGCAACATTGTAACTGTAAAATGAAACAGTAATTTAATTATACTGTACTTAAAATCACAGTAAGGAAAATGAAACAGTGATAAAATGATAGTGTATCTACAGTTACAGTAGCTGTATGCACCTGTAAAATAAAATACAGTAACTTTATGTGTGTGGATTACAGCTCCAGACATTTTGCAGTAAATTAGATTACAGTTATTCATGTAATGCTGTAAACTTTGAAACCACACTTTTAAATTTCAACAAATGAGTGCAAAACCAACTATTTAAACGACAATTATTTATTGTTAACTGTTGAACAGGAACAAACATATTTTCTTATTTTAATTGTGCGTAGGGATTATGCATGTTTACAGAAATCTAATGGCCTTCTTCCATATGGCAGAAATACCCACGCTGAATAGTGAACTGCTGCAATTATATCTGTGATGCAGTGCAAATGATTTTCCCTCAGACAGGACAGCAGAACAAAATGAGTTGTTTACCCTTAATGACATATTAGATGTGCACTGGTTCGCACAAACTGTAGTAAAAGGAGCCTGTTGCCTGCTGCTCTTCATCTACCAGCTCACTGTGAATGTTTCCTCTTTTACCAATCCTCCTTTACAATATATAAATCTGATCTGCTGACCAAACAATACAAAACACTTTGCTGTGTAGACCAATATTTACTGACTAACAGTGCAGTCAGTTTTGCATTTCCTGTACATGCTTCATAATAAAAGTACACCAGTGAGAAGCTTTTCATGTGAAGTAGCACCAGCAGGAAATGTTTGGACTGCGAGGGCATCAACTTAACACAGTAAATAAGAATGTTTTCTTTTCAGTTTTTCCAGCTCTTATAATTTCTGAAAACATTCTACTATGTCCTCTTTAGCCATTAAAGAAGCAGGGACCACGTTTGACTTTCTGTCCTCTAAAAATCATTCTGTAACAAAGTTTTCAAATGTACTGTTTACTACAAACATTAGCAAATGTTACAAAGACAACATTAAAAATCCAATATGTAAAAAGCTTGTTTAAACCTGTAGCCACAGTTAAACAAATCCTCTACTGACGTCACTTCTTGAGCCCACTACAAGTAAAAAAAAAAAATCAAATCACTGAACTTGACGATATACTAGACACTGTAATTTCAAACAAAACACTCGGTGAATCTAAACATGGATATTCAGCTGTAGGAGACGTCAAGTCACCAGGTAGGCAGGTGTCCATAGAGTCTGCAAAATGGTGTCTGTGCATGCGTACTTGTCTGTAAAGAGTCCAAAAGCCCACCTCAGTCCATCTGCAACACTATATACATATATATATATATATATATATATATATATATATACACTCACCGGCCACTTCATTAGGTGGTGGGTGGTGCTGGTGTACTGGAGTGCATTATATTGAAAAGTGTTCCTAATATTTTGTCCACTCCCTTAAACAGCCAAGTACAGATTTTTCACAACCTGACAATCCAAAGGTTGCCTTTAATAATGTCTTATTAATGATCTGAGCAATAATAAATTATTAACCATTCATAAGGTTCACAACTTATATATCTTTAATTTTTAAGTATGCCTCGTCAGAAAGATGTGCTTTAAATTCATAGACTTTGGTAGTAAATTGCATCAGTAACGATAAGACATACCAAGAGATCTAACCAAGATAATCTGACAAAATATCTGACATTACGGTCACAGTGTTGGTGAGGTTGTTTTAGGGTTAGCCTTCATCTCGTGAGCTTCCTGACGACATGAAAAAGGAAGTCAAATGTTCAAGTGGAAATACTGCCATTACAATATTCATGGAGGTGCTTGAGTTGGTGTCAAGTGGGGGATGTTCAAAGTATCAAAATAGTCAAGATTACATTTCAAACCCCTGACATCAAACCCCAGAATAAAATCTGACCCCCACTGAACACTCTCCACTTCCCACTGTCCCCACTCCTCTCCTCCCTCCTTCTCCTCCTGCTGGGCAGTGCACACCAGCAGGCATCAATCTCCGGCCACGGCTCTTCCTCCTCTTTAGTGACGGCGGGCTGACACAGACGCAGAGCTTGTGACAAGCTTTCACAGCATTGACCTGCCACGCCTCGCTCCCCTTTCTCCCATAAAAAGAGGAGTGAATGATGGGGAGGCGAGGCAGAGGCATGAGAGGAAGAGCGAGGAGGAGGGAGGGAGTGACAGACTCATACAGCATGCATAACAACTGAGTACGCCTCTCCACATGCATCGCTCCATCTATCTCCCCCTGACTGTCTCATCTAAGGCCAATGGAGACACACACACAAACACATACATGCACGCACATCTCTACAAAGACACAGAAGGTTGGCTGCAAGCTGCTACACAAGCTGACTATCAAAGCTAGAAAAAAAAAATCACACCCTGATGCCTCAAATTCCAGCTCATATGAGGAAGGTCACACGACTCGAGTTAACAAAGCCTCTTCTTATCTCAGGGACATTCCCAAAAAAGCACAGTGCGGTGACATGCATGCCCACACGTAGAGCACCAAATGCCTGCCATGTTCACACAAGCTTTTAGTCCAGCGCACATGCACACACACACACCCTGACCTTTACCAGAACATTCTCAAACTCAGAAATATTGGCTGCAAAGCTTATCTGAGGGTTATCGGGCATTATAAATTGTAAGCTATCAAAACCTGTTCTTCCCTTTCTGGCTTCAGCTTCAGTCTTTCAGTCCCTCAGTATGTGACTCAGCTGGATGTGCACACACTGGCAGGTTCACTTACCACTAGGTGATGCTACTGTTTTCACCCATGGGGTCGTAATTCAACCTGCCCTATATGAACTTACAGCAGAATCCTGCAGCGATAATATAGTCCTAGCATTTAACATAAATCTTTTGTCCAAATTAATTACTCCAAGCCAACTGTAATTAAAAACTAATACTTTGAGGAATTTAAGTTATTGTTTTACATGTGAAGAATTTGGTCTAATTTAATGCTTAACAGTGGAACATGGTTTATTGGGATGAATGATATACTTTTGCCTACATTTTCCAGCAAAATGGCCCCAGACCATCTGCTTCCTCATCTATGCTTTTAACCCATTATATGATCCCTGAAATATTATAACTCTGACATTTTACATATACAGTATTTTCATCTTTGGTAACATAAACCTTTTTTTTTTTTTAACCTGGTAGTTTACCTTTAAGGTTATTCACTAGACTTGAACTGCTTTAATTTCCATAAAAACTGGAGAAATGGGGATATTTTAAAACTTTTGACCGGTAGAGTATATCAATATCATAAACTGACCAGTCATTAATATATTGTTAATATTATTCACATCTGACTGTCGGCCTCCACACACACCTTTCTCACCTGTGTTGTTAGATCACGAGGAGGAAGACGAGGAAGAAGTGAATAAATTAGACCTTAACTGCATTCTTTTGGAAATTAATACAAACTTTTTGCCAACTGACATCCAAACACACGTCCTCCTATGATACTGCTCTGCTACCTGAGACACACAAGCAGTCCAGTGCAGTTTTACATGACAGGTACAGTTAGCCCATGTCCCAAAATCATGTTTGATTGGATACATTTTTCTATCAAGATGAGTCATCAAGGATTTGAAAACATTTTACAGGAAGAGAAAAACATAAAGATATTTAAAAATGTCAGTGTCGTTAATGTGGATGATGGTTAGAGAGGTTCACTGACCATGAGTCAACTCAGCTACAGCAATCTAATAACCTCAGAAATTTGTCACTGTAAAGATCAGGACAACACAGATGTAAGTTTTATCACAGTATTATGATGACCTACAACCCCAGATAACATCTATTCTTCACAAATGAATCTTCACAAAAACACATTTCACATTACATGTTTTACACCTGCGCTTTTCCTGCTGTGACGTGTCAAAATGTCTTCAATGATAAAAGCCTATAGATAATGTTGTTAATGTGTAGGGTTGGACTGACTTAACAAAGCTAAATTATGACATTGAATTACTCCTCAGTCCCACAGTGCTCTGCATAGTGTCTGTATCAGAAATAATAGCCTTCCATCCGTTGGACAACACCAGAATATCCCCAAAGATCAGTGGCCAGGACTGACTGTTTGACGAGGAGCGATTTGCAGGGCTCAGGGATGAGCTTCCTTAAAGCATGCTGGGCCTCGACTTTGGTCAACACACAGAAATCCCTGTTAAAATACTGTCCGAGAGACAGGTCCGACTCCCTCAGAGGTGATTACAACCCATGCGTTCTCTAAGCAAGGCCACAGACACCGAGTCAAACAGGCCCGTGACCATGAGTGAGAGCTGAGTCTACACACTACACAGCTGGATATATGAGCCCTTGTGATCAGACGATGTGAGTAGCACCGGCACCGGGGATTGAACTTTGATCATGACAGGATTAAGCCCGAAACTGAAATATGTTACTCACACACACTGATGTGGTGGCAAGCTGAAAGAGGCTGAGCATTAATGAGCCAGTAATGGGTAAATGTGGCCAAACTGCATAATGAGAAATAATGAAGCTAACAAGGACGAAAAAGACACTGACATGCCAAGTGTATTTTATAAGTTGAGAGGCCAAAACATTGTTTCAGCCATAAGGGATGTACTGTGGTTAAAGGATATGGCTAAGATAAGGGATTTTGTATATTTTTCTGTCAACAAATCTCATGTGCAGAGCCAACCAACAATTAATTGATCCTACTTACTGTACAAGTATTGTGTGTGCATCCAAAGCCTGATATATCTTATTCCTCTGTGCCATATACCTCTGTTATTGCCAAAAATGATTAAAAACACGTCAACAGTTTGTTTAGAAACAGCTCAAAAGACACATTCCAGCATCACATTTTCAGTCCCCGGAGAGCAGTTCTGTGTAATGTACAGTGTACATTGTAAAGAACATTAGTACAAAGTCAACAGGTTGTGATAAGCAGCACAACAAGCTAGCAAAGCTCTGTAAACAGAACCACATTCCCGCACATGCTCAGTGGCATCTGCCTCACACAGAACTACTCTCCGGAGACTGAAAAAGTGATCGCGGTTATTAGTCTTTGGAGCAGTTTCTAAACAAACTACCGACACACAAACCTCTACAGGGCAAAGGAACATGTCACCCAGTGCAGCGGTGTGACTCACTGACGTGTTTTTAATAGTTTTTGGACAACAATGGAGCTCTACAGCACAGAGATAAGAAAAACTCGCCAGCCATATCCTTTAACATAATTAATTATTTTTTAAAACACTGAATTTTTAAAAAAACCTTTTTAAGCCATGTGAACATGAAAACACACTCAGTTTTGTCTTCTTTTATTAAAACCAAAATATATATTCTTCTGCTCTTCAAGAGAATTGCTTGTGCTCTAGAAAAAAAACAACACTGTTTAAACCATCAACAATGGGAGCAATAGTCTTTCTAATCACGTTCCAGTTGGTTGATCCTTTTCACTTGTCTTTTCCTAAGGACGGTTTGGACTTTAACACACATGAGACACTATACTGTACAAGAAAAGATTGTTTCAAAAACAATATACCACAAAATTGTATTTACAGGGACTCAGCACTGACTTTTCGCTTTCAAGCCAGAAGATCAGTTCTCCGTGTGACAGACTAGCAGAATAAGATTCTGGCTTTTCAATATTATAGACAAAGGATATATAAAATACGCAAGGCTTTGAGCTTGCAATCCATAAATATCCAGGTTCAGATCTTATAGAATTCACCCCATTCCCACCTGCAGAGATGCGTAGTACCTCTTCTGTGGCTCCAGTCCTGTAAATCTCTGTTCTTCCCAGCTGAGTTGTGGGTCTCAGTCTCCCCAAGCCATATCTAGCCAAGTTGTGGGTGTCAATCTTGGGCGTGTCTGGATGCCGAAGGGAGCGAGAGGAGGACTGGGAGGGAGGAGCAGTGAGGTTGCCGGTACAGGAGGACACAGCAAGGTTAGGACACAAGAGTCTCTCCGGACCACTAGGACTGTTTGAGGCGTTTTCTTGGGGGACCCAGGAAGGGGCACTGAGCTGAGGCCAGGGAGTGATAGGCCTCTGCTACCAGATGGGGGTGAGAGATCACCATGGACTTCCAGCCTGATGTCTCCATCACATCAGCTGCATGACTGAGAGAAAAAAGGGAAAGAGGAAAAAGTTTTAAAATAGAAAGTAAACGGAACCAGCAAATGAAAATTAACGCAACAAATTAATAAACCAGTTTCTCCAGAGTTTGGGACTGTAAATAAAAAGCATTCACAGATCATAAATATGTGGGCATATGATAAAATATGACAAAAGTAACATATACTATATCGTATATCATATTCTTATAGCACTGGTCCCCATGTTTTTTGGCTGGTGACCCTTTAAAGACAAGCAAACGCACTTGAAACCCCTCATCCCATTACATATGGCTGTGGACTATATTTTAGATTAGTCGATTAATCAATTAGAAAAAACATTAAAATTCCCTGGTTCCAGTTTCTCAAATGTGATATTTTCTGGTTTCTTTAGTCCTCTGTGATACTAACCTGAACATCTTTGGGTTGTGGACTGTTGTTCTGCACAAAAGAAGACATTTGAGGACGTCACCTTGGACTTTGGGAAGCAGTGATTGACATCTTTCACCATTTTCAGACATTTTATAGACTAAACGAATAATCGATTAATTGAATTTGTGGTACTCACTGTAGTATGTTTACACTGTGTTATTTCTCTACTTAAATGAACTGTAAATCTGAATACTGAATAAACAGTAAGCACAGGGCTGGTTGTGTGAAGAAACTGGAGACATTAATTATTGATTCCTAATTTATCATTCATTTTTTTGTTTTTCATTTAAAATTACAAAAAGGAAATTCCCACACTCTTAAATAGAATTGAGTTGTTTTTTTTTCCAACATATTTTGAACCTCTTGAATTCTGTGTGGGAGTGTGACTCACAAGATTCGGCAACGAAAGCCAGTAAGCCAAATAAAAGTTGGATAAATCTCGTAATTCCAAGTAATTGCTGATGAGTTTTACTTGTGGTCATCATCTCCCGCAGATGTGAGCTCACACCAGCAGGCCGTGTGGCAGTCTTCACCCTCCTGACACCCTCAGGGTGCTGGGCTGCACTATCACGCACACCGCTGTGTGGCCTTTAATGACATTTTTCATGTTTTATTATGTGTACATAAACAACAGCATATGTGTGTGTGTGTGTGTATTTGTGTCTTGGCATGTCTTCTCTTGGCACTCCAGTGTGTTTATGCATGTGTGTGTGTGTGTGTGTGTGTGTGTATGTGTGGTCATATGCTGTCCACACAGCAGCGCCAGACCACCAGCCGACCTCTGACCCTATTCTCTGCGGAGGAAGTGAACCCCTGCTTACAGTAATGGCCAGTGTGCTGAGGCTGAGGCAACAGGTCAGCGAGAGGGCACAAGGAAAGCAGCCACAGCAGGAGAGGAAGGAGGAGGGACGGACCGAGGGAGGAGAGACAGCAGCAGTGACAAAAAAAACCCAGCAAAAACAGGGAGGTGAGGGAGAGTAATGAAAGTCCGCAGAGAGGCACAGGAGGGGACAGAGGGAGGGACAGGAGCAGTGATGTGAAGGTAAATTAAAAAGAGGCCAAACTATGACCTCCAGTCAGCAGTAATCATAAGGAAAACCACCACTATTATCAACAACAAAGCTACTTACAGAAAAGCAGCCTTAACAGACCCCTAGCTTCATATTACTCACGTCACTTTTGCACTACTTACTGTGATTTATTTTATGAATTTACTGGGGCCTAAAGAGTCATGTTAAGCTAAAAAAAAGTGTGTAAACTCTTTTCTATAAACAGAGTGGATAAAGAGAGTTTGGGTGGCTTTACTCTCTGCTACATCCCTGGAGAGGATGAATAAATGAGATAGAGGTAGGATAAAGAGGACTCCTATTGTCTCAACTAAATGCCTGTAAACTGCTTGTTTACAGACTGGTCTGGAAAAAGGTTGAGGTGCTACTGGGGGGAGGATTATTGGTTCCTCGGTGTCGTCTGTTTTCTATATTCGTCCTCTAAATTGATTTTTGTTTTGTTGCTCTTGTTGCTGTCGATTGTGTCTGCAGGAGGAGGGTTGATGCTGGCCAGGAGTCCCCCGTGGCCAATTTTCCCACCACCACAACACCGCTGTCGCAAAACTAATTAAACTGTCATAACGCCCATAACCACAATTAATGACTGGGATTAGGGGCTGAAATCTGCATTACTGAACACCTTTAGGCACACATGAGCTCTTAAGCACAGAACAAGAGAGGGAGAGAAAAGGGGGAGAAAAGGGGACGGGAGATGGGGGGCGAATGGATGAGGGTGTGAGATGGGTCGCATGCAGGAACAAGGCCGGGGGATGGACAAAGCTGTAAAGAGAGAACCGAGGAGTGAACAAAAGGATGGAGAATTCAGAAAACAGCAGGAAGGTGATGAGCAATTTAGGGAGTGACTGAAAGAAAGCTTTTTCTTTCAACTGGGCATTCAAATACCGGATCAATCACCTCTCCATGGACATAAATAGCAGTCATTGATGCTAATAGGCCCCATCTTACCTAAACAGGCTGCCTGCAACATGATTAACATCAGCAGCTGAGGTTTATTGCTAAATGGCCCAATATGATACGGCAGCAAAATGGTCTGATCTGGGGATTAAATTAAATTTCCCTGGGAGACAAAAATTGCTCCCACTGAAAATTAATGACTTCCTTTGACGAAAAGCAAAGTGTATGAGTGTGTGTGTGAGTGTAAAACAGGAAAAAAAAAATGTTTGCCTAAGTGTGGAAGTAGTTCTCAAGATGGATGATGTCAGTGCGGCCGTGTAACTCACTAGTTGATGAAGTCCACAGCCTGCGTTTTGAGCTGGTCGGCGCTGTGCAGGTCAGCGAGGATGAGGATCTCTGCGGCGTTCTCCGCCGACAGACTCGTGCACAGAGCGTCCTCGCACATCACCTTCAGCTTCTCCAGAGCATACTGGCAATGACAGAGAGAGCGAGACAAAGGGGGGAGAAGCAGCAGGTAAACTAAATTACTTAAACGGCACTGCCACCAGCAACTTATGTTGCACTGTGTAATGATACGGAAACACAGAATTACTCGACCGCAGCGGCAAAAAGGGTTAGACTGAAGAGAAAAAATGGCAAAGGGAAGGAACAGTGACAGTTATGCAGACTCAGGGAAAGTGATGATGGGAGAGGGGATCATTTGAGAGGGGGGAAAAAATCATTTCCACTGAGTTTGATTACAAAATTGCAAGGAACAATAATCACTCATACTCGCACACACTTCAGGATGAGTCGTAGAGGTTCGGCAGAGACTACAAGAGATTTTGTGTCAACACAATTCTCAATTTAATGACATTTAGTGACATGTCCCTTTGCCATGAAGAGTTTTGGGCATGTTAGTTTGTTTAGAAACGGCTTGAAAGACTAATAACAGTGTCACGTTTTCACCCTCCAGAGAGTAGTTCTGTGTATGTATAACTTTGCTAGCTTGTTGTTCTACATACCACAACCTCTTGATTTTGTACCAGCCAAATCCTTTGAATACCAATATTTCTCTCCAGAGACAAGCTGACAACATTAAAGGGACACTCCACCAATTTTCCACGTGAAGTTCAGTTTACTTGTCACAAGAAGCACTACACAGCCTGTGAAAACAGTTGTATAATGGCTTCTAATCCTTTGACAAGGTTATTGCTGTAAATATTATTCAAATGTGATAGTTTAGTTAAACAGATTAAATTTGAAAAAAAGATAAGAGCGGAGGAGTAAAATGTGGTCTGGACAAATAGACAGGAAACCTTGAGCGTACAGGCCATTTGAACAATGAAGATTCAATGGTTATGTGTGCATGTCTATACGTACCACAGGTAAATAGGTTCATATTTTTCTATAGAAGTATGTTTGAATGGGGTTTGCGGAACATTCGGCGTTTCTCAGGTTTTCTCGAGACATTATCATGCATACAGGCTTGTGTGTAAATGTACATAACAGGTGCACGCACACACACACACACACACACACACTCTCTCTGTACCTTGTCAGCTGCAGCCAGCAGGTCATCAGCCATCTTGTCCAGGTTGGGGGCCTTGCCTGTGTAGATGAAGCACATCATCTCTTTGAAGACATCTGGCTCCACGTCATTTATCTCTACACGGTTCTGAACGGGAGGAGAGGACAGGAGAGGAGAATACACACAGGGTTTAAACGGAATAAAAGGCAAGAGAAGAAAAAGACAGATGCTTTGACAATCCTTCAAAACCACCCGCAGCAGCAGAGTGTTTTTTATTTCATTTGAATATTCCAAAAACCTACCTGAATTAAACTCACTCACCTTGTTTAGCACACACACAGGAAAGTCAGCACCACAGAAGAAGAAAAAAAAAAAAAAACAAACCTTCTGAAAAGTCTGAACACGTTTCAGCAAAACTCAAAACTACACTCTAGTACATTTATTTAATTCTGATTCCTGAGAATTAATCCTGAGCATTCATTCCTAGACAGAGCCTGCAGCCAGTGAAGTAGGCTTTATCGCTCGCTGGCACGGTGACGGTAACCTGAACCTTTCCCTCCGCACTGAGAGGTAGAACAAAGCACTAAACCAATTATAACAGTGCTTTATCGTCACCACGGTGACCAGCGGCGTTTTAGCAGGGTCAGGCTGGGTGTACCAACAGCTTAGTGCATTTGTGTCAACTCTGACCACTCAACAGCAACATAAACACACAGCAAAATAATGGATGGATGAAGCCTGAAAGCAGCCAGATTGCGCCAGCACACGGTTCGCCGTAGTGGCCTTTTACAGGAATACAGATAAACACACGAAGGCATGTAAGCACACATGCAGCTTAAACAGATAAAACAAACAACATGAATCCTCTACTCGCCCCATTATGCACACTGAATCTGCATGTACATATTGTTTCTAAATTAGCCTCAGACTCTTCATTCCTCCTCACAGCTTATGCTTTTTTTACTTGGCATATGGATGATAAAAACGTTTTATTCAGCTGATTTTTGACAGCAAAATGTGTTGGAGTGACATAAAAGGACTTCCTTCAGTATTGTGAAGGCGGGAATCCCTAAAAACTTTCACCTGGATGGGCGTGGCAGCAGCGCACGCTTTGGCGAGCTCCTTTTTGTACAAATAATGTAGGTTACTACTTTTAATTTGCACTATCCAGTCATGCTAACGTTAGAATGTCATAACATGTGACCCACATCATGTGTCATGAAAATATTGCTTAAAATTTACTGGCAATAGAAGAAGGTAAGTGAGGACATTTGGTCTGTGACCTGGGAGATGATGAAAATAAATTGCACTTAAGTTTTATTGTAGGCCACTTTATATAACCTTCGTGCACCTTTGTAAGAATGCAGAACAAAAATCCTGAATTATTTTGGTTTGATGAAAATGAGAAGTTGGACTAAAGCTTGGAAAATTAGGCAAACTAGACTGAATAATACACGCATACAATATGAGATCAGTTTATCTGATGCATGTCAAGTATAAAGGCATACAGAATATACTATTCATGTTTTCCTATAATTTCCTATAATTTTCCTATAATGCCCATTTGGGCATCTATTGATGCAAGATACTACACTGATAATCAGAATACAGACCCCCCCATCTGAGTAGATTTTTGTTGTTGGACACAATCTAAATGTCAGTATATTTTAGCACTATTTAGTTTGACATATTTTCCAGTGTAACGATGATGATGGTCAATTTGACAATTTATCAACAGTCAGGTAAAAGTCATTTGAAAATCTGCAGGGAAGTCTAGTCGCAGTTCCAGCAGTACAAGGAGCAATAATCTAAGTGTAAATCAATGATCACAAAAAAATAAAACTCATCTCTGTTTGAAGTTACAATTAGGCGTGAGGTCTCCTGTAGGTTTAATTTTGAGTTTAAAGCAAAAATTAGGTTAATAAACAACTTTTTAGGTTACAGTTTTGCCAGCTTATCTAAAAAGGTGATGAGACAACTAAATGAGAGCCAGCGAGAACGTGCATGAGGCACACAACACTCTGTGTGACGCAGGATGTACGGCACCGCCCCCGGGTGAAATACCACGTTTTTAGGGAGTCTATTGCAAAGGCAAGCTTTCAGCAGTGTCTCATAAATAGACGACGCTCCTGTGGTTACAGTGTCTGAAGCTCTCCTCTATTCACAGAGCAGTCCTCTATTAGAGTGGTTCTTTATGAGCTCATTTGTCTCTCCTCTATAGAGTGCTGCAGAGGAGTGTTAACCCATCTATCTGTTTTCTCTGAATCGTATGGGGACGTGGCCCACCATCTCTCCCTCTTTCTGATGAAGACGCCCACTTAAACAGCAATTAAGATGCATTTCCTGACTCTGTGCTTTATAATTTCCCCATTCGAGCCGCGCAGGCATCAATATTCCGCTGACATGATGGCTAAATCACCAAGGTTCAATGTCACCACCTCCTATCAGATGAACACAACTAACTGTGGAACGAGGGCTCCCTGCATCACACGCAGAAACATACAAACACCACACAGGACACATAAAGAAAAGCAATGATGCACATACTGCATGCACACAAGTATACTCAGCCACAAAGACAAATTGTAGTTAATGCATCCGTAATATCAGTTATTCCAAACATGAACTTCCATCTCTATAGGTTTGAAAGAGCTTTATACAAAACCATTTTAATGCTACAGGACTTGACACGAAGGTTAGCAGATTTAACAATCTGAAATCAGCATATGAGTAAATGAACAAGGTTACTGCCTGCAAAAATGAGGCCGCCTAATAAAGACGTTTTTCTTCACATTCTGTCTGAACATATAAAAAATTCTTAAGTGGTTAGACTGGATGAAATTATTTTTATATTTTACTACCTGGTTCTTTTCTTACACTGGACATAAAGTGAAAATCAACCACTGCATGGTGACACAATATATTTTGGTTGCTTTTACTTTAATTTAAATGTAATGTAATTTTGTATGATTTTTTATTTATTTATGTGTGTATGTGGTTCTAGAAAATGTGGTGACGTAGTTAGAGCAGCAGCGATTAATCGATAATCAAATAATCAGTTTAGTCATTTTTTTTTAAAGCAAATATGCCAAAACGTTTGCTGGTTTCAGATGCTCAAATGTGAGGATTTAATGCTGCTTCATGATAACAAATTGATTATCTATGGGTTTTGGACTGTTGGTTGGACAAAATAAGATTTAAAAACTTAACCTTTGACTATTTTCTGACATCTAGATGTAGATCATCTAGATGTAGAACATCTAGACGTACTCGCAGGGCCGGGTGTACTACTGTATGCTAACATACAAGCCAGCTAGGAATATGCTAATGATAATATGCTAATGCTAGTTAGTCACAAAAGATCTCTGAGCTGTCTGTTGTTTATTTATTCCCCACCTGGCATTTGTTCTCAGGATTACATCATTTGATTTAATAAAGGGTTACTGGAGGGGGGAAAAGATCTCCGAGCTTGCTAGCTGAAGCTCGTTACCTCTGTCCCTAACAGGACGATAAGTTTATTCAAAAGACACATTTATACTGACTCCTGCCTAACAACCGTCTGCAAACGACGCCTTCTTCGTGGAGCAATTCGTACAGAGCATGGTTAAGCAAAAGCGAACAGCGCAACACAGCTAATACGTTACAACAGCTTCCTCCATGTTGGACTCTCTGGCTCTTTGTTATCTTTCTGCAGATTTTTTAACTCTCAAATGTTGATATGACAGCAGTGCACACCAGTACCCCCCTCCCACCACTATTCCAGTGAGATGATTGCACTGAAAGACTGCACTGATGTTCACAAGCATCTAATTTTTCTGCCAACCATTTATGCCTTCAGAACAACTTCAAAGATGCTATATCACATAAAAATCCCGCACATAGTAGCTTTAAGGAAACCAGATAATAGAGTTGCAGTCAACAAGACATGAAGGAACACTTGCAGGCACACTTGGCTGTTTTGAGAGGTGAGCGCTTCCTGACGCAACACAGAGAAAGATTAGAATTTAGACATTCGACTTGCCACCGAGGAACAACACAGTCAAGTGCTCGACTCACCTTCTTGCTCTCTTCCATCTCGTGCTCAAACATGGCACTGAACACCGGCGAGCGAGCTGAGACGGAAAGAGAAACAGAGACACAGAGAGAGAGAGAGAGAGAGAGGGGAGTTTGTTATTGTGTGTAATGTTGATACATGGTGAGGTCTCTGATATCCGTTAACAGCCTGCCACAGGGCCACAGGGGAGCGAGGTGGATGATTGACAGCAGTGACAGCAGCAGAAGCGTCATGTGAAAAAAGTCGTCTGCAGCTCCTTCCTGCTGACAGACTCATGACGACTTCTCAGGTGTGTTAAGACAGTATTTAATGCTGATAGACTGACTTGACTGGAGCTGAATTTGATGCATTGTGCTTTAATTAATACCTGTTCTCCAGTTTTGATAACATGGTCAGCTGCTGCCACTCACGTCAACTCTAACATGCTTGCGTAGAGGACTGATATGTTTGAAGTGATTTACACCCAGCTTGTATGTCCCGGCTCCCACACATCCAAAAATGTTTGTCTCCCGCTGCAGGAGAACACTGTTCTCAACAGTCCTCTTGAGGCAAGAACAGTTCAGATTATGCTTCCGTTTACGGAAAGTGAAAAGAAAAATGGAGACAAAATGCAAAAGAGCTGGAGAATATGAGCCAAAGTCCTTCAAAGTAAGTAAAAAAAATTAACAGTTAAATTCAGTGTGAAGAAAATGGTATTTTTATAATCCAATTTTCACCCAGATTTCATATTACTGAGGTTTTTTTTCTTCACATTTCTTAAAGCGGATAAATTCACACTCTAAATGAACCAAAACAAGTGACTAATAACATACTCCATTGTTTTAAAGGCAAAACTTAGTGTATTTCTTCTGTTATTATCCCAGACATTGGACACAGTCATCTTTAATCTCCAGCATTATGTGTCCACACTTAATGTCAGATCCAACCACAGCACTTGGGTATTATGACCGTACAGTATATCAAATTACATAAATCAGACCCACTTCTGTTACTTGGAATTACTGCTGTGTGATAATTCAGTATGGTTAAAATAATCGCCACATCTCGTCTCTGTAGTTCTGCTTAAGGCAACACACGACGCAGTGTATTTTCTCTCTTATCATCCCGGCCGTGACAGCGGTTGGTTTCGGCACAGGCCGAGTCTGAACCTCACAGATGGAGTCTGAACTCGAGCACCGGTTGTACAACAGTGGAGGGAAAATGTGTGTCTACAAAGGTTAGAACTTTTTACAGAGTCACATATCAACCAGTGTCATCCTCTTCTGGTATGGTTCACTTACTGTGATTATGTGCTCATTAGGTAACACTTTACATTATTGTTCACTAATGAATGCTTAATTAACTAGTGATTAAAATTTAACAAATGTTTTAACACATTATTAACTATGTGTCAAAGTCAGTGATATGCTAATTAATTTAAGTACTTAATAGTGAGTTATTAACTGCGGTGCTAGCTACCCATTTAATTACTCATTAGGAAACATGGTGTCATCCATCAACTCTGCAGAAGCCACAAATAAGTATAATACTGAAAATTACAGTAAAATGTGAGCATGAGCCAATAAGAGAATTCATAAGTTAACAATGGATCATGTAGTGGTTATAATGTCAGTAATATCTAAAAATCAGCTAAATAAATAATGACTAACATTCACTACCAGGTTATGGCTCAAGGTTAGAATAACATCAAAGGTCAGGCCAGAGGCAAGACGACAAATAGCCTAACCTCTGGGTTTCCCCACCACTTTAATTGTAAGGAGCGCACTGCACATAAGCAGTTTTGACTTTGTTGTTTACAAGACAACCAATCTTATTCAGAAAGAAAGGTTTGAAATCCTTTTTATTTTATGACTGTGAGAGATTAATATCTGACAGGAGTGGCATCATCTTTCAGCTGGTGTCAGGTGGATAGGCTTATAGCGGTGAGAAGATTAAAGCCTGGAGATGCTTAAAAGTTGAATGGTTAGTTAACCCACCAATCATTTGTCAGGCTTGTTTAGGGAATCTGGGAAATAGACATAAAAAGATCTTTCAACAGCAGAATGCCTCTCTGCGCTCTCTCAAGAGGTAATTTGTTTTGTTTACACAAGAGATGAGAGAAGCTAGCCAGACAGATAAAGTTTTTGGACAGTTGATTTGTAAAAGCAGTTCACCAATGATGAAGATTCTGTCCTCAGAAAATATAATATACAGAACCAGAAAGAAAAGGTCGGTTGTCTGTAAAGATTCTCAGTCATCCAGGTTAGACGATATCAAGTCAAACACACCTGGACTTATTGTAGATCCTTTGTTCATTCCAGTTACCTACAATAATACAGCCAAAGCATTTGAAGCAGAGTTATCTGTCCTGCAAATGTCAGAGACATGAAGAGCCAGAGACATGATTTAGGAACCAATGTTTTTGGTCACATGGCGAGTCAGAAACAGACCAACAAATCCTGAAAAAGTTTGTGTGTCGTCATTCATTATCGGCTTGATCCTGAAGCTAGTTAAGCCGTACGGTGTGTTGCAAATATTTACACTGAAACCAAACTTAGAAGTGAATGCCAAGGTAGGACTGTGGGGACGAACCTACAGTATGTCTGTCTGGTGCAGCTCAATACTGGTGAGCTCATACTGCAGCAACAAAGAGAAGGGGCGGGCGAGAGAGAAAGACAGAGCGAGAGAGAGGGAGAGGAGAGGAAAAAAAGGAGGAAGACAACAATAGACAGACATGGGGAGTAAAGGGAGCTGAGCAACATTTGAGAAGAGATAAAGAGATAAAGAAATGTAGACTGACAGGAAGACAAATAACAGAGAGATGTAGAGAGAAAACTGGAGGGAGAGAGACTGAAAAGAATAGTAAAAGAGAGGAAGGAGAGGGGAACAGTAGGAGGAGGAAAATTAATGGAGAAGAGGGAGAATGAAAAAGAGGAACATGAAAGTGAAAGGTAAGGTAAGGATGTAAAAAAGAAAATAAAGGAAAGATAAGAGACACAGAGAGAGAAAGAGAGACATGGACTGGTATAAAGATCACATGGCCAATGTGGAGCCAATTTGAGTTGCTCTCCCTCCTTCGTTTGATCCCTCTCTGTCCGTCTCCACGGCGATTAACAGCCGGGAGAGTTGTCACGGGAACGGCCGAGAGGGGGAATAACAAGGAGGAGGGACGTCGTCTGGACCAAGTAGAGCAGAGAGAGAGAGAGGGAGAGAGAGAGAGAGAGAGAGAGGGGGGGGGGGGGGGGGGGGGGACCTCAAACCACAGCAGCACATAATTAAAATGGCTCCTCACACACACATTTCAACAAATCCAATAATCAACAGCCTCTCGTTGCCTCCGCAGAGACACAAAGTTCACCAGTTTCCTCATACTTTTTACTATCTGATGCTCGGTGTCATCAAAGTGTCGATATCTGCAACAAGTTGGCCACGATGCATCTCCTGAGTGTGTGTTTACGTGGACGCACGTAACTGTGTGTCATCGCTAGCCAATCGGCCAATACCGACACAGACAGGTGCTGAAAGCGTCAATAGCTACATGTAAAGCTTTTTAGGGTTATTCAATGTATTCAAATTTAACCATCCCTGTGGTGAGCAAAATTATTCATTAAAATTAAAAATTTGATTAAGTATTTCCCCAGGAATTCTGTTCTTGTCACTGAGGAAAAGCATCTGAAACAGCATTTAGACTGAAACTAAAACTCTCCAATAACAAACTCTGTAATGAATATGTTAAGTACAGAAACTGCACCACATACATCAGTTTGGAAGTGAACTAGTGCTAAAACTATTTGTCAAGTAGTCAATCGAGCAAAAATCGTCGATTAATTATTGTCATTTGTCAAGCAAAGATATCAAACATTCATCTTAAACTGTCGGTTGGACAAAACAAGCTATCTGAAGATGTCAACTTGGGTTCTGGGAGATTCACATTTTATAGACTAGATTTTTGGGATTTTTTAAAAAATGTAATATTATTAAATGACAATCAAGGTTTTCTAACATTGGGCCTCATTCAAGAATATTTTCATATTCTTATCCTAAAACTCAGACTTTTTCTGGTTTGTCTGTTTGTTTGAGTGTTCTAAGTCGGATTCAGCTAACTCTCTTCACTCCCCGAACTTGTCACAAATCGTTCATTTCCGCCTGATGAATGTCACCTGTTCATGAGATTTGATTATTACCATAATCAGCGCCCCTAAAATCGCTCCATGTTCCGCTCCGTAGCTCAGTTTCATTCACAAATGTGACCAAAGAGTAAAAACAACAATTGCACACTGCAGAGCTTCAAGTCCTGTTTTCAGAAATCAGCAGACAAAAGCATAATGAAATTAGGAGTGTCAGTAGTAGAGAACACAAAACAATTAGAAAATATGAATCCAGCTGCCAACTGCGCTTCATCAGAGCAGCGCTGTAGTGTGACAGAAATAAAGAGGGAATGCACTGACGGGAGGTCAGATCCTAAAAAAAAACATCTTTCTAAAGCAAAGGAGTCCATGATGGGAGGCGGTCAAAGGATGTGACAGTCACAGAGATATTACAGGAGAGAATATTATAGTCTACAATAGGTGATGTTACACTGTCAGCTGCAACACAAGATGATATTCAGACCTGCAGAAAGACCCTGAGGCAGCTGTTTACAACAACCACTGAAGTATGACATCACATATAAAAAACCCCTCAGTAAACTGGCAGCCATGATGATAATATGGTGAACAGAATATTCATTTACTATTAAATTTGTATTAGTTATGAATTTTATTTTAGTTGATTTTAGCATCATATTTAAACTCCAAAGTCATTCAAATGAAGACATTATCAAAACAAGTCAGACAGTTGTGAAGAAATGAAAATTCTAAGTAAGAGAAAATGTATGAATGCCACAAATTTTCTTTAATTACTCGTAGGTGCCTCTTAAGAATGAATCTGTTTGTACGAGTGGTTCTTGTATGAGGCCCACTGTCATACATTGCTGTGTCCTATCATGACCTCTTGAACAAGGAAAACGGTATACGGTATCATTTACGGCACATGAAAACAGGAAACCGCCTGAGTGCTATGTAAATATAAGCTTACAGTATATTTATCCCATTTCCCACGTGTGATGAATGAAAGGATATTCTCACCCGCCAGGATCGCTTTGTGCGCCTGGAATTTCTGGCCGGCGACACACAGGGAGCAGTCGGTGAATCTGGAGTTTTCCCACAGATCTCCGAGCTCCTCGGCCAGCCTGCAGTCAGGAACCTTCACCATGTTCACGGTGTTCTGGCCTGAGATGTTCACAGAGTCCTGAACCACACTCACCTGAGAACATACACATATTCAGAGAACATGAGAATGGGAATCAACATTTGTCTCGTTAGCTGCTCTGCATAATGAAGTTTCAGTTTCCTTTTTTAGTCGCAAGTGTCACAGTAGTACGTTAATACAGAGAGTTTTAATTTTAGGGTGAGCTGTTCCTTTAACACTCTCCCCGGTTGATACAGAGGCAGATAAATAGCATGTAATGTTCATAAAAAGACAATATATCAGTCAATCAAACATGCTGTGAATGATTAATGTGGGTTCTCTGCCTCTGTAATCAATACATCAGCCACTCAATATGGGGGCTATTCAAAGACAACCTATTCTTCTGACTTTATCCAATCAGATTGGCTACACTCTCAAACAAGCCAGAAAATCAGCATTGAAGTCAAACAGGGTGTGTGAGAGTGTGTGTGTGTGTGTGTGTGTGTGTGTGTGTGTCTGAGCATGAGAGTTGTTTGTGTGTCTTCCCCACTGACTTCACCACCTGTTCCAGACAATGTCAACCAGACTCATTTATCTCTCAACAGGACTCACTGCAAACACACACACAGGCTTTTGAGCACAAACGCATACACTCATACTCACAATACTAATTACCAAGTAATTTCCGACAGCCTGGATTGACTGACTTGCAGTTTTTTACCTAATTGTCGCGCTATCTAATCAAATACTACCAGTTAGTTAGCCATAGCCTCGCTTAGGTTAGTTAGTTAGCTCAGATTTGTGTTGTGCATTACATTAATTCTAGTGGGGAAAAAATCTAGAGTGATCCATCATGTTTAGCAACAATAGAGTGCTGGATTGTTCAACTGAGCGATCAAGGCTCCTGAAAGATCCTTATTTTGTCATTATGTTAAACAATCGCCTGTTAAAGTACTTCTTATTCATAACTGATTCATAACTACAAACAAAATATTCTGGTTCATTGAACATAAAGTCAAATTTAGAAGACTTCTTATCAACTTGAGAAGAGAGCAGCTTTCAGAATTTGGATCAACTGACCAACTATGGTGCGTTCGTTGTTTTGTTACAGATGATAAAAAGTTTTGTATTATGCTAGAACTCTGATGGAGTGTGTGTTTTCCCATGTGTACCTGTGTATTTACATCTATTTCACATACCAAACTGTGAAAAATGTTTCTCAAGTTTAAATTAAGTTGAAATATTTGATGGACAAAACATAACCCTTGTAGCGTAGCATCATCTTTCTTAATTTCAGGAACTTTAAGGTAATATTAAAAAGAAACTTTCAAATGAGAATTCACAAAGTATAACAAATACTCTCCCTACCTCACTACTCCATGTATCTGATTAAGTAGTTTTGTTCAGGAACATACGACTGTAGCCTCAAAATATTGCTGGATAATGACATCACTGATATATTTTAATTCCTGACAATTTCTTTACTTTTTTATAGAAACTTGACAGATGTTTATAGATTTTTTTTATACATTTAAAGTGACATGTTTTTCCCAAGTATACAGTTATGTTATACAAGGGATTTTTAAAGTAGAAAAAATTTAATTCTACATTACAAGCACATTATACCAAATTATTACATTATTAAAGTGTATTAAAGTGTATGTGACACCACATTAAAAAAAAAACAACTTTAAAGACTGCAACCTTGTCAAGAAAAAAGCTAAAAATCCCCTCAACATCCCTACAAAGTGACCTTGCAGCTAAAGCCTCAGTCAGGGAGGCTGACACCCAAAACATCCATCTGCCCTCCTATTCGTCCAACGCCACATCCATCCACCTATTCAGCTCGCACAAAGAGTCAAGAGTCAAGAGTCCTAGAAAGGGAGGAGAAGCACATACAATAGAGAAGTGCGTGGCGAGCAGGAAATTGAATGTCAAGGAGCCTTGTTTGCTCCTGATGGAGGTTTGAGGGTTAGCTTGAAGGGGACAGAAAGACAGAGAGAGAGAGACAAAAAGAAAGATAATAAAGCTGGAAAAGAGAGTGAGAAAAAGGGAGAGAATTAGGGAAAGATACAGGGATAATAAAAGGCAGAGAGAATACAGATGCAGAGATACCGAGCGATGGACAGACAGAATAGGGAGAGAGGAAGAGAGAGAGAGAGAGGCCATCACGCACAAAGAGGGGTGGAGACGTGAGGAAGCTATTGGTGGGACCTACACTTGGAGATGGCCTCTCATAAACAGCAGCTCATTTCTGGCACAGAAACGACGGGGATACAGTGAGAAGAAAATGTGACTTTTCTGAAGAAAGGAGCATTCGAAGTATTCCTGTGTGAGAGTGTGTGTGTGTGTGTGTGTGTGTGTGACAGTCTGGTTTCCACAGCTGGCTGTATTAATCACACTCCAGGGGGGTCTGACTGACTGACGTGCATCCATCTCCACACACTCACAGAGGAATGCTCACACACACACACACACACACACACACACACACATTCACATGAGGAAGAGAGAGTCTCCCGCACAGACACTGGCATTCATAAAACACTGATTAGCAATACAGAAAGCCTGGGAGAAAGGGAGCTGCTGTTTATAAGGGAGAGGACGGAGAAAAACAGCACAGAGAGGAAAAACAGAGGAGAGAGACAGACAGACGGACAAAGAAACGGAGGGCAGAGGACAGAAGTTCAGTGAGCTCAAGTTGAAATGAAAAATGGCTTTAGGAGGAGAAGGAGGGTGGCGAGTCCGGCGCTGTGTCCTGAGTACACACACTGAAAAAATAAACAAGTGCTGAAAAGCGAATTGGAAGGGAAGCCAGTGAGCCCGGTCAATGTGTTTCGGTATAAATAGCCCAATTAGCATGGCGGAGCCGTCGCTGGGCTCTCAGACGCAGCGTGGCAGAGCCGGTCTAATTACTGGCTAACTTGACCAATTATTCCACTGTTTAACCAGGCAGAAACTAAATCGCAGCACCTGGTTATTTAGACACAGTGGCTGCCCTGACAATCTTCACACCATTAGCTGTCATCTTCAGTCATTGTCAACCTCCTCCAAACCCCTCCTTCTCATACTGGACGAGTGGACAGGCATGTAGACGGTTTACACACCTTTGAATTTGCTGAATAGTTTGGCAAATATATCACAAATTTATGAATTTATTGTATACATAGAAATGAACAGCTTACATAAAAATAGTGTATGTGAAATAAAACAGTATCCTTGTCTTAAAATATTTACTTATACTTTTTACATTATACTGGTGGTTGGTTACCTTGTAATGATATAAAATTACACATTCATCCACCCGGTTATTTTGTCATTGTGTAACTGGGCTTTGACCCCTGCTAGTGGCCCCCAGAAACTTAGCTTGCAATCGTCAAGATGAAAATGTGACTGTGGAGGCTCAGAAAACACACAAAAACATGCAACAAAGATTATGTAGCAGGTACAAAAATCCTGCACCGCCCCGCCGACGTGACGCATCGTGTCCGTGCCTTATGTTTTTCAGCTGTTAGTGTCCAAAAAGGGAAAGGGTTCATCCTCTTGGTAATACAATACATACATCAGCCGATATTAGCTCATTACAGATATATCGGTTTTGTCATATAGCCTGCCGATAAGTACGATATGTTTGAGGTCGCGTAGTCTACCGCCAGAGAGCACTGACAACATTTACTTTTCAACTGTACTGTTGTAACGTCCCATTCAGGTCAGGTAGTTAAGTCTTGTATACAAGTGGAAAATTTGGCTTGATAATGGTGCAACATGAAGGATCAGACGCTCACCAAAAATATTAGAGTTTATCCGCTGGAGATAATTAATCTCCACAGCAAATCATTTCTGGGATACCGAGTCATGGATCAAAGTGTTGATCAAGGGAAAATATTGACCTGATGGTGGCGCAAGACAAGAAGTTTAAGGAGTCACCAAAATAATTAGAAATCCTTCTTTGGTGAGTATGAATATAACAACCCAGCTGTGAACATGAGTAGCTCTAAACTAAATTGCTGGACTGACAAACTGGCTGAATGACTGACTGACTTTTATTCATTCCTGAATGATGTTAATGATGATGATGATGAGGATGATGATGACGATAGAAACCCATTCTGTACACAACCCTAGGTAGAGAATAACAGTAATGAATCATCGCCTCTCTATCACCACAATCCTCATTTGTTTTGGTAATTAAGTTCCCAAGATAAGTACTGACTAAATCGCTCGCCTCCCAGTTAGTTCCTCAGACATCAAGATGCATCTGTTGTAAGCTCCCTCTCAACCCTCCAGGCAACATAGAGTTAATATTGAGTTTCGGTACCCAGATGATTTATTCATAATGCATCAATCTTTTTCTGCCTGTTTATGTGTTTGTTTATGGATTTACAGTGTTTTGCCATGCATGAAATAGTTTGAAAAAGAAAAAAATATCAAATGAAATTCATTAAGTTACGGAACACTTGTTCTTTTACCTCCCAAGTCTCATTTTTCTCTCTTCAGTCCTGTGTGTTCTCAAACACGTAAACACGTGCAGAGTTCAGGGACACACACAAGCACACGGACGGAAACATTCACACGGTCACCTCATCATACTACACACACACACATGACACTACAACACTCACTGACATGCAGCAGATTCTAAAGAAGAGATGAGCTTTTCTTTTGGGAGCAATTTTCTTGTTGCTCTCCTCTTGCTGTTAAATTAGCAATAGATCATTTGCATGAACATTATATGAATCCACACATGTGACACACACACACACACACACACACACACACACACACACACACACACACACACACACACACACACACACACACACAGGTATAGTGACTCAGCTCTAATAATCAGACTAAATAAAAATAATACTGATAGACTAATGCCTGCGGAATAAATTCGAACTATATAAATGCAAGGTCGGGCCATCTGCAGCAACTGAGGAAAGGCAGATCTTTCTTTACAACAATGTATTAAATGGTCCTGAAACCTCGTTCACTGCATTCAAATTATAAACTCTGTGCACATGTTGCAGCTCAATGTCACTTTTTTCAAAATCCACCCTCTGCTGTTTATTAGCCCTACAGTACTTTGTCTACAATGTTTTGTTGAAGTTACTACTTGCCTTTTCTTTAATTTCTGGCTGTGTCAGTATCAGTAGTAAAACTGTAGTTTACAATTTTACTTCACACTTTACTTTCTGTTTTTATGTCCGACTGAGTAAATCAGTGCAACAGCACTCTCATTTGCCTGGGTGAAAATTCTACACTGAGAGCGAGGGATGCAATACATGAAAAGTGGTTCAACGAGGGTGAAACTACTGTAAATGGTTCAAATCTGGTTGGCTGAGGCAGTTGGAAAACCCTGCTGTTGAGCTCTGTGGTAGTGGCTATTAAACTTTAACATATTAAAACAGGATTGTTAGCACAATACGATATTAGTCTGTGGACTCACTGCCAGTTGTGTTGATGCTGCTTGGGAGGAAGCAAAACAAATTAAAATTTATTAAAAGTTCATTACAGAAAGGGAACAGCAGAAAAGTATGATGGCTTCATCATGAACTTCATTATCTGTTATTTGCATGTTGAATGGAAATTCGATAGCAATTTAAGCTGAATCAAATGCTGTACATTACATATTTTATTACACACTGCAGAGCTTAAGACATAACAAGGTGGATCTGTATTAGCTAAACAATTAAACAAGTGACCAGTAACTCCAGTACTCGTACACTTTTCATCTGCAACAGCTTAATAGATCTGTGATCTTTAAACTTGTTGTTTGAAACCCCGAGCACAAAACTCATCACCGGCTTTTTATAATGCATGACTCGCCCTCCACTCTTCAGCCAGACAGAGTAAACAGGCTCTATGTCACAGACCCACTCTGCCGCTCCCTTTCTCCCTCTCCCTTTCTTATTCATCCTCTCCACCCTCTTAGATGTTATTGCTTACAAAAATCAAAAACACTCAGAGCAATGACAGGATATTTTAGTTAGAAGGCAGACTCAATACAGGAGTCAGACTTACAGTAGCAGCCCTGGCAGCTGCAACAGGTGACTGTACTGATTAAAACAGAGAATAATAGCAGAATCTGATTCGGTCCTGACACCATTAAGCAAACATAGCCCCAAATCCCAACGCTATTAAACAAAAGTCAAAAATAAACACTGCACTCACTCTCCTCGGAAGACAATAAGCTGGAACGTCACTTTCTTTAATTACAATCTATTTACTTCATCTAATCACATAGTGTCCAGTAGGTCTTTCCTCTGGTGCACAAGAAGTGATTTGTTTAACGTTTTTTTTTGGAGAAAGCAGAAGAACGACAGTCACAGTCAACAGCAAAAGTACTTCACAGCAGTGCTTTTCAAAATGAATCGGCGCCGACAGTTTCTATCACGTCCTTAGGGGGCGTTTACAGCAGGACCGAGAGCGAGCACAGTCCCAAAATAAGTTTTAAAAACACACATTTACCAACCGAAGCGCCTCACACGGAGGCTCTGACACTGACAGGAGCACCAACCCGCGGATACACAGAAAAGCGACAGCTCCATTTTACCAGCCTGCACGGCGGCTACCAGCTAGTTAGCATGGCTAGCATTGTTAGCATAGCCGTGCCATGCTGTGTGTAGCACATAGACTGTATAAAAATAAGGCTTAGCCGTTTCTGGTTTAACAGCACCGTGCTGGGCAGGTGACAAGTGTGTTTATAGTGTTTGTGTGCTCTGAAAGATGTCAGTGTGGATATAAAGTCATACAACTGACAAACTTTTAGCCTAGCATGCTAATACTACATAAACATATGGATGAGACCATATGTTTACAGACATCCTCAGATATAAACAGATGAAAGAGCAGGGGGCATTAACAGATAATTAAAATAGCTATAATTAAAATAAAATAAGTTCTCTTTCAAATCAAACATCCCAAGATATGAGTGGAAAGTATTGTTCTTGCAACTGAACAAAATAACTTTTTTACTCAAATGTTTGTGATATGCTACTTCAGTACACTTTAACAACAAATATTAGTAGGACCACTACAGAAAATTGCAGATGAACATTTGATATCCAGGAATTCACATTACAGACTCTACCACTGACTATCCCTGTAACATATTGGCCACAATTTCACACACTGACCATGCACGGTCCAGCCGAATCATTAGTGTATTACCAGTGCTCAGCTAGCAAACTAAGTAACTGGGACTTAGACAAAGTATGGTAACAATATCAATTCAGTGCTAACGTAGAGCTAACGTTTGCTTGAAAAAATCTAACCTCTATAGGGCAGTTGTTGACATTTCAAATTTGAAAGTTCAAATTTCCTAATATTTGCAATATTTTCTCTTTCTGATTTTGTATATATACAGAATAAATACAGTGAAACAAAAAGTATTAAAGATCTATAAGGAACAAGGGAAAGGGAAATTTGTAATAAGCCAAAGTTCAGAAATTGCGTTCAAATCAAAGAAGATTACTACTGAGAACCATATATAAAATTTAATTTACAGAGAGGGCAGAGGTCCTCACTTAACAACTGGTACTTTACTTCTGGCAATTGAGGCAGGCAGATAAAAAAGGTATTCCTGAAGAGCAATGTTTGTATGTTTTTTGTAATCTTATTGGCAAGGATGAATTTCATTTTTGTATTCCATTGCCCCCTATGTACTTTAAGAATTACTTGATTCAGTCGAAGAATCCTGACTTGTTTTGGTTGTCTGAGGGTGATAAATATGTTGAGATGGCTTTTTAATGTTGAAATTTATAGAAGATACATAGCAGCTAAGACAGAGAACACTATCCATCATAACAGGACTGTTTTGAAATGTACTCTTCTTGAATTTGTGGAACTGTACATAGTGATTTGTCATGTGGCCATCCTGGTTATTGTCTAGTGTCTTGTAAGCCCATATGGGCTGGGCACCAGAAAATGCTCAACTAAACAATTCAATCAAACTATCCAGTTGTTGTTGAGATATTTCCTTCTGGATCAAAGTGTTGTACCAAGTGACTGACTGACTGACAGACTGAGATTGCCATCAGTAAATCCTCGCCACTAGCTAAAAAAACCACATAATACACACAACAAAGGCTACATCACAGACAGACAGGCTGGCCTGCCATTGACACAGAAGTATTTGGGTGAATCTGCACAGACAGAGGCATATTTCATGCATGATTTGAAGTCACGCTGCTGAACAAGAGTCGTGGCTTGTGCCCCGATTCAATGCTAAGTGTGTTGTGCCTGGCCATCCTTGTTCTTACACACACACACACACACACACACACACAGATACAGACTTTTAACATAGAGTGTCTCCACACAGTCAGTATCACCACTGGCAGTGAGCATGAGCCTCCACATGCTGTCTGTGAGCACCAGCCATTTGGGTCTCTTTTTAAGTAGTTTTGTTTTCTCTGCTGGAAGATCACAGGAACTAAAGTGATAGCTTTGAGACTCTGAGGCCCGATCTAAAGTGCTTGAAGGAAATGTTTGGACAAAGAAAATAAATAAATAAGCAGGGAAAGTTGCCTGTTTGTTCAATTTCTGCTGTATTTACTCTGGGAGAAGCAAAGGGCTTTTGATGGGATATAAAAGACCTGTGGATGTGGTGCTGGTGCAAAAGTGTTGCAAAGGCAGTATCAATTAAAGGATTTTTTGGCACCATTGTGGGTGCCAAAAAGCTATCATAGTAAAAATCCCATTGCAAGAGAAGGATCAAGCTTGCCTTCAAAGTGTGCCTTTTGCATACACAAACCCAAATTTCTATGTCTTCCCTTCCCTTTCTTCCCTGTGTCTCTTCCCACCTCTGCCTCTTTATCCTGCTCTCAGTGCATGTTATGTGTGTGCGTGTGCGTATGCGTGTGCATGTGCGTGTGTGTGTCGTTCAGTGTGCAGGGAGGGAGCAGCTGGAGCATCTGCAGTCGTCTCTTCTGACAGCAGCACGGCATATGGCAGGGCCCTGTGAAGGATGGGTGCTGTCACCCGGCAAAGTGCTTACCCACCGACAGGAGCACTAACACCATGAGGAAGAGGAGGAAACAGCTGAACATCAGCACCCCACTCATTTATTCTCCCACCACCACGTCGCTCCAGGAGGGAAGCAGCGGAGGAGCCTTAAAGAAAAGACCTCCGACCGGCTAGCGGTGGCCAAGAAGCCCGTCGCTACGCATTACAGTAAATCGCATCAAAGATCCTCTATGTGCAGAAGATAAACCAATTGAGAGGAAAACACTGGCTCATCATCCAGTTAACACATGCGGGCGATGAGCCACACATCATGCATCACCCTTTTGTGTCTCACGCAGAGGTTCATAAGCATGTGTGACAACTTTTTGCTTCTACTTCTGCCCCACACTTTACGATTATCACTGTGAATGAGGAGGTATAAATGTTTATTGTCTTATTTTTAATATTTTTAGTTTGAGTGTAATTTTATCTTAAAGGGGATGTATCATGCATATTTCCAGGTCTATATTTTTATTCTGGGGCTCCACCAGAATATCTTTGCATGATTTACAGTTCAAAAAACACCTTATTTATCTTGTTCTGGCCCTTTACACAGCCCCTCAGTGCAGCCTCTGTCTGAAACTGTCTCTTTAAGGGCCCCCTCCCAATGAGCCCACTCTAATTGGTTAGCTTCCGGACGCAGACCCTCAGCAGACCCCCGGCTACATAAACAAACAGTAATAGCAGGATTTCACTTCTTTTTCTAATTCTCTACTCAAAATGGAAACTTCTCAAATACATCCGTACATGTTGGAGCCTGAATCTGATCCGAAATATGCTAGTGCACAACATGAACAACCTTAGCAACAAAGGCTACTGGCTTTTGACTTCCAGGGAGCATTTTTACATTTTTACCTCAGGTTTTGGACCATGTTTAACATAGACATCTGACGTCATAACAGTATAAAATTAACAAAAAGCATGATATTCCCCCTTTAACAAACCTGTGAAGGGAAGATATAGTATCTGTAAAAGAAAAACTCTCCCACTTCACAGTGATGTCGAGTAAAAATTCTCCTCATCTCCCTCCTTCTAACTTAATTTATGTGCAAATCAGACAGCAGCCAAATATGCACTGGTTCTCAATTTCAGAAGTGTTCGCAACTTGAATGGAAGGACAATAAAATCAATGTCAATCCAGTCATTATCAACTGTCATTCTTCCTCTGCCATGACTCGTGGCGATTGATGTAGTGAGGGAATAGTCAGCCTGATTGTGGATGAAAGAAAAAAAAAATCAATGGATTCCAGTTTGGCTCTTGCACTTGAAAGCTGCTTTTAACAGACATTTGGATCCATCATTTTAATGCTCCCCAATTACATGTTTTTTACTTTTGAAAATAAAAATTTTCCCTTCAAGATATGATAGCTATTATGCAATTGGTGACAATTTTGCAAAAAAATTATATTTTATAACAACACCAAATGTGTGAATGTGTGTTTGAATGAGTGAATGTGGCATGTAGTGTAAAGCGCTTTGAGTGGTCGAAAGACTGGAAAGGTGCTATATAAATGCAGTCCATTTACCATTTACCATAAAGTGTGGCCTGTGGATGATCTATGACAGAGGCAGTCAAATACAAGTCTTAAAGGTCCACTTAATAAATTTCCACTGCATCAAAGGTCCCATAAGGGTTAGAGTAGGCCAGAACTCTGTACATGAACAGCACTTCTGGATTAATGGGAGACGGGACATCTTCATTGTGTAACCAAGTCCTTGAACATAAAAAGGTGCAATAGCCAGGCAGAGACTCTGGTGTAAGTGTTCATTAATGAGTCTGCTGCAGTTTGAGTTCTTCACTGCATTCGTAGTTGAAAATGTTGAAAATGATTTTGCACTTATTCTGCTGGAGTCTTGATATCATGAGTTCAACTGGTTCAGATTTGTTTTTGGGATAGTTCAAAGAAGGCATGTTTGGTGTCGTAGTGGTGTGTTGGTGCTGTTTCATTGCAAATCAAGCACAAAGGTCTCATACTTCCCTCGGGCAAAATGAACGTGTATTTCTCAGTCCAGTCATCCTTAAATACATGTTTTTCACTGTCAACCTTTCCTTGTTTGTATCAGATAGTTTTGAACAAGCCATTTTACTTTATCAACCAGAGCTCCTACCTTGGAAATTGTGGCGACAATCAGGCGGCTGAATGCTGAGGTGACGTGATAGCAATCAAAAGCGGTCCTTGTAATGTTGCAGTTAAACTGCTATTCAGTCCAGATGTGGACCAAAGTCCGCCTATAGAGTCTGTATGGTCTATGAACACGACTGTGGCTAGAGATTTTATACAGTGTGTTGTGTCTGCATGGTGGACACAAAGAATATCAGGGTTGATCCTACATGTTGCTCCTGAAGCCACAGCAGACAGGGGGGGGGGCGGCGACACGGCCTCTTCTGTGAAATAAATCCAAAACGTCAGGCAGCAGTAGCTCTCTGACTCAACTGCTGGGTGACTAAAGGTGGACCACAGTGTTCATCCACTTTTCAGCAGCCAATTTAACATGACTCACAGATAAGTTTCACCATAAACTTCTCCCTTAGAAAACAAGCCCTTCTTTTCCCTCAGAGAGACTTTCAGAGTAGTAACCCTTACAGTGTCAGTCAACATGACACGACAGCACAAACTTGTTGAGATTTTCCGGGAGCCGTAGGACCCCACATGTGTCTGGTATTGCTCCAAAAAACTTTCAGAGCATCTGGATTATCTATAGCATGAACAGCTAGAACGGTCTGACCTTAAGAGTGAGAGGTTACCTGCGGTGCTGAGAGAGAAGAGAGAGGAGAGTTGAGGAGAGAGCGGATTTAACCTCCTTTACCTCTGTATCTCATTAGAGGAGGAATGAGAAAAGAAGGTAAAAACATGTCTCATCCACCTGAAAACATTCTCTCTCTAACAAAATTCAAACCTTCTTGGCCTTTTATTTTTTACCCAGTATCATCTTCATTTTTTTCCTCTTTGTCTGTTCTTCACCCCCGTGGCTCGATGCCACCCAGCGTGCCCATTTTTCCTGGGAAGGCCTTTCCTGCAGTCTCTTCTCACTGCGCCTCCTTTCCCTCCTTCTTTATCTCTCTCTGTCCCTCATGTTCTCTTTTGACAGCCAACGCAGCACCTTTAATGGGAGCTATCTCCTCATTAAATACCTGCAGGTGTCTGCAGAGCTTTGGCAGGGATGGAGACAGAAAGAGAGATGGAGACAAAGAGGGAGACAAAGAGAGAGAGAGAGCTGCTGCTGGTGTTGTTCAGGCCCTCTCCGACATGACATATAGCCAGATTCACTGTGCTAAATTTGAATTACTAATGTCTCCAGAGGCAACTGAACTGAGCACAGGGACCAAGGGTCAGGAGGAGAGGTTGAGCCAGCATCCCCCTCCAACAGTGATCTGGCTTCTTCTCATAGCCTTTTCGCCTCTATTTGACACTCTGCTACAGAGAATGAAAGAGGAAGAAAGACGGGAGGCGAAGGAGGGCGAAAAGTAGAGAGACTGAGCTGAGAGGAGACGAGGGACACGGGGGAGAGCTGAAGGTAGGGTAAGATATGTGTGATGCTCAAAATGGGAGGCAGCAAGAGATAAAAGAAAAGGGAAAATAAGAGGAGGAGGAGGAGGAGGAGATTAGGTTTGAATGAGAGATAAGATGGAGAGGAAAAAGAGGAAGTGGAAGAGATGAGAGAAGAGAGAAGAGGGAGAGAGCTGGGCTCTGGGGCGATGGGGCTCTCTCAGATGCAGGACGGGACCATCTGGACGAAAGCGGAGCCAGGTCTCTGACGGTAAACACTGGGCTTCACTTTCGCATGGAAAAGGACCAGGAAAAGAGATTCAAACACCCGCTCAACACTTTCTTACCACCATCCGCCCAGTGCGCAACTCCGCCAACCGCCCTGCCCACATGTTGGTGGAAAAGCTACCAGACTTCACTATTGGCAATCTCATCGTTTACTGCACATCCCACTTCCAGACTGCTTTCTTTCTAACATACTGTACTGCCTTCCCATATGTTTTAGAACTGATTTTAAAGTACGGCTGCCTGTCTTTATATCAAGTGTCTGACTGCCTTTAAAAAATATGAACTCTGTAGACCTCTCATGTCATCTGGGGCCAATCTGCTAAATGTTTCCAGAGTTTAAAAAGCTTAATTGTGATGCTACACACAGTGTAACTTCCACAGGACCTGAGACTACTATTAAATCTTTTTTTAATACAATGTTCTCTGCCTTTTTTATTTATCTACTTTCTACATTTTCTCTTGAATGATTTTCTGTTGCATACAGTTGTTATATCAGGCACATAGATTTTTTTGCTTCTATAAATCAGGTTTGACTTGCCTTGCTTGTTCATCAGCAGAGCCAGCTAATTAACACAATACAGCAGATATTTATGGGGGAGGAAGTGGCCACTGAGGAGTTAAACCAGCAACCCCACCTCCTCCCCTCCAGGAGAGTGGATGAATTCAGCGAGAGAGGACTCTTCAAGGTAACTAATCCCTCTCTCTTCCAGCTCATTCTCTCCAGCAAACAGTCTCATCCTCAAAATTACATCCCAAAGAGACACGCCTGCACAAACACACACAATATATGCATAAAATACTCGCACACACAAACACGCTGCTCTACCCCCCATCTCACATGGCTCTGGAGAAGCAGCACTGCCCCTCCTATCCCTCTGTCAATAAGCCCAGTTTGGAAGCACTTTAAACAGACTTGAACATTGCTCCACTACAAAAAGGGAAAACTTCAAGACATGCTCTCCTCCATACCCGCAGGGTTAATTAGAATTGTTTTAAACAGCCACTGCCATGCTTTTTAAACATTTATGGGTGCATGCATTACAACTAAAGCATTAACATATCCAGAAAGTTTAACCTCTTCTCTGCTCCCCGGCTCCATTATGAGAAGCAGAGGGGAACGAGAGAGGGAGGACAGTTGACCTCTGCTGCCCCCTGTGTTACAGCTGAAAAACAACAAGGGAATTTTCAATGAGGAGCAGCAGCCAGCTTTGGATCAGAGGTGTCGGAGCCAAGCCACCATGCCGGCTGAATGACAATCAGCTTGTATGTTGGTGATGAGAGAGAGATCTAAACCCAGAGGCTATGTAGTACCAATAAAAACATACATTATTCACTAACAGGGACATACAATGAGCGTTAGTGTTGAATAAAAAGATGAGTGAAACAGAAAGTCACAGTTGTGATTACTGCAAGGCAAAACCACCAGTATAAACAAGAAATTTATGTATTTCAACAGTATTCATTATTTGTTCATTATTTGTACACGCACTTCTCAATCAGTATTAAAGGTTTAAAGGTTATTCTGTGTTTGTCTCTAATGTTGAAATATCTCATTTGCTGAATAATAATTTCGATCTAGCAATATAAGCAGGATTGTCATTTCTGACTGTGCGGCCTGTGCCATGGGAAAGATCTTCAGCTTAAAAATGACGACAGTGTGAACTCCGTTTTACAAATAACAGCTCAGATAAACTGTCTCAGGGCCTACCTCACAGAAGAGTGTTAATTTGTCATCGGGCAGCAGACCGTTGGCCTCGTCCAGCAGGAAGTCCCTCCTGATGAACTTTTTGAAACCCCAGTCCTTCCCCTGGACAAAACGGTACGCCCTCTGGCTTTCTGGAAAAAGAAAACACGCAGACAAACAAAGGAGAAACAAGATTATTTGGAGACTTTCACAACGTGATCAAGCCCTGCGTGTGTGAATGTGTGTGCGAAAGAGAAAGTTTGTTATGAGTCATGGCCATAAGCAGCGGAGGAACAATGGCGAAAGAGGCTGGGTGCAGGAAGTATTGCCTGCAGGGAGCTTTTAACACTTCAGAAGAAAACAGAATCTCTCTCTCTCCCTCTTTCACTCTCTCCATCCTCTCGCTGCCACATAAAGACTAGTGGTAAACATGAGACAGAACTGCTGCGCCTCTTTGGCCAAGAAGTGAGAAATTGCAGGGATCAAAGCAGTCCAATTATCATGTGTTTATGTAGTGCCAATTATCTCTGACAGTGGCAGGAAGGATTCTGTAACACTCAGTTGCACTACAAAAGACACAGGAAAGGTGCTGAAGTTCCTGTGTGTACAATAGTCACACTGTGGGGGCGGTCACAGCTTTCTACAGTCACCTAACAGTCACAAACACTCAAATACAAGGTCAGTAGATAATAGCTATGGACTATGACGGCTGCAGAGATCACAAAAAAAGAAAGCTAATTGCCAATAGAAAGGAAGCAAGGCGCAAACACATAAATTCTGCAAGTAACTGGAGCTCTGTTGGAGGGATGTAACACCATTCTTTGGAGAAATTACATCATTCGCCATTTTGTTAATGAGAAGAAAATGCTTCCCTGGGCACCGTTCTGGGATTTCTGAATGTATTCAGTTGAGCTGAGCTTCGATGACAGACCTTTCTGCGTATGGAGACATCGTTGTTCATTCTCATTAGGGCAGACATGGCTCACCACATGATGAAAGTAATAACTTAAGCCTTTATGTGTGTTTATTGCGTCCCTTGTCCTGTCAAGGGTTAAATGGCCTCAAACCATGCAGGAAAATGGGTCCCAATCTCGAAAAGAACCACTAGAAGCCAATTCATTAACCAGGTCTATTCATTCCTTTGTTAGATGTCATCAAGATTTTTTCCAAAGATGACCTACACATCTGACATTAAAGTGCATCTGGATGATTGGATTGTGTTGAGATTGAGCAGAAACAAATTCACCAAAAATTCAATCACAAAAATCACCGACAGAGGTTGTGAGATTCTCATTTGGCTGCCCTATGAAGGGTTAAAGGGATGTCTCTTCCGTCTACATACATACATTTGTGCATGGGTCCAACCAGAAAGCATATATTCAAACCTAACAGACATACTGTGAGTGTTAAGAGGGGTAGTGATGTGCCTGGCAGGCTATGATTTGTGAAAGAGGCATCCAATTTTAAACTATAAATTTAATGTAAATTTAATAATATCCCTCAAGGCCAGAAATATTATCAGATGAACAATTATTTGAAACTATTTAAATGGAAAACAAGAAAAATGGGCCTCATGCAAGAACATTTTCTTATTCTAAAACTTTTTTCGGATTAAACAAACTCTCTTAAATGCACAAACTTGTTGTGAACCGCTCGTTACAGCCTGATTAATGTCACCTGTTCATCAGGTGGTGCACGTTTGTGATTTGAACATTAACAATATCAACAATCCTAAAATGTCCATATAAGGCTTCATGTTTGGCTCCGTTTGTGGGTGAGTTTCATTCACAAATATGTTCCCAAAGAGTAAAAAACAAGAATATCACACCACTTTGACATGAAATTAGATGCTAAAAAATGTCTTTCTAAAGTAAAGCTGTCCATGACTAATATGAGAGGCGGTCAAGGGATGTTACAGTTGCTGAGATATTAGACGAGAAGTGATGTTACACTGTCAGCTGCAACAAAAGATGATACTGGACAGAGACCTGCAGAAACACCCTGAGGCAGCAAAATCATTAAATCTAAAAAAGCTTCTCAGTAAATTGGCAGCCACGACGATGACAATCGTTGGAGTAAATATGATCTATCATATTTACTCCAACTTCAAATTCATTCACATTAAAACATTATAATAAAGACAATATAAGCATTGACTGTATATAAAGATGGACTCCACTTCCTGCCGCTATGCAAAATATCTCCTTTCCAGGAGCTGCCATCTTGCTTGTGTGACGCCAGAGTCTGAGCAGTAGAATCGGGCTCCAGGTTTGGTCAGGTTTGAGAGCGGCTGTCACAGCTGTCAATCACGTCACACCCCCTTTTTATATCGTCAAATAACTAACTGAAAACAAACTTATCAGAAAAATGAGCACTTGGACAAACATCAGCGTGATCAGAACGACCTAAAATGACAGAAACCATCTTTGGGAAAAAATAATTTGATGTGTACTTTGATACTTTAGTTTAGCTCATGTCCCATCCACTAACACAGAGGGGGCAGGATTTATGACCTATACTGCAGCCAGCCACCAGGGGGCGATCCAGATGTTTTGGCTTCACTTTTGGGGAGCTGTCATGACGTCCATCTTCATATACAGTCAATGAATATGTCAAACACGTGTTTCTCCCCTTGTGAAGAAAAGCAAACTGTTCATGACGAAAATTTTGTTTGTACCTAAGAAAATTCTAAATATGAGGGAAAATTCATGAATGCCACAAATTTTCTTAAATCCCTAATATGTGCCTCTTAAGCATTAATCTGTTTGTACGAATAGTTCATGCATGAGGCCCAATGTCCAGCTAAAAGAAAGCACAAAAATGAAAACAACTAAACAACACACGCATGCATGAGTGAGCAATATAGTGCTCATGTTAGCCCTAAAATAATACAATTCTAATTTAACTTGACTTAACTTGACTCCATACTTAGGACATTTGAGACTTCTGCAACATATATCCAAGATTCAAATCATGTGTTAATGCCAGATGATGGAGACAATGATAAAGACGACCTTTAGAACTTCCTTAAGGGCATTAAGTAGCTGAGACTCTTGTTAAAAGCCAACTGAAGCAGGCTTTAAACTACACAGTCGTGGCGACTGACCAAGAGGTCATCACCTCTCACGCACAAAACATCCATTCCTCTGCAGTACATGCACACTATATGTGTTTAGCCACGGCAGTTCAAACAGATTTGTCTTCAGGCTGCTCTTGCGTAGAGATCCCAACCGGAGATCTGCTGACAGATCACAGCGGGAAGCAATGAGATGAAGTGTCAATGCTGCTGTAAGATCCTGTGTCAAATCCCCTGTTTGGATCTGAGGGAGCAGGCAGCCAGAGAGGGGATTGGTGGAGGAGTGCAGTGCATATGCAGTTATTCCCACCACTGCTCATGCAGGGGGTCCTTCACTGTAATCCCCTGCCTCTAGAGACTGTGTACGCAAAGAAGCTGACAGGAATCACTGTGCAAACACACACACACACATAAGCCAATGCAAGAAAAAAAAAAATCTATGCGTTCCACTTTTTCACAGCACTCTACTTTATTCATTGTTCTGTCACTGTGTGTAAAAGAGGGGGAGTGTCAGTGTTTCCAAAAAGACATTAAGTTTTTTAGAGCAGATCTCTCAAGCAAAGCCGAGCAGGATTATGAAAGAGAGTCCAACTTCTGTGGCCTTGGTGTACTGTACTGTTTGTGGCTGACACAAAGCGATAGTACCTGGGTCCCTCTCGAGGGTCCGAAGAAACTCCGCTGACTTTCACCCACTCTTTCATGTCTTTTAAACATGTTTGATAAGACGTAACATGTGAGACCCAAGGCGCGGAATGTCCTTGTGAAGTGGTGTTATTTGGGTATGAAACAAGACTAGCAATGATGAGTGAGGACTTCCCTTGTGGCAGTATCTGAAACTAAACTCGGGTGTGAGAAGAGAGGTTGGCATGAGTAAGACAGGGAGAGGATGAGGTGAGGAGAGGTGAGAGGGGATGCTGAAAGAGACTCCAGCAGACGTTGGGAAAAGAGAGAGGTGTGACTTCTTCAGTGCTCACCCGTGACAGTGAGGTGTCTGTGCGTGTGTGTGAATGTGCGCATGCATACAGGCAGCAATGATGAGGGCGTGTGTGTGTGTGTGTGCTGAGCTCAGCTAATGCCATGCTGCCATCTCCAGTGGGGCATCAGAAACCTGCACTGGCAGAGAATCAACTGCAGGTCAGATCGCTGCCTGGCGCTCACTCTCTCGGTGAGCTGGCCAAGGTGGCGGGAGTGCAACCACTCTGCCAGAATACCAAAAAGAGCTGAATAGTAGTAGAGGGGGTCTGTGCAACTGAGATATCCGACGGGAACAGTGTGAATGACGAAGGTATGAGAGAAAGATTAATAAGTGTAGATAGGTAATTGTGAAACGTGTCACAGCGCTCTTGTGGTAAGGACATATAGATCTCATTAACATATGGGACAATTATCATGGAATTTGTGTGAAAAATCACAGTTGGAGTGTAGGCATGCACAGGTACAACTCAATAAAGTTTTTTTTACCACGTTACAATGTACTTTGATAGTTCCCAGGCGTTGAAGAGTGAAGTTTCTCACCCTGCCAAAAAAAGACTGAAGGTGATGAGGAAAGTGAGAAAAATGAGGCCTGAGTCGGAGACAGAGAGAAGAAGAGGAAAGCGGGAGCGATGCCAGAGTGTTTAAGTGAGCAGGGCATCCATATTCAGACACAGGGCTCAGGGGCATGGTTGGCACACAGAACGAGAAGGTCGCCAGAAGACGAGTTGGCATGTCGAAAAATAACAGCCGACGCAGCAGCCAGAGTCAACATCTCTCTCTTCCTGTCTGTCACTCTTCTGGCCTTATCTTTCACACATTCAACTTTAGAAAAATCCCTCCACTAACCACAGCTTTCAACCACCCACAGACCAGACTGACATCCATTTCCTCAAAATCTATTGATGTGAAAGGGCAATTAGCAAAGCCGTCTACTGACAAGACCTCAGTCTATACGAGTGTATTTATCTTACTAGTATCAGTTTGTAAATACAATATAAAGCTTTTTTCCCTCTACACACTGATTCACATTGGTTCACATAAAGCAGCCAGACAGACAGACAGACATATAAACATGACACACAGTCTTTCAGAGAATACAATCTAATCTCTATTGAAGATTGAGCTCTATAAGCTAGTGTCAGCACAAACATGTCTATTGACATTCTTTCTACCAGTGTCAATACCATCTGATTATGTAAAGACTGACCAATAGCTTCTACTCTATTAGCTTTGCTCCACTCACCCACACAGAATGCCTGATCACCTCACATCAGTTACCGAGGGCAACAGACTCTGACAAGCTCACACCCAGAGCGTCAATTAACTGAAACCAACAACAAAAAAAAGCACAGATTCTCCAGCTCCAAAACATAGAAGTAGCCCACACCAAAAACCTGCTGTAACTAGACTCTCCGGCCAACTCATATGCACATAAGCTCACTTAGCCTTTGGCTACAGCACAACAAAACCGCTGTCTGTAGGGGAGACTTAACAAGGAGAGTATTTGAATACAAAACAGCTTGCGGCAGAGGATGAGAACTTTCCATCTCTCTTCTCCGAGCTGTCAGAGCAGGAGTCTGCAGGGGGGCAGCTGTTTTCTCTGGCACAGGGAGGAGGAAGGGGAGGGGGGTGTCAAGAGACAAGTTACAACCCACCCAACAGCCTCAGAAGAGAGGAACCAGCACATTAAGCTAGGGAGAGAAATGATGTGGCCAAGCCGAGTATGGGAGTACGGTGTGGGGAGGGGCGGTGGTGGTGGGCTGCCACTGCTGCCTGAATCTATCTCCATTAGCAAGTACGGACCATCAGAGGATCCAGACACAGACACATACTCTCTAGTGGGGGGCTCAAGGGCTGACTGATGCGGATGGGGTGCTTCATCAGATAATGTCAAGCTTTCCAGTCAAAATCTGCCATCGTAGTGAAGCCTTCAAATCCTGGGACTGTATTTATATCTCTTTCCTTTAAGTACTGCAGGGATATTTTAATTTACAATATACACACACGCCAATCCACACACCTCAACACAAATTAAATTTTATACCTACTCAGAGCCTGGATAAAATTAAACACTGAGTAAATGGCCTATGCTTTTGCATTAAACACAGAAACTGGTTTGTAAGTGAGCGTTTGCCTCATCCAAAAGCTACAGAAGACAGAAATATAAACAGACACCTCAAACAAAAACTTCAGCTCTGTAGGTGTTCAGCTCAACAATTTCCATCAGATAGATTTGGACGTGTGCCTGCGATAGCAATATTGCTCTGCTTTGTTTCAATACTATGTGCTTATCCTAGTTTCAAATTTTTCTTTCTTTACTAATTATCCACTCCTCCTTCTTCGTAACTATTCTGGTTTAAAGTACAGACTTCATATGCATTGTATTAAAAATATTCCCAACAGGGACGCAGTGTATAAGCAGACCAAGCAGTGACCTGCCACATAAACAGTCCACAGCCACCCAGCTTTCTTAATTAAGGCACTTTGTTTTTATTTGGCCTTTTTTCCTAGAGGCCTGGATTAAATTGGATTCTAAATGATCCAGAACCGATGGAGCAATCTTTACTGCCATATTCTTAGACGGAGTGCTCACTAAACTGTCACAAATATGGTGGCAGTAGGGTAATTTTCTTCTGTGACAGGGCGAGCGAAGTGGAGGGCCCAGGTCTCCCCAAGGGGATTGTGGGAAGATTGGAGGAGGGCATATGGCAAGAAAGGGATGGGGTGTGCACCATAGAGCACACCATTTATAGCTGAAAGCCCCTTGAGACACAAAAAGAGAGGAGGAAAATGAGATCCTCTTCACTTCACTCGGTATTCCCTACATTCAGGCTTTTCTGGGGTCATTTAGGGGAGGCAATGCTCACAAAATGGCCTAGCAGTGAAGTCAAACACCTCAAATGTCTGTTTATTACTCATACCGCAGGAAAATCCTCTCTGCATTACCACATAACCACCAGCATACAGTATAATAGCCAGGAGAGAGAGCTTTAAGGACAATAACCGCAGTGAGGTTTAGTTTTCATGAGTCTGCCGCTGAGAATAAAGAGGTAGTATTCCAACATTGCTGGACAGAAGTGGAATAAAAAGGGGATAAAACTAAAAGAAAGTGACATCGTGACTGTGAAAGAAAGGAGAGAGAGGTCTAAGAGAGCAAATGAGGGACTGAGTTAAAGTACACACGGGGGGGAGGTGGGGGTGTCAAGTTCACATGAGGGAATGTTTCTCAGCAGGAAAAATGATTTCCCTTTCTACAAAACCTGCACCGCAGGGGGTTGTACACAGTTTCACTGCGTACGCCTCCGATTCAAACACACTTCCGCCTCCCACCTCTCCTCTCCCTGCTTCCCCCCCGCCCCATCTTCCCTCCACCACGCTTCCTGTACAGCATGCTGCAGGGTAGTGGGGGAGAGGGGAGGCAGCCAGAAAGCCTGATAACCAGGAAGCGGTCACATCTGGCCCTCACTAATTCAATTCCACACAAGTTTGCTTTTCCTCTCCATAACATAACCTAATTAAAAAAAGCAGGAATTGGAGGCACATTCATTTCCAATTCATCAACGGAGAGAGAGGCCGACGAAGACTTCTAAAAAGGTTGGGTCTTTTTTAATTAAAATCAAAATTGCCCCGCGCTACTTTGAATTATATATTTACTAGAAATGAATCCAACCAGCAGTGATTACACAAGCCCATATGGCTATCAATACCCTCACATTATTAGACGCACTTGGAGTATTAGACACACTCCCCACCTCCTACATTTACAAATTTCAGAGCCCCTAAGACACAGGTGTGGCAGAAGTTTTTAATTTTCAACCTCTCAAACTTTGAGAAATCCTTAATTTTCTGCTGAACATAGACTGAACCTGTTCAGTTATTAACAGCAACATATTTCTAATGACAAGCTACAAAAATTATGAAAGTGGTGGACAGTTACAGAGAATGGCAATGAGGACTATCTGTTTCAGAGTGCAGATTAGTATGAGGTGGAATCGGTTAGGGCCTCGTAGCTCTGACTTACCCATAGCTTTGGTCTCTTCTCCCTTGGCATTGAGGATAGAAAACTTAAACTTGGCGCGCACCTCACTTTTTGGACAGCTGACCAGGAGAAGGTAAAGTGACAAATAGTCTTTACTCTCCTCATCTAGACCTTTAGGGTTCACACGCAAACACCTGGAGGCAGGGAAAAGAAACAAAGATTGATAAGACACCTGTAAAGTAATGTGATGCTTCAATCTCTAGAAGCATTTTTCTTCATAATTGTTTTTGACAACTGAAATTCTTTGTGCAGTCTGTATTTAGTCGCCCAAAACATCCAATATACCAGCTGTACAGATGGTAGCTATAAGCTAGGTAGCATGTGTTTGGGAGTGTATCTGTGTGTGTGTTAATGTTGTAGCTCAGAAATTCTTTACAATGTTTTTTCCTTCTTATTAATGTCTCTGTATGTTTCTGAAGTACATTCATAAAGCACCAGGATATGGACAAATTATTTGCTCAATTTGAAACATACAAATCTTCCCATTAGCTTTGTATGCTAACGCGCTGCATCTAAAATGTTCCATTCTTGGTTTTACAGTCATGTATTTCATCAAAATGATGGTTTCTGACCACTCCTCATGGTGTAGTTCATGATATGATAACATTTATTATATCATGATATTAAGTGAGGAGGAAAATACAACCCTTAAAAATGCAATTTATTTAAAAGCAGGAATCAAACCATGCTCTGTTCAATCTCTCTGTCTCACTCACTTGTTTTATAGACGGCTGAGATGAAACACGGTGAACCAAAAGGAGTCTGAGCATTTAAAACACACACACATAGCAACATAAACACGTGCCGGTATTTCAATGTTAAACAGCAATAAACTGGCGAGAGGCTGAACTGCCAGAAGCAAAACGTTTCACAGTCCAAGTGTACGCCGCTGCCTCAGTTTAACAACAGAAAGTATCCCAATGAGTATCAATATGATATCGTAGCCAAGAACATGGATTATTTGACCCGCTTCTATATCTGACTACAAATTCCTGGCTAAACCTTCCTGACCTTAACAATGAAAGAAGAATCTACAGTAGATCCAATGTTCCAGGCAAAATCCAATTTCTTTGAGACATGAACAATACATTTTAACCAAGGTATTCAACTAAGATTTGCTGTGTTTTCAGCACATCAATACTAACGTTGAGTCACAACGTCTTTTTACGTCTACAAAGAGCATTTTCACAAAAGAATCACAGCTTTGTAAAATGTATTTGTAGCACAGAACAGCAACATGGACCCCGGCCATATGGACTCTTACTTAGCATGTGAAGCATCTGAGATTATGTAAAAACCATTTGAGACGTAGAAACTTTACAAGCACGAGAAAAAAAAGCAAGAAAAACAGTAAACATTTGGAGTTCTCTAAACTGTATTTTAATCAGAGTCAGAGTTATACTTGTTTGATCAAATTATCCCTGTGAACAACTATTGGAAAGATAATGAATGAAGAAAAAATAATGGCAGTGACTGATTTGAGTAAATACACATCTGTTTGCAGCACCACCGTTTCAGATTTTTCATACAGGCACTAGTTGGTACTCTACCCTACATCCTTGACAGGCTCTTATCAATTCATCAATACAAGTCTTTTCATTATTGTTATTATATACAATTTGCACCCTCTTCTTCTGGCTGACCTGCAGTGGATTGTGGTTCCCAGTGCTCTAACAAGAATCTTTGAGAGCATCAGAGTGAGGTATGATACACAAGGCTGGAAAAGAACAGTCAGAACTGTTCACTCAGATAAGATAAAAAAAGCAGGAAGGCACTTACAGGAGGAAGTGGACTAATGGCATAACGTCTAACAACAACATAGGTTGCTGTGGTTTTTGAAGAAAAGCCCAGTTTCTCCTCTGAAATTGTGCATATTTGTTTCTAATTTGAACCAATAATTTGGCAATCGCAAACTCACTGTTGTGTGTTATTTTACTCATGGCTACAGTCATAACTTTCAGCCCCCTCAAGTTGTCTACGACCATGTTGCCGTGTGATACTGAATATGTTTCACTGCTCCCGTAAGCTCTTCTGTGAACATGAGACAGTTGGATGTCATTTTAACACTATTCAATTTTAAAATCTGGCAAGTAAGTGTAGCATACAGAGATAGATACAGGATTGACTTAAATTTGTTTTGTTTTTTTTGTTTTTTTTTAACAATTGTGACCAAGAAATGTACTGGCAGGACATTTTACCATTGAAAAATAAACCTGTCACCACTCTCTGGTGGACGAACTATAGAATAGTGACACTGTTTTAGAACATATCTTTGGCATTTCTGTACTTCAATTTCCTATCATTTATCAGCTGACATATACGCCATCCAATATGTGCCATTTATTTGGGTCAGCTTGGCTGATTTATTGGTCAGGCTCTAATATACAATATATACACTGAAAACCTGATTATTGTTCATGTAAATCTAGTAAGTCATAAGCAAAAGTTCTCATCAATCCAGCCAATTATCCATCCATCAGTCCACCCGAGTCCAGGTCGCAGTAGCAGCAGGCTAAGCAAGGTAGCCCAGAAATCCTTCCACCCAACAGCTCCTTCAGTGGGATCCTGGGGCTTTCTCAGATCAGGCCACTTATGTAATCCTTCCAGCATGTTCTAGGTCTCCATCAGGGTCCTTTCTCAACTTCAAAGCAAACTAATTCGGATTCATTCTGAATTGCTCCTACTGAATATGAACTTTGACCTCCTTACCGACGCACTTGCGTAAGCTTTCCTGGAAGGCTGACCAGTGTTATACCCCAATAAAGGAGCACACCCTAAGCTCCCCTTCTTTAAAAGGAAACTTTTTTTCAACCTGGACCCTATTTTCCCATCTTTTTGTGTCTAAGTGACTAATGGGGACAACAATTTTTGAGATTGGTCCAGTATTACGTGAGAGCAGCTGGCAGCCGCAAAATTGGGTAAAAGTGCACCGTCAATGTACGTCCACTTAAAAGTGCTTGTTTTTGCCACTGACAGGCTCAGATTGTTGTTATTATAAGCGTCTGACAAAATTATGGAAAGGACCCTACAGAGAAATAAAGTGTTTTTCTTTACCTTTCGCTTGATCCAGTCTATTTGTTATTGTGTCTAACCAAGTCTCGCTCAAGGAGAAGTCTCGTTCTGAATTGTTGTCGAAATCAGCTAAATATTCAGCCATGACAGAGTTGAAGAGAGGAGTGCCGCCAGTACAGACAGCATAGCTTAGTGTTATCTAAAAGATTTACAAAGTCATGGCTAAATATTTAGCTGATCTCAACAACAACTCAACTCTCACGAGATTTCTGAGCGAGACTTCTCCTTGAGAAAGACTTGGTTCGACACAATAGCAAACGGGCCGGATCAAGCGAAAGGTAAAGAAAAACGTTTTATTTCTCTGTATGGTTCTTTCCATAATGTTGTCAGACATTTATAATGACAATCTGAGCCTGTCACTGGCAAAAACAAGCACTTTTAGTGTACAGTGATGGGCTTAATTGCCCTGACAGATTATTCATTGCAGCCCGTTTTGCAGCTGCTAGCTGAATCGCTCTCTCTCAATACTGGACCAATTTGAAAAATTGTTGTCCCCATTAGTCACTTAGACACAAAATGATGGGAAAATAGGATCCAGGCTGCAAAATACAGAAGATTCCCTTTAAAAATGGGAGCCACCACTCCCATCTGCTAGTCTACAGGCACTGTCCCCGACCCCTAGTGACACAGAAGAAGTGTGTCAACCAAGAAATTCAATAATCAGAGTCTTTAGCATCCATCCATCCATTTTCCAGCAGTTATTTGGGTCTGGGTTGCAGTGGCAGCAGATTAAGCAAGGTAGCCTATATGTGCTCCAGCTCGGGGGACCAAAAGGCGTTCCAAGGCCAGATAGGGTTTGTAATCCCTCCAACATGTTATGGTCTTCTCTCAGTTGGATGTGTCTGAAATACCTCCACAGGGAGGCGTCCAGATGCCCATACCAATGCCAAGGAGCAGCAATTGTACTACTCTAATCTACTCTAATCCAGAGGGAACTCAGAGTAGAGCCACATTTACCATTTCAGGGCAAATCTCACCCATCTATGGCATCTTGCCACTGCAGAGTGTTTTGACTACTTCAGTGACCTCTGCTCAAGAGATGGTCGCTCTGCCTCCACAGAGATCACGTCTTCAGCAGTTAGTTTGTTTTTCATAAAGAATATTTTGACATATTCTTCATGCAGCATGTCTGAATAGCATTTGATTTACACATACATTTATCTCAGTATTTATTATGGTTAACATACTGTATCTCATCTACTGAGCCTATTATAATGTGAGAAAAAGAATCTCAAGCCAGATTTGACTTAATTCAAGCATGCTACAAAATGTATTATTCCAAACACATAAGCGAGTAAACATCAGTGCTAATACAGAGTAGCTGAAGGCACACTAGATGCCACTTGAAAAGAGCTGTAAAGAACTCACCCTGTATCATTTAAATACCCCTGTGTGAGCAAAGCACGTGGATGTTGATGGATTTAATCACTTGAAAACAATCTTGCAGTCTCAAAGAATTCTTTAATGCGGATTTAGAGGTACGCTGAGAGAGTTGTTTGAGAAAATGTACTGAAAACAATGAAAAAGACTGTTGCATTATCAGTATCTGATAACCACAATGACCAGCCTTCACTAACCATTTGAGTTTGTCGTTGGCTCCTGAGGAGAAAGTGGAGCTTTTGATGACCTCTCCCATCTCCTCGCGACAGAAACTGAAGTTGTTGATGGTCCACATATAGGAGAACTTCACCACTTTGATCTGCACAGGAAAGACACAGGAAGGACTGAAACCAGATCCCTTTATTTATATATTTATCTATTCTATATGGGTAAGTGGTGTTTGGTCAGCCTGGACTTCAAAACCGCACATCAAAACTGCCTTTCATCTTAATAAACACTGACAACAAACGAAAGGAAAGAAGAAAGGATATTCTAAAAGCGGCAACAGAAAAAATAAAACAATTTTGCAAAGACCTAGAGGAGATGAAAAAAAACAGACATCATCAATGACATACTTTATCTAGCTTGGTTCTCAACAGCAAAGTGATGTCTGAACTAGCAAAGCATGTACTGCAATGACTGAAACAAACCTTTTCACAGTATGAATAACCTTTAAAACAAAAAAAACACATAATATGAGAACACCAACTTAATATTGAACCAGTCAGGAAGCACTCGTATCAATACAGTAAAAGTTTTTTTCTGATTTATCACCTTCATTTACAAAAAATGTGTCTGTGTCAATAGAGACGCAGATTCAGATGCAACAACCACATCAGCAGACAGAGTGGCCACCAAAAAGAATTATTTTCCATTGTTTCACTCATTCAGGTTGTCTTAATCACAGTCAGCTCCATTTAACATCATGCTACAACACATTGTGTTGCAAAAAGCCTTCAGAAATATTATGAGGTAGATAACACATCTATCTGTCAGTGATCACACCCCTTAAAGGTAGAGTCAGCGATTCTAATCCAATACATTTTTTGTCAAATTCACCAAATATCTCCTCACAGTCCGCTAGCTGTCCGTTCTGTGTGCGGGCTGAAAAAAGATTTGGTGTCCATACACAGCACTGGCTCTGTAAATGGGCATGTAAACACAGTGGCTCGGAGCAAGCCACACAACACTACGTCGGCCAATCAACAGGGGGCTTTCAATCCACACTGAATCCGAGTCTGTTTGATGCGTTTAGTGAAACGTAATCTGAGCAGGCAGCTGTTTAAGTCACACAGATATCCCGCTTTATATGTGTGTGACTTACTGTATTAACCGTATCAATAAATACAAACACTGTTGATTTCTTCCCGTGGAGCCGACATGCAAACTATTGTGGTTCAGTAAATGTCTGCTGTCAGTCAATCTGTGGACAGAGACGCTGAATGCAGGTCGAGTGAGAAGTGGGGAGGCCGCAGAGAAGCGGAGAGTGTGAATGGACTGCTGTGCTCACATGAGACAACGAGAAATTATTCTACATCACTCTGAATTCCGCCATATTTCTCTTTTGGTCATTGCCTTGGCAATATGCGTCCATGAATTTGGGGGGGCAGAGCTTCTGAGGGGTGTAGTTGTTTGGTTGTTTAGTTAATAAATATCAACAGTCTTTCTCCAGAATGACTGACTCTACCTTTAACTAACAAAAACAGATCTCATGTTGTACTGATAGTAGTTGTACGCTCAGTAGACAACAGCAAAATAAACATTTATTTACATAAAATGGATTCACTTCCATATAAAATGTTTTTCATCAGTGAGGGGGGGTTGTATGGGGTCTTGGAACAAAAGAAACTGCAAAAAAGGATGTCTCTGTTAAACATGGTCAAAGTTCCAAAACTTGTTTCCTGAAAGTCAAAATCCCATGTTTCAGCCTGCTCCAAATGCTCCATTTGTTGTTGTTACATCTACTTCCTGGTCATGATGACGTCAGATTGATCGCACATGCCCACAAAAGGCCATCCGTTGGTAGCATTTGTTGCTAAGGTTGTTACTAAGGTCGTTCCAGAGGTTGTTCACATTGTTCTTTGTACATTGTTCACACTTTTTTTAAAAGTCACAGACCCACCCACAAACATACAGAAGTCCTGCATCCCTCCTCACCTGAGTATAACACCAGCTTTCAGCAACGGGTCCGCTGGACATTTCCGCCTGAGGATGTGGGCTTGGGACTCTGGACATTGCCAGCCTTGATGCAGAGAGGACCTCAGTGGGGCCTGAGCACCAGCCAGGTGTGGGGTGAGGTGGGATGGGGTGTAAAGGGAAGGGAAGGGCCAATTATCAGTCAAAGCTGGCTGCCTCTTAAACAACACCTGCTGCACAGAGAGCCGCACAGGGAAGAATCCAGTAAACAGAACGTCCAGACTCCAAAATAGCTGCGGGCACCCTGTAGGGACACAGAAACACAGTTAAACACATATTTAAAAAACTTTAAACTTGCCAAGCACATTACTATGAAAAGCTGTGACCTTGTGTGTGTGCTTGTCTGCGTTTGTGCGTGTCAAGGCAATTCTTAATTGAATGGTTAGTCTAATTGAGCAGTATTTCCCAGTAAGTAGGACATAAGGGCTCTGAATTCATTTGTTTTAAAAGAGGCTTCAGCATTCAAAGCACAGCAGCGGCATGCGCTCTGCTTCACTGAGGGAAGCCTCCCTTTATCTGCGCGTGGTTTCGTCTTTGTGTTTTGCTTCGAGGGAAGCAGAGTGCTGCGCCAGCCATCTGATTCCAGCCAGGCTGCACCCGTCTACTGTGGCTCTAAGTGAAGGGCAAGACTTAAGACTTTCATCTCAAGCTGCCAGTCTGTATTCACAAAAACACACACACACAAGGTCATACAGTACTTTCAAAAGGCGGTGCTGGCTAAGAAAGGTCAAAGTTGTTGTTTATAAGCACCCCCTTCCAGGATTTTTTCATTCTGATATGCTGCGATTGAGATTTTCACTGCAATAGCCACATCACCTCTCATTGTCTGTTTGTGGGAAAGGGAAACATCCTCATTATTTTTGTCTCATTCCTGTTCCTTTGCTACACTAGCAGTCTCTTGGGATTGAAAATGTTGGAAGAAAAAATAATAAAAAAGGGACACGCGACAGTTTGGTTTCAAAGCTTCGTTTCTCTGCTGCCTAAATTTCTCATTTCCGCTAGTTTCATCTCCTGCTCCTCTCAAGTTCCTCTCCACACATTTCATACCTAAGTCATCACAAGGTCTCAGGATCTGGCTTTTCTCACTCAACCTGCACGTCCTCGCAACCTCCTGCCAAAGAAACCTTTCCACTCCGCTGCTTAATTAGTGGCTGATTGAAAGAGAGGTTCAGGACCTGAGAACACTTGGCAGAAACTGAGCATCAGACCAGGAGTGCAGAGAGACAGAGCGAGAAACGAGAGAAGGGGTAAAAAGTGAGAGAGACCTCTTTCTTTGCGAGTGGATTGGAGACAGCAGAGGCGACACCCAGCCCTCCACAGCTCCAGACCCAGACACAACTTAATTAATGTTTAGAGATAATGCTTGCATCTGATCTTCCTCAGTCCAGTGCCCCCCTTTTCTTCTTTTGTCCTATTTGTATCTGATGAAAAACACTGGTGGCATTTTCGCTCAGTAAAACAATAAAATATTAATCACAAAAGTTGGGAGAACAAGGCGGCACTGATTTGCAATTTAAATTACCTGAGACTTCCTGGCAATTAATTATGGGCTATATGAGTGAGCGAGGGTGTATACGCACATTTTCGCACGCATGTGTGTTTCTCTGCATGTGTGTCATCATTCGAGCTTTGTTTCACCACATGTCTAAAGCACAACTGACTTAGTGCTTTTCTTGTATCCTGTCCTTTAAAGAGCACCATGAATGCCAAGTAATCACAGGGAATCAATTTAAGAAAACATGACAACAGTGGCAGTGCTGCTAACAGCCTCACAGCTTTCTAAATAGACCCAGATGACACTTAACCAGAATAAAGCTAGGGATGTTTTTTTTTCCATCCTTTTCATGACAAACATCAAGAGCAGAGCGGCAGGAGGAAAGCAGCAATAACAACTCTGCAAGATGAAGGAGATGTGTGTTAATCATAGGACTCCCTAAGAAGAAATGTCTTCAGACAGTTCATTTGTCATGCGAATCAGATGATGACAGCGTGAATGGGAGGGATGACTAATAGGTGATAATGCACAAGGCATAGAGAAAATAAATATTGCCACGTTACAGTGTATGCCGAGCAGTGATTTACAAACACTTTGGTTCCCCAGAGGCAATTAAAAGACAAAGTAAGGAGGTAATGGAGGTGCTGTACTTCAGATAAGGGTTGAAGTGTTTGTTGCAGCTACCATCAGCACCTCGCTGTTGTAGGTGGGATAGAGAGCAGTGGAAATTAGGATGAGGGTAAGCGTGCCTAGAGACAGCAATAGAGAAAGGGAGCAAACAAGTTAAGATTCTGCACAGTATGTGTCTTAATCTCTTCTCCAGCAAATACAGCAAACTAAAGAACCGCACAAAAAGCTTGTCATATTGCAGACATGCATACAAAGCAGCAGTAAATACTACATCGTGAAGCCTATGTTGTCCACTTCTTGAATTGCATTATATTAAAAGGTATACTGTTGAATTGAATCAGGCGCTTCACAAAGACAGTATGTATTAAGTGCCCTTTTCATTAAATTACATTTCATTGTATTCATTCAAGTGGCCATGACAGTATCCACCCTTGTACAAAAAAGAACAACTCATGCAACATTGTGACTTAGTATATGATGTATGGCTGCCTCAATTACAAGTTTAGTCTATAAAATGCCAGAAAATACAGTCCAGAACACAAAGATACTGAATTTACGATGATATAAAACATAAAAAAGCAGCAAATGCTCATGGTTCATAGGCTGGAACAAGAGAATGACTCGCCATCTCACTTGATAAATGAGCAATCATCAAAATTGTTAGCGATTCATTTTGTGTCATTTGACTAATGGATAAATCGGAAAATTCTTGATTTAAACACTTGTGATGAAGTTTCAGAGCACTGAAAGTCTCACTACCAGCTGTGACCACAGAGTGGTCGCCCCAAAAGCAAGAAAGAAACAAATTTGTATGTTTGTGTGTGTGTGTACTGTATATACAATGCAGCAAGTGGGTGATCGGGTGGAAAGGGAGGGGAGGAGGATGGGTCACCTCCATCACACCCTCGTCCCATGCCTGCTTTCAGAGAGCGGAGCCAGATGAACAGAGTGAGACCTGGAGCCCATTTATATTTATTACAGAGAGACAGTCTGCTCTCACTCTGCCAGTCCAGCCTCTTTCTCTCTGTCACATACCTCAACACGCCAGGGAGGAGAGTCTGACAAACCAACAGACAGATAGATTCAACTTCCTCTGTACAAACAAGAGCTAAACGAGGTGATGCCGCATCTGCCGCTCCCATCAGGATGAGAGCCGGAGGCTGCCAGCTGCCCAGACACTGACCAGACACTGACAGACCGTTACAGCCACACTACACACAGTCACCACACCATAAGATCACGTTACATTCTGAGTCAATACATGATGCTCAGCTCATAGTGTAATAATGCTTGTGCCGTGATATTAACTCCATCTGTAAATTTTACGAGGTGATAGCATATATTTCTGCGCATATGCTACCTCCATCTGCAAATCTGATAATGTGAGCAGCTTACAATGCATATTTACACTCGAGGACACATTTCTGTTCATTTGTTTTTCCATCTGTGCTCATGACAGTCTGAATAGCTGGTGATGCACATGTCGTCTGCACAGACATCTCAACCTGTAAGTCTGTCTATGAAGACAACGCATATTTAGCTGGTTTATTCTCAATATGTTCAGCTTTTGTACTTCTTTTAAGCACGAAACCAAAACACTTACCCTTGCTGATACATCAGTCTACACAAATTCTTAATTTTCCGTCTACTGTAATCTAAAGTAATTGTGTAAGAGCTGAAGTTGAATCAAACAAGACTTAACACAGTAGCAGCCCTGTGAGGCTGCAGCAGAAAACTAAAATCTTGGGTAGATAATAATGACAAAGAGACAACTTTGCTTTTCTTAAATTCTTACCACTAGTGACACAAAATATCTTTGTCCTGATGGTGGCACCAGGAGAAAAGCCCTGTTCACACCCTCAGAATGGACGCTCTAAGGATAGAAACTCTTGTTGTTCACATCAATAAACCCTACGAGGCAAATTTGAGATTTTGGGCTACATAAGTAAAACTGACTTGACTTATTACGTAAACAGGACCTTTTCACAGCAGATATTTTGAGTTGTAAGAGAAGGTAAAGCACATTTGTTACTAAAAACATTAACAATGGCTTTAACCTGCATGTTAACTGTGACTGTTCACGTTTAACAAGGTGACATTTAGCATGTTAGCATGTACTATTTTCATTAAGTATCTGTGATTAATTGTTTTATTGTCTTCTGGCAATAAGACACTGCCATCCCTGGAGCCCTGCTGCTACTGTGTTTCCTGCTATTGAAGTTTGACTTTAGCTACCCATTTCTTCCAGAGGACGATGTTTTGTTACTTTGGTACAAAACTGATACTGATTGATCATGTGACCATACAGTATATTAAAGGGGAACTTCACCGAATTGCCTCACATGATGTAACTTGAGTCAGCATCATTTGGGGGGGGGGTTAGAAAGAAGCAAGATTACCTGAACCTCTGTAGCCTGCTCCTTATCTCTTGAGGCTACATTAGCCGCTACTAGCATAACACTCCTAAATCTCCAACCCAATGGTTTGTAGACAAGTTGCATTGTGGGTAATGTAGGTGGCAGATTTTGACAAGGAAGAAGAATCAATGGAATAAAAAAAGACTATCTGGTTCTGCTGCTAGGTTTTGGTTTATACAACAGTGACTTCAAAAGGCATATAACATTACATTATTACTGTAAAGATGCACACACACTATAGTTCCTGCTGCTGCTGATAACCCCATTAAATGCAGTTTTAACAAAAGGATTTGTATGAAATAGTTACGTGTATCCCAAAAATCTTCAAGTATGGCCATATGGCAGGGACTTCAGGCAACCAGGCCTGCTGTGAAATTGGAGGTGACGAGTGACAGAATAGAGGGATGGAAAGCCTTCTGGAATTCATTACAGCTATTGCTCAGACTCTAAAAAAGAGAAAATAAATTCATTATAAAATGAAAAAACAAAAACAGTGTACATATGAGCACACAAGCCCTTCTACACACACACACACACACACACACACACACACACACACACACACACACACACACACACACACACACACACAAACGTGTCGCCATCTAAATTCCCTTTTACTTGCAAAATGAAAGGAAAACATCAAATACACAGAGCCACCCACTAGCCTCTCCCTTAGGGCCCCACTTCCTGCCGGGAGGAGAAGGAAAAAAAAAGGGTGGCACGGTGCTGAGACACCGCCACCAGGTGGACAGGGGGTGGAGCTGCGTGATCTGGCTGCTGCAGAACAGGATGGTATCACAACAGGGATCCTGGAGTGTTTAGAGGGTCACCTTGTGTGACAATAGGCAGCGAGCGAAACAGCGAGGTACAGAGACGGGCTGCAGAGTTTAGAGAGACAGGCTACAAAGGCTGAAAACATGCCAAAAGGCTGAGGCTAAGTGACAGAGTGTTGCAGCTTTGAGCGTATGCGTGACGCATTTCTGAACGTAAATCAAACGCCCACATGCTAACTCACTTCTCCACAGCTCAGAGTCGACCCTGTGCTCTTCCAAACGCCCCCCCCCCCCCCCACACTGCCACCCTCTTCCCTCCAGCTCTGGTGAGAAATCTGACAGAGGGTTAATGAAGCCTGCTCATTATAAGGTCAGATTCCATTAAAAGCGGATGGGAACTCCGATGAAAGCATACAGGGAGCATGTGCAGATGCATCTGGAGGATCAGCAAGATTGATCAAGTGAAGTAGCTGACCCCCATTTCTAAAACTCATGCACAGTTGGCTGGAGGTGCAGCTCCTGTCAAATAAGCACACCCACAGGATCATATGAAGGCAATAATTCAAGCTCTCCGTTATAAGAGATTCAGGAGTTTTGGCAGCAGACAAGCAGGCGGTCATGAGGAGAGGAAGGGAGCACAGAGGTGTCTCTAACATTTAATGACAAGAAAATCCAAGAATATAGGAGAAGCTGCCACAGATGAGACTGGCAGACAGAATTAGAATTGCCTCTTAGGTGTGAGCGAAAGACAGACGTGTGTGAACAAGGCTGAATATGGAGCATGTATGAAAACATGTCTGCTGTAAAACAGTGTCTGTCCATCTTGCCCGAGGCACTGCTGATAGCCCTGACATTCACTCAGAGAGACAAAAAGAGGGTGAAAACAGGGATAAGAGAATGCGGGGAACAGCGGGCACACATGCATGACAGAGCTGAGCACAAACGCAGCGGCGGGTTGGGAAGACACTGGAGTGTGTCGGATCCAGGGCCGCAGGAGGTGTGATGGATTAAGAGGCGCTGGCAGAGACAGAGGCCCTCCCTGAACCGTGGAGCAAACCCCAGTGAAGCAACATCACCATCCCTCTCCATATCACTGATGGTCTCCTCTCTTTCTCTCTCTCTCTTTTTTTTCCTCCACTTTTTTTAAAAACCACCACCTAAACTCCCCATTTTCTCTGCCTCTCTTAAACCCACTCAAGATTGCTATAAAACCAGGCAACCATGCCAGTGCCACACGTCTTCCTTATTGCTTTAGCCCCTCATTCTGATCACTTCTCTTGCTTTAGAAGATATAACACTGAGAAAATCATTAATTTGTGCAACTAAGATAACAGACATACCATAAGATGGCACACATTTTTCTACATTATTAAACCAGCTCAGTCAAAATAAGGAGCGTTAATATCTTGAAGCTGCACTTCACAGCATTAAATACTGATCACTACTATGAGTGATAATATTAATTAACTTTAGTGGCACCTTTGGTGATAAGCAGCATTGATGTTTTGAACTACATTTCTAAGAGATTACTTCACAATGTTGCCCGTACTTTGACATCAGGCTGACAGAAGTTTCCAAAACTCCCAAAAACATATGAACTATTCTACTGAGAGTAGTGATGCAACTATAAATATAACCATGCTAAAAAACATTTATGTCCCTAATGCACAGGACTGAGTAATTAATGTAAACAAGGGCTGCAACTAATAATTATTTTCAGTATCGAGTATCTGTTGACTATTTTTCTGATAAACAGATTCATTGTTTGATCTATAAAATATCAGAAAATAGTGAAAAATGCCCATCACAATTTCCTAAAGTCCAAGCTGACGTGAAATTGTTTGTCAGTAAAAACAAGGACTCTAAAACCCAAAGATATTCTGTTTACTATCACATATAACAAAGAAAAGCAGCAAATCTTCACAACTAAGAAGCAGGTAAAAATTAATGTTTTGCATTTTTGCTAGAAAAAATAATGTAAACGATTAATTGATTTGTTGTTTAACAACAATTTGATTAATTTATACCAGGGGTTTGACACTGTGGGCCCCTCTCAGACAGTCAACAGCTGGAAAACCATACATACATCCCACATAGGGAACAGTGTAATGATCCGATTGTGTTGATATGAAAGAAAAAGCTCTCAAAGCTACATCATCATTCATCATTCAAAATAACCAATAGCCCACAGTGACTTAAAGCTATCGTAGCCTAATGTAATGCCAAGGCTGAGAAAAGACACTGAACAAGAGAGTATTTTGTCTACATTTGGCTCTTAACAGCATCTTTTCTTCTCTCTCACAATCTCTTCATCCTTGCTGATCTTTCCCAAATCTCCTCTTTGCTCTCATATTGCAGAGCTGACCAGCTGCTGTGTGACTGAGTTTCTCAATGCCGAGGTCCAATTATAACTCCAAACACAAACAACAGAGCTTCTCCACCACAACATTCACCTACTTAATTAAACCGTCTTTCACGAGTGATTTAATCTAACTAGAAAAAATGTTGAAGTTTAGTGTTTGTAAAATTGCCTGATTTTGCCACAAAGGCAACAAAACTGCAATCTGTGAAGGAGCGCCGGATAAATACATGGTCTGTTATACTTCATTACACACACAAATACCTTTACTGCAATGACTTTCAGTCTTGGCAAATCACATTACACATGCAAATCAATCTATTTGTATACTCTTCTCCCAATATTTTGCACACTCAGCGAGAAACATCCAATATTACATATTCAATAAGACCGACCTGCAAGAAAGATAAAGGGCTTGTTGAGTGACACAATCCTCTAAAAACCCTGCACTGCTGCTGAAGTTCTTTGCCAGTGGTAACAGTTTTACGTGGGTTTACACATGCAAACCTTAGATAAGACCCTGTGTGAGTGTACTTGTGTAAGTGTTTGTTTATATATATAAACATAATGCGATCCTGCAAAACAACCAGGCTGGAGCTTTAAGTCCTGTGTCTAAAGCCTTTCAGCCTGTGCTCTTGCAATTTGTCCTTACACACACTACTCCAGTGGTGCCCAACTGGTGGGTCGCAGCCCAAAATTGGACCACAGGCTCATTCTGAGTGGGTCGTGAGCATTTTGGTCAACTTCGTCCAACAAATGTAGTGAACACTCAACACAGATTTTTGAAGTACCATTTCCTGCTTTCTAGTGAGTAGCGGTGCTACCACATACAACAAGTAACCTACTGATGCCGGGTTTGTGGGTCATGTGACCTTCGCCTTGGATGACCTGTAGCGGTCTTTCCAGAGATGGACTGAGAAGTTTGCTCCACAACAGGCTAAACAAAACAGACTTTTTCTGACACTGAACACAAAGAAGAATAGAAGAAAACCATTTATGCAGTGACATACTGGCCTGACTTGAAACCAGCTCTAAAACAACTTTTCTTCTCTTTATTTTCAGCACTGCAGCAGCTGTTGTATTTCCTTGTTCTTTGTAGTAAGTCTGTTAACATGCTGTAAAAGTGGTTTTAGTAGTTTCTAATGTTTTTTAAATGTTCGTTTTGAGCACCTTCTTGCTGCAATGCTTTTTATAGCATTACATTAAAGGTGGAATAGATGGATTTAAATATACAGGTGTTAAGTTGGTTAATGTGTGGACCGTGACTTCATGTCTAAGGGAAAATTTGAACCCTGAAGCGAGACCAGTTGGTAACCACTGCAGTGGCCCTGTGTACTAACAACATAACACTCATCTGACAACAACTCTACAAGCACACACACACACACACACACACACACACACACACACACACACACACACACACCAGAGAGAGCCAAATCCACTGTGAAAATATGAGAAAAAATAAAAATTATATACTCTGAGGCAGACATCAAACCACAGTGGGCCATGTAGCCAAGATAACAACAGAGAAGTGTTTTCTAAATGACAAAATGATACCGGCTGCAGCCTGTCCACAGCTCTCTCTCTTTCACTCTGTGTCTCTGTCTTCGACACACAGACACCTGCTGTAAAAACAGAAAAGTCTGCCTGACCGTCAAAACAACACGACAATACACGTCTTCCTTTTTGCCCCAACCGAGCTGATACAGAACACTGTTTGTGCAAGAACGTCTGCATGAACTCACTGATGTAAAGCTTCTTTCACCTTCATCCACATGACTGTGCTGGATGTGCTCTTACGTATTATCCTCCCTGTTTATTTTCTGCCCTGCGGAGGCTCTCCACATGAAGTTTCATTCTCATGAAGCGAGTCGAGCTTGAAGCAAAAGGGAGGAGTGATGGAAGGAAGAGGGAGTTGTTTTGTTACCACACTCAGTGCAATGATGCAATTTACAATTAAAATGCAAATAGAACGACAGGGAGTCTCTCTTCACCTTGTTTTCACTTTACTCCAACATTCTCAGGGGAGGCCCATCTCTGCCCAGGATCTATGTATCCAAGCTAGTAAATCAATTTTCATATGAAGCACCAAAAATCAATTTGAGATTTAGGCTATACAAAATCTGAAGGTGCAAGCCACTGCTTAACTGAGAGAAAACTTGAGATGCATGGACAGACACATCTAGCCTGTGGCTATAAAACATTTTTTTCTACTTTGCTATTATGATGTGTGAGGGAGTTTTAAAAGCTCACATCCCCTAACTGAAGGCTAAAAGCAATTATTTCAGCAACAAGAAAACACAGGCCGGTCTGACACATCCGCCATTGGCCTGTCTCTGTTTTGACTATAGCTTATCACAATAGGTGGCTCAAACATCCCTTAAGCTTCAATCTCAACAAACAACAAAGACTAACGCTGTGGAATGAATCATTTGGGGGAGTTTTATTGTGTACATGACAGAGAAAACAGGTGGGAAGTGGAAAGGACTTTTTTTTTTTTTTTTTTAGTGGCTGTCCTTCAGTGTGACTTTGTCATGTAACACATTTCCAGCTCAATTATCTGCATCCAGTGGATTTCAAACACATTTAGAAAAGGACCAGAGAGCTTGGTAATTAGCCGGAGCCCTGGCTCATAAGGGGACCAAAAACAAAGCCTGTCTTTAGCTCTATCTTTATCCCCTCCGCTTGTCTAATCTCTTCTGATCCTTTTCTTTTCACAGTGGGTGTTGGACATGTATGCAGTCAGTCAATATCCTTATATGCCAACAGGTTTCAGCTTCTCCCAAGACCAAAGCATGATCATGAACACAAGATACCTGCACTTTATTAATGATGATACTGTATGCAACATTAAAAAAAACGTTGAGTTGTTTCTTATATCCTCAAAAATGTACATACACAAAAATTACAGACGATTGTCTATATGGAAAAAAGGCCCTTGTGACCATGTTTGGGCCTGTGACAAAATTAAGAAGGAGAAACCAAATAAATCTTTCATAAGAGAGCTTGATAAATCATCAATAACTACAATGCACTGTGAATCCTGCCTCATATTTCCCTTTAAGAGCTTGTAGTTGTGACATTTCACACAGAAATACAACGTTGTGCAAAAATATCGATATAATGTTCAAAGTATGTCATGACATTATTAGAATTCCACATATAAAGGTTAAAACAATGTCAGACGCCGGTCACCAACCTCCTCCTCATGTTGTTTTCCATTTTAATTATGGTTTGTCGGCTTGCTTTGGCACATGAACGTTGCCTTAGGTAAAACTGCTTTATGTCTATCTCCAGATACCCATAAAGACTAATTTCAGCAAGGGACAATTTCATCTTCCCTTCAAGGCTTGCATCAACCCACCCTCCCTCCTTCATTCAGGTGCTTTGTCCAGAATTGCTCACTATAGTAAGAAAGTATATTATATTGCAATTTTATGGCTGAATGTAACAAGATGTCCAAACTCTCACGTTAGAGTAAACTGCTGAGTGTTTAATATGTAGAGAATAGTGGATGCCTGAACAAGGGAGTTATTTCAGACACAGCAATGGTTTCATTGCTTATTTTCTCCATTTTCTCTTCACCATTTCCTCCTTTCTCTCCAACAATTATAATGATGAACTGTGCCGGCAGCGGTACAAGACACTGAATTTGTGAGATGTCATCTTAAACAGAGGTAGAGTAAGTCAGGTGGGCAGGAAGGGAAAAAAAGAGTTTAAAAAGCAATGGTGTGGGCAAACTTGGTGTGGATCCATCTCGAGAGACAAAGGAGCTACCTGGAAAAACCATCAATGAACCGAATATCAATGAAAAGAATACAGCCACAAGCGGCAAGGAACAGGGTCCAAGCACAGCAAGGGGCAGTCTTCGACCTAATATGACCTTCAGGAGAATTTGAAAACATGCCACATGCATAAATTGCCACATGGTTGGCAAGTGGCCACCCTGGGACTTAAACCAGGGACCTTTGTTTCCTCAGATAAGGTGACTTATTGACTGCGCCACTGGGGAGACATGGCTTTCCACACACCTTCTTACAACTTGAGGCAATGACATCATATGTGCAAAAGTGGGGTATTTTTGTCTGTTTAAACTTAAAAGAAAACACACACACACACAGCATTCTGCTGGTTATGGGTGTATTGTCAAATATTTTGGTGACTTTGAATGCAACACTGAGCAAAAAAGAAAATGTTGTGCAAACAATACAAATCACAGCAAGATAGTGAATATCACTATCACTTTCAGCTCTCTAGGACCTACAGTGAAATTTAAGTTTTGGACGTTTTGACTGCAATATTAATGAAAACGTGAAATCATGACCAAACGTCATACAATGAATTGAACATGACTGTAGAACGTGTAGAAATTTTCTCACTAACATTAAGCACCTCAAACCCAAGTGGTTTAACATACACACACACACACACACACACACACACACACACACACACACACACACATCACACACACATAGTCTGAAGAGAAGCCAATTAAGATCAACTGTTCACTTAACTTGTCACACTGTCATACCACTGTGCTGGAATATGGGGATCAAGGCCGATCTAATGCCATGGAAGGGAAGGTGGGGTTAAAACTGGCATCCTTCCCCCCAACTGCTAATCTTTACCTCAGGGAACAATATTCCTGCTTTTCACCACATGTCACATCTAATCTCCCTCTCTCTGCAGTAGCTTACATCTGAGACCATTCAGCAGGAGTCGCAGAAGCAGGGAGCCACTGTACAGGGTCTCTGTAAGCGGGGGTCCTGGGTCGTCCTCTGTTGTAGCCTATGGGATTAAAGCTTTACAAAAGGCACGGTCCTCTTTAGAAGTTAAAATCAGCACACATACATACATTATAAACTAATGTTTGAAATTAGGGCTGCAACTAACAATTATTTTCATTATCAATTAGTCTTTTGGTCTGTAAAATGTCAGAAAAATGGTGAAAAATGTCCATCACTGTTTCAGCCCAATATGACATCCTCAAATGTCTTGTTTTGTCTTGTCCAACAGTCCACAACCCAAAGATATTCAGTTTCTATCACTGAAACCAGAAAATATTTACATTTCAGAAGCTGGAACCAGAGGGTGTGGACATGTTTTTCATAAAGAATTACTCCAATCGATTATCAAAATAGTTGCAGATTAATTTAATAGTTGGCAACTAATCGATTAAAAGACTAACTGTTGCAACTCGACTTGTAAAGTCTTCATAAACTCGTACCTATTGGATACAGAATCACAGGTATGTTACGTTTAATTAAATGAGCATCTATGTCACTAATTACCACATAATTTGTTAGCCAAGAAATAAATGTAATAAAAATATTAAGGACATTTTATCAGAGGATTTCCTATTCCTATTCGGCTTTTATAATTCAATACAGATAAAGAATTCATCCTTTTACTGTATGGATACCCAGCCAGAGTCTCACAGACCGTTGAGGAGATTTGGAGACAGGGAGACAGGTGCACACGGTGCTCTCTGTCTTATTGCTTTGCTGTTGCTCTTTTCAGTGAAAGGAAGGGAGAGGAAAGGTAGCTGCGCTAATAAGTTCAGTTCTATCCATCGGTTGCACTTGGTACGACAAGGGTTACTCCTTTGTGTGCCCCAACGTCACTCTGCCTCCCAATTACCACATTTACACACACATGCGCGCACACACACACACACACATACACTCATTTATATTCAGGGAGAATTTTAAATGCTCTCCATTAAATTCATAAAAGATGGATTGTCTTTTAAAACCAAAAGTGATCTCCTCACCTTTTATACATTGTTATCTATACATTAAATTGTACATGCATTATACAGTGAGGGCTGGAAATGAGCCATCTCACTCTGAAAAGTGTCAAACTAGAGCCTTTATTAATTAAAAAAAAAAAAAAAGGGAGTAATACTATGGAGTGAAAAATACTGCTGGTCAGATGAGCATTATGAGTACAGGCGCAAAAAAAGGAAACTTTAAAAATAGAATTATCAGCAGAACTTGGCTCAGGAAATAATGACCGAATGTCACTGCTAATTAAACGAAAATGAGTAAAAGGAATAGGCATGAGCCTGTATTTGTTTCTCATCCTGCATGGTTAGCTAATTATGCATAATTAAAAAGTAAAAATATATTCTGCATGCGTGGAATATAGTATGTTAACATGGTTTCACATTATAGCTGTATCTAATTTACTTTTCAATAAATGTATGACAATTGAATTTCAAATATGGCTTTAAAAATGCTAAAATTTCAACTGTTTCAATATTTACATATCATTTTCAGGTGACATTTTCAATATTCCCTCCTTCAAGAACTGTTGTTGAGATAGCGGTGGGTACTGAGAGCCTGTAGTCGTACATCTCTGTTTGGCTACTGGCACCTAAATGCCAACCTCTATCCTCACAGTACTGTGGAAAAAAAGTGGAAAAGACTGCAAAGTTAGAGCAACAAGCTGAGGCCAGACAACTGCGAACGTGTCGTATCATCTGTATTAATCAGCCAGCGGTCTGATTCGAGATCAGTTCATTACCTGCACACAGAGGCTCGCAGAAAAGCCGGCACGGAGGAATCAAATCCGAACCCCCGCAACACTATTAAGATAACACCCACAAAATAACTGCTGGTGTTAGTAAAGGTGACAAAACCCTGTATGTCATCCTCCAAATCCAAGCCTTCCTAATTCATGTTAAGGTTACATGTGGTCTCCTCAATATTATTTGCAGCGCTGAGCCTTTTTGAGGGTCATCAGATGGTGCCTGGTGCTGCAGTCAGTTCTGAAAGCAGGAAATGCCAGGCAGATAAAGCTAGACCGCCATAAACACACACACACACACACACACACACACACTGTGACATTTCACATCTCCACAGTGAATCTGGGAGCGTAACCAACACAGCCAACCAAATCCAAGGCTTCCTAATTCATCTCCCTCTCTTTCGCTATCTCTGAGAGCACTCCTGCCACTATCAAACTTTCAGCCCTAAAACTCGTCTTCTCCGCCTATTCTGCCATTTGAAATTACTCAGGGTAACTAATCAACGCGTTTCGCCTTTTGTCTAAATGGCCCTGACAAATCGGTCATATCAGGTGGCCTTTGGTGGAGACCCCCTTTGAGATTATCACTCCCTAATGAAGTCATTTGAGTCAGGCAGGCACCTTCCGATCTAAACGGGCAATCAAAAGCACCAGAGTGATTTCTCTGCTCCAGCAGATGCCAAGATGGTGGCAACAGCAGACAATGGACATAAGGATGGAGGCAGATAAACAGAGAAAGACACAAGATAAGAGAAAAACACAACAGTGGGGAGCCATTTAAATACATAACATAATAACATAATAAAAATAAGACTGAAAGAAGATGGAAAGGAAGGAAGGAAGGAAGGAAGGGAGGAAGGAAGGAAGGGAGCAAAAATGAGAATGTATCTCTACACACAAGCAAAAAAAGTCCCCAAAATGACCCAAATGACCAATGAAAAACAAGAAAAAGGAAGCAGCGATGTCCTGACAGACAGAGACTGAGAAAGCAAAGCACACAAGGAAGACAGACGTCAAAACAAATCAGGCTCCAGTTCCTGTAACTTTAGATAAGCAAGATGCACTGAAGAAGTAGCTGAAGTAACCGAGAAAGGCGTTTTCTTCTGGATCATGCCAAGAATTTCCAAATACACATATTTCCACGAACTGATGACTGAGAAACATTATTTTACCCATGAAGCCTTGTCTTTTAGAATAATTTACTAAAATTGGGCAGTTTAAAGAACAAGAGGAAAAGATGGACAGAGTGTGTGGAACAAAATGAAAGGAAGAAGAGAGGAAAGAAAGACAAAAGACAGAGAACTTGCAGCAGGGCAATTATGAAACTGTCCAATGCTACATACTGTGCTGATTCTCTTTCAGTGTCATCAAACTGAATTTAGACTACCTGTTCAGGTGCACAATACTGTATATCAGTCAGCTCACTGAAGTCAATAATTGAATGATGATGTGTTGTCTTGTGTTGATGATTCATTTTAGGACTAAGTGATATGGACAAAATCAAATATCAAAATATTTTTGACCAAATACCTCGATATTGATATTGTAGGGATGACTATTGGTGCTTTCATAAAATATTTACACAAGCGGGTAAAAGCAAATAATATAACAGCTAGAAGAGTCTGATAAGTTCAGAAAGTTACATCACTTTACTGTAATGGGGCCTTTAAAACCAGGATGACAACACTCATGCTATATCACGATATTACAATATCCAAAATCTCATATCACGATATCTATATAATATCAATATATTGCCCAGCCCTAAGTCATTTCTTACAAATGCCTGAAGGTACTGTTTCATTTGTTTTTAGCTATAACAGGCTTTTTGTTTAAAGGGGCTGAAGCCCTGGCTTTTCATTGTCAGGATTTTTACATACGTTCACCTCAAGTTTTGGAATATAGACCATGTTTAACATAGACATCTGACATTATAACAGTATATAAATTACAGAAAATCACGAAAAGCATATTATATACTAACCATCATTGTATTTCTATAAACTGAGGATAATCAGAGATCCACCTGCTGTAGGAAGAAGAACTAAATGTTATGACAAATTTAATCTTTTACATTTAAGTTTAAGTAATTTGTTCTCATTTGCTGTTAGTGAACACAGACACTTATAAACACTGTAATATTTAGTACTAAATCAGGGCAGATACTAAAACAGCAGCACTTTAGTGACTGTCTGGATCTGCAGCAGGCATCACAACAGTTTAATAGGTGAACTCCACTGGTAGAAAATAAACATATGGTCGTGTTGAAATGAAATGAAAAATATAAGTACTGGCTCTAGTAACCATGGAAATTATAGTTGGGTTATCAGATATCAGTGAAAAATTCAATATCATGCATCCCTAAGGCTCACAACAAATGTGTGTTCTCTTCTGGTTGTGTGTTTCACTGGAATATTACTGATGAACCAAAATTTTTTTGCTGAACTTCATTTAAACTTGATCTGCATAAAAGCCAACAATCAGACAAGGCACACTGAGCAAACTCATTTGCATGCAAGTATGCCATTGGGAAAACAATGACGGTCCACCTAGCATCCTTGAGTGACCGCAATTTAGTTCGGCAGACAGCTAACAGTGGCAGTCTGCAGTGCCATGAGAGAAACAGGAAAACATGAAGACAGACTGCAACAAAAAAACCAAAGGAGGAAAAATAAAGGCAAGAACACAAGAGAACGCAAACAAGTAAGCAAGAAAATGAAGATACAGTAGAAACAGAGCCAGACTCAGTCAAGAGTCAAGACACGTGGCCCATCAAAAGAAACTGAATCTTTGGGAATCTCAATATTCAATTACGATTCTCGATTGAATGAATAGAAAAGGGGGCACTACTTTCAGTCTCTTGCTCCAGTAGACTGTGTGCCAAACCATTCACTGGTGTCCTTATTCCACTGAAATACAATATCATACATAACTGGCAATTAAGATAAGTGGTCTGCAGCCTTTTCATTTTAAAAAGTTACCTGCATTAATTAATTAACTAATTAATTTGCAAGCATCTTACATTCTCCTGCCTGTATGAGAATAACAAAATTAGGGGGAGGCGGAGTGCTCCGCTGTGTTGTTATTAGCGTCATGTCTCCAGCAGTGGAGAGCAGCCTCTCTGCTGCACCGTTAGCTGCGAGGAAAGACATCATTGTCCAAGACGCTGAGCGGGCACAGAGTTATTTTCTTCACCTCAGAGTTGGTTTAAGTTGTTTAATGCTGCAGTGTGTGTTGGTCAGCCGGTCTCATTTGTTACTGCTGGAGTTCGCTGCTCCGCTCCACTAACATTAGCCTCTGAGTGACAGCATAGAAAGTTCACAATATACTTCACGTTCGTCTCACAAAAGGTAATTATTTAGTCGCTAAATCAAAAAATGCTTGCAACCGCTGCCTTTTTTGAATATGAACTACAAAATAACTCCAGCGTGTGCGTGCTGTGCGCTGTCTGGGTGCTGCTCTGCCCTTGCAGTTGAGTTCCGTTCAGTTTTTTGTTCCATCACGTTATTAACTAACATTTAGAAAACAGATTTTTCACCTTTGTAAATCGATTGAGAATCTTAGGATATAAGAATCGAGATTCTTACGCGAATCAGTTTTCTCGCCCACCCCTGAAAGGAACCATACCGGAGGAAAAATATAAATAAAACACAATCATTAACCGGCTCTGCCACACTCACAGAGATGAGGGAGGAGGCATAAGTGGACGGAGCTGCAGGTTGCCGCAGCAACTGAAATTAGAACCTGGGATAACAAGACAAATGAGAATGTGTGGGACGACCCAGGTGAGACAGACAGAGAGGGGAACAGAGAGACAGAAAAGGAGACAGAGAGAATAACAGAGCTGCCTTCATTCCTCTGAGCTGAGCTTATACAACAAGGTGATAAATAAAATGCCTGAATGTCTTTTCCTTTAAATTCAGCAGCTCATTCAACATCATACATGAAAAAAATCAGAAATGTGCTCATCATCCAAGTAAAAAACTTACATACTGCAGCAGGATATTTGGAGCTGTGTGAAAATTGAAGCCAAGATGTTCAGTAGGTATTTATAGATACAAAATAACACAACTATCACTTCCAGTTATGAATTTAATTCATTTCATTTGTATTGCCCTTAATCACAGTTAGCCTCTAAGGGTTTCTCAATGCCCATACTATATAAATAAATAAAAACGACGCCATCTAAACTCAGACGCTTAATGAAAACTCATACAAAAACTTAATTAAGAAAAAAAAGAAGGAACCTTTGACTCAGCTATTTATCAGTAAACAACAATTGAGACAATGATTTTTACACTGTTATAAATTTGAAAGCAGCCATCTCGCCACAGATGACAGACATGAATTAAACTGTGAGCAGTTATCAAGCACCTCTCTGGCTCTGCTTGGAGGTTGCCAAGAGACAGATAATACCAACTGGAGGCTGGCAGTTTATAAGGTCTCAGTGTTGAGACCTAAAATGTCAATATTGGTCCCAAGGGAAGGAATAATTAAGGCATAAAGATCTAAAAGGCTTGTCGCATATGGCTGGCCAGCTGTCACATCTGTCTGTTCAAATTAATGCCAGTAACAACAAGGCCTATACTAAAACAGCAGCAGAGTATGTAATGGCTGAGCATTAAATGTCAGCTGACTGAGCTACAACTAAAGGCTCGCACACTGAATAAGGAAAAGCCTGGCATTTAAAACAATACAGAAGCTCCACATCTCATTTTAGAGGTTCACTCCCGAGTGGGTTGTCTCAAAAAAAAAAAAATCTATTCCCTGTGGTTCTACTTCACACATCCCCAGTGTTCAGAGTTATGGGAAGCAGCACTGCAGAACCAGCAGGAGAGTATTTAACTCTGCAGAATTCCTGCAGGATGTCTGATCAAAAGGTCTCCCCTTTACGGGCAGAAGAGTGTCGCGGTGACAATCCCTCAAGGACCTTTGGTTGCAAACATCTGCCCTGCTGATGTGTCACTGAGCAAGACACTGCTCCACTTGCCAGCGCCAGGAAAACCCGTGACACTCCCCTCACTAGAAAAGTTACAGCATCAGTTGTCTGTTACAATTACTAAAACAACTTATTTACTGTATGTTTATATATTCCTACGTAATAAGCAACCTCTTTTTGCATGAATGTACCCAGACCTTAACCCTAGAGGAAGCAAATCAAAAACCATCATATACACCAGGGAACCCTTTGGAAGGTACTGCCAAACATTATTTTGTCTGTTAGGTATATAAGGACTTGCTGGTTGTGCATCTAGCTGTGTGCTCTGGCCAAAAGAAAAGAGAATTTCTCCACAGGGATAATGAAGGTATCACTTTTATGGCCTTTGCAAACCTTTGTCAGCTTGTTATGGTCCAAATCAGGGAACAAGTTGTTACTTTGGTGCATTCGTGCACTGGCTGCTTTTATGATAACCATAGACAAATTCCATTTCAGCCATAATTTATCAACAAAAGCCACGCAGGAAGCAAATTTCTCAAGACAAATACGATTCCGGTCCGTGTCACTTTATCTCAGCTTTGTGGACTTGCAGTCTTGGCTCAGTGTTTGCAACACTTTAACACTTCTTGTCTGCTCTTTTACAGAGTTTAGAAATGTGCCTTTTATTGAGGAGGCATTTCACTGCATCTTGAGTGCAAGTTTGCCCTTGGTTCATTCTGTTATGCTTGGCTTTTCAAGCATGAGTATGGACCGGCTATCAGATGACAACATTTGTTTCCTTATAGCCATAAAGCTGCATTTCAGGGTCACTTCTTGTACATGAAGGTGTAACTCCTGACAAACCGCCTTGCAGGTCCACAATTTCATGAATCTCAGTACAGTATTATCTGATTCCACCTAAGTTTAAAAGCCACAACTCTCACCTGTCTAGGGAAAAATAAATGAAAAGCGCAATGATTTAAATACACTACTTTAAAACTGACTGGTGCAAATGCACCCTGACTGAGGCTACCACTAGGACAGATCTAGTGAGGTGGGTTTGGGTGGGCATATATTGAGTATCTCCCCGGGAGTCCAGAGGTTGTAACTGTGAAAGAGGAAGCTGGGGATGTGTGTGGCAGGCAGCTGGCAGTAGTGACTGACAAGTCAGGTGAGCGCTGTGGTCTGCTCACGCGTGCAGATCCAGCTTCTCTGACTGATCTGAAGTGGCTTCAATTAACTGGAGCAGCCAAGTGTGAGGGAGGGGGCTACGGGGGGACAGGCCCCAGACAAGCCTCCTGACAGATTTTGGCAGGGGGGGGGTTGTAAGATGAGTGGCTCCCTCTGACAGGTCCTCTAATGCCCCACCAACTCCAACCTTTCTCCATCTCCTCTTAGCTAATTACTAAGTATCCATATGGAGACACTTGTCACTGTGATCACAGCAAATTGGCTGTAAGTGCAGGGTCAGCAAGGACTGTCTTTCACTTGCATAGGATATACACATCTTGTCTTGCACAAAAACAAAACACACACAATAGTTTTCATCATTTTCAGTACCAAAACTATTGTGAGTTTTCTCGGAGAATAGAAATTAAGGCAGAGCCGGGAAATCAAATATCACAGACACTGCCTCACATACATCTCCAAAACCATATTCATGTTGACTTTGCATGATGCTCTGTCTGTATGATAATATAGAAAGGAGGTGATTAAAATATCCCCAGCATTTCTCAACATATCCTACACAGAGATTAAATTTTCACGGATATATGCACAGACGCTGATGCTAGAAGACACTGCCAGGTGAAATGCTAGTGTAGGTGCAACGGCTTAAAAGGTTATCAGAAATAATCAATGTTTATATTAAATAATAGAATTTAACTTGCATTAAATTCACCTCAGGGCACCACCCTTAGAAAAGGGAAAATTGGTAGCCAGACAAAACAGCAGACAAAAACAAAATGGCAGACTCTGATCCAAGATGGTGGCCGTGTGTGTGTGTGGTTATGTTTAAAGCCAATCTGTGTAGGACACAGTGCCAAGTTAGAAAAGAGGATAGTTTGCATGCAAGACATGGTAGTTACTGGACAGAACTCCAGTGAATAATGCTAAACCAAATCAATACATGTACACTGACAAAAGGTAAGCAGTCCTGTGCTCAGCCGTGTGCCGTTACAGTATGCTATGCCCAGTTAACGTTGTCAGTCCATGAAGGGAGAGAGGCTCTTTGGCGTGCTGTTTTGTCAGCTGGCGATTCCATCGGTTGTGGGTGAGCCAGGCTGGGGAGAGTTGTGGTTCCGATGTCGAATGATGCAGTCTTTGCTGTGCAGTCAGTGATCCGATTGTGCAGGTCGGAGGGAACCGGTCACTCCTTTGTTTTCCTTACAGAATAAGCAACTCGGTGCTAACTTGCTTTGTGGCTCCTGTGGTTTGTAGAGTTAGCTGGTATCCTCTGTGTTGTAGCCACTGGCGCTAAATAAACTTGTTTACTCTCGGTTAGCGGTGCGTACTTAGCAAAACAGGGATCTTAGAGAGGCTCTCACATCACTACCGTGCAGAAAGGAGTTTGGTGTGTCTGTTCCGAGCAGACTACACGGAGGTCAGAGAGCCGACACAATTATGGTTCAGGTTAAGTCACACAATGAACGAGTTACCTACACTAGTTTCACTCTGAAACATGTGGGGATGTGGAAAATAGATTTTAACCGTGTCTATTTCTACTTTAAAGCAAAAGGAAATATTCCCACTTGTTAAACTTGTATTTGATGAAACAGTAAACCTACCTGTACACACCAGCCGGCTAGTATGTCACATCAATAATGCATCATTCACCATTTTCTCCTCTAAGCACACAAAAAATGTGTCTTATGGCCTCTAGCTGAACAGAGTGTGCTGTTTTACACACTGTCTCTCCATCCAGCTTTTGTTCTTGCTCTCTTGCTGTTCTTGCTAGTTTTACATTACCTAATTAACATGGAAAAGTTTTCGGGGGAGGCATGAAACACACAGGCCAACATAATTTCCCCTGAAGATTACGTTGTATTGTTTTTTTTTTTGGCCTCTCATGTTCACATCCTCACATCCTCCATGCCTCCGCCCTCATTTCCCCTTCTAAAAACTTGATCTCCTTTCTCACTTTTTAGTCTTTTATTAGAACTGGGTGCAATTTCCACCTTTAAATGATGACTGAATACCACCTGAAACTTCTTTCCCAGCTGCCATTTATATGATCAAGTGTCTTCTGCATCCTCTGTTCTCTTGCTACTTGGTATTCATCTACTGGTAGCCTTTAGATCTTCTGTCACCTTCATTCTTTCTGAAGGTTTGTGTTTTTTTATTCAAACCATCTACCTTATTTGGAATTCTAGACCATCCATTTCTTCATACTATTTGATTCAACGCCAGCCATCTGAGAATAGGTCTGTTGCTCAAAAAGCAAAACAAAGTGTAGTTTGCTTGAGAGCAAATTACTCAACTATAACTTAGTAGCTCATTATTTCCAACATGTTTTCCAGGGCAGCTGCAGAGGATAAATACTGTCAAAAAACAGTCTAGACAAATCAGCTTAACTTGCATTTTGAATTCAGAGACAGACACCATTTGAAACTTAAACATCAAATTTACTGTAGATCTATTTCAATATTGGTCTGTATGCCTGTACTGACACTACAGAAAACAAGGCGCCAGCAAGACTGTAATATTTCTAAGATAGTTACAAGTTGGTTAAAAACTTAAACACTTTATTTAATGCTCTTAACATCAGTTAAAGGCCCTAAGCAGGGCTGCAACTATTATATATATAGAAATTCTTTTCATCATCAATCAATCTGTTGATTATTTTCTCGATCGATCAATTAGTCGTTTGGTCCATAAAATGTCAGAAAATGGTGAAAAACGCAGATTACTGTTTCCCAAAGCCTAAGGTGACATCCTCAAATGTTGTTTTGTCCCAACCAACAGTCCACAACTCAAATATATTCAGTTTACTGTCATAAAGGACTAAAGAAACCAGAAAATATTCACATTTAAGAATCTGCAACCAGAGAATTGATTCAAAACAACTAATCGATTATCAAAATAGTTGGTGATTCATTTTCTGCCAATTGACTATTCGACTAAAAGACACCGTATTAGGTCAGGTGTGTTAATGTTTGTCAGTAAAATAAAATAAAAATATCATAATTTAAAAGCCTCCGTATCCCAACCCCCCCTTCCACAGTATACTTGCCATTTCCCTATATTGGTACAGACCAGTGCCCCCCCTTCCCTCCCCCAGATCCTCACCCCATTTGGTACTCACCTAGATCAAAGTCCTGCCCACATCTGTTCCGCTTGCTGCTGCCATGACTAGCCAGCTGGACTCTGTCCGTCAGGTCTCTCTGTCTGTAGGTATGTCAGTGCTGCGTGTCTGTCCAAAGCCTGCGCTTCTTGGCAAGCTGCAAATGCAAACAGTGGAAAGAATCAACAAGACTGTAGTTGTGAGAGCTAGCGTGGGTGTGAGCCAGTGCCTTATCATATTCTTGCAAGAGACTCCTTGTCAAGTTGACTGTTTGTGTGCGCATCTGTTATGTAGGAGACTTGAATGCAGAATATTTTTGAGATGGAGTGCGTGTGCTTGCGTGTGTGTGTCTGTGTGACAAGATATTACAAAGACACATGTTTTACAAAGACTGTACACAGCGAGGCGGAACAAAGTGGGACAGGGGCCCTCCTTACGTAATTACACCCGGCATTAAAACACTAATCCAAACACAAACTGTATCTGGACTGTATCCAAACAGCAAACTAAGCCACAGGTGTAAACACAGCCATGACGGAAAGCAATCTCATTCCACAAATCAGATGATGGTGCTTAAAGCAATAAGATTCGAAGACAGCTTAATGCTTCCTAATACTTCTCGGGTATATTTACACTGACCCATAAATATGGATAAAAAAATCTTTGCCGATATAATTCAGATGTACACGCTGCATGTTAATGTGATGTATAAAGGGCCCACAGAGATCCCAATAACTATACAACCATCTGACAGAACAGACCCACGGTGGCACTCAACTCCAGCGTAGAGGTATGCTCTGGCAGTCTCATTAAAATCCTCCAAGTCAAATTCTCTTTCAAATACCACCTCTACCTAAATAAACACGACCGACCGAGGACGCTTATTCACACTCCACATGCCTGCCAAACACCGACGAACAGGATTTCACAGGGCCGACTGGTTTTTGCTTTGCCAGCCATTATTCTAGAAAGGTCTGTGGATTGAAACACAATGTCTAAAGCTAAACAGCCACCATGACGCTCTTTGGGCTCATAATGCAGCCAATCCATAAAGATGCCTGACACTTTAAACATTTAAACTAGAAAAAGCTGGCTGATTTGAGTCAATTTTCTTTTATATCCAGCTCATAAAGTACAAAGCTGCATTTTAAAATGGCTATAATGACTTGAAACAGCTACAAAATTGTGAGTCATAAGTTGCCTCAGAAGTCAAATAAATTCTGACACTAACTAAAACACTAAACACTGACTTACATTTGGTCCAGACAGACTGAGCAAAGAATAGGCTACTTTTTACACTTTGTATTCATGACCAGTATCCAAACTGCCTGTGGGTTTTTACCTCAGAGAGGGAAGAAATGATCCACATGAATGAATGAAATATCTTAAGATCTGCATGTTTACACATACATACCAAGGAAATGTCAATCAGATGCAAAATACAGAGGTTGAGCCCTGAAAGAAATGTCAAAAAGGTAGCCGGGCTGTGTGATGTGTGTGTGTGGGCGCAGAGCCGTTTGATCAATAGCTAACCTGAAATGAATACGTGATCGTTCTCACTGACTCAACAAAGCAGACGTGCACTCCAAACCAGACAACAAAATAGACATGACCCAGATCAATAGGCCCCATTTCAAAAATCTATTTAATACCAACCTAGTTTGATGTAACACTTCCGAAAGGCAGAGTGGGTAGGGAGTGAACATCCTGCCAAACACCTCTTCAGTATGATGAATGAGGATTTTTGTTGCTTTTTGTTTGTGACATTTAGCAGTCAAGTTGGTACAGTAACTTCAGTAATGTATTTTTCATGATGGGTTTACATTCTTTTCTCTTTTCACCATTTGAGAATGAGGTATATAGCTTATTATCCCGCGGCTACAGAGAATACTGGATATTTTCAGATTGGTAGATAGTAGGGGCAGGTGTGGCTCAGGAGGTAGAGCGGGTCGTCCACCAATCACAAGATCTGCGGTTGGATTCCCGGCTCCTCCAGTCCGCATGTAGAAGTGTCCTTGGGCAAGATACTGAACCCCAAATTGTTCCCGAAGGCTGTGCCATCGGCGTGTGAGTGTGTGTGTGCATTAGAAACTCTTCCTGAGGAGCAGGCTGGCACCTTACATGGCAGCATCTGCCATCAGTGTATGATATTTACCATAACTGCATGGCTTTGGCACAGCAGCCTCATTACTATTCTATATTAACAAATGGCAAGCTATTAGTTTCAGCTTATGGCTTCTTCTAATTGTTGCAATAAAAATGCCAACAGCGTTCAGGGGAGTGCTGACAAAAAAATTAAGTGCCAACTATTTTGATAATCAATTAATCTTTTAATTTACTTATCAAGAAAAAGTGCCAAACTGGTTCCAGCTTCTCATATATAAGCATTTGCTGCTATTCTTAGTTTTAGATCACTATAAATTGAATATATTTGGGTTTTAAACAAACAAAGCAAGCTTTAATAAGACATCGCCTTGAACTAATCGGCATTTTTCACATTTTATAGACATGCTGATGATTAGCAGGTATAATGTTTACCAATTGTCTCATCCCCTTAGTTTAGCCTGTAGCAAATTTTAAAGCTGTTGGGACACGTCAGTCAAAACTGTAAATGTCAACCTCATGGCGGCGCTAGAGTAAAAGTCAGGAGACCATGAAGTCACATGTCATCTGCGAACCATGAATGTCCATCTAGCAGATGTTCAGATAGTTCTCAGGTGGCGAGTGGCTAAATTTCACCTGCTGGTGGTGCTACAGAAAAGTCAAAGGATCAACAAAGTCATTAGGATTCATCCGCTGGGGACCACAAATGTCTGTTTCACAGAAATTCATCCAACAGTTGTTAAAATATACAAACTGATTAACCCGACAGACAGACATCACTAGAGCCATGCCACTACATGCTAGCAGCTCTGAGGATGTAAAAATAGGCAGATTATCAGTAGTTGCAGCTAATCACTTCTTCGTGTTTAGAGGGAAATTTTCTTTAAAGAATGATAGTCTGAACCACAACTTTGCTTTCATACAAGCGTGACAGAATGATGAACATGATAATGACAATATCTTCTTCAAAGTCAATATTTATTTTTCCTCACTCACTCAGTCCCACTCTCAGGACTAAGAATGGTCATCCTTTTTGTCTATAATTTGTTTCAAATACTCACACTGGTCAGCGGTGTGATACTGGGTTGTGACCACAGGAAATGAGGTATGACCTAGAGCCTGTAACTGCCCCATCAACAGTTTGGATAAGCAGGATGGGACCCGGCCTTCGCAACCTTCCTGTCTTCTCCGTCCTGCGTGGTTTGCCCTCTTGTGACTTTGGCAGCCACAAGTGGTCAGTTAAGATGGCGAAAGATGGCAATAAATGTCGCTGGGGAATTCGCTGGGGTCAACCGGTCGTGGCTTAGTGGCATGACTGGTTGACCCCAGCGATGTCTGAGCATCATGACATAGCACGGTCTGCTTGGAAAAAATAGAAAAGCAGGATGGAGCTGCCAGACAAGGAGGTGGGAAACAAAAACACAAGCGCAGGGAAAATAGAAAGCAGAGAAATGAAGAGCCGACAAGACACAGAGGAAGGAGAGGCAGGATGAAAGATGGATCGATGTACAACAGGCTGATGAAATAGAGAGAGAAAGACAGAGAGAGAAAGGAGTGGTACAGCAGTTCAAACAATAGTCAAGAAACAGAGGAACAACAAACAGAGACACTAAAGGGATAGAAGACAAATTAAGCAGAAAGCAGAGAGGAACACGAAGAGATGGGGGCAGCCCAAAAAAGACATGTCAGACTCAATTCGTCTCTTAAAAGAGGGGATGAAGAAAGGCTTGCTCCGCTCGGTCTCGCTAAAACCTGCACAGACTTTAACAGATCAATATGTAGAAAGGAACAAAGTGCCAGAGAGTTACATCAAGCGCTTGACTACATTCAAAAAGAGCCACAGAGGAAGAATAACTGACACAATTAAGAGCATAACTGTCATCAACCCAGTTCCACCCATACACGGGCACCGAGCAATAGACCCATCATGAGGAGGGATGAAGGGCTGCTAATTCCCGCTAGCAATGCAGCACAAGCTACTAACAGTGAATACCAGATACTGCAAAGGCTTAAAGGCTACAGTGTTCTGATGCAGAGGAAACATGAGACACATGTATAAAATCTCTCCACCGCAACACGTTCCTGGCTCATTTGCATCCTGAGAGAAAATCTGACATTTAAAGTCCAAGTGAAATGAAAAATACATTTTCCCAGTTTTAATCCCATGTCCCTTGTTAATTGTTAATTTATCTCTTGTTATATGCAAAATATATGTCAAAAAATCAGTATCAGAGTATTTTTACATCAAAACAAAACAGTTTCAATCTGATGACTCATCCTGCACTCGGGGACGTTTACAAAAGTTCATCCAATCAAATGTGACTTTGGGGCGAGTAGCTAGCCATTTGTGGGTCGTAGAAGCGAACAGAGCGATATGGAGAGAGACAGGAAGAGATGTGTGTTTGGATATCAGTGGGCAAAAACTTTGAGGCTGAGGTCTATTTCATTCATCTCCCCCTCGTCCTCCTGATCTAACAACAGGTGAGGGAGGTGCGTGTGGAGCCAACAGTCCCGCCCACTTTTTTAGCGGTCCAATCAAATGCGAAGGATTTGATTTCAATCCCTCTTGTAAATGTGCACCGCTCAAATATTCCTGTTTCACTGGGAAATACATCACAGTACAGAAGCTAAAGACGCTCTAACTTCCGTTTGACTGCTGACATGCAACCTAAGTGCAGCCAATTCCATAACCCACATATACATCAGAAAGAGAGTGATGTGTGAATCTGAAACCAATCACAGGTGGATGTATACTCTGACTCAATAAAATACAAACTCAATTTAATGAGCTCTCAAGCTCATTACATTTCCTCGTCCGTTTCTCCATCTTTTACAACAGTCATTCATCCTACCTCCACCCCCCCCCATCTACCGCCTGCCTTCCCTCGCTCAGTTTTTCATTCTAAATCCACTTCTCTGCCTCCATCTTTTTTTCTCTCTCCATCCAAAACAACAGCCATTCCAGAAGGAGGGCCATCAATCTTCTTCAATGAGACCAGAGTGCGAGAGAGTGCCAAGGCTACAGCAGATTACTATCTCTCCTTACCTCCACTCAGCACTGGATAACATGTAGAAGGAGAGGATGGACAGACGGAGAGGCAGGGAGGGTCGAGAATGAGTCAAAGAAACAATCTCAGATAGCAGGCGGACGCATTAGATCTTAAAAGCCCCAAACAAACTTCCACCCCTGTCAACAGCGGAGGCTTGTCAAGTAAAGAAGCACGGCGACTGAATTTAACGGCAACTCAAAACCCGACCTTTGATTTATTTCCACAGAGAGTTCTGCTAATGGAAAAACATGAGCTACTTTAGCTTTTAATCACCTGTAAACAGTTGGTTTTGTTGTTATTTATTTTCATTATCAATTCATCTCATTATTATCTTTTCAATTTATCTACTGATCATATCGATCTATAAGATGTCAAAAAAAAGAAAAATTCTTATCAAAAGTTCCCAGAGCTCAAAGTGATGAACTGCTGTTTTTGTCAGTCCAACTGGGGCTGCAGCTAATGATTATTTACATTATCGATTAACCCGTCTGTTATTTTCTAGTTGTCTAGTTGTTTGATCTATAAAATATCAGAAAATGGTGAAACATTTCCATTACTCTTCACCCCAAGTCCAAGGTGATGTTCTCAAACCTACTTTGCAGCATAAAATGTCTTGTTTTGTCCCAACCAACAGTCCACAACCCAAAGATATTCAGTTTACTGTCATAAAGGACTAAAGAACACAGAAAATAGAAAATTTAAGAAGCTGGAACCAGAGATTTTTTTTTCTTAAAAAATAACTAAAAACGATGTCGACTAATTGTTGCAGCTGCAAAATTGTTGCTATTTAATTTCATGTCCATGCAGTAATTGATTGGCTAATTGTTAGGCATTTGACCAAATCTGAATCCAGTATTAAATCCGCTTATCTAGACCGAATCCCCTATCAAATTTTTTTAGAGTTAACTTTAAAAATTTGCAGTTAAATCTGTACTGACCTGATAAACAACAAATGGGGAAGCGCACCTTGGATCTGACAGCGATGTGACACAAAACACAGCAAAAAAAGGAATGAATGAATCTGTGATATTCATTTGTCTGAGCATGTGATTGTTTTAACCCTGAGGAAGGCGTCGTATCCTTTTTGGGGACATCTGTATTTAACTTTTGTTGGATAAGAGGGCAGAAACACTACAGTTTTTAGTAGTAGTCTAACTGATGTTCACAACCTCGCTACAACCAACCTGAATGAGAAAAATAAAAATGAACCTCTGAGTGATTTAATGTATCTGACACTTAAATAAAAGGTGCAGCTTTCGTACTTTGCACATTTTAGTTTTCACACACTACCTGTTCCTGTTTGTGTAGGTGCCAATTCAGAACTATTGATTTAATAGGTACTGATATGATATGAATAACAGTTTAACTGAGAGATTCTACAGACATCACCATGACGCAATCCACAAGATCATTTTAAACAGATGCAACAATTAGTCAATTAATCGATCAGTTGATCAACATAAAATTGATCAGCAACTATTTTGATAATCAATCAAATCGTTTTAGTACTTTTTTAAAGAAAAAAGCCAAACATTTACTGGTTCCAGCTGTTTTTCTTTGTCATAAATGATGATTAACAGAATATCTTTGGGTTTTGAACTGTTGGTCGGAAACAAAACAAGACAGATGGAGACGTCATCTTTGACTCTGGGAAATTATAGAAAACATTTTTCACTATTTTCTGACATTTTATAGACAAAACAAAAATAATCAGCAGGTTAACTGATAATGAAAATAATCATTAGTTGCAGCCCTAATCATTTCCCTAGAGTACAGTCTCTACTGTCTCTATTAATCTACAAAAACACAATCCACTCTTGGTACAGTGGTGTACCAGAGTACTGATACCGCCTCGCAGAAAGAACATTAACCAGATAGCAGTCAAAAGTTTTTATTACAGAATTAATATTAATTAGCTACAGCTGATATAATCTGCCCATTTGACATTTTAACCACTGAAAGTTACGGGCAGCGATGGCTAGAAATGCTACATAAATGTTTCCTACATTGCTCTTGGCTAATAAAAAGAGTGAGGAGAGAAAAAAAAAAGGTTTGATAAAATACATTAGTTAGAGCTGAAGCTTAATGAAACGAGAACCCGATCCAAAATGGAACCCAGCCATAATAAATGTTTCAGCACTCGCATGAATGTGAGTAAATAGAAAACATGTTGGAGTAGCTGATGTTTAGACGCCACAGGCAAAAGATTACTGGTGCATATATGAATCTGTGTGTGTTGTGGAAAGCGTTAGATCATAAATTTGCAGCTTCATGATATCTAAAGACTCTGGGAGGAGTGTGAATGTGTGTGTGTGTGTGCGACAGACCACTGACACTCACAAAGGTGGAGAAGCCAGAGCCGTGACCTTGCAGCCGAGAGGGGTTTTTAACGAGCAGCCTCACTGCCCTTTGTGTTGCAGTGGCAATATTTTTCACACACACACACACACACACACACACACACACACACACACACACACACACACACTGCACATCACCAGTAAATCCAAGCCAAGCGTGTACTTCTGAGGAACGCCCATAAGAGAAAGAGATGGGATACATAGGAGAGTGAGGAGGAGAGAATTTTTTTAAAAAGGCATCCGATTTTGTATATAAAATTCTCCTTTCAGCTGTGAACACAAGTGTGATACAGCCAAGGCTCTGTGATCTCTTCTTCTATACATGTGTATCATGTTGAATCCAAGGACACCACGAGACCACCACGCTATAGCTCTGACAGCTACATTCACAATTGAGCATGATAGGGCTAATCGATATGCAGCTCTCTCGCTGAGGAGAACCTACATGGGGAGTTTTGTCAGGCATAATAAACTCTCCTTGTGTTGTCATAGCGCTGTTGAGGAGGAAGGTTAAACTTAGAGCTGTCTGTAAAGCTGTCCCTCCGCAGCAGCAGCGTAGTGTGGCTTCTGCCGGGCCTCTGGGCCACACAGCGACGAAGAGGAGGAGGAGGAGAAGGCTGCGGCGGGGCTCAGCCTGGCGCTAAAGACTTTGACACTAACATACTGATCACTGGTAATTGATTCGTCTGGTGAGGAAGGTGCAACATTAAAGGATAAAAATGGCAGCGGCGGTGGCGGCGCAGCACCGAGGCTTAATGCGAGCTGATGGGGCCGATGCCGCCTGTCACACGCCGTCTAATCACACAAGAAAGGAAGATTCTTGAGACGTACCATCAAATCACTATCAGCCCTGGAACCGCTCAGCACCCTCAAAGGGGCTTTGATCAGCAGCGGGCCAAGGAAAGAGAGGGTGCGCACAGGCCAAGGACAGCGGAGAGACAGAGGCGAAGGATTGGAAGATAGACGAGGAAGACGGGCGTCCTTCGCTGTTGCCGGATGGCCCTGAGATATCACATGACAGGATAGAAACAGCAGAGTGTATCAATGACCAGCACCCAGGGGTCAAGCAGCATTACAAGTCATTGAACACAACTTGGGCGACAACCTTGTCCAGTCCAGTGACCCCGATATGCAGTGTTTTTATTCGAGGTTCATTTACAGCTGATGTTCGTTGCAGTCTGGATGCTGTTGAACACTGAACTAAAGCTCAAACAATTAGTCAAATCACAGGAGGTTCATCACAACTATTTTGATGATCGGTTAATAGTTTGAGTCATTTATCAAGCACAAGTCAAACTTTACCTAGTTCCTGCTTATTTTCTCTGTTTTATATTACTGAAAATTGAATATCTTTGGGTTTGGGGCTGTTGGCTGGAAAATAAGACATCTGACAACACCTTGTTGGGCTTTAGGAAATGAACATAAGCATCTTTCACTATTTTCTGATGTTTTATTGAGAAAATCACTTGCAGATTGGTTGATGAGGAAAACAATCATTACACTGACACTACAGTGACCTAGAAAACTGCAATGAATTAAAACCATCGCTTCATCAAAGCGGAGAAAAGAGTGTTTTGACTTCTGTTATTTTCTTTATTAGCTGTATATATGATTGTAAACATGTTGCACTAGTTCCCTGTTTAACACAGGAGATTAAAATAAACGCAGTCAGTACAAGATGTTCAAGAGTTAATTTATGAACTGTATTTGCTTCACACTTGCATTAATTAAAACGGAGCACAACAGTCAGCTATTATTGTAGTTACAATTTAGCTTATGTTATTCTCATTATATTATAATAAAATGACTACTATTGTGTTATAATAATCTGCCAACTTTTTATACTTGGTTGGCAGCTGTGAGAAACACTTCTATTTGAAGTAAATCTAAGTCTTCTCATTTTTCAGAAGTAATAAACTAGTTTTTAACCTGCTCCACCTGTGATTTGAGCAGACCCCTGTTTCTTAACATGGCATGACATGAAGCGCCAATTCTAGTAACCCTCACAGCTTTGTTATTAACGTGTAATGGAGACACATGAGGTAAGTGTAGTAGCGGTGACTGGGGTGTGCCTATCTGCTGAGTGAACTGATGAAGACGGAGGACTCCCCGTAGCTTTACAGTCAGAACTCTGATAAATTGGCCAGCCTCCACCCTTTCCCCAACTGCAGGAAGGATGTGTGTGTGCGTGAGAATCAGGCACGGCAGCCTGCTAGACTAGAACTAGCAACATTAAGTGGCAGTGCGACCGTTTTCATGAACACACAGAGGCCAGGAGCACCGAGGAGCAGGAAGGCCTCTATTATGTCACTGAATAGTCGACATAAAAAGAGCCGTTGGGGCGATGTGCACTCCTCTACAGCACCGACTGACTCACCTTTCCCAAATTAAAGGCTGCCGAGTACAAACAGCGTGAGACAGACAGACAAACACACATCACTGCCTTGTGCCGCAGACATAAACACACATCACCTCATGTCGAAAATGGCTGGTGGGAGATCAAAGATTTTACAGAGAACCATAGGAGCTCCTTCAGAGGTAGACTACAGGGGTCGGGTATCTTACAGAGAAGCAAAGGAGGAAAAAGAGACGCGTGGAGGTGAAAAAAGGGAAAATGGCAAATCAGACAGGGAAAGGGGAGCAGAGAAACCTGCAGGCTGAAGACAGTAGGGAGTAGGGAGAGCAGAGGAAGAGCAGAGGAAGACCAGGATGACGAGTAAGTGAGAAAATGCAAATGAGAGGCTGCCGAGCAAAGGGGAAAGAGAACGTGAGAGATTACTATAGGAACTGTTAGAAGAGAATCTGAAGAGCAGAACAAAGCTGACAATGAGAAAAAGTGTGGCGGGGAGAAAGGCGGGGAGGAGGGTGGGTTTCGAGAGCACGGGAGGAAATGAGATGAGCGCGCATCACGTAGCCTTTTGCTGCTAAAATGGGCCGCATGCTTTCTCATATGTCCTTCAAAACGTAGTGCTGGCGGCTCCAGACATCACAGCACAATATGTTCCAAAGAAGAAAAAGCGAGAGCCACAGAAAATGAAAAGATGAGGAGAGGTAGCAAGAAAGAGGGAGAGGTATAATAAAAGGACCCGACATGATCCCCTGAGAGGCGGCCCATGGCGTCTGTTTGTCACAAGCGAGGAGGAGGAGGAGGCGAGTTGGCAGCAGACTGAGAGGCAGCTCCTCTTCTCAGTCTCGCCCTCCCTGGCTGTCCTCCACCAGCAGCTGGAGGCTAAACTTAAGCTCCGCCAGCAGCCACCAGGGAGAGGGGAGAGGCCTCGGGAAGGGGTCACCCACAATCACCGACCAAAACAAAACTGAGGGACTCGCATCTGCATCATTAGCAGAGGAGCCCAGACTCTCCTGATTTCTGCTCGCTGCACAACAGATCCCTCAGAAATGTGGCCACTACAGTCCCTGTGCACAAAAACATCGTCTGCACAATCGCCATACAGCGATGTCAGCCTCCTCTTCATGAATATTCATCTGCCTCATTAACACTCAAGTGGGGAAACACAGCATATTGCATGAGACTCCCGTTACTTGGAGAGTTGAGGGAGGGAGAGGAAAGGGGAAGAAGAGATGGGACACATGGTGACTGATGGTGAAAGAAGCAAAGGGGAAGAGAGGCCGAGTGAGAGGCAAAGCCTTCTTTTCATTGCCAGCAAACTTTTTTTTTTGAATCTCAAGAGTGGAGGGTGTGAGGGGGGTGCGGGGGTGTACTATATTGTTCCTGTCGCTTTTCCTTATGAAGCTAGACTAGGGCAGAATGAAAGCAGTGTCAGCAGGACAGCACAGCGGGAGCGCAGACTGGGAATTACAGACCATTTTACCCTACAAATCCTCCAGCAATAACAGCTTTAAAGCAATTTCTCTGCTAATGTCTGGCTGTTCACAATAACCGCTAAACTGTAGGGGATATGTATGAATACACCTCAACTCGAGCTGCAACTGTACAGACATTCATGCAACCCCAGCCCTCGTTCAGTAACAAAACACACCCGCACATACAGACGTACAAAGCCGGGCTGTCTCGTACGCAGACGCTGCTGTCAGTCCAATCTTTCTCTCTGAGTCACTTACCAACAGACACACAAGCGGACAGATACTACCACACACAGAGAGAGGATTATTTTCTCTTTATGTTGTAATGCCACTGAATCTCTTAACAGGAACTGCCAACAGGGGAAATCTCCCATCCTGTAGCCGTGTCCTCTGAGAGATTCTGGAAACTGTAGAAACAGCAGACTCTATTTCCTTTTTCTCTGTGGCTTTGGTGATAGAAACAGTCGCCACTCAGGGAGGAGGAGATGAGGTAAAGTTGGGCAATGCCCAAAAATTTTGCCCCACCAGAGTCATTCTGGTCTTTTAAAGGTCACTGATTGGCCGGGACAAAACCAGCAGTACCATAATTGGCCCAGGTCTCTGGAAATCAATACTGCTGCTTACACAAGCCATTTCATATTCCACCGTCTACTCGCGACTTCTTACAAAAAAAAAGTTCAATTTCAGAACGGTATGAACTATCGATTTCACACAGCCACGATTCTTTACTCTCCCTCCGCCTCCTCCTCTCCTCTCTCTTTTCCAGTCTCCTTCCCTTGACATGCAACTCCCCTCCCATTCTCTGTTAAAGGGAAACATGAGTGTTTTTTATGTTCTGTTAGGGGTGAGGGGAGTGGGGTGGTCCTTACCTGTGAACTTCTCTATTTTATATGCTTCAAATCCTTTACAAGTGCCACAGCTTTATTTCACTTGCTTTGGGACAAGGTCTTTCTAAGTATTATCCAATGGCAACATGAATCGTAAGGGCGACTGCAGCACCTTCCTTTAATATAATTCCTCAAATATCTGTCAAATATTCAACAAAGTGTTTTTTTCTTTGAACACAGTGAAGACCACTCTGGTTTCTGGCTCCATGACTATTTCCTGGACACACTGTAGTTTTCATCACTTCCCTCAACACCTCTAGTTGCACTCTTCACTTTTGAGTGTAACACCAATGCTTTCATCATTTTACCTCAAAATGATTTCCTTCTCAAATGCCAAATCCGACAATATTTCAGCCATGACAGAGCTGGATCTGGTAATCAAACCATTAGGATGGGTCACCGTTTTCCAGGCCTAAATGCCAGATAATATCAGCAAAATTGGATTTGACACTTAACCAACTGTGTTGTCATTAATTCATATTCAGATGGCTTCCCCAGGTCACGAGTTGTGCTGCTGAGCAGCCTGGCAGAGACCAGGGACCTGACCAGTTCAAATCGCAGGTCCAAACTCAGCATGCATGCATGATTTAAAAACATCTAAATGGCAGATGGCAAGAGAGCTGGCTCGTGTCTGGCTCTGAGACAGAAGCGGTGATGTAGGAGAAGCAGAGGATGAGGCTGCGTATTAGAGTGAGGAATGACTTGGCTTGTCTTTAAGATTACTTTTCCTCTTAAAACATTCACTTCATCTGTGTCACTCCTGCTCCCCAACTTGTTATTGGAAAATAGGTTCGTGCAGGAACGCTGGAAAACCATTCAATGCCGACACTGTCTGCATCAGTCACACACTGACACACACATACACACAGAAAATACATTTCATCCTCCATATCCGAAACAGCCAATAGCACTGGCAGGCATTTGCGACCCCAATCCATATTTCAATTTCCCTCCTCTCATGCAAACTAATTCAATACTTGTTGCCTTCTCTCACAAGCGATCAGCAACGTGAGAAACGAGCTTCTTCTCATGCTGCATCCATAAAAGGCCCAATCAGAGACATTTTTGAGTGGGTCTCTGCCTATACCAATTATGTCTTAGTAGGCCTGTACACAGGCAGATTCTGAGCATTTGAGGATCATTTCTTCCTCCACATGTTCTGAACTCAGAAAATTCAGCCCACATTATTTAAAACTTATATCACACGCCGTCAGTGCTTATATTAAGAATTTAACTACTTGTGCTTTTCAAACCAATTTGAAATGTTAGTGGAACAAGTATTTTAAATATGATATACTCTAATTTGAGATTTGACCCTTAAAGTGGAAATCAGCTGAAAACAAATATCGCACCTCTATTTTTTTTTTTCTCATCAGTTCATACTTGTGAACTTGTTAAACTCCCTCACAAAACCAGAAACAGAAAAGCCAAAGCTGTGTGCTGTGATGCCACCGGCCAACACTTTTTGGAGCTGATCCATGAACACTGACAAAGCGCCAGCACAGGAGACAGGCTGGCCACAGTGACGAGCCCAGCTTTGGGGAAATTCACGTACATCCTCTTAAATCGGGCTCATTAGTGGGAAAAAGCTCAGTCGAACTTGTTTCATTTGGAGAATCTACAATAGATTTCTGACCACTGAACGACCCCTCTCCTCATTTTTTTCATTTTTTCAAAGCACTGACTAGTATTTGATGTACTAACTACTGTAGCATTTTACACTCTGACGCCACAGAGAAGACTCACACATCTTGACATCTTCCCCTGCAGCGCCGCCAAAAAAAGCAATCCCCAAAAGCGCATCACCAAATGATAATGTAAGTGTAAACAAATACTGTGCATGGAGTCCAACTGAGAATTGGTGCAGTGCAGAAACAGTCTGTCTGTAAAAAAATCACTACTTTATGGTGGACAGTGTATTACTGATCCTTACTACAGCTGCAGCGATTAGCTATTAATCCATAAGTCAATCAACAGAAAACTTATAACCAACTCTCTGTTTGCAGATTCTTAAATGTGTATATTTTCTGGTTTCTTTAGTCCTCTATGATAATAAACTGGTAGGGCTGCAACCAGTTTTCATTGTTGATTAATCTGTCGATTATTTTCTTGATTATCTTTATCTATAAAATGTCAGTAAATAGCACAAAAACATCTGTTATAATTTCCCAGATTCCAAGGTGACGTCTTCAAATGTCTTGTTTCGTCCAACCAAGTCCAAAACCCAAATAATCAGTTTGTCATGTACAAAGAAAAGCATCAAATCTTCAGATTTGAGAGGCTGAAACCAGAGATTTTTTCCATCAACTAATTGATTAATCGACTAATCGTTGCAGCTCTACATTTATGCAAGCAGGTATCTACACACACTTGACGTTGCTGAAACACGAGTAACACCTGCTCTGAAACAGGAGCCTCGATGCACTTTTCCTCACGACTCTTTGCCCATGTGAGGGGAAAAGCAGGCAGGTAATAGCGACAAATTTAGGGGCTTAAACGGCGACAGCTTTACGATGCCTGAGCGGCCTCTATGACTCCATTCCTGTCAGATTCTATTAGCTTGGCCTCTACCGTGTGTTTCGATTGGCTCCTGGCCTGTTCCCAGCAGTTACAGAAACACCTCCCGTAAATAAATCCAATGGCTGCATCTTGTAGTGTATGAAGAAGGGGAGAGGTGGCTCTGGGCAGCTGGGCTCTTCTGTGTAAAGAGCATCTGACAGAGTGGTTGAATAGTTTAATATACAGGCACCAAGCTAAAAGGACACAGTCGACTAGAGGGATAGCTCGACGCACATCACTGTAACGCAGCAGAACGCGTCCATTATAATGCGCTGATGCTACTACACTGACCACGGCGCTGCTCATCTCTATTTTCATGCAGCTGGTCTATTTTTCTTTTCTCTACACGCTGCTATGCGGCCCTCCAACAGGTAAAAACTACATTAAAATGATTCAAATATTATTGTACCAGAGGCAATGTGACACAGCAGTGCAACCTTTTAAATAAATCAATCAAATCAATGTATATCCATGATCCTGTAGTTAAAACAATCTGGTTAATTACTTCAGTACCAGTTAATATAGCAACCACACGCTACACATACCATCCGTGTTTGGTGTATTTCAGCAGTAATAGTTTACATTTGACTGGTGTTTAAGAAAGAATACAAGCAGCCAGGTGAGGCAAGTGCTTTTAAATCAAGACAAGTGGTCTCTTTCCTTTGCACACACACTCCTATAAACAAAAGAAAAGTGTGTCTCTCTGCCAGCTGCCGGGTGTCTAAGGAAAGGCCACCTGTCTAATAACTGGTTTTGATGCGCACAGCTCAGCAATATGACACAAAAGCATCTGGCCTGTCGCCTCCAAACTGATCTTGTTAACAGCAAATCAATGTTCCTCTTAGATAGAATTTATTTGGTAAATCACCCAAATAAGATGGCTCACGCCGAAAAAGACATTTTGTATCTTTAATTTCTTCCTTTTAAATTTCCTCTTTCATATAAAATTGAGTAGATTGGAAAAAGGAACTAAAATTCAACTCAATCAGAGCTGGTGAACGCAACGCAATTTTATGAGAGACTCTCAACTGTCAGTCGTTTCCATTATTTTTGTGTGAGTGTTTACCACAGTGTGAAAATGTATTTGTTGTTGTCCAACAACAGCAGAGAATCATTTGAACTGTTTTAAAACCCAAGTCACTCGTTCTTTGTAAAGCAAATACCCTGAGAGTAAAACACAATGGATTAATACATTCTACTAACAATTATTAAAATGAAATGCTTGACATGCTGCAGCTTAATTAGTTTTTTATGGCTTTGACATGGCCTCGGAAAAACAGCTGAAAATATAATATAGATATAAATATAATATAAAATATATTTCCTTGTACGGATAAAAACACTGGACTGTAGAGGGCTGGCCTGGCTGCACAATCAGCAACATGTTACTCTGAATTTTGAAAAGAAAAATAATAAACAATAATAATAATATACAATAATACAATTGTTTACATATATGGGAATCACTGAAACACACATTTTTTTATTGAATAATATTGTAATGATAAAATAAATATAAACAAATAATTATATGTATTGTGTGAAGACATCACCTTTGGCTCTAAGAAATTATAATATATATTTCAAACGATTAATCGATTAATTGAGAAAATAATCGGCAGATTAATCGATAAGGACAATAATCGTTAGTTGCAGCTCTACTCTGACATTTTTCTGTGCTGTACTTTCAGCCCCATGTTACTTCTTCAGGCACAGCAACCAGGCAGGTCGCCTGCAAGCACTCATCCCAAGCCAGTCAGGGAGGGGGCCCCCAGTTTCCCTGATTCCCACAGGCCCTGATTCATTGAGGTCTTCAGGTGTCACACTTGCGGCAGTTTCTGAAAATATTCGCTCCTTCTTTCATTCACTTCATCTGACCGACAATTTAAAGGACAGACTAACATGTCAAAGTACTTTTTTTTGTTCAACTTTAACCTGAACATTTGCCTGGTCAGTTGTCTTGATGCATCTTGTGTTTGAAAGTTGAGAAAATAGTCTTTATTGGAGCAGCAATCACCCATTTTATACAATAATACTGTGTTTACAGTCTGATCACAGTTTTCAGTCTTCATTAGATCAGGGTAGTACAGGGTATTTACTGAACTGAAATGGGACTGAAGCACTTGATGACAGTTTAGCATAAAGCTGTAAGATTAACTCAAATCCTCACAAAAACAGTGTAAGCTTGAGAAGCAAGGACAGTATTTCATCACACACATTGTACTGCAGCACAAAACGCCAATACAAGTCAAGAATTTGTACATCATAAAAAAAACTTGTCACTAAACACAACTTCACCAGCAACTACGTAAGGAATGTGTGTGATAGTGCGAGAGGAACAGTAAATAAGAGGATTGCAGAGCCAGCCAACAAGCAATCTTTGAGATTCAAATATTTTCACCCATAGACTGTTATGAATCAAACAAGACTCCCATTCAGAGCATTTCTGAACACCCACACACTTTCTTGCGCATGCAACCACTTCCAGCACAGCTGAGCAGACAAAAGCGACTGAATTTTTAGCATGCATCATACAAATACTACTGTACAAACAAGCGTGCAACTGTTCCACCAACTATCGCTTCCTCATAATAAAGCAATTATAAGAAAGTTTATAATGAGATTAGTGTTTAGTTTTATTTTGTGACTTATTCCAACAATTGACTCATTTGTGAATTTGTATTCTCATATTTTATTGCATTCATTTGTTTTGTTAACTGATCTGTCATTTTGTTTTGAATGCTGTTGTCACAGTCTGGCTCTGTGTTCCTTAGTTGTTATTCTCCTCCGTTATGTTAAGATTGGACTGAGTTGGAGTATTGAGTTGTATATTTAAAGACTTCTGGCATGATATCATTTAAGTTGCCTTTATTAGTTAGACTGTGTTCATTGTTTTTCTGGGTTTTTCCTTCTGCGTCCCCAGCCTGTTTTTCCCTCCACACCTGCCCTGCTCGTTAGCCCTGTCCTGCTCCCTTTGTCTTCCCCAGCTCAGCTCCAAGCCTGCCCCTTGAGTCTTGCCACCTGTTCTTTGTTGTTTCATTAGTAAAGTTTGTATTTAAGTCCTGGTGTTCAGTTCAGTTTTGTTGGATCCTTTGTTCAGTCTTGTTCTGCATTATGTTTTGCTCTGATCTGCCAGCTTTGTTTTGCCTGAACAAGCCTTAAATAAAGAAGTTTCTTCAGCCTTGCTCAACCTGCAGGCCCCTGTATTTGGGTCCACCTGCTCCGCTCCACCTAACACGTACCAATTGGTATCAGGCAACAATACTGACCTTGTATTGGCCAAGAGGTTATAAATCCAGTCTTTATTAGTGTCATGACAGAGTTGGAGAGAGGAGTGCCGGGAGGAGTTTGTTGTGTTGGAGTACAGAAAACGTAGCTTAGTGTTATCCAAGTGTCCAGGTCGAAAAAAACAGAAGTTTCCCTTTAAAACCACTTTACAGTGGTGGAAGAAGTATTCAGGTATTCAGAAGTATTCAAGTACCAATACAGCAATGTAAAAATACTCCATTACAAGTAAAAGTCCTGCATGAAAAATCCTACTTAAGTAAAAGTACATAAATATTATGAGCTTCATGTAGTTAAAGTATTGCAGTAAAAGTAGTGGTTTGGTCCCTCTGACTGATATATTATTATATGACATCATTAGATTATTAATACTGAAGCATCAGTGTGTAAGCAGCATGTTACTGTTGTAGCTGCTGGAGGTGGAGCTAGTTTCAACTACTTTATATACAGTTAGCTAGTTTAGTCCAGTGGTTCCCAACCTAGGGGTCGGGCCCCACCAAAGGGACAGCAGATAAATCTGAGGGGTCGTGAGATGATTAATGGGAGAGGAAAGAAGAAAAAACAAAGTTCTGATACACAAATCTGTTTGCAGTTTTTGGACTTTTTCTCTAATCTTTGATTTTTGCTGAAATATTGGATCATTTGAACATTTATTGAAATGAAACCATGTGAGAAGTTTAGAGGGAAAAATCACTATTTGGTGGAGCTGTTAACAACTCATAGACATCTGAAATGTGACCCCGACTACACACTGCTTTTTGTAACACGTCAAAAGCCAAAAAGGTTGGAAACCACTGGTTTCATCTTTAACAATGTGTTGTATTTTAAAAGCTTGTTATATTATCCATTGTGTCAAGTAACTAAAGCTGTCAAATAAATGTAGTGGAGTAGAAAGTACAATATTTCCCTCTGAAATGTAGTGGAGTGGAAGTATAAAGTAGCATCACATGGAAATACTCGAGTAAAGTACAAGTACCTCAATATTGTACTTAAGTACAGTACTTGGGTAAATGTACTTAGTTACTTTCTACCACTGACACTTAATAACATGTTGCAGGATTAAAGTTAGGACCTCACTCTGCATTGCAGCAGCTTTTCTGCTGGGTTACTTGCTAGTTTCTGGCAGGGTGCAACCTGCAGCTGTCCTGCACTGCGCAGGGAGATGCAACAGAGGGGAGAAACCGTGCTCACTATTTGGCAGGATGCTGAGGCTGAGCCGGAGGATACAGCTTTACATGTTTTCTTATTGCGGGCGCATTATTTTGCATGTCGTTGATGAATTTTTCACACAAATAAATTCAACCTCGACATCCACATCTACCCAGGCGACTTCAGTAGGGCAAAGAAAAATCACTAAAAGCTGCCGATAAGTCATCATCACCACAAACAACAAGCCTGAACCGCTGCTAACAGCCTGCTAGCGGCTAATTCTTGAGCTCTGTAAAAGTGCGTCCCGCGTTAAATCACGCCCAAACTTTACACGAATTTCATGTCGGGGAAGATATCACAAGATACAAACGTTAAGTACAAGAAGAGCTAATTTTATAGCGTAAAAACTCACCTTTGTCTCGCTGTTCCACGAAAGGAATGAAAGATTTTTGACAGGAGCTGTCACTGCACTTCCGGGTTGAGCTGTGACGTGTACAGACGCCCAATAAGCGGCTGGCCATGCTGAAATTGTTTTGGTTTTGGACTCTGGGTGTTACAAATACATTTATTACTGTCTTTAAATGCCTGTCATCTAACCCAGGACACTTAATGTCAGTGGACAACAAACTGTTATTAGTGTGGGTTAGTTTAATTTCAAGATTACTTTTTATAATAGTTCATTAAGACAGAAAAGATAAACCTTTATTGTTCTCCTGAAAGGAAATTTAGCATTGCAGCAAGATATAGACCAGAGAGCAGTGGTTTTAAAAGTAATCAGATCCTTTACCTAAATAAAAGTAAAATAAATAAAAACACTATTATAATTTAAAATCCTGCATTCAAAATTATACTTAAGTAAAAGTAAGAAAGAAAAATGTACTGAAAGTATCAAATGTAAAAGTATGCAGCAGAAGGTCCCTAACAGATTATATTATTTTATGGATTGATTTTTATTATGCATTATTGTCTAAAGGCATTTTATTGTTGTACCTGGTGGTGGTGAGACTAAGTGTATATAAGGATGTAAGGAAGTTAACTTGTGCAGCTTAGCAACACAACTAGTAACTAGTAATTCTAGCAGTGAAATAAATGTACTTAAGCAAAAAGTACAATATTATAATCAGAAATGTAGTGAAGTAGAAGTAAGCAGAGCAGAAAATAGAAACACTCAAGTAAAATACAAGTACTTCAAAACTGTCTGAAGTAAAATACTTTAGTAAATGCATTTGGTTACATTTCACCTCTGCCAAAAAGGTAGAAAGGAAAAGGACACAGATAAGTAGAAAAAATGTATACATACAGTCCATTACCCTACACCACTGTGCATGAATGTAATGCATGTGCAAAGTTTGACATTTTTTATTATAATGGAGGGAAAAAATGTAGTTTGACATCAAGCCATATCTCAAAAAATAATTCTTTGTGTTGATTACAGTGTTCTGTACCCATTTCCTGTGTAGCTGGGTGCTTGGTGATTTTCAGTATGTCACTTTTTCTGTCCATCAGTAGAATTGCTTAATTTTATTGACAGAATTCTAGTCAATATAAGCATAAATTTGACTTTTTTTCAGGGCAAACCCTATTAAAATGCAGGGACTGTGCCATACAAGTGGGTCATCACAGCAGGATGTCGAGGCAAGGAACACAACAGGAAATAATGCAACACGCAATTAAAAACGTACTGAGATAATGCAAACTATAAATCAGGGTACAGCATCTTTGTGCACATTTGCAGATTTACCGGTTTGATGATATGACATGAAAAGATGTGCTATAATGTGATTATGATCTTGATGCCCGCTTTTCAATTGGCTATGAAAAGAATGTTGTGCAGGCTTGTTTATGTTGCAGATATGAGTAGGCAGTGTTGCAGATATTAAGTCACCACATGTGGGTAGCTGCCCATGTACAGTATCTTGGCAATTTCGCAAATGTTATAAGAATATCGTAACGTGATTTTCTCTTTTGAAGATTTAAATCGCATTCATCCAACTTCAACAAAAGCACTTGGGATGTAGTACGAATCTGCTGTGATGCTCGTCCAAAAGGTTGTCTGGTGGGATATTTAGTTTATAGCAAAGCAAATTAGACAGATAAACAAAAAAATGAAGAGGAATCTGGCACTTGAATAAAGGCGAAAAGAGAAAAGTTGTTATGACACCTGGATTGTTTTCTTCTCAAGAATGCTTTATCTCTTGAGGAACACAATGCTGCAGGGATGATATTCATAAGGTCTTTTCACAGGTGGAATTTGCTCCTCTGTTGTGCAAAACAGCCCTCATTCCCACCGTTTTAAATCATATACATCTGTGTTGACATTCTATATTGTTACTGCGGTACTGTGAAATACAATCCAAACATTTTCCGCTTGTTGTTGCTTAATGTACAGCGCATCCCTACGTGATTCATAACGTGGAATTTTCCCAGCCGGTGGGATGTTTCAGCACATGAAATTGTATTACTGTGTGACAATCCAGGCTCACTCCACAGGTCTGGCACAGTGTTCAGCCGTGGCTCAGCTCTGGAGTTTAATGCAATTATAAATAAATAAGCATGTGGTCGGGAAGAAGACAGGGCCCTATGGGGACAAGCTCAGAGAAAATAGAGAAAGTTTAATTAAAGCTGCAAACCGCACTCCCACACACAAAGACACACACAATAATATAGGCAAACTAATACACTTCTGTGTGTTTGCCTATGTGCACCTCACTTGCCATTATGCATGCTTGCATGCACATGAGTGTTTATAGCGACAACTATACAAAGAGGAAAACATGTGGGTGTGCATGCAGGGCGTGACTGTGTGTCTACACGCAAATGGTTGCTGATGTGCCTGCATTCATGTGTGGCAATGTAGGCAAAGCAATATAAGTGTGTGTAGAGTAAATGTATTCAGATATGGTTCTATAAATTTCTTCATCATACAGGTTTTCAGGTTCCTATCTGACTACACAGAGGAAGTTGGTTTGTCTATTCCAGTGTTTCACCTCCAGTAACCCGGTTATCACACTCCACACACAGCCACAGTGAAATGATTTGCTGTATGCAGCTATGTTTTGTTACATTATTTTCTGCAAAATGATTGAACTTCCAGTATCCTTGTAATTACCTAAGGGGTGCAGGCAAAGGCACAGCCAGTAAAAGGCTGATGAGGGAGTATTGAATTTGCACTTCAATTAGAGTGCTTATAAAGTGTGGATTACACAAGGACTCCAGGGCCACAGCTCTCACTCAATTACCACAGTGCACTATGGGAGGAGGGACAGCAGGCAGGAGGGGTGGACAGCGAGGGCTTCAGGGTAAAAGAGCAAGGTGGCAGGAAAAGGCGCGAGGAGAAAAAGTAAGAGACAGTTGTTAAGGCCAGAGCCATGTCTTTATTTAGGCAAAGGCAGGGAAAAGGATTAAATGTGGTTAAAAAAAAAAAAAACTTGAGGGGAGTTCCGTCCATGTGTGACTCAGATCTCCCATTCCAACGTCTGGCCTTGGATTCAACAAGGACATCTGAAAACATGAAGCCATCTGAGTTATTAAACTTCCCGGTGCTGCACAGTGCCTGTGTATGTGTATTCATTTCCATTTTCGGTGCTGTTTAAACAAGTCTCCTTCAAATTGAAGGGGGTGTACAGAGGAAACTGTTCAAAAGGAGCAAAAAAAAAAAAAAAAAAAGCAACCTCAACAATGTGTCTGAGTCCCTGAGTAAATTCTCAAATGGATTATTGAGCCAATGAGTGAAAATCACCGGCCATTTAGAGTGGATTTGTCTGCGAGGCAGCGATAAACGACAGCTCGCCTTTCTTTGGCTTAGCTCCTTGATTCTGAGGAGGAGATGCTTGAAGGACATGCTTTTAGAGTAAACAGGCCAATGGCAGCGAAGAAAAAGGGAAATTTCAATTTGACTGCTTGGCTGTACTTATGAAGACAATATGGGATGATATGAACGTGAATAATGAATTGTTATAGACCCTTAAGAGGGTAGCTTAATTACTGGTTGTGATGTTTGCAGTGAGGCACTGTGAGATTTCAAAGTGAAAATGTGCAGAGTACAACTGCAGAAACAAAGAAGTAAAAAGAGTTTTATTATCTTCTGTCAAACTCTAAAATCACTTTTACAGTATATATATGTATATATATAATATGTTATATAAGGATGCTGCACAAACACAGCATGACAGTGTTATAAGATACATATAGGGAAGTTATATGAATTTAATATGACAGTGTTGGATGTAACCAGCACTTTAATGAACGCAAAGCTCATGCTAATTCGATATGTGGATGAAGAAATAAAGGAAAACCTAATAGCTTACTGCGAGAAGGGATTTTATATCTGCACGTACCGTTAATCTCTCCGACTCCAGCACTTTTTCTGTCTGTTTAGATCACCGCTTCCCCTCTACCTTTCTCTCCCTCACTCTCTCTCTCATTGCTACTGTCAACAAAGAATGTGCAGGCTTCCCACAGGCCCTAAAGGAATCTCTCACACTGCACTCACATAATCACTTCAGACCCGGCTGTTTAGGCCGACATCTCCGCTGGGACTTACCAGCCGCTTGCTGCAGGCCAAATCAGACCGCTGAGTAAAAAAAAAAAAAAAAAAAAAAAAAAAAATCAACTGCAACAGTGAAACAAAGAAGTGCAAGTCAGACAGAGGAGCGTGACCAGTCTGAGAACATCAAGGACTCGTCTTTTGGTTTGCTGAATGTCATACCCTCCGCCTTCAGTAATGGGATGATTTGGTGTCCTCCTGTATGAAAATGATAGACTTTAAGAGGCTTCTTCTGAGCGCACAATAAACACCCACACATTGAGTATGAACAGAGACTGCATGCGTTTGTGTGTGTCGTTTTATGTCTGTGTGGCAGGTCAAGCATGATTCTCCGATTGCCATAAACCCAGTTTAAATTCCACCATCCTTTCCAAAGACCAAATGGGATCCACGAGCTTCATCCACTTATATCAAAGAAGATTTAATGACATGTTTAATGACTCCTTACATTGGCAAATGGGCTTTATTTGAAACCTCCAGCGCCGTCAGAAAGAAGCCTTTTCTCCTCCAATTAGAGGCATCCTTCGGAAGACAGACTCGCTGTTCTAAATGAGGATCATTTCTTCAAAGATAGAGAAAAAGGAGCTGTTGACGCTTGGTCCCTCACTGATGTCAGGCTTGAACAGGCTGGAAATACATTAAACTATCAAGGTGGGAAAATATTTTTAACAATGGCAGGCGGCGACCGAGGCGTTGTGTGAGTTGACAGCTTATGAAAAAGAGTTAAATACACCTGCTGAATTAAACTCAAGATCTCCCCACTGTGTTTTATGGATGATATCTTCACTTCACTTTTCATTGTTTTGACTAAATTTCCTCTACTTTTTTGTTTAGTCGAGTTGTTTTTAGTTAAGTTCGCATGTCTATTTGGGATCAACACAGTGCATATTGGTTACAGCAAGGGTTAATGATGTTTTTATGTGGACTGAAAAGTTGCACACTTGAATTTGGCAGACTGTTAAAGCAGCACATCCTCGCTAGGAGCATGGTTTGCCTTAGTGAACCAAATTATTAATATCTTAATTAACAACTACAATATGAAAGGTGTGAGACACATAACTGAAATGAGAGATGCTTATTTTTCTCAGGCTGTCAGAGGCTGAGCTGTGCAGCTCAATTTGACTGACTCAAAAAGCTCATCCCCCTCCAGCGTTGACTTGCATAAAGACATTTGCATGGTAAAGGGTTATATAGAAGCTGAAAGGCTTTTACCAGCATCTAATAAGGGTAAAGAATGTGTGAAACATGTGAAGATGCAAGTGCACATTAAGGCACAAGGGGTTTTTTATGGTAATCACATCATTTTCATGTGAAATTGGTGAATCGAAGATCAAACACAGATCTGTATTTCAGTATAGAAAACTGCACACATTAAACCCTATAAAGGGGTATTCCAGTAATTTTGTAGTGATATTCTATAAAGGGCTCAAAAGAGACAAAGTAAAAGACAAATGGTCAAAATCAAAGCAGCAGAGGTGAAGATATACTAGCTTTTGGTAGTATGAGTCACACCCCAAAAACGCTGCAGCCTACACACTAAAAATCACAGGGTTTAAATTTTACCCAGTTTGGGTCAATATAGCAATATTGGGTTAATATTACCCAGGAGCAATCTGTTAAAAACAATCAACGGTAAAAATCCCAAACCCCAGTTTCTATTACAGGCTTTCTGAGATTTTTTTTTTTTAGTAAAAACTTTAGAAAGCTCTTTCCAGACCCACAGAATATATTAAACAACTGTTTCACAGGCTGTATAGTCGTACTTATGACGAGTGAACTGAACATAACGTATAAAATCGGTGGAGTGTCCCTTTTAAACAATACTGCTTTAACATGTTTATATTTGATATTGTATTAAACTGGATAATAATGAAAGATTAGATTTATTTTTGTAGATTTTCCTTTTTTATCATTGTTTATTGGAATGATTTACATAATTTAATTAATGGTAACTACATCTCTCATATTCTATCCCTTATTTTAGATGGGAATCACGTAACACTGAGCACCTTAGTCTTAGTAGGTGGCATTCTGTTGTCCTACTGTTGCAGTGGACATTAAAGTAAACAAGAAGCTGTCCCCATGCCTTACTTTAATTTTAATGCATTAACTATCAAATTAATAGTTAACACTAAGGGAAGCCAGTTATACAATAACAACCAAATATATTCAGATACGTAATAACAGGAAAACAAATACAAAAACCTTTAAGAATAGCAGGAACGGTAACATACACTCAACGAGCACTTTATTAGGAACACCTGTGCAGTCTAATGCAATCCAGTACAACAGCTTATATATTTTCAGGTTTTGTTAACATTGTCAGAAAGGTGATAATTCTACTTGTTTATTATTGAGGTCGTGGTGGGTGGTGGTGGCGTACTGGACTGCATTATATTGTAAAGTGTTCTTAATACTTTGTCCACCCCATTAACATACACGAGTGCTCGGTGAGTGTACATCCAACTTTGTTTTGGGCTAGAATTTGATAATACAAAGAGAAATATATCGGATCAGTGCAAAATATGATTCACTTCATTTATTCCAAAGAGGATCTCATCTGTAAGTCTTTCAAAGTCATTAACTTCAACTAAAATAGTTTCTGAGACAGAAAGGACACTGGCTGTCCTTCAAAGCTTTGACGCGCTTGGCTCTGTCTCAGGCACGTTGAACTATTACTCTGTTTCTACTTCAGAAGATAAACAAGGACACGAAACAAAATGCCAAAAAGTCACGGTATGAAAAACAAACCGAGCAGTTTTCTGTCAACAGACACTCCATTTGTCATTCGATTTAACCGCTTCATCTCCGCCTTTGTGCTGTGTGTATAAAGGGCTTCACCTGTTAGATAAATTTTTCTGCTCACTGCCCGGCAGCCAGTGCACAGTGGAGTTGTACAAAACAGGCTTATCTGTTTTCCTGACACAGCCGGGGCATAATGACCTCATGCCACAGGCCCAAACATTTTTCTGTCCTCCATCCCCCAAATGAGGCTGCCTCTGGTCATTAGGGAACCAGCGTTTTAAAAACACAGAAAAACAACCAGTGCTGTGGCCATTAAAGATGCCATCGACTTTTTAATTAAGTCTCATAAAGGGCCTATCAATGTGAGGGCGGTAATGTATGACGGCGTAAAGCCAATCCCATCCCATTTCTGTGTTCTTTGAGGCTTTAACAGATCTGTTCTCATTTCACGCTATTAGAGAAGGTCTGGGACTGTAACACTTAACATCTCAGCAGTCTCGACCCTAATTTCTCATCATGTGCCATAATCCCATTCCACCATTTTATTTTTTATGACCTTTTTTTTTCTTTTCTCCCAACCATCATGGCAAGGAAAGTTTACTTGTATAGGACATTTCACACAAAAAGGCTTTACATGAAAGGCATGAAAAGGCTTTAAATCAGTTATAATCAATATTTTTATATTAACTATCGATCATATGACTGCTTGTACGTGGAAGGGGACGCTCGTAGTGACAAACCCCAAGACAAAAAGCATCGGACTCTGCTTGTTTTTCAAGCCAAAACAGTAAAGTTGCGGAAAATCTTTAAAAAGCAACTTTACACAACCTGCCCAGCAAAAAAAGAGAGAATTCAGGAGTGGGTGGAGAACAAAAACAGAGCTAAAACAGAGTAAATACTGAATATTGTAGTGTACAGTATGTACTTAATCAGGTGGCCAGAGACACAATTCCAAATTAATGATAATGTTGCTGTCTGCTGGATGTGTAAATAGGCCACTGTTTGCTAACAGGTTTGCCATATCAACATATAAAAGGTGATATTATGTCAGTGTTGTGCTCATAGTTTTGTTTTTCCTGCCCCCAAGTTGCCAAAAAATCAGTTATTGCAGGTTTAAAGGGGACATATCAGGCTTTTTGTGATTATCTGTTATTTTTATACAGTTATGATGTCGGACGTCTATGTTAAACATGGTCAAAGTTCCAAAACATGAGGTGAAAGTATGTGAAAATGCTCCCAGCAAGTCAAAAGCCAGGGCTTCAGCCTGCTCTGAACACTGCGTTTGCAAAGTTACCTCTACTTCCTCCTCGTGATGACATCAGATTGTTCACACATGCCCACAAATGGCTAAAAATGGCATTGGTTGCTCTTTGGAGAGACCTGTGAAGACACCATTACAGCTGACTAAAAATAAAAGTGTGGATAAACTTTTCTAAGTCTTGGACTTGCTTGGACATAAATGCAGTTTATATTTTCAAGGTGGAATTTGTGTCTTGATTTGGTTGATAAAAATGTAGATTTGAGATCATAACTACCCCAAAGGTAGGTGAAAGGTTTGTTTTTGAGCATTCAGTTTATTTATTTCTACACTATGGCACAACAGAGATGTTGTATCTTTTCCACAAAAAATTCAAGTGTTCCATGATTGTGTGTTTGTGTCAGAGAGACATGAGTGATGGGGGGAAAAGAGATCAGGTCAAAAATGCATGACCTGGATTGACTACTTCAGGCACCGACTCCCTGGTCACAGCATTCAGTCTATTTATTTCTACATCATGGCACAACAGAGAGGTTTCTATCTTTTTTCGCAGAAATTCAAGTGTTCAGTGATTGTGTGTTTGTGTCAGAGAGACATGAGTGAGAGGGGAAAAAAAGAGATCAGGTCAAAAATGCATGACCTGGATTGACTACTTCAGGCACCAACTCCCTGATCACCAAATGGACTTTGAATCCCTCTTTTGATTCCCTCTGTAGATAACTCATCCAGAGGGGAGGTGATATTGGAGAACCTTCACTCACCTCACACATGGGGCAGGTCACAGTGACCTCAAATCTCTACACATAAAGTTCTGAACAGCACCGGGGCTACCAGGGTGCAATAACAAGACCAACCTCCTTATCTGCAGTTGGCACAAGATACCATATTTAATACTACATTCAGAAGATGTTAGAAAGTCAGAAAGTCCAACTTTCTGAATGGGAAAGTGCAGTCGGGCTGTGTTACTGCAAAGAATTTCCAAGTTGGAAACTGGGTTGGATTTAATGTGAGTTTTCCAAGATTTCATTATCTGATAACCATACTGTAAACTTTTAACATTGTTATAATCCTCACAGTTAGCGTGTGTATTATTTTTAGCAGGCAACATGTTTGGGAACTTCAAATGTATTGTTGTAGATACAATTTTGGTCACGCTATACTTGCTAACATGCTATCATCTTGTCGATAAATTCAGTCACATGACATTAGGTTTTAAAACTCAGTTTTAAACTTAAATCGTGCGGTTACCAATGTTTTTTTAGTCGACCAAAGAAAGCCGTAAAGTTTGTAATTACAACCAAAAAATCTGGAACTTCCAACGTCTAGTTTTCACTATCATATTTGTATCGGACCTGCTTGCTCATTTTACATTATCATGTTAACATAACTACGTCAAAACAACCAAAAAACAGAGCAACCTTTGCTCAAAGGCGTAAGTAACAAAAAAAGAGAAAAAAGATTCACAAATATTTCCTCCTGCTGCCGATCTCACTGAGAATCAACACAACCAGCCTGCAGCTCTCTGCAGCTTTTAGTGTGTTTAAGCTCAGGTGTCTGGTTTGCTGGTTTAGTCATTCCAGTCTGTCTAGTCAATACCCCTCCATATTAAAGTGTGGGTAGCTGTTCCCACCTCGAAACTCAATTCTATGTAACCTGCTTGGCGATAAATGGTTGAGAGACCAAGATGAGTAGCTGATGAAGAAAGATGAATGTCTAGCAAGCCAAAGACGTCCAGATATTTCCTTCTGGAGTTTGCGGACCAGGGCTGAAATCCAAATGAACATTGGAATTGTATTTGAGACATGGCAAGAAAAAGGACTTGGAGGGGATGCCCATGTTGCTCTGAGTCTGCTGGATGTGTAACTAAGAGTTTGCTCTCTTCTCTTCTTAGCTGTAAGAGCATTACAAGTTGATGTAGACACATGTAAGTATTGCTGGCACAAATCTGGGTTGCACATTCACTGGTATGCACGGTGTAATGTTTGATGGTATAAAATCGAAATCGTGGTCATGACTTTTGACCTCTGCGGCTCATTAAAAGTGCCGCTTTCTTTGTAGTGTATAGTATGTATAAATAGATTTACAGTGCTTTGATGAGCACATGCTAATAAGCTCCTTTAGCCTTAAAAGCATAAAAAGTAAGTCAAGCTTGTGTTTTGCTCTCATATATTTGGAGAAAGAGCACGGAGCTGCTTTTCTTCCTGAACACATTGTGCTGCTTCACTAATCAAAGACCTTGACTCGGGTCCAGGACATTATCTTCAACCAATTGCATAAAGGCAGGAGAAATAAGGTAATGGGGTTAGCAATATAAATCAGCGCACAAGAAACTCTATTATTGGTAAAGTAATGGGGACTGACGTTGTTTGTAAGCTTCAGCTGTTTGCTTAATTGCAGATCTACGAGCAACATTGGCTCTCATTTACATATGTAAATTCCAAGCAGGCCAACAGAGCTGTTCTTGGCAATGCTTCTGTTTGCCTGCAGGAGGAAAAAAGGGGCTGTGCGGCAAGAGGAAGGGAGAGAGAGATAAACAAACAGATGGAAACTAAAATAGAAAACAGAGATGGAAGGGATCGTTTAAGAAGTGATGAGCAGAAACCGAGGCAGAGTACTGTTGTGAAGAAGTAATGGGATTTGTCAACACAAAACACATTTCACCTAAGCACATAGCAACTGTCCACTTTCTCCTACATATGGCAGCAGTCAGGATTGGTAAATGAAAGTGCATGTTGCTCTGGTTAAACCAGAGGACGGCCCTACAGGTTGTCTGACAGTTGCAAGAGTCCTTAGGGCAAATTCCCCACTAAGTTCAAGGACTCTCAGACTCACACTGATGTACTCAAATGTGCACAGATGTTGCCACGCCTGAGATTGTGATCTGCTGGCATTAGTGGCACTGTGTGTTATTAATTCACATAGACAGCTGGGGACAGTAGGAGCAGGTCCCCAGTGCTTTACCTGCTTCCAGGCAGCATGCCATCAGCTAATATAGATGAGGGCAAGTGCGTGTAGGAGAAAGTAGGGTCAGGTAATTGTACAGCTGAGAGAGGAGGTGCTCGTCTCACAGTCCATAAATGAGAAAGCAGATTTTTTTTGCAGCCAGATATACTTTGATGCTCATTGTTCCAGTGAGACATTGGCAAACAGTGAGAGTACGCCAATATGGGAACACAGAAAGAAAAGAGTTCAAAGTTCAAACTCACCATCTGAAAGGGAAAAAAAAACAAGCTTTGTCTAAACGAATATTTGGCAACATTGTCACAGAAATTAATGCTCATCTTTCTTTTCTCTATCCCTGATTATGAGTAGCAATCTCTATGCCTGATTATATCAATCAGCGACAGAGATGAAAAGTGATGCAACCTATTCCCAGTTCATGAATATACATTAACTCTTCCAATCATTCAGAGTCTGGTTAGGGAAGAAAACTCTGATGTGCAGGAATTTATGCATTTTCTATTTACTGTACAATTCGACAAGAAGAACCGGGTGTTTTGCGTTAGCAGTGACCACCTACTGACAGTACTGACCACAGATTCTGACTTATAAATGATTACTACCAAAAAGTTGACACAATACGAAAAATGTTCTTGCACTTTTCCATTTTAATTCAAAGGGTGTGTTGAATAAATTTAGTTAAAGCTAGTAAACATGTGAGGGGATGAAATCATATTGAGACCCAAGATAGAAACCATTGGAGAGTGCTTAGTGAAATAATCATGCTGCTACTTGAAGCAGCATCAAGATGTGCTGCAGATTTGAGGAATGAAAGCCAGTTTCTGATAAACAATTAATGCTACTTGGCAGCAGAGCAGAATGGTGTCTGGTCAATCTCTCTCTTTCTCTCCTTCACACACGTGCATGCACACAGACACAAAACACAGGAGAAATATCAATAAAATTCGTGGCCTCGTTGCTACGTATTCCCACTCTGCTCTCCTGTTGACAGTCTCCTCCTCTCTCCTTCTGCTGATCTTTAGGATGTCCTAATTCATAGATCCTCATGAGGAACCATCAAAGTGTTACCTACTATATTATATTCATAGTCTTTCTCCAGCTTCATTTTACACCTTTGCGTGTGCACACACATGTACATTTACACATTTGGTGCAATGAATGCCCATAACACAAGAATTAATGTTGATCAAGCTTATAGAGTGTTTCTGTGTGTGTTTGTAAATTCTTTTATAATTACTCACAGCCTCCTCTCCTTAACCTAGCTTAAGCTTTTCTGTTTGGACCTCTGTGCAGGAAAATTATGTTACACAGGGACATGGTGGTGTTCAAAGCTCAAATAAAGTAGCTTCACATGTATGCTGCGGGGAAAAACTAAAGCACATTTTCATCTTGTAGCTTTCAATCTGAAATGAAAAAAAATTTCTGGTTCAGCACCACGGACAGCTACAGTCTGGAATACTGTATTTGGCCAAATAAGACAAAATAAGGTGAGGTCTCCAAGAAAATGGAAAAAATAATCAATTTTAATGAAATAAACATATACATAAAAGGGAATAGTGCAAATAATTGTGCAAAAGAGGTCCAGTAGTGCAACTCCAGCAGTCATGTGGAGAACTATATATAGTATAGTATATAGTAGTCACTGATTTCTAGTGGCTCTCAATGTTCTTTGACACCACGATGTTCAGGGAGATGCACACAGACATACAGCCAAAACAAGGACAACAAAGCTGAATAAAGATAATTAAATATAAGTATATCACTCTTATGTACAAACAAGTAGGTGAAAAAATAGATACATACATATAGAAATAACATTCAATGTGTATATACAGGTAAAACCATTTGTAACTTTTTTATAGTAATATTATATGTTGATAGTAAAGTAATATAATGCAATGTAAAATAAAATTATAGTAGAAATGTTATTATTTCCTACAGTACTTCTATAGTAACAATAATAGTGGTAATATATAATCAGGGACAAGGTGCAGGTGTATTGTTATAGTGCTTGTTACTGTGCAACACTGAGCCAAACACTGGTCTACAGGTATTGTTGTCCACATACAATAGTCACTATTGAGTCCAGCTCTAGAGGTTGGAGAGGGTGAAGGGGGGTGTTTAGCGTTACAGCCCTGAGGTGTGTTTATGTATGTGTGTGTTGTTGTTACTGCTGGCTTTGGCTGTTTCCACAGTTCCTATTGTACCGTCTGACGGCAGTGGGCACAAATAAGCACCTGAATCTCTCCGTGTTGCTCTAAGGTGGGATTAGTGTGACTGAATGAGCTGCCCATTTACCACAGTCCATCACAGAGCGGGTGAGAGGGGTTGTCAAGGATGCTACTGATCTTGTCCCTCATCGTCCCCATCCTCATTGTCCAGTTCCAGCCCAACCTCAGATATGGCCCTCCTGCCCAGTGTGTTCATGATACCTCCTCCCCAGCACACAATTGCAAAGAACAATTAATAATTTTTCTCCCCATTGTGCATTTTATTGGGTCACAGTTAAGCTACAATGAGCATGTTAGGTTTCTACAGACAAACATGGGTCTTTGAGCGCCTACAAAAACACATTCCCTCTCCGAATCAATAATCCAATATGTTCAGTCAGAGATAACAGATGATCAGAAGATAGGTACTACGTGGTGCCAAGAGGCGCCTCCATCACACCCGGCTCACACATTTCAAGTTAAGAGAGGGCCTGTCAAAAAGCATTTCGAGGGACTGCCAATCAACTCCAGTAGTGATAATACAGGAGACAAATGAAGGCAATAACTAGCAATGGGATTAGACCTCTTATAAAAGTGTGAAAGAGGGAGATTTAGGGCATTTGTCTCCTATCACTATCAAATATGGCAGTACAGTGCAGTGCAGTGACAGTAACTGTGAGAGTGTCAGATTTAGCTGACAGTATCGTTGTACATTTTTAGTGTATGTGCCTTCAGGTTAGAGTCTTTGGGTCAACTAGATTATATTAATAGTGCAATTACTATCTATGAATGTTTGAACAAAAAACATCCCACTGCCTTATCAATCAGAAATATCCAACCATAAATTCATTGTCCCCATGAATTCACTCTATGCCCACATGAGCCTCCAAGGTTTATATATATGTGGCATTGTTGGAAACATCCACCTTTTGTCTCTGAGTTTTATTACACATCTGTCATATTTGAAATGCTCTTGGGTTATGGAAGCAAACTTTCCCCTCTGATAGTCAGCCTATTTTCACTCATGTAATTTGTTCTTTCTGTGCTTGCTGTTACCTGCGGGAGAAATCAGATGCTCCAGAGCATCTGTAATAGTACCGTGTGCTCATAGCGGTGTGTTATCACACCTTGAAATAAATACAGTATTTCCACCTCATTTAGCTTCCACTGACTCAGGATGTGGGAGTCTGTCACATATCATTTATTACTGCAGTGAACAGTATCCAAGGTTGCTGAAAACCTTACGGCTAATTTGAAAAGCGAACAAATTAATCAGAATGTTTTTGAGCCGTTAATTTCCATCCGATACTTGCAATTATTGCTTGTGTACATGGTGTTGTGTACATTTTCTTTCCTTTTTGTTACTCTTTCTTCCACACAAACATTTTTATTTTTCTAACGTAGCTATAAATCTGGTTTATAAAGTCTCATTATGCTAAAGTGCAATGGCAGGCATTGTAATAAGAAATGAGAAATCTAAACATAGATTCTGTATGAGGACTGCATACAAAAACTCACTTTCCGGTCCTTGTGCATGGGGCTTTCAGTCATCATGGAAAGGAAACCATCCTTATTGGAGGTTAATGCTTTTTATAAAAGACCCGCATCAAGGCTTTGTCAACAAACAACCTGGGTCATCAAACAGAACCCAACTGCACATCTATTAAGGTTAATCATTGCGAGTAGATGGGCACTGGGGTCACAGAGAGCTGAGATTAAACCCAGCGGGTAGCAGGGACAAACAGCACATGGCAGCAGAGCTAATATACAGACAGAAACCAATCAGAAGCAATATCATTTTTGTACTGATCACTTTTTCATCTCTTTACGTGACCGGTGATGTTTTCAGATGATGAATTTACATTTGCACAGACAAGTCATTTATAACCCTGGCATCAGTGGCAAAGTACATTATGTGCAGACTTATGAAAGAAATAATAATAAAATAAAAATGTAACTGCACATCTATCAAGGCTAATCACTGTGAGTAGATGGATACTGGGGTCCACAGAGAGAGCAGGTAGCAGGGACAAACAACACGTGGCAGCAGAGCTAATACGCAGACAAAAACAAATCAGAAGCAATATTATTTTTGTACTGATCACTCTTTCCTCCCCTTACGTGACCGGTGATGTTTTCAGATGATCAATTTACATTTGCACAGACAAGTTGTTTATAACCCTGGAATTGGTGGGAAAGGACATTGTGTGTGGACTTATAATATAAACAATAATTAAAAATAAAAATGTTCTGTCAATTCTTTTTAATTTTCAATTGCCGTGTGCGAGCAAGTTTGCATTTCACACAATGTTATGATAGCAATATATATAGGACCTAATTTGCATGTTATTTTGGGTAAGCCCACCACCAACTGCTGTTCCCTTTAAAATTCATTCTCCATTACAGGAAATGTGGAGCAAGCTTTTAAATTGGATTCCTCCTCTTTTGAAGGGAAGTAAACTCTGGGGATGTTATTTACAAAGTAGTGGTAAAGGCCATAAACAAAAGGAGCCTTCAGTACAATACAGTCAAGGTAAAGACTGTATGTGGACTGAGACAATTTGACCAAAGTGTCACAAATAATAAGCAACATTTCAATAAAAAAAAATAATAAACACAGTATAGTGTGCATCCTGTTTTGTTACTTTCTCTCCTAAAATGTCTTTGAGTATGTAACCAATAAAATTTAATTAAAGTTAATCTCCTGTTCCACCATGAACCTTTAAACACTGTTTGTCTGTGTATGGCAGAGCTCTGTACAAGAAGAAAATTCAGTTGTTTAATATGCTGAGATGCAGTTTTTTTTTGCTCCATTACACCTGAACCGTTTCATATTTTCACATTAGCTCATAAACCAGTGGCTACATTAACATTACATTTGAATTTTAAACATATGTATATAATGTTTTCCACCAACAAATACGCCTGTGTTATGATGGTCTCTGTAATTATAGACCTACTGTACAGTACAAGCTGTGTTTTGCCCTTTTGGTTTTATTGTTTGTCTGCACTTTAAAAGAACGTTAAATCGGACATGTATCTGATTAAATGTAACAGTGCGGGCATAATTATGTTATGGGGTAGACAAAAGGCTCTCCAGTAGGCTAATGTGCCTGTGGCTGCTGCTCGCTCGACTTCAGATGGGAGCCAGTAGGCCTAATTGGCTACATACAGCCTAATCAGACTTGCTGGATTGTCTTGCTTAACATTTTATCCCCATTCTTGTATCAATTTTCAACTAAATTAGCCCAGTCTACCAGAGATGTAGCAGAATTAGGTAGGAGGAGAGGAGAGGCTGCTATCACAGCACTTCGCAGCAGTATCTGCCACAGTGACAGCTGCATTGTGTGTGTCACAACATTCATTCAGAAGCAAAAGAGTAAACACGGAGTCTTTTGTGATGTTATACATTTCCTGTGTGTGTGTGAAGAGTGCACTCACATCCTGAATCATTTGAGTGCCGTAGCTGTCATGTTCAGAGAGGTTATACCGCCCCCTATAGGCCGGGCCCATTGTGATACATATTCCTGGGCCCTTCTCAGACATTTCGGGGCCCTTGATGACATTTTGCTTTAGGGCCTCTCTTCACATTGTGCGTGCATTGCAGACTTGCAGACAGTGATGTAAGCAGTAACATTTTAAATTGTCATGTTGGCAAAAACTAAGAAAAATACAGCTGCAGCCCCGCACAAGGCCTGTCACAGATCTGATGTTGGGAATAATTAAATATTGAACAGAGCCTGTAAACAGCATATGAGAGCAACGCTACAGTTTGTCTGGTGGTGTAATAATGTAGTGATGAAACACACTAGAATCATAACTTCTCCATTCCCAAACACAGTGTGAACAGTGTTTCTACTTGACAGTGAAGATCCACTCGGTCAAAGGTGAATCCACCGGAGCTGACTGGAAAAACTGAATCAGGAAATACATATTGGAATTTGTCTGTTGTGCAGGCTTCAGTAGAAGTGAAGTGGGAGACGGAGCAAATACTGTACTTGTAGGATTGAAGAGCAATGTGATGAAATCTAAAAACCCAGGGTAAAAACACCAATTATCTTTTATGTTATCTTTTAAAGTAAACTCAATAAAACTTCAGACAAACTTAAACCGAATTCCTTTTACAACAGAAAAACAAGCACTGTGCTGACCTCAAGTTTGCAATTATTTTCAGATATTTCATCTGCTTGTTCAGATATTTTACCTTTAACAGGGAGCTTTGGGACAGGCTTCTAACTTTCCAAAAATTGTCCAGGTTGAGACTGTTGGACACAAGGAATAGCATGTCACATCATGACAAAAGTCACCTTTATAATTCGTTAAAATTAATATCTCCATCTCACTTAGGAATAACAGAATTGTCCACATTTTATATATATTTTAAATAGACTTCTTGTCTGACAACCAGACTTATTTGTTTACATAATACAGCTCTGTTGTGTTGCCACCAGATTTTTTTCTTTTTTTATTTCATTTAATGATGATTTTATTCCTAAATGTCTTTCATGCTCATGAAGGACAGGGCCCCTAAGCAGTTTTCTAAGGGCCCAGACCTGACACATCTATATAGACTCTAACTTTACTGATAGTCAGATTGTGCCTGTACACTAAATATACAAAGGATTGCAGATATTTTCCAATCTTCCTTAACTTGCAGCCCCTTTTCACATCTCAGTTGTCTTAAAGCATAAAAATCCTCTCCTAATTTGTCTTTTGTTTACATCCCTCTGCAGACTCCCCACGCTTCATTTTTGCTGTCATTGATTCAGTATTGAATTGTAGAACTTTACGCTGGAGACAGCAGCAGCAGTATAACATACAGGCAGTGGAGTAAAATATTCAATCAGAATAGTATAAGTGAATTGAAACTTAAGTACTTTTGCAGTAGACACCACTCCAAAAACTCAAGGCCACACTGTGAAAGCTACTGACTGAAGCACCTAAAAGAAGTGTGGAAGGTAGAGGCATGGGCGATGAAACAGGCTGAGGGGAAAGCAATAAGAGGCTGTGAGCTGTCTGAGCAGTGATGACGAGGAGAAAGGAAAGTTGCCTTGGCTGTGGGCAGATGCCGGTTGCAGTGCCAGCTGGTGGGGGGTGGGCCCACCTGTCTCTGGCTCTCCCCATCTCCCTCTTCTCTGCTGTGGAGAAAGCGACAGATGGAGTCCGGAGGTTCTGCTCCGGTCCCAGTGCTGCTTCTTCAGTCTGTCCAGCTCTCTTCAGCCCCCTGCACGAGGGCAGCATGCCAGGGGAACATGGGGACCACGCCCGACCCCCAGCTCTCCACCGCTACGAGGGTCAACTGCTTACACAGAGGGGTCACCCTGTCGCCTCTTTCTCCCACCAAAACTCTGCTGCCTCCCCGTGGATGTAAGCAATAGCTACATCTTCGCTTTGAAGTTGTAGCTGGGTGGAGGCATTTCCTTACTCAGACAGAACATGTCCCTTCAAGGTCTCTCAGCTTTAAAATTATCAAGACTGGATGCTTCATGTAAGCGACTCATTTTTCACTGACTTAGAGAGAGAGAGAGAGAGAGAGAGAGGGGGGGGGGGGGTGCCAAATTGGACATGTTATACAAATTGATGTGAAATTGTATTTCACCTAAGGAATGCTATGGATGCACATTGATGCATGTGGACAGCATCATAAGGAGAGAATCATGATGCATGATGCAGGTCACAGGGTTATGTCACAATCCCAAAGTACTGAAGTCCACCACAGGGCGCCTTGGTGACCTTTAAGTCACTGGTTTTGTGATAAATCAATGCATGAGGTCTCTAAAGAAACCCGGAGAGCTCATTAGGGATTTTTTAAGGCCACCCACACCAGTTGTTCCTCTGGCCCTCCTATTAACCTCCTGCTCATTTGTTTGTAACAATACACACAGCTCTCGTTAAATGAAGCTCTTACAAATAAAAAGCTTTTTTTACTTGCTATTTAGAGGAGAAAATTCAAAATGCTGTCCGTATAAAAGTTCCCTCAGACCTCATTTCTGTTCTCTATTATCTTTCTGCAGATTAATAAATTCTTCCCCGCTTAGGTTTTTACCAGAATCAGCCTTGATATTTGTGGGTGTCTGTGTTCATTAACAGTAGGGCTGAATTATGACAAAGGTCCTCTCTCCGAGAGCAGCATAACTGGGCTGTTTCTCTTCCCAACAGCCCAAGCTGCTCCCAGAGGTACCTTTACAGCACATTAATGGATTCTCTGCTATTCAGGAAGAAAGTTATGGTTGTAGCGAAAGCAATTCCTTTCAGTGTTAAAGAAATCAGACCAAACCCCAAGACAGATATCGATATTTAAATAACAGACTTCTTAGATAGGTGTTCTATTGTAAAGAAGTGACGGTGGCCGCCTCCAGGCTGCACCTTTTAAGAGTGACGGATTGGACGATTCAAAGACGACCCAAAGAGAGAAAATTCCTCGACAGCTCTCTGATGAACTGCAGGGCATCATGGGAGGTCGGTGACTGAGCCTAATGGCATTGGTATTCACAGGGGGATACTGACTCAGATGTTTCTTGCATTGGATTTTAGGTCTCTTTAAATGGAAATTAACTGGAGATTTTCCCAACACACTGAAAATGAAAAAAGTTTCCCACCGGTCCAAAGCATTCAGCAGTGAAAACATGAAGACTGGGGGATGTGTAAAGGCAGTCAGTTGAGCAGTTTGATATTATCTGGACCGACAAAGCCTCTCAATTATCGCCGAACATGAAATGAATCTAAAGAGACCAATTTTCGCCAAATAATCAAGCCATTATCATTCATGACTCAATCACAGTGGAAATTACCAAGTCTCTGCATGTGCCCAGCAGTGGAAAAGAAAAAAAGGACAGACATGTGAAGAAACAAAAGGATGATAATGGAGCACAAACCAGTTTGTGGCTCCACTGGGACCAGTGTTCATATGCGTCACTGGGGTTTGGCAAGATATGGGCGCTCTGCCATACGCAAGCCTGATTGAGTGCAAATTAAATCTTGTTTCATCATTTGAATGGAAGACAAAGAATGAGCAGAAATGGCCAACAATCTATTTGGAGGCAATATCGGTAAAATCACATCAGGAGAGTGCTGAGAGACGATGTTCCCACTGAGCTGTGTGCAATCAGTGAGTTAAAGCTAATGTTTCATCACAAAGACAAAACAATAACATCCTGTGGGTTCCTGTCGTTGTCTCAGATATAAAGTCGATAGAAGTATCTTTTGAAGGTTTGGTAACAAATGATACACTACACACTATGATATGAGATAGCTTAGACTTTTGTGAAGTGATGCCCCTAAATGCCAGGTTAGCTCGAAACAAACTAGTTTGAACTATGTTGTTTCCGAACAACCACAACAACCAGACACAAGGGGCCGGGCAGAAAGCCTGCCTTCATACAGAGGGTCGAGACACCATAACTGTCCAAATGGGGATAATGGTGCACACTTTCAAATGATCTTTCCTCAACTAAAAAAATGACAAAAGGAATTGTGTGAAGAATGAAAAGATGTAGGGGGGTGGAGGGTTTCAGATGCTGTTCAACCATCCGACAAACACTTTGGTTGGAGCATCCCAACGCCTTAAGATGATCTGGGAAGAGAAAAGATTGGAGACTTGGACTGAGAACCAGTTCATGAGTGATGCTGGTCAGGGACAAAGGGACGATGGTGGTCACAACCTGCAGGGCTGTCATTTCGTCAACACTAATTAACTGTATGGCAAATGTTGCAAATCTACTTCTAAACCATTTTTTTAGAGTCTTGGTGACAAAAAGTTAAGTGTTTTGTAGGGGCCCTTTGACAAGATACTCAGCTGCTGACATGGTTGCAAGAAAAGACTTTCAATGCAGAATGAGAGCCAAAGACTTGAAGCCCCAGGTTCTGGGGCCCTGTGGGAGAGACTGGTGGCATGGACACTAGTTTGTCCTGATGTTTAGATGCTGTTTGGAATAGTTTGCGGTGTGGTTGGTGGAATGTAGATATGCTGTTTGGGTAGTTTGGTGTGGTTGGTGGTGTGTGGATATGCTGTTTGGATAGCGTGTGGATGGAGTCTGGTTGCTGGTGTCAGCGTGGCTCTAATCAGCTGTTGGCAGGCGGATGAGCGGGCGGTCTCTCCCCGCGGCGGCACCCTGGGTTGAAAGCCGGTTTGAAGTTTAATGATGCCAGCTGCCAGCTCCACCAGGCTGTGAGCGCTAACGAGCTGGCACTGGCGGCGGACAGGGCCGTGGCGGCAGCACCTGGAAATGTAGCACACGTTTCAGAGGGGCGGGGCTCCACCGGGGCTGTTGAGGGGCCTGCTGGAGACCCAGGAAGGCACCGAGAGGCACGCATCTCTTTGAAGAGCGCCCCAATTTCCATATTTCATTACGCGTTACTGACTGACAAGGCCCAGCCAGATGTTCTATTTTCAGCTATTTAAATTTTGACCTGCTTTCCTATCATGGATGCAGAGGAAAAAAAACAGATTTCATCAAAACACAGATGCCAAGGATGATGGGAACTTGGATCTGGTGTGTCTGCTGGTTTTTATTACAATTCATGTCTTTACATCCTAATAAAAGAGAATAATCACAATATGTACATTAAATGTTCTTTAACGTACATATTATTTTTTCATTTTAAACATTTGGTTGACAATCTACCGAGACAGGTTCACTGTCTTGCTCAAGGACACTTTAACAAGACATACTGGTTGTTTCAGGGATCAAACCTGAGACCTTGTATTTATGAGACAGTCTCTCCAACCATCCAGTCAGCCCAACGCTGAATTGGCTCCAAAGTGAGTGATGCATGCTCTGAAACACCACATAAAGCATGCTCACACAGCTTCTCTGTCCCTGAGATATCGGGGATGATTAATTCCTGTGGTATTCCTGTTGAAATGGCTGTTAAATTGCGTCCCCACTCAATCCCTCATGCAAAAATACATCGACAACCCTGACCTTTTTGTGCATCTGCTGCAAATGGCACTTTGTCATCCTAAGTGAGAAAGCTCAAGGATCAATGTGATTTTGTTGGTATAAAACTTCCCCGACGAACTCCCTGGGTGCTGACTTCGTTTATGTGTGTGTTAGTGTGTGTTCAGTACATGTACGAATGAACCTTTAATAAAGAATCTTTAAACTGAACTGACTTGGTCACTGACTGAATCAGTAGCTTTTAGCAGTGGAGCTTCCCTCACTGATGACTGGGAGTCAGTTCATGATAAACAGGACATTATTTCCTTGTTAAAAACTGACTCTTTATGCTCCTCAGTTCAGCCTCTGTCTGAAACAGGCCGTTTTAGCTCCTGTCTCTTTAAGGCCCGCTCTGTTCTGATTGGTTAGCTTCCAAAAGCTACCCCTTGGCAGACTTCTGGCAGCTCAGGAGGCTACATAAACCAACAGTAGTAGTAGGATTTCACTCCTTTTTCCTGTTCTTTACTCAAAATGGAAACTCAAATAGATCTGTACATGTTCAAATTGAAATCTGATCCACAATATGAGTGGACAACGCGAACAACCTTAGCAACAAAGACTACTAACAGACCGCCGTTTGTGGGCATGCACAAACAATCTGTCATCATGAGGAGGAAGTAGAGGTAACTTTGCAAAGCCTAGATTTGCAAAACTCTTGTAGGTTTGTAGGAAGTGGTAACTTTAACCCATACCACGTTTCAAGTGATCATTTTAACCCAAACCATGATCTTTCCCTAACCCTAACCAAGTGGTTTATGTGCCTAAACTTAACCAGACCTTAACTTTAGCATTGTCACATCATAAAACAGTGAGACGAGAATATTTTGAAGCAGCTCCCGAGAGTTTTGCAAATCTGGGGTTACCATCTAGACACGACCCTTTGCAAACAAAGCGTTCAGAGAAAGGCTGAAGCCCTGGCTTTTGACTTGCAGGGAGCATTTTAACATAAATCCACCTCAAGTTTTGGAACTTTGACCATGTTTAACATTGAGCTCGGATATCAAAATATTATAAAAATAACAAAAAGCATGATATGTCCCCTTTAAAAGATTGCAAAAGAGTGATAAGTCTGTTGTAAATAGGAAATATTTGGCTGCAAAGCTACATAACATTAACAAAATGAACATACTACTGAACTGAAGACAATCAGAATCAGCACTGTGAACTGAAGTGAACAAAACGATTCGAATCAGCAAAGTGAGTCATCATTTACACCTCAAGTGTGTGTGTGTGTGTGTGTGTGTGTCCATGTCTGTAATTCATCAAAGTAAAACAGAAAAAAACTCTTGAGACAGGAGGAATGGGGAAGAGAGAAGATAGCAACAGAGATTAAAAAAAAAAACCAAAGGATGGGTGAAACAGAGCAAGAACGAGTGAAGAGCAACTCTGAGTTGAACACCAAATGGCAAAAAATGAGAGGCACTCTCTGCGAGAATCAGAGGGAGAAAGGCTTTCACTCATTACTGAACACAGCTCACAGCAGGGGAGGGAAAGCGGTTTATCCCTTCAGTAATAATGCATCTGTGGGTGTGTATGTCTGTGTATGTGTCTGACTCAGTGAAAGTAGAGAGGTAATTGAGAGGTAACTAAGGCATTACAGAGGCAATATTGACATAGAGATAAAAGTGGATGAAAGCTGGCGCTGTGTTTTTTCTCTTGGGTTTGGCATACTGGTTTATGTTTCAGCTCGCCATCATTTTATGTGAAAAATCTGTAAAATAACAAACTGAAGAGGGAAAGTTTTTATGTGGCCACTGCAGACGTGTGTAACTTTTCTATACTGTGTGTTTAACTGACACACTACATATTAAAGAACACTTATCATCTCCAAATCTGCAGCTGATAAAGAGTGAAAACAACCATTAGAGAGATAATTTGACATTGATTTTTAGTGTTTAGTGGAGGAGATACCACTTCATAACAGCACCCACTACGCAATAAAATGATGGATATGTCAGCAGCAAGTTTCTAAATATGTGATTTCATTTCTCCAGTTACAACAGTTACACGTGGAGCTTTCAAGTGTTATATTGGTATAAAAACAAGTAAAATCATTCAAAATGGAATAAAACAAATTCATTAATAAGGTTAAGAAACACAAAACCACTAATTAATTAGTTAGTAATTGAGGGATACATTTTAACACCATTAAAGCTGCAGTAATCTTTTTTTTTTATGAACAATGGAAAAAGTCTTTCTTTCAATGTTTGCTAAACAGCCAGATATTTCCCTCAGGAGTTGACAAAGAGAAAAATACAGATAAGGGAAGTAAACTTCATCAGGTGGACACAAACACGACTCCAATTGAATGATAATGTTGCTCTGTGTCTGCTGATTTTTTAACAGGTAATTGTTGTCAGGTTTTGAAATAATGTAATCAAATAATACAATCAGACAACAATACATCATATTTCTGAGAGAGAGAACATACTGCATCACCTAGAATTACCTTTTCTCTCTAACCCTTTACAAACTCAAAAACACCCACAGCTAACCCTAAAGATTAGTGAACAACCCTCAGATAGAAACAAGGGTCAAGAGCTCAGCTAGTCTACGAGTATGATCCTTCCTAACTATGTACGCCAGAATAACAGCCAAAGCAGCATCGGATGACAAAGTCACATTGCTGCAAACAACACTGTCCTCTAAAGGTTTGTCAGCTCAACACATTAAAGAGACATAGAAATCTACATAACTATGATTTATCGTAGCACGGCTCAGACGAAAGTACAACAACATACACTAAGTGTTAAACAGAGGCTGAATAACTTACATACAGTCAACTATCTCATTTTACACAGCAAGGAGCTGAGTTTAAAATAGACACAGCATGTTGATGATATCAAGCAGGCGTTGAATGACTAATACTGACCATTTAGTTTGAAAACAACATTTGTAAAATATACAATATATACAAGAAATACATCAAATGATAACCACTATTTAAATGTCTCTCTCAGGGGAAAAAAAAGCTATGAAAGATAAGAAAAAGAAAAAAAGCTGCAGGTTGTATTCTTGGCAGTGATGGTTAGAATTTCACAAACGATAAAAAAAAAAAGCAGTCGTTTCAGCGAGTTAAATGTCATCTGTATTTCTGCATAATCTTCACGGCTGAACTTTCTTCATCACGGAGATAAAATTAAAATACTCAAGATAGAGAAGGTAAAGAGAGCAGGAGTTGTCTTGCTGCTGATGACAGACTATACTTGGCAAGTATTGCATAAGCTTAGTGTACATTTCAAGTTTACAGAAGGGAAAAAAAGAACCTCTTCTTCTACTGTATATCGCAGGCAATGACAGTAGAACTTCTTGGATGCAGAAAGGGAATTTTTGTTGAATGACCAAAACAAAAACAAGCAATGAATGCATCCATCAAAGTTCTTTCAATCATTCCTTCTCCTGCACACACTTTTAAACTCACACAGGCTCTATGAACATGCTTTAGTAGGGACTTTGTTAGTATGACTGCTGCAGGAGTCTCTGCACTCCCCCTGCTTCTGGACCGCCGGACCTTTGGCATGACCTTTAGAAGACAATTTGCAGCAGCAGCAATCGCCTCACGCCTCGCCTCACATTATTTTCCCTCATTATTTTTTCAATGTTACCTTTGCAGTGTGGCAGAAAAAGGGCTGTATTCAACCGAGGGGTCAGGGGTCAGGAGGTCGAGGGTAAAGATGCAGGTCAGATTGGCTCTACAGTTGTGTTCAGCCAGTGTCCTCAGAGAATTCACCGCCATGAAGCCATTTGAACTCTGGACCTTCCAGCTGTCTGTCAAAAGATGACCCTCGGTGTTGACTGTTATCTGGTTTGGTGAATAGAAAAGCTCCTCAGCCAAGAAGAATGGACCGCAAAGTGGCTACAAAACCTTATATGTGCAAAGAAAAACACTTTTCTACTATAACACTTCATTTTGATGTGTGGTTTCTAAGATTTTTAGCGATGCTAGTTGGCTCTAGGCATGGCGATGTCAGTCAGTCAGTCAGTCAGTCCACCACTTTGGTCCAGACTGAAATATCTCAATAACTGTTGGATGGATTGACATGACATTTGTTACAGACAGTCATGGTCCCCAGAGGATGAAGTCAACAGACTTCAATGATCCCCTGATTTTTGCTTTAGTGCTATCATGAGTTTGACTTTTGTGGTTTTGAGTGAAATGTCTCGGCAACTATTGGATGGATTGTTATAAAATTCGGTACAGACATTCACGATCCCCTCAGGATGAATTATAATGTGACTTTGGTAACCCCTTACTTTTTGTCTCACGCCATCATCAGGTCAAAATCTTAATTTGTCCATTACTTTGGTTTATGACCAAATACCAAAAGTCAAGTCAATTTTATTTATATGGTGCCAACTCACAACAGAAGTTATCTCAGGGCACTTTTCACATAGAGCAGGTTGAGACCGTACTCTTTAATTTACAGAGACCCAACATTCCCCCATGAGCAAGCACTTGGCAACAGCGGCAAGGAAAAACTCCCCTTTAACAGGAAGAAACGTCAAGCAGAACCGGGCTGTAGGTGGGCGGCCATCTGTCTTGACCAGTTGGGTTAAGAGAGAAAGAAAGAGGGAGGGGAAGAGGGGAGAGAGAGACACAAAGAAGCACAATAACAACAATAATAACAACAATAATAATAATAGAAATATGACTAATAATAATAATAGCAGGCGTGGGCATCAAGCAGGACCACAGCAGCACAGTGTCCACAGCCACGGTCCATGGAAGCCCACAATCTATAACCAGGCGGTCCACGACCATGATCCATAAAACCTATTAGACGAGAAAGCACAAAACTCCGGGGAAGATGCCAAGTTAGTGACATGCATTAATGGGACATGAATGCATACAGATGGAGAGGGGGAGGAGGAGAGAGGAGCTCAGTGCATCATGGGAAGTCCCATGGCAGTCTAGGCCTATAGCAGCATAACTAGGGGCTGGTCCAGGGCGAGCCTGAGCCGGCTCTAACTATAAGCTTTAATCAAAAAGGAAAGTTTTCTGCCTCCTGGACCCAAACTAAAAGATGGTTCCACGGGAGAGGAGCCTGATAGCTGAAGGTTCAGACTCTATGAACCACAAGTAAGCCTGCTGCATGCTGGGAGCGCAGTGCTCTAGTAGGGTAATAGGGTACTATGAGCTCTTTAAGATATGATGGAGCCTGACCATTAAAGGCTTTGTAGGTGAGGAGAAGGATTATAAATTCTATTCTGGATTTCAAAGGGAGCCAAACTAATGGGAGAAAAACAAATGACACTCCCATCAGCCTCAACTGTACCTCGTGTTTAGAGCTAATTGGCAAGTGTTAGCTTGTTGTCATTGTGAAGATGTTGGCATTTAACTGAACCAACTGCTGTGCATGTGAGCTGCTAGCATTGCTGTAGACTCTTAGTCTTGCTGGTATTAAACAGTCAGGACAACAAAATTTCTTCATTTTAAGGTATTTTATTCTTCAAATGTAGCAATACTGACTTACAAAACCATTGATGCAAAAAAATGTTTTTAAAAAATGTTTAGAAAGGTTTAGAAAGTACATAAATGCCCTGATTTGTAGGGAGATTTTGACAGTGTTGATCCTCTGCACCTGTAAAGACCCTGATAGTAACCTTTGGGTTGCATTCACCTCCATTCTAAGCAGTTGCTTAATGCACTGCACTAGAAGTTTCAAGATGAGATATTTTTGAATGGATAATTCAAAACTTCATCCTACACAAATGATCCTGGCTGATAATTCATAACTCTATAGTGGCATTATATGAAATAAGGCAGAATTCAAGGTTTTTGATCTCAGTGATTCATGCTTGTTTTTTTCTTTCTTTCTTTGGCCATTCAGCCTCCGGTGCTTGCTGTCCTTCCATTAAACTGAAAATCAGAGGTTATACAAACAAATAGATGAGCTCAGGAAAATACAGGCATTTGTGTTATTTCCATTTTAAAGAACTCATTTGAACTGATAGCAGTTATTTTAAGGAGGAAAAAAGCTTGAGCGCTCAGAGTCAACAAGGTGAACATGCTGAAACAAGTCAAGTGTTGTTCCAAAATGAAACACTGTTACTGTGCCAGACATTAATTTTCATTTGCCCAGGTGACGAAGAAGATAGATATTTGTGTGTGTGAAAAAAAAAAAAAAAAAGTCGAGCCATGGAGAGGAGGGGTAGATTTAGACGTGGGCTTCTATTCAAATACGAAGGTCTCCTTGACATTTTCTGCACTACGTTGGCTGCTCATCCTTGTCGCATTTCTCCAAGCTGCAGATGGAATTGCACGACCTGTTGACATTTACAAACTCATCTGGCTGAGAGCGATGGCATTCTATTAGGAGAAACACCTCCGAATGTCCCGCCACAGACTCCTGTCTCCACTGTGCAGAGTTCAACACATGAACATGTTATTGCTTTATACAAACACAAATCGACCTTTGCAGGGAGAGAGCAACGCTGTCTCACTCTCCACTTTAGAAGTCTGTAACTACAGAATGCAAAATCTGAAAGCATGGAAACTTGTGTGTAGCAGCAGCCTCATAAACTGGATTTAATAGTGGTGAAGTTTCATCACATCATCTGGGCTGCCACAGCTGCCACCAGAGGGAGCCCACTGTTCAAATGTGACCAAGTTAAAGTCTGTCCCCCCCTCACTCCCCCTCCCCCCCACACGCCATACCGATAAGGCTCTGGACAGCAGCCAAGAGAAGTGTGGTACATAATTCACCAGCAGCTGTGTTAAGGCAGGACGAAGGTGAAATGAGGTGAAGGCCCATATAGTTGCAGCAGACATAACAATGACATAACTGTAAACTGACTGTGGAAGGCAGTCTGGGTGGTAATGCAAATAAGTATGTGTGATATGTGTTTAACAGTGACAATGCAAATAAAAGCAAAAAAAAAATGCCCCAAAATCAAGGATGTGGAAAACCAAGTGCCCACAAATAGAATCACAATAAATAAAAACTGTATGGAGGAGAAAAGATTCATCGGCTTTATTGACAACTGATCAGAAACGACAATTCAGACACGAGGTTTTTAAAAAAAAAAAAAGCCAATGGGATGCAATGACAAAACTTAAATATGAATCATTGTGCGGGTTTAGCCTCTGCAGGTTCCCAAAGGAAGTTCAAACGTGGCTGTGCGGATCAGCTGATCTTTGCGTTTTTGGTCCAGCAGATGTGATGTTTAGAAATCAGGACCCTGCTTCTTCAGCTTGCTGTAGTCCATGTTAACTGTGAAAAACTGAGAAAACAAACAAATCTTAGCATAGATATTTCACATAGTAGTGCCATGACACCAAAAAACAAGTTTGGGTCCCTTACAGTTTATCTAAACCTAAAATTATTTAATTTGGTAGATTTATAAATTGTTCTTGTAATAAAGAAAACTACGTGTATCTGAATATTAAGCAACTCAGTAGCTAATGACTTTATCAGATTTGTTACCACAGGTCAACGTTAACCAGATTATGTCATTTGATTAATCTCATTGAAGGAATAATCCGAGGCTCAGCAACGCGGCTGGCAAAGATCCATACTATGATCCCTGAACATAACCACCTACACTCTGTCGATTACAACTTCAGCACAGAGAAGAACTCAACCAAGACTGGAGCTCAACATGATAAGTATGATTTCCTGAGCGGTGACTGAGGCTCACCTTGTACTGATCAGTTGGGCCCAGCTTGTTCCAGGGCTCTGGGTTGTTCTTACGATCCCAGCTGTAAAGGAGGAAAAAGGTACAAAATATTTAAGATGCTGCACCAAAAACTTTAACATGACACGGACGAGAATACCAACAGATTTGCTTAAAATCATAATGACCACACTGCAAATATTGTGAGGCCCATGACATCTTCTCTCATCTACAAATCTCATTAGATGCAGAGAACATGCACCCTACACCCACTTGCCATGTTGAGAAAGAGTAGAGAGGTAGCAGAATAAACGCTACAAGAAGATCTTCTGTGTCATGATGACACGGGTCCTTACCAAACATCGGGGTTTTTCAAGCCCAGACGAGCGAGGTACATCATAGACATGGTTGCACCTCCACCGATGAAGATGAAAAGGGGGATCAGCTGTAAAGGACAGACAGGAAGGTAAGTTTTTATTAAATAAAGAGGAACAGCTGATGGGAGATGTAGATCAGTAAACAAAGTGGAACTGCTGACAATTTGTGTATACTGAAAACAGTGTACTGCACAACTGGCCTGGGCAAGACGGCTTGAAACCTGACTGTTGCCTGTAAATGTAACTCAAACATTTTCTCTGTTCACTCTGCATCAAATTATTATTATTTATTGCAACATAGGAACTGAACAGTTATACAAACATACAGGTAGACAAAAGCTTCAACACTGCATGAATCAAGGGTCTCAGAGACAAAAATGAAAATAAACGATGCGTCAAATATAAATATCAAAACAAGAAATTCAACAGAGGTGAGTAAGGAATCTATTTCTGCTAAGAAATGAAGCATGTTCGGTACACCTTTCAGTACTCTGTGCTTGTGTAAAAAGAAATGTGTCATTAGAACAAAGAAATTCACTACATAACCAAAGATAACAGAAAATGTCCCTGAAACTAAAGGAGGATGTGGCGTTTACTATGGCAAATAAACTAAGATTGTTACAAATTATCAAGGTCTTCTCGCAGGTTAAGAATAAATATATAGGCCTTTCTTCACATTTTCCACAGAAGGTACAAGAGCTGTCAACACCTATAAATTTAGCTAAAAACACATAAGGATAAATCTTGTGTAAAGGTTTAAAGTAGATTTCTTTATTTTGTTGTAGATGCAATATTTGTAGGGTAGAAGTCAAGCAAATATTGTCAAGGCATAACCCCCAAAACAGTGGTGGAAGAAGTAATCAGGTCCTTTACTTAAGTAAAATTACCAATGCAGCAATGTAAAAATACTCCATTACAAGTAAAAGTCCTGCATTAAAAAACCTACCACAGTAAAAGTACATAAGTATTATGAGCTTGATGTAGTTAAAGTATTGCAGTAAAAGTAGTGGTTTGGTCCCTCTGACTGATATTTTAAAAGCTTGTTATATTATCCATTGTGTCAAATCTTCTTCATCATCTGAAAAGTAACTAAAGCTGTCAGATAAATGTAGTGGAGTAAAAAGTACAATATTTCCCTCTGAAATGTAGTGAAGTGGAAGTATAACGTAGCATCACATGGAAATACTCAAGTAAACAACAAGTACCTCAAAGCTGTATTTAAGTACATTACTTGAGTAAATGTAATTCCTCTGTATCAAATGAACAGCCTTGCCCTTGTGGACTACAGATATCATGTGTTGAGATCGGCCTGTTTACACCAATATCTTCGTAGTCGAACAACTTTCTTCCAGCCAACACTTCTAGACTAAGTTAACTTGTCCAAGTCCTATTAAAACTACATAGAAACAACACGTCTGGCTTTGGAAAATGTGAAGTTCTACTAAGAGTCGAGGAGAATCGTTGACATCCATAAATGCTACTTGCTAACTAGCCAGCTAACCTGCTAACTAATAACGTTAACCAGCTGGGAGTGGAGCCTGTGTCCTCATTTGACTTCAAAGCATCAACAAACGAAAAGTCTTGGCATAACTTAAACTACGTGGTTTGGGGGAAATGTGTATTAATCGACACGTGTCAAAGATTAAAACAAACAGCGCAGCATCTCTACATATTTAACCGTATTTCTCAAAGTCAGTGCGGTCAAATTCATAGTAGCTCGCTAAAGCTAGCAGCGCTAACTAGTTTAGCCACATTTACAGGTAATCCAAATCCAGAGCTAGCCTTTAAACTGTGTTTTTTTTAAATATATAAACAAACTATACTTACAGCTGGGTGGTTTCTCAGCTGTTTGCCGACTACGGCGAGCATTTCGACTCGTGTGAAGATTTATCTCAGTTTGTACAGAAATAAACGGATTACCGACAGTCTTGCCAAAAACGGTTCGCAATTTAATCTGCGAGATCTGGCAGAAGAAAGAAAGGCCGAGAAAGGTTTATAGGATGCTGCACATAGTGCCTGAGCGGGAGGGTTAAAAACACACGATTATTAATTATTACAGGAGACACGCAGAGTATCTGTGACATACCACAAGTCAGAAATATCCAGTCATTTCTAAAGATTTGATCAGTCTGTCGCTTCAGTCTTTGTTTCATCAGAGCTTTTTATTCCGGCAAAGTTGAAATGCTTAATGATAATGACAATAATGAGTTACCAGGTTTCTGCTTAATTTGACCAAGACTTTTTTATTTTATTTATTTATTTAATTATCTTTGCCACCACGTGGCTCATCTGTACGATTTGTTGATATAAATGATTGATATATGTTATGTATTGAAATCTTAATTGAAACTTCATACATTGACTGCTGGAATGTGAAGATATTTTGCCTCAAGTACATTTATTTTTTATTATGTATTATGTATATTATGTATTTTTTTAAGTATTTATGTATCTATTTTTGTATATTGTTAATGTAGCATTGCGGTTGTGTTAAATCTGCTTCTTTATTTATTTATTTGAGGAATGCAGAATCTTTATTCCTACAAAAAAGTGCAGGATATGTTCTACATAAAGTTTTTATTTATGTATGTATTTTATTATCTTTGCCACCACATGGGTCTTCTGTGTGATTTGTTGATAGGGTCTCAATATATAAAGGATTTATGGTACAATGGGTATATTAAGTTATGTATTGGCATCTAATTGAAACTTGATATGTTGACTGCTTGAATATAAAGATATTTTCGCTTTAAGTATTTATTCACATGTACTTGTTATTATTTTTTTTCTTTTGTATACTGTTACTGTAGCCTTGCTGTTATTTCAATCTGTTTCTATTTCTTGAGGAACACATCAATCAATCAATCAATGTTCCTACTACAAATTGTACAATAAGGTCTAAATATTTTTATTATTTTTTAAAACTAGTTTCGTTCTTTTCTTTTTCCTTCTACATCCATTGTTTCCTTTCATTCTTGGCTGCTTTGTTTGTTTGTTTTTTTTCTTTTATCTCTACTAATTATCTTATCTGCTTGTCTTTTCTAAATATATTACTTTTGAATGTACAGTATTTTCTTCTTTTTGTTCAGGAAACAAGAATTAATTGTGTCAGGATTTATATTATATCTGTTTCCTGATTTTTATTGTCATGTTTTTTGTAAAGTTTTGTAATGACTATTTGTATTATATTCTTGCAATTAAAAAAAATAGTTTCCATCCCAAAAACAAAAACAATCTTTTTTTTTTTAATGTTACACATTAAATGTATATAATGTATCAGGTAATTTAATCCTGTTTCACATAATGTGGCTATATCTGATTATTATATCAAGTTGTAACATTAAATCTACCTCAATGGTTTAATTCTCTGAGGCAATTAGAATGCCACAGTCAATAACAGCAAACAACAGGTCGATTTAAATCATTTAATGCTGTCTACATGATCTAAATAACTAAAATAGTGTCTCTGGTTTCAGTGGGAACAGGCGAACAGTCTGTACCACAAACCGGGGTGAGGTGGCGCTGTTTCCCTCAATCACAGGTACAGAAAACTGCACTCATTTCATCAGTCATTTCATCGTAAAGGACAGTTCACAATTTTTCAAGTCTGTCTTAAAACAACAGTCAGATGCCCAAATGAATATTGATTATACATTGCAGCCTGTTTTGCAGCTGCTGGCGGAAGCGCTCTCGCTCAATACTGGAGCAATTTCAAAAATCGTTGTCCCCATTAGTCACTTAGACACAACTAGATGGGAAAAAAAAGGGTCTAGGTTGAAAAATCCCAAAGTTTCCCTTTAATATCTTGTAGCGCAGCTTGTGGAGGCAATAACTGCAAACAAGCGCTTTCTGTAACTCTGAAGAAGGTTTTCTACACGTCTCCACTGGTAGTTCGGCCCACTCTTCTTAAAGAAACTGCTCCAGTTCTCTCAGGTTGGATGGGTGCCATCTCCCAACTGCAAGTTTCAGTTCTTTCCACAGTTGTTCAATGGGATTCAAATCAGGATTCATAGCAGGCCACTTCAGAACGATCCAATGTTTTCTTCTCATCTACTCTTGGGTGCTTTTTTGGGTTCATCTCCTACTAGAAGACCCACGACCTGCAGCTAAAACACAGCTTTCTGACACTGGGCTGTATGTTTCGCTCCAAAATGCCTTGATAGTCTTCTGATTTCATTGTGCCCTGCACAGATTCAAGGCGCCCAGTGCCTGAGGCAGCAAAGGAAACCTAAAATATCACTGAGCCTCCTCCATGTTTCACGGTAGGCATGGTGATCTTTAGTTTGAAGGCTTCTTTTTTCCTTCTTCTTCTTTCTTTGCATAGGGTTGGTGTGATTTACCAAAAAGCTCTAATTTTCTTTCATCTGTCCAAAGTACATTCTCCCAGAAGGACACAGGTTTTTTGTCAACATGCATTTTGTCTCCCTCTTAGAAGGGGGGTCTTCCTGGGTCTTTTACCGTAGAGCCCATTTTCATTCAGACAGCGACGGATTTGAAACTATTCTACCTTGAACTTGACGATCAGCTTGGGGCTGTTTTGAAGTTTTCCTTGGTTCTTTCTTGACCATTCAAGTGATCCCTCTGTTCAATCTCGGTCCAATTTTCCTCTTGGGACCATGTCCAGAGATGTTGGCTACAGTTCTTTGGGCCTTAAACTTTTTAATAATATTGGCAACAGTGGTCACAGCAACATGAAGCTCTTTGGAGATGGTCTTGTAACCATGCTTGTTGACCATGCTTGGCTATTACCTTTTTTCTAATCTCTTCAGACCACTCTCTATTTGTCCTTCTGTTTTCCATGTTCAATGTGATGCACACAGTGGCACAAAACAGCAGAGTGAGTAATTTTCTCCTTTTAAACTGGCTGCATGAGTGATTATAAGATTGAGAACTCCTGTGATACTAATTAAAACAGTCAAAGACAGACAAATCAATTATTTTTTACAACTTCTAAAATGTACCAATAATTTCAGCCATGTCTGTAGGTTTTTCTTGCCATAATCATTCCTCCTGTTCATACTGACCATTAGAAGATCCCTTCATAATGCACTTACAATGTAAGTGATGGCGAGTAAAACCTCTTTCAGTGTTCATATGGACACCTGACTGCTGTTTTAAGACAGACTTGAAAAATTGTGAACCTGTCCTTTAATCCTCAGGCTTAACAAACTCTAATTTCCCCCGAAGTTAGAATCATTATTCCACACACTTTAAAACTGTTTTCCTCTGCTTCACCCTTTGCAGTTTTAAGGTGCCTCATATTTCAATGTTTAGTGATCTTTCTTTGTGTTTATACAATCAGAAATGCTGCAGTTGTGCTGGTGGGGCAAATATTCCCTTTATAACTCTGTGGTGCATTCCCACTATCAAAATGTTTTTAAATACTATTAATTTAAGCAGCAAACAGATGCGCCTTTTATCATAAAGTGATAAAACATGCTAACCTACATATTAATTGCTGAGTTTTTTCAGCTCAGTCAATTAATCAATCAATTGCCAACTATTAAAATCGCCAACTATTTTGATAATCGTATGGAGACAAAAAAAAATGTCCAAATTATCTGGTTCCAGCTTCCAAATGTGAATATTTTCTGGTTTCTATGACAGTAAACTGATTAATATATTAGATTAATATTTACATTCATTTAAACAATGAGGGTTCGTTGGCTATTTTACAGCCATTTCAAACCTGGAGCTGGAGTCAGAGATGAGTACAGTACTGCAACTAACTGATATGAAATAATCACGTGTGCAATAAAAAGAAATTCACCATGAAATATCACAATTTCCCTTTTATGGCAAGTTATTTCCAACTTGTAGAAAATAAAAATAAAAACAATTCAATAGTAAGATGGGACATAACAACAGGCTACATATAACCGTTTATGTTTTATAAATGACATGATACTTGGCTAATTGTTTGCCAAGAAATGAACTACACACTGTATGTGATAATAAAATTGGACATTGTCAAGCAACATTGTGTAACCCAGGCCTTACTTGGTGGTAAGTTCATGAGTTAAATGCTGGAATTGTATTTCTTAGGCCTTGTTTGGTTCACGTTCCATCCAAGTGAAGTGAGCTGGTTTCAGAAACAATAAGGATTTGTCTACATATTTTCCACCTGTCCAAATTCCTCCATATAAGAAAAAAAAAAAATATGCTAATGGTTCATGACAGTTCATACAGGCTTTGATCCCAGGTAAAACAAATCTTTTCAACATATCAGTAGACTTGGAGTTGACTGGAAATGACATTGACTCTTTTAATAAGTTAAAGATCTGACTGTACCTGAACAAATCATAGGCACGCACGTATGCCTTTACAGGATGTCTTATGAATATAAGATACTGGCTATAGAGTGTTTGCATTTGATCTGCAGTGATGCTTTCTCTTTTTCTCTCTGTCTCGCGTGTATTTCAGGTGTTTTAGTGCGTCGTCTTCTTGGGGCCCTTGCCAAATTTAGCATCCAATCCGAGACCTAAAGTGAGAAAACCAAAGATGTGATTAAAGAACAAGGGAAACAGATTATTTAAACTCTAAAACTATTCAAACAGGAACATTCTGTCATCTTCTCCAACTGTGTCAGAATAACATTGACTGACTCCTATTTAGTTTTACTATTTATTATTTCAACCAAATGGTTTACTTGGGAAGCCTGTGTTTCTTGACTGGACCTAATTTTTTGTGATAACATCAGTAACCGTCTCAAGCTGCATTTGTTGATGGCTTCAACCGTGTTTCTGAAAGCTTTTTGCTACCATTACAATCTGTCAACAATTTCACATTATATTAATGAGAAAAATCTACCTTTGGAATGATTGACTAAAGGTAGGAGGAAAAGGCCACGGAGACAGATACTGACAGTATATCCAGAGAGTGTTAAAGCAGAAATAACTCTCACCAAGGAAGACAAGGACGGTGCCAAACCACTGCATCGTACTCATGACGTTGCCAAACAGAATAACGGAGCCAAGGATGGTGAAGAACTTCCTTGTGGTGGTTACGATGGAGCAGGTCAGGGGTCCAAAGTACACTACCGTCATAAAGATGAACGTCTGATAAAAGAAATAATAATAATAATAATAATGTAAGTATTCATTCCAAAAGTTTTACCCAAGTATTGTATTTGTTCCAACAGTGCTACAAAACATTACCCATCGTCTCATAAACTATAATGACCACATTCACCCACCTGGCCTAAAGCACTAGTCAGTCCAAACAGGAGAATATTGTAGAAGATGCTCGGGTGGCGTTCAGTAAAACTCAGGAACTCCCACACCTCCCCCGTCCACAACACCGCTGGGAGCAGAAAGCATCAGTAGAAAAGGAAAACAACATTTAGTGTCATTTCATAAACACAACAAAGCAACTGATCATAATTAGAGCTGCAATGATTAGTTGACAGAAAATTAATAGCAGACTATTTTGATAAACAATCATTTTGAGTGATTTTTTTAAAGAAAAAATGTCGAAATTCTCTAATTTTGGCTTCTCAAATGTAATTTTTTTTCTGGTTTATTTAGTTTTCTATGACAGCAAACTAAATATCTTTGGTATTTGGACTGTTGGTCAGGACAAAATGAGACATTTGAGGACGTCATCTTGGGCTTTGGGAAACAGCGATTGACATTTTTCACCCTTTTCTGACATTTTATAGACCAAACAACTAATCGATCAATTGAGAAAATAATCAACAGATTAATCGATGATGAAAATAATCGTTACTTGCAGCCTTAATCATAATGTCTGATGTGCTGAGAAAAATCAGATCAGTGTTCATAGTGTGGTTGTAGGGCACCACCCAGTGGTGTAATATAGCAACAACAGTTAGACGCAGGCTTGGTGTGGGGGTGTCTGGGATTCGTGGGAGTGGAGGTGTGAGAATACATTCTGGGATTACGCACTTCAAAGCTAAAGGCAAATTTCTTATTAAGGCAGCAGGAGTTTATCTGTGTCTGTGCAGATTTAACAAACCAAAACTGAAGACATCTGAAAGCATTTTAAAGCTGCCTGGAACGCACACTTATGAAAAACAAATAGCAGTTTTAAAAATGGAATATATAACCTGTGAAAGTAGGAAGCAGATGTGCAGGAGAGATGGAAACATACTGAGATTACAGGCAGCACTAATTAGTTTGCTACAAGAATGATAACAGTCTCTCAGTTCTCATTTTGGCTTTGACCTTTCAATCTTTATCTCATGTCCCATTAGTGTCTAACCTTAGAAAGCCCCTTGTTATACTGCATTTGTTTTATGTACCTTACTCTTGAGCATATTATAGCAACCTCCTCACAGAACTGAAGGCTTTTCGGTGCAGGATTCCTTATCTATAAAGATAACACTGAACACTTTGCCTTGACTGAATTAATGAGTTTTTGGCTCCTGAGAGAACAGTGTTCACCTTTTTCTCCAACACAGTCGTTATTATTTGCCATTAACGACTGCATCACAGGAGCCAAGAATTGAATATTAACACAGAGATTTTATTATGTGAATACAACTCAAAAAACTGACAATGTTAGCATTCAGCTGTCAATACTGAAAACACCTTAAATGATGATAACCTGTAACTACGCTGCATTTTGAATAAATGGTTGAGTGGACCAGCCGGGTGACAAAAGACCTCAAAAGACTTGATTTTGACATTCAGTTGAGATGATTTTGGACTTTTTCAGACTTTTCAAGGAGTCACAGATGGTTCACAGTACCTGTGCGGGGGGGGGGGGGGGGGGGGAGTTATTGAGATGTGGTTTATTTGATTTTATTACTTTTGTTACCTTCCTAGTTACATTTGTTTTATTGTGTTAGCCTTTGCCCGCACTGAAGCCAAATCTTCAAAGCTTCAGAGTACTCTCCTTGAGATGTGATACACTCGTCCCAGTGCTTCTTCCTAGAAACAATTCCTGTAGTCATCTTTTGTCACCGCGCCCAGAGCCTCCTGTGATTATTCCTGGATTTACTCCACAGTATTGAATCTTCTCCCTTTCAATCCTAATTTTAGTTTCACCGAGCTGGCATACACTACCTAGCAGCAAAATACTCCCATGCTATCGATGGCTTCCGGAAATTTTTAAGTCTCCCCTCGTTAACGCGAGTTGTTAAAATCTGTTTCTGTGGCTTCTTGGGACTTGAGGAAGGTGGATCTTTTTCATGCTGCATCTCACCCACCCCTAGAAAAGGCATAACAACTGGTTTGCATAATTTTTCTAGTCTGTCTTCTTACAAAAAGCCATGAGAGAAAAGGTTCCGCAACAGGATGTTCAGTGCAGCAGTGTGTCAGTTTCATTCTGCTGTATTTTGGCAGTGCTGAACCACACCAAGGTGATTTTGCTCGTTAGTTTTTCCTCTGTCGCTGCAGTTGTGTCAATCACTGAAGTGCCCTGATGTAGTTTTGGTTGGAACTCCTGGCACTCCATATTCTGTTTGGCAGAGTTTGTCAGAACGCACAGCTGACTCACCTAGTCCCAGCACCAGCGTGGACCACATGTTGATGTTCAGCATCATGTGGTTGGCACTCGTCTGGAAGCAAGACCTCATGTGGTCCTGGGCCACGCCGGTCAAACCGTCCAATGTCAAAGAGACCAGCTGTGAGACAGCGAAACACATCACCAAGCCGTGAGACAAATGTCGTGGGAGACGCAGATGGAAAGGCGACATATGACAATAAATGAGATACAAGTGAAATGAGTGGAATATAAAGCTATGAATACTCACCAACAGAATCTCTCCAAACCCAAAGACGTGGTCATCTGCCACAGCTGAGCTCTTGTTGGGTTTATACAGGAACAGAGCCACACCACTCACAATCAGCAGCACACACAGGTACTTAGCCATCGGGTACTTCTTCCTCAGTATTGTCACACCAAGAATCATCACTGAAAACAACACAACATCATGATGGATCACTTTTAGATCTGCATACCAGAGCGAAATATCTGGGATGAGTTAATCTCACCTTGGGTAAAATGTCAGGCCTCTACCCCTGAGAGTGGAACATATGGATGGTGAAAGAGTGTGTGTGTGTGTGTGTGTGTGTGTGTGTGTGTGTGTTTCTGTATGTGTAACAGGAGATAACCAAACTGTGAGGGACGAGACATAACCTTCATATACAATCAGAACATACTGTGTAACCTGCCACATATGCTCTGTGTCCTTGAGCAGTTCAGAAAGATATCAGCATTTTTACTTTGTACATATGTACGTTAGCACATTACATTATGAGACCTGGCAGATAGTATTGACACAGAGCACAGCTGAGGCCTGAAACTTTTACTAGTCGCTGAATCAAAGATAGGCAGTGACACAAGTGCATAAATGTATGTTTTCCCTTTTTCCAATAAGAGCAAACCTAACGTTAGAGGTCTGTCTCATACTATAGATGGAGCTGTTAATGCTCAACTGATGTGTTGTGTTTAATATTTGCAGTGAGTATGAGCTGTATTTCACTCCACCTGATAATTACTTGTCATTCACTAACTCAATGCTCTTTTAGATTTTTTAGCATGCGAGGGGCGACCCAAAAGTTCCTGAAAGTGTGATATTCTTTCTTCTGTAAAAACATATTATGTATGTGATATGCATGTATGCAGGTGATGTGGGCAGAAAGCAGAAAGCTAACAAAAGTGATGTTAAATTTACCTGGTATGGGCTTGCAGGATTTCCCCAACACCTGTCAAAAGCAAAAGGTTGCTTTAGGACATAATAACACCAACACTGTTCAAACAATGCAGACTCACAATCAGACTTATACTAACTGACTTTGTACGTCAGAAAAAGAGCAACCTCACCTGTGTTGGGTAGTTGACATACTGAAGGGCAGAGTTACTGGACACCATGGCTCCAAGATAAGAGAGGGAACACAGCCCATAGAGCCAGTTACTGGTGTGATCTGGCTTAGAGCCCTCGAAAAACTGGATCACTGATAATAAAAAGGAAGATTTATTTTCTTAGAATGCATCAACAAGCCATAATATGATAAATCAAAAACTTTAAGAACAAAACTTGCCGTCAGGCTGATAAGTTAACATTCAATTGACTTGTGTCAAATTCTCAGTTATGACTGTCCTGATGTCGTCTGGCATACTCAAAGTTTCAGAAAACATGTCACATACTCACAGAGCTTAGCAAACAGAGAATTGATGATGCACTGGATGAAGACCAGCGTCCGGGCGAATGTGAACTTCTCTCCCTGACCGTAATCGCCTCGAGTGCTGGAAAACAAAACAGGAAGCAACACCGTGTTGAATACAGCGCATCATGGACAGTGATTCTAAAACTGAAGTAGTCTACACCAGCCTTCCTGCTAGGAACAGGGGTAGTGAGGGTAAAGAGCGGAGTGCTTTCACAAGTCTCCAAGCTGTGAAAAGTTCCTTCAGTAAGAAGAGGCCATGATGCATTAAATTACAACTGACAGAGTGGGAGTGGTGGGGGTGACATTTTGTTAGGGGACAGAGAATTTTTGACAGTAGTCTTGCTTGCTTGCTGGTGACAGAAGAAAACTGTGATCAAGAACTCCTCATAAACAGTAGTGTCAGTATTTCTGCAATAACGGCGTGTAATGGAAGTCAGTCAAGTTTGCGAGAAGGCCGCACCAGTTCCAAGTCATCATTCTGAAACCAGATATGATCTCCGCTCCCTCTTGTGACTTCGGCACCAACATACCATCTGTGTCAAGCCTCAGCATGTGAAACGCAATATAGACTGAGCCCCATTTACTCTTTCTAGAGAGTCACAAATAAGCATTATGACTTGATTCCTGAATCTGCCTTTTCCTGCTGCAAGGCAACTTGAATCTTTACCCTCTTGACATGTTTAAAAATATGTTAAATTTTAGTTTTTATAGAACAATGTTATTACATTTAACAAGTGCCATTATTTGCCATTAATCTTTTTAGCTCCTCATCCCTGTTTGTTTCTTATCTGTTTGTTTTGTTATGTTTTCTGTATGTTTATATGACACACTTATTTTTTTCTGTTGCCATCTTGACCAGGACTCCCTGGTAGAAGACATATTGTATCTCAGTTGCACTTTTCTGCTTAAATAAAGGATAAATAAAATAAAAAATAAAAATTTGATTTGTTACAGATGCATGTTTAAGACGATATGATACAACTTTATTGTCAGCTTACACTGATATTCATTTTGCATCTGGATCCCCCTCAAGGGGGATCAAGGGGGATCCAGATCCAGGGATCCCCAGCAAAAAGAGGAATAATTTATTTTCACTTTAATTCCATCCATAAGTAATACAATGACAGAATCTATTACTGTTTTGCTCATGGGTTTCATACACTTTCTGTAAAAAAACATCTAAAAGCACAGCAGATGGGGGACCCTGGGACAAAATCTTATCAAATGGGGGTCCGTGGTCTAACTTTAAGGGTCCTCGATGTGAAAAAGCTTGAGGACCACTGCTCTAAATTACCTATTAGAGGGCAGAAGTTGCTATTCTCCATTTAAAAACAGATCTATCTAAGTATGAAAGTTGACAAATGCATTAATCTAACTATCAATAATAATGATGATGGAAAAAGAGGCGACCAAATATAGGTTATATGCGCCAATTCATTCAATTTTCTCATTAACAGAATGTCACGCCAGACTCCATTATAAATTCTGACAATTTAACGTCAATGTTGCCTCTCGCATCGGCACAGGTAACGTTGTATACCTGGCATAGGATTGCATAACGAAAGGTTTGAGTAGGACATTATGTACTTTGTGGTGATTTATCTGTAGCTACGTCCAGTTAGATGATCCTTACGAGTGCCGGTCTGCAAGTCGGCACAAAAAATTTAGTTTTTTTTCCAATGGAGTTTGGCACAAGCGGCGGATTTGTCCCTGAACGTCACTTACATTGTTTCTTGTAGTATTCCGTAGTAAAAGTAACACACGAAGACTCCGAGGAAACACACGATGAAGCGTATCCGCGTGTTGTCCCACGGTGAGGAGGGCTTCCCCGCTCCCTTTCCCGCAGCCATGCCGTCCTCCACCAGCCCGGGTATGGTGACCGACACCGCCGCGCTCCCGGTGCTCCTCACACCGACGTCCCGCTCCACTATAGCCGCAGACACGAGCCCGGAAGTGGTGCTCGCGTTTACTATAAATAACCTCCTTGTGCACAATAGCTGTTATTCCCTGCAGCACAATAGCTGGTGTTTCTTGAAGCTTGCTCAACGGTGCCTTGAGTTATCGGTAGCTCCACTGACAGTCTAAGGTATCATGTCTTTATTATGTTCATTTTTGATAATTTAATATGTTGTCTGTCTTAAAATCTCCTCCGGGTCATCAAAAAGCATCCCTGCTTTCTCACCAGGGCAAAATGTGAGTACAGTAAGTGTTTTCATTGAGTAATTAAAGGCTATATTTAGAGAGAAAAGGAGGCGGCGTCAGGAAATTTGGTTTTGTGCAAGGACCTCTGGGTTGTTAACAGCCGCCTGAACCCTTAGAAACACTTTAATACATTTAATCTTAAACACAAAAGCGTGACGGTATATTCAGCCTAACCGTGTCGATCCAGATTAATTATTCTTAATTGTACCTGACCTTTATTAGCAACTATGCATAGACTGTATAAAAGAAGTCATTCCGTAGTCGTAAAGGCAGCTATTAAAAATGTGAGGTCCTTCCTTAAAAATGTCGCGTGCCTTTTTGTCGTCCTAGGATGTGGATTAAATTCATTGGTCCATGTAAGTCAATTAAGATCCACTCGCGGCCAATCACAAAGCAGACTGCGGTGGAACGAGGCGGTGCTTATATTTAAAAACCGCAAATCCACGTGTCAGAGGCAGACACATCAACAACAAGGCAAACCACAGGAATGATAATTATGACAGGAGGGGAAGAAAACAATAAAAACATAAAATAAATACAACAGAATAGAGTTGAATGAAGACATTAAAAATAATACACATTAACAGTGTTTACAGCCTTCTTGTTAGTGCAAGATTTAATGGTCTGTAAAGACTGCTCACATTCTTTAGGTTTGTTGTTGGCTAAGATAATAATAAGATTGATTATTTAAGCTTGGTTCCCATTCTTTCTGTTGTAACTTAAAAACCCAAACAGTACATGTTTATACAAAAGAGCAAAATCAGCCATAAATATAACATAAACTTAGAAAACCTCTTGCCACAGTCTTTTGTTTTATTAATTTTTTTTTTTTTTTTTTTTTAATTTTCTTTCCATTTCTTATGTGTTGTTTGTGAACCCCTCTGGCATTTTGTTCCCCAAGAATGTGCCTCATGTTCATTCATTTACTCAATAAAGTGGGGAAGAAAAACCTATTACAGAAGGTCTTTGGCAGGATTGATACAGACAAGTTCAATCCGATCAATTTAATCATAAGTGTAAATACTCCAACAGTAAGTCTTTCTTTCCTGCTCTGGTTAATGAAATTAAAAACTACATTGCCATTATTTTAAACAGTGAGAATAGAAAAGTTGTTTTTATTTAAATGTGCCTTTTTGTTAAATTCAGTGTATTTTACCCACCGGCTGTATTTCTTTTGTTTTTGTAAATGTAAATGTTATTGTTTTTTATGACTTTATACTGTCTTGTGTTGCACATTTGTGCTTAAGATGTACATTCTAATAAACACTCAATAAAGAAGAAAATGTCAGAAAATAAAAACGGTCTCAATTTTCCCAAAAGCCTTTAAATTGTGTGTTTTGTCCATCCACCCGGCCAAAACTCAAAGATATTTAGTTTACTATCATATAAGACAAAGAAAAGACATAAATCCTGGAAGCAGCAAATATTTGCTGTTTTTGCTTTAAAAAATTGCTCAAACAATTAATTGATTATCAAAATCTTTGCAAATAGATTTTCTTTCAATCAGTTATTGTACAGCTCTAAAGGTATTTGAACCCAAAACATTTGGGATTTTATTTTCTTCACAATAGCAATGACACACTTAACATTTTCAACTGTAAACAAGAAAAGAAGAGGGTGCATAATCACATCTGAGAAAACAGAGCTAACATTACCAAACTGTTCATTAGCATGTGCTTATGCTATGATATTTTTACTCTTGGTCTTTTTTTTTTTATTCCATAGGATCATGTCGACAAAGACAGTGTTTGATCCATATGAACAATAACTCAAGCAGAGAGAAATCAACTTCTGCCGTATCAAAGTTAACACTGAAACATTAACACTATGTTGTGACCGGAGCCACTGCAGCCAAATGGACTCAGATTGAACACAAATTCAGTTTGACTCTTAAGTGTGGACAAAATTGCAAAAGTTTGGTTAGAAAAAAAATGCCCACTGTAGGGAAGTAAAGCTAATAAAACATCCATTCCTGCTTCATAACATTAAACCACCAAAGTCTAAACAGAAAGATGGGCAGTATCACAAGCCTCCTCGCTCTTTACAAAGATACAAAAATATATATCTTCCTAGAAATACATCTGTAGAAAAGTAGCCCACCATAAACTATAGGCCTAGTGAGAAAATATTTTTCCTCAACCAACAGATTATTAAATTTTAGTAACAAACCCATCAAGTACTTCTCTCAAATGGAGCTGAAAGTTCACCTAAACTTTGCAACACTTTACTAGGATATTAATCAATCGTAAAGGATAATGAGAAAGTAATACTCATGTTGACATGTGTTCTAAGTGCTCGGGGGTTTCTGACTCAAAATTCACTTATTTTGACATTAAAAATGAAAACATCCCTAGCAGCCTGCAGTCTTTGTCCAAACAGCTGATACACAAGTAAAACAATATTCAGACCTCAGTCATCCTACTAGGACAGTTTAAGTGCCGATGAAGTCAATATCAGCTGAATCCGAGAGTCCTGCAGGTAGAAATATTTTTTAGGACTTTTAGGCAGTTTAAAATATGATGGCAACAACTGTTTACAGTCACAAAGTTTCTTATTTTGATCACAGTGATCATGGCATGTTACAGCAGTGATGAGCCAGGTGACCACAGGTATCCGTTGGCACCCTGCATACAAAACAAATCCAGTTTCTCCAGGTACAAAGGACTCCCCAGGCAGTGCAGTGTGTCCTGAGAGGCTCTGCTCAGATGTCCACCTACTGCATGCCCAGGTGCCTGGTGGGAGAGGCTTGACCCGGGCAGCCAGTGACGGGAGAGACCGTCAGGCCACGGAAGAGGAGGTCCATGGAGGGCAGGAGGGGCTTCAGAAGACTGACAGGGCAGAAAGCGGAGCCTCCATGGGGGGTAAAGTTGACTTTATTGGGGTCAGGGCAGGATGGCTGGAGGAGAGGCTCATCCTGACAGGCAGACCTGGAGGTAAAGAGATGAGGAGAGTAATGAGGTCATTAATATGCGTCAAACAAAGCGCTTGTTAGATCAGTCAAACAGCGTCTAAAAACCCTGAAGTTTGATTTAGAGAGGCTGCGTCTGACCTGCATCTGGACAACGATAAACGCATACATTCATGGCATTGCCTCCCTTTACCTTTCTTAACGTGTGACCATTTGAAACAGCTATAAACACTTTTGCCTCTAGATGTAGTTGTACCACACTTTATAAGGTAGTTTCAGGCATATGCAGGCCTTAAATGGCATGTCCCGGATAATGATAAGGATCATTAAGGGCCCTGAAAGCTGCAGTTTTGCCTGTTATAACATCATAATTTCAATCACAATATGTACCCATGCTGGGAAAACCTATGTGAGGCCCTCTCATAGCAAAAGAAGAGGTCAAGGCAGCAGCTTATTTTGGCCATGAATATATGAACTATACATAGTCTAAAAAGCATTGACTCACATTGCTTCCTCGCATACTCTAACTCGCTCACAGCCTTCGGGCGGCTCGCGCTGGAAGGAGTAGGTTTTGTTGGGACGAGGAGAGGTGGAGCAGGGCTGCAGCAGAGGAGGATCCAGTGCAAATGAAGGAAACAACGTCGACGGAGAGGGACACAGGATCTCACAGTCCTCTGGTTCTGCACACACGGGGAGAAATATCCAAACTTTTACTAATGACACCTCAAACAAATACAGAACAAGAGTCTCAGAATCAGCGTACAGTTTAAAGAGTAGAGCATAAAAATGATAGATCTGGCTAACCTGGCTCTCCCATGGGACAGGGTGACTGTGATGGAGACAAAAGAGACGGGTTCAAGGGACAAGGGGAATTTGAAGGTGACAGAAGTGATGGATCTAGAGGACACGGCGACTGTGAAGGAGAGAGGAGGGAAGGATCCAGGGGCCCCGGGGAGGGCTCACTCTGAGAGCCACTGCTGCATCTCTGGGCAGGGACAGGAGCCCTGTGGCCATCTGGGATATCCAAAATCTGAGTGAAAAGTGAAGAGGTCAGGGAAGCTAAAGAAACAAGAGAGTGCAGAGTGTGGTATGCGTTGCTTTCCAGGAGGTAACATGGGTTTACTACAAAAAGGCCTGAACAGAAAACAGCGAGTTAAGATTTTTCATTCAATTTTCAAGCTTTTTTCTTTCAAACTTTCTTTTTTCCAAAATTGTAACAAAACAAAGCTTCTTATACTGAGATAAAATAATTATTTTCTTATTATGGAGAATATTTGCCTCTGCTTCACTGCTTGGAAGCATATTTGGGCCTTACCTCATGCTGATCGTCGGGTTTCTCGGACACAAACACCTCTTCCAGCTCCAAGTTGAGGCCTTCGACACTACGTCGCAGCCGCGGGGCGAGTCTGTTCAGTGGCATGAGCGGCATTGTCTGGAGGAAAAACAAGTAAATAACAGGCGAATGTAGAAAGAGTCTGTGCTTGATTATGTACTTGTGTCTTTTAACTTGTGCAAAATTATAGTGGATTCTTGGCTGTGTTTGAATTGTACAGTATGATATGCTGGTTTCAAATTATCTGTCTGTGACAAGCACGGCAGTAACACAGGAGCTGTGATGACAGCCGTTCCTAAGAAAAGCACCAGTGTTTTTTTATATCCTGGTTACTAAGTTCCTCCTAGTCTGCCTGTGGAAGCCAGTTTGGCACCGCTAGTATTCATGAAAACTTGTGTCCTCGCCTCACCCCACACCGAGGGGAAAAAAAAAAAAGAGAGATTTGAGCTACCTGAGTGATGCCTGCTGCATGACCTGCTGGCAGGGGTTGGTGGGGGAGCTCGTATCCTGCAGAAGGGGGGGCATGGCGGGAGCGTTTCTGCAGCTGTTGCCTCAGCTTGGCCACCTGAGGGCAGAGCGGAGAGAAAAATGACTCAGGAATCACTACAACTCATTCTGAAAAGGGAGAGGTTACTCGCTGTCCCCTCAGGGGCTGTTAATGTTACATCTTTTCACTGGGAGGATGAATAGCGACTGCTGAAGAGTAAAGGGTGTGTGCGTCTGACTGAGAATGAGCTGCTATAGTGATGATATACTGAGATACTTGCCTCCCTCAGGTGCTCTGCACTGCCCCACGACGCTGAGCGCTTGTGTCCACCCATACTTCTCCTCCCCCGGGTCTCCTCTGCCCAGGAACTTGGAGTCTTTGAAAAAAAGAATTATTGCATTGTTGTGAATATTAGAGTTTTTGGGGGTCCGGGATAGAAAATGGCCTTTTTTTGGCTATAATTCTGTCTGTCAGCAGGGTTGCCCTTTGGGAGGCCTGATAAAGAGTAAAGCCATTTTCTGCTAAACCCAGTGAACTCCAATCAACAAAGTATACCACACAGAAGTGGAGCCCCACAGCTGTCTTGCACACCTGCCCCACAACAGCTGTACAGAGGAAGGCAACGAGAAAACCACTCTGAGCTGCAAAACAAGCCCTGCTTCCACACACATAAGAAAACATCCAAACCACATCACTGTAAAGACTATAAATACAGCGCAACTATCAGCATTCAGCACCTCACTGCACACACACACACATACTGTAACCCTGTTATTCACTAAGTCACGTACTGTATAGAAAAACAACACGGTGACTTTTCGTGCACGTCTCCATAACATCCTGCTTTCATTCCTACCGATTTCTTCACACTGACTCTTGATTTTCTAGCAGCGGGAGCCTGGTTGACCGCTGCCGACTGTTGGTTGGGCGCAGACGACTGGCAGTTCATCATCATCATCATCATCATCATCATCAGGTGAATCCTGGGTTGAGCTGACCCATAAGATCAGATACTCGCAGTAGTGGTGCCTCCACACTCCGCGTCAACTGTTTCACGCACTTGCAAACAATCTGATCCACTCACTGGTGTTCATGCCATTCATAGGCCAGATTCAGCTAGCGTTACGCTGTCTTTTAGCTCTCACTCCCCGCAGCACAGCTACGCCATGGCTTTCTGTCCCCCCGAAAAACAACCTGAGCTTTGGGTGTCAGCCTCTCAACCCTCAGAGAAATCTTCCTGAGCTCCAAACTGCCTGCAGGAAAACACAGACACCATGTTCTGTCCTGTCCGGTAGATTCATAGTCGATCGCCTGGCTAAATTAGTCAGAGCGCAGCACGAGTAAGTCATATAGTGACATTGGTGTAGAGTTACAGCTGCCAACCCCCCCCCCCATCATCCAACACCAACAACCCCACCCTCCCCAATACATGAAGAGGGGGATCATGGGACACAAACCTATAAAAAGACTCAAAGGTAGCACAGTATTTCATCGGGCATGGCTCGTGTTTCCAACATGGACAGCTCATCAACATGTTCTTAATTCCTGCTTGAAATATAAACAGAAATTGGGCTTCAACTAATGATTATTTTTATTACTGACTCTTGATTATTTATTATGATTAATGATTATGATTAATTATGATTAATTTTTTATTAATTGATCAATTTGACATCCCAATTTTCCAGAATCCAACATGATGCTTGATTATCTAAATTGGTGATTGGCGATTATTTTCTGCAATTTCGAGCAACTGTTTCAGCATTTAAAAAGAACAAGTATAATTCAATCGACTGGCCCTGAAATAAATATTACCTCATACATGTTTTGTTTACACTGTCATAGTGTGTGTTGTTTTTGGATTGCATAATATTTTAAGGTTGTTATAATAGGAAGGTTTACTACATTTATAATCATTATTATGTGAACAATTTATTAGACACTTTGCCATAAATATGTTATATTACATTCCATTCACTTAATTTTAAACCATAATATACCTTTTCAGTTTGGAATATATTTTACATATTTGTATTGCAGATTTTTATTTTATATTATTTATGATTACTTGACTTTTGTATATGTGTTACCGGAAGATGCATATTATACATTTTTGATGTTTGATAAAAATCTGAGTTTTGTAATTTTGTAATGTGGGATGCACCAAATAAATAAATGCACGACACAAATAAAAACTCATTTACAAACTAACTATAATCTAAAACCAACTATAATCTAATAATGGCAGAATCTTGAGAAATAAAGAATGAAATGACAGCAAACAATCGGTTATATAATCTGAAGTAATGCAGGGAAACGATGGCAGAAGGAGGTGCCGGGTGGGGTGGATGTGTGTGTGTGGTTGAGGAGAGTGCTGGGGGATGGGGTGTCTGTATAATGAGGTCAGGAGGGGTCTGTTCCTCACAATGGAGGCAAAGGGGGTTCGTTCGGGTTTAAACTGTGTCAGGAGCGAAGACGAAGCTGCGGAGCTTGGTGATGTTCGTCGGGGCTTTGTGCACTAGTTAGGAGCAGATACAGTCGAGGGGGGAGCACGGGAAGAACGGCAGAGTTTGAGAAGAACAAAAACAACTATTTCCAGTTGGCTGCCTTCCACCCGCAGCGTCGAACTGGAACCACCAGACACCTGCAGAGCCAACATCAGATATCTTGTCCTCTATAGAAATCCTCAACACACACAAGAAGCAGAGCAAAGAAACTATTGGTTTCTGCAAAGTAGGCTAACCTGTTTGCTGTTTTCTTTGCAACATGAAGCAACAGGTTTTATGAAAAATATGTTTTTACACTTGTAAAACATGCCAGCATTCATCTAAACCTAAACTCATCTGATTACAGTAATTACACCAAAGTATCACAACTAATTTGATAGTGTCATGATTTACTGATACTCACCTGGGTGGCTTTGTCATTGACACAGGTAACAGCTGTGCTCTCGGCCTCTTTGGGCCACTGTCCCTGCAGATAGGGTCCAACGATGGCGTCCAAAGACAGGGTTCGGCGAATGGTGGGTTTGGGTGGGCGGGCCGTGGTCCTGTCGGCTTTTGGGAGCAGACACAAAACACATCGAGTCGGTGAGAATGTCTGGGTTGTGTAAGCCTGCGCTCGGTACATGTCAAAACAATTTCTGTCTTGCAGAAGTGATTAAAACGTCTGCTTGTGTGATCATGTTTAGCTTCAAACTGAATAAAGATGTGTGTAAAATAAAATAAAAAAGAACACTCTTTAAGAGGTTAAACAGTATTTTAACACCAGTGGTAGTTGTTCACAAAATTGCTCCCAGGCTTCCTCCCCACCAATAAGCAAGCAGTGTGTGTGTGTATGAGTGTGTGTGTGTGTGCACATGTTGGCAGCTCTTTGTAATCTCTGGCAGGTGTGGACCATGCCTTTGACCTGGAGCAAAGCCATCTAACTACACAACACTGGCAACAGTTGCCACAGGCTACTTGTGTGTCTAACACCAACCCAAAAAAACACACACTGTATGTTGTCATCAGCCAAGGTTGCAGGGCAGACAGGATGTATAAATAAACACAGCTACATGCAGATGTGATACAGTTAAACACGTTAAAAAGAACAACAAGTAACACAAGGAGGCCTTTAAAGCTGCTGCTGTGTTAGCGTGAAGCATGCAGCAGAGATCCCGCAGGTCAGAGTGCAAAGGGGCGACCCAGTGTCCAAATAACATTATGAGAACAGTGTTATGTTTCAGGGTTAGCAGCCTGCCTTCATTGTTGACTCAACATTCTCATAGCATGTTGTAATTGTACCTTTTAGACCACAAATCAAGTAAAAAAAAAGTTGGATAGTATGGCCTTTTCCTTTCATTAATCTCCATGATGGACATCACATTAAGCCTGCTTTTTAAAATAGTATTCAGTTTATGAAACAGCTGTTCTACTTTTATCAAATTGAGAGTGTTGTGTGCTGTAAATCAGGAATTCCTTTACCAACAAATGTTAAAATGCAAGAACTTATTCATTCAAAAGTGGCTTCATCAGCACTAGAATAGCAAGCAGGGCACAAAGTTAGCACCAGCTACCAGCCAAATGCTGGTAAATTATGCAAGTGGCTGGTAGATTTAGACTCACCAGCCAAAAAAAACAAAACAATGGTGATCTGTTAAATGGCAAAATTTGAACATTCACAAACCATTTGGCTGGTGGACAAAAAAGTTAATTTTGCACCCTGGTTGCAAGGAATGATAATATAAGCTCAGTTCAATTTAGTTGCAATAAAATTCTCTCTTTTAGATCTTAAACACACAAAAACATGCAGATAATGATTATATTATTAATAAAGAGACAACTTGTGAGCTCTGGCCCATACACATGGAAGTGAAGGCAGATTTAAACCCCCCTCCTCCTCCTCCTCCTCCTCCTCCTCCTCCTGTGGGTCTGTCATAGGCAACTTTTGGGGACAAATTTCAGACTAAAGACCAGTTAATTGGGGATGGCTTGTCCAATTGGGGACAACAGCTGTGTCCCTCAATTGATTTTTGGGTCAGTGGTTATGGTTAGGGTGAGTCTCCAGGAAATGAATGTAAGTCTATGTCCCCAAAAGTGACCTAGGATAAGTTGAGTGTGCGCGCGCGTGTGTGTGTGTGCGTGCGTGTGTTTACCCGTCTTGACCTCTCTGCAGAGGAGAGCCGAGCCTCTCTGGAGCTGATATGGGACTGTGGCTCTGAGGGGCTGCAGGCTGGGGTTGCTGCACCCCCGAGGCGCCCCTCCACTTCTGCCCGACATCCCCCACTCCGCTCCCGCAAGCCGAGCCCCGCTTATAAAAACACACACTCGGCTTTGCTTTTCTTTCTTCTCCCCGTCGCTCGCTGGAAGTCTCTTCTCTCTGACCGCATTCAATTCATCCAAAACTCTGATCGGGCCTCTTGTTGGGCACCCAGCTTGAGGTTTCTTTTGTGATGATGACCATGATTTTTGTTGCCTCACAGCTTTATTTTCGGGTTGAAAGAAGAAGAAGAAGAAAAAAAAAACAGCAGCTGAGTGAAGCTTTTGCAGCTCAACGCATCATAATGGATCGCGCACTATCCTTCATCGCGCAGTATGGAGAGGACACCAGCTGCAGCAGCTCCTCTCACACATTAGTTTCCCTTGTCTGCTAAGTGACAACACAACAGCTCAACCTGTGCAACTATCTCGTGTAGTAGATCATTCCGAAAAGGGGCGGGGGTGAGGCAAAGGCTCCAGATCTTCTTGTGGTTGGTTACTGCAGAATACTACTGAGCAATTATTGGCCATCACATCCATCTGTCTCCTGAAGGGCAAGCCCTGCAAAAACTTCAAGTTCCCACCCACTTTGTTAAGATTTTTTTTTTTCCTCCACTATTGTGAGGCATGGCCTTTCCCCTCCTCCCCTGCAAACCTTTCTAACCCATTTCCAACCCTTTCCGAACCCCTGGGTCTATTCACAGTGTGGTGTCCAAAGTGTGGTTTGAGGACCCTTAAAGGTCACTGCAGCGAGTCTAGGATAAATATCAACATTAATATATTTGAGAGAAAATTTCATTGAGGGTGCATCATGTATTTTAAGCAGGTTTCTTTCAATAAAAATATTCTGATTAATATGCAATTATCTACACAGTAAATTATCTCCCAATAAACCACGTGTTGTTTTATAACATATGCATTCACAATTTAACTTATAATACATTAAAATGCTTTAACTCAGATACACCAAATGTCTCAGTGTAAGTTCAGAGGTGGTTTGTACTGTTTACTGTAAACAGTACATTTGTGGAAGATTTATTAATATTACTGCAAAAATAAACTCATGAATAAAGTACATTTTCATGTGAAATGCAAATGGAGTGTCATGTGCTTTGTAGACAATAATGAAAGCAATAAAGTAAAAGTCTAAATAGTCTACATAGTGACTGATGGCTTAAAGATATTTATATCAAGCCCAATGTGTTGACAGTGTAATAGCACATGCATACATTCCCATTAGGATCTATTAAGGGTCTTTACTGGAGCTCAGTGAGCGATACTCTTAGGTTTCACACAGCAGGTGGCATTTATATTTCCAACAATATCTACTGGCAACAACACATCGACTACAGAGAGCTCGCTGAAGGGCTCCATGGTTACAGTGTCTTCACTGAATCTTGTCTGGACTGATGACGACTGCAGCTGCACATCTGTGCATGTGCACCAGCTTACAGAATCAGGGAAAACGGCACGAGGAAAAATGAATGCAGCGGGTGTGTAGATGTTTCATAAACTCTGTGACTGCAGGGGGGATGTAATGCCAGGCCCTCGGCCTACAACTTAGGTTAGACAGGCACATTTATGTGTTTACAGCTCATTTTACAGCTCAAAAGAAACTAAAAGTGCTTTTGATTAAAACTCCATACACATCCTGATTCTGTTATTGTTACATTTTTCTCCCATTGTTCTCTGCAGGGAAGTCAGATATCAGGGTCAGCTTGTAGTCAGCCATGTAGTTGGAGACGGATTACTGAAATGATGAAGCTGCAGCCATTTGTACAGTCCAGATATTTGTGGAGCCGGCCTGGTTGGCTAGAATAAGATTCATTACATTACGCTATAAATTCGCCACCCACATTTTTCCTCTGAGGAACCGCAGGTTGTTCTTAGAAAGTAATGAGTTCCAATGAATTCTGTGTATTCATAAAAATGTTATAAATGTTATCTTATAATGTTAAACCACTAGGTGGAGACAGAGCACATGTGTCCTGTGCGACTGGCTTCTCATTTTAACATCTCCATTAACCTCCTGCTCGGGAACCATTTTAAAAAATCATTGCTTTTGGTGTTGTCTTTCTGTTACGTGACAGTGAAATCCACACAAACAGACACACATAATGGAAAAAGGCAGTTTATTGCAACACAAAACAAACAAAAACAACTCCATGTATATGTGTAGAAAGAACATACTGCTGTACTGGATAAAATGAGATAAATGAACAGATGTTGGTAGCTTAAGATTTGATAGAATTAATAATAGCTGCACAGACTGACACAGTTTGTGGTGTTTGAAGCATGAATCATATGTCATTTCAGGGGTGACAGACCCCCAGATACCATTCATTCACACTCATAAAACATACTTCTTAGGAGAGTCTGTTAAAAACCCCATCCTCTACTGTATGTGGATACTTTTGATCTGTTAAAATGACCATCACATCTCTCTTTGCAAGTGACTGCATCCAAAGAGCTGCAAGTGCTGTTTGGGTTACATTTTGACCAATAAATAAATAAATAAATAAAACAGGCCGTATGCGAGGGCGCACAAACACACAGAATAATGACATTCAAATAAGGAGCAAGACGGGAAAACATTTTGAGGAGATAAATTGATGCTCTGGAAAAGGTCTGACGGGAAGGTCTGATGTTGAACGAGGGGATTCACAGATAGTACAAAATGGTGACGGGAGAGTGTGAGCGAAGAGTCGAGCAGGTAAGGTGAGGAGAAGGCATGGGTCCTTTCAGCTTCATAATGACTTCACTCTCACATGTACAAAAATCCAGAGATGGCGTCATGACTTTCCGGCTGTATTCTCACAGGGCTGTTGACGGTGGGAGTGGGGTTTGGGCATGGTCAACGCAGCATCACCAGGCAGACAGGCTGGGGGTTAAATCTCAGTTGTTGTTGTTGTTGTTGTTGTTGGTGGTGGTCTGGGGCTCCTAGCTGGGAGAGAGCGCAGGGCTGGGTTCAGTGCTGATGTTCACCAAACACTCACTGGACTTGAGGCTGGCCAGCGACTTGGAGCTCGGTAAAGAAGCCAGAGAGCCGCAAAGACCCAGCATGGAAGGAGTGTTGTCTTTCCCTACAGGGACAAAACGAAGAAAAAAAGACAATAAAACTCAGCCTCTGATCACACATAGTTTAAGCTGCCCACATGAAGCACCATAAACAGGCATCAAGCTTGCCTTTGTATGAGTATGTATGTACATATGCATGGGTGGCTGCCTCTGAAAGGCTTTTATGTAGTGCTAGAAAAAGTACAAATATATTCCCACTCAAGCAGATGTTACTTTGCTGCTGTTTCTATTCTGTAGTATATAAAGTAAACTGTACTTAGTGGATGTTTGTTACGTAGGAATTGTGTATAATTGCATAAAATGGCTAAAAGGTGCAACAAAATACGTGCACATTTAAATACTGCAGTAAATATGCTGTGATGCACACAGTAGTGGTTTACCTGCTGAAGTCCAGGCAGCATCTCCGTTCTGTCTCCCATCAGTCTTCTGGGAGTCCGAGTTCAGACTGACTTCAGCAGAAAGTTGCTCAAAACTGTGGAAACTCCTCCTGGATGGACACAAATATCATCATTGTACAAATAAATACCTGCTACAAGGTTCGGTACATTAATTAATGGGATCATATATTTAAATAAGGTTTCATCTTCCACACAGAAAAGCTATGAATATCAACAAATAGAAATAAAATAGGAACATACTGTACATGTAAGATTACCTGCGGAAAAGCTTGACATCGCCCTGGTTGTTTGGGATGGTGGACCACTGATTGACAAGCGGGATGGAAAGGTCTTTAGCCAGATGGGAGGAATCGCAGGGCATGAGGGAAGAGCTGGAGGAAGCACAGAGGGAAAAAAAAGGATTCAGTTCAGAGATACTGACTACTCTTTGATGCTCTTATGTTACAAATAGTGTGGGTCATGTGCTTTCTCACAGTTGTGCTTGCAGCTCCAGCACGATGGCCTCCAGCTCCTTCTTCTCCTGTTGACTCTGGGCCGTCAGCTCCTCCACCTTGGCTCTCAGACGCTTGTTCTCCGTCTCCACGTTCTTCAGCTGCGACTCACGCAGGCGCACCAGCTCCTCCAGGTAACCCTGCAAGTAAGGAGACAGATATTTGTGTGTAGAAGCTCACAGAGAGAAATAAGAATTAAAACAGCAATAAGTTAGTTTAAGAGGTCGTTGTGAGTCACCTTCTGGGCGTAGACGATCTTAAACCTCTGCTCCATCTTGCGACACTTGTTGCTCCAGCTCTCCTCGTCGGTCACCAGGGGGATGTAGGGATGCTCAGGGACGCTCTCCTCGCTGTTACTGCTGTCCACACTGCGACGGTCCTCCTCATCACTCAGGTAGTCATAGCTAGCACAGCAGGAGAAGCAGCAGGTTTACAGCGTTGTAAGTGCACACACATGCAGCGCTAAAGCTTGGGTCAGTCTCACCTCTGGGTGAACTTCAGGTAGGGTGTGTAGTCAATCACAGCTGGGGATTTCCCATCCAGAGCCTCCCCCTTCAAGCAAAAACTGCACCGAAACAGAGATAAAATAATAGAACAGTGATAGAACAGAATATATCACACTCAAACTCACTTGAGGACTCTAATTCCTCATTTTTGGGCCCAAAAACAATGTAATTGTACACAAAAGATTAAGAGACCCTGTCTTAGGATATTTAGGACAAATACTATATATATCACATATTTTTGTTGATAGAAAATGTAGAGAAATGTATTTTTAAATACACCGTATGTCGCACTCTTCACCTGAAATCAATGGCGCTCAGTCCAATCAGCATGCCGGTCAGGACTGTGGCCTCCTCTCTCAGCATAATGGCTCCATCATCATAAAACCTTCTGTAACAAGAAGAGGTGAATATCATCCCTGAACTTTCAGATATAATAACAATAAAACGGCGAGTCTACCTGCAGCAACTAAATGAAAGGATTTATAGCATATTTGATGATCTCAATAATGGGTGTCTGCTTGTACTTTCCTGGAAAATATCTTCTGGTACAAAGGAGGGGACATATTTTACAGGGGTTTTTTTAATCATAGCCACAATGGCTGAACAAATTCAGGCCGTCTACAGAGCTTCAAACTTTATCTACAAAGTGTTTCCCCAACGGATTGTGATCTCTGGGAGGTGTAGAAAAGAAACAAGCTAAAAATAAACAAAAAGAGAAATTAGTCATTAGTCTGACCTGGTTGTTCTGGTGTCCCTCAGGGCAGTGGACACATATTCAGACAGACGTTTCTCCATCAGCGCCACTCGAATCCATGCCCGGCCCTGCACATGTAGGACGACGTAAGAAGTGAGTGGGAACAGAGGGCCTTCTTTGCTGCTCTCTCTTGCACTGCCACACACACTCGCCCTCACGCATACATGCAAACACGCACACACTTGTGCATACAAATATCCTTGCCTTGGCTCGTGATGTGCTGATGTTCTCTATGTTTTCTATGCTGGCGATGCAGTTGTTCTGCACCTTGCTGCACGCCAGCCGGATATATTCCCAGAAACTGCGCTGTCCATCTGAGCTGAACCAGCTTCCTGAACCTGGTCCAAGATTAAAACACACCAATGAATCATTTCTGCTCTGACAGCAGCCCTCACTGTTAGCATGCAGCCACGGCAACAGTACAGCTAACTCTACAATCATACCCATTTTTGTCCAGAATGGTTAAGGTCTGCAGCAGATTTCTATTCCAGTTTTATATTAAATCTTACTAAGTTTTTACTGTCTCATATACAAAGTCATATTGACTAATCCATCCATCTTTTCCTGTGTTATATGTTACCTGTTGTGTTACCTTTGAAGCGGTGGCTGAGGATGTGCTCTAAAATGGCGGCGAAGTTAATAAACTCCTCAGATGAGTCATCTATGGGCTCTGCTGTGTACTTTTCTAGGAGAGTCTTTACAGAGAATCTGAAATAGAAGCACAAAGAGACAAAGGAATTAGAGAAACACAAGGCAGTGAAAGGGGGTGAAAAAAAAATCTGCTGTATATCTGTGAAGCATTTGAATTTTCAGTGGGTTGTAAACTGCACCAGCCGATGAAATGCAGCCGTGTACTGTACCCAAGCAGACAAATGTACTACTGTATTTCAACCCAGCAACAATAGTGGGGAGGAGAGTGGTTTCTTTTTTTGGGAACCACGCCATCTAATCACACTGAGGTCACCCCAATTGTCTTGTGTACTGCACAATGCACCCCTTTAATGCTTTGGGAGTGTTATCATGAAAACAATACAATTAACCCCCTGTCTTTTCAGCCTTTGTGCGTGCTGTGCTTCCAGGTCCCTCTGGGTCTCGTCGCTCTGAGGGACCGGCCAGCATCAAAGAATGATCAAATAATTCCCTCCCCCTCATCTATACATGGTGGTCTGATCTATTTAGGGCAGCTGCTGCAGCAGCTTTAGTTTGGCTTTTAACCCCACGCGATCACCCTGCTGCACCACAGAGGGGCAGCTATGCAGCGTGCATGTTAGGAGCCGGCATCCAGTAACAGGCTCCAGCTGACTGCCTCCGCTTCGATGGGTAACACTAGCATCACCGAGGGCAAGACTGCCCTGGCAGTGGGAAGCACCTCCATAGCCAGGGGGAAAACTACCGTCTCCTTGGGAAACTCCTCCATCTTCAGGGGAGTGACCACCACCTCCATGGGAGACTCCACCATCCAAAGGCAAAAGACAACTGTGGCTTTGGGACGGGCCAGCTTCAGCCGGGGAACCACAACCACCTCCTTCCGCAAAGCGTTGATGTCCAAGCGCAGGAACACCTAGATGGAAAGGACCCCAGAAGCCGCGGCTAAGACTCAAAAAGCAGACAAAGCCAAAGCCAAGCAGTCCAAAAAAGACTCTAACAATGAGTGGAAAACCACATTCTCGTCAAGCAAGACCTCCTTTACCAAAGGCAGGGTTTCGATCCTGAGGACTAAGTACGCCATCTCCTGGGGTAAATCCTCGATCTCCTGGAGCAGAACCACCGTAACTTTGGGCAACACCAGCATAGCAGTGGGCAAAACCTCTGTTACACGAGGGGAGACCGCAAGCTCTCTCACCACTCTGACCTTCACCCATGGGACCAAGTCTGTGTCTGTGGTCAAAACCACCCTCATCAGGGGCACAGAAACGCACAGCAACATCTACTGGGATTTTCACACATGAATCCTGCACACACACTCAAAAAACCCAAGGATATGTCTATCTGTTCAATTTTAGCAGGTCAGTAATATTACTAGTCAATAAAAAAGAGCTGCTATGTTTGTGAAAAATGTGTATAAGGAGTTTGGATTGATTGCACATGGTACAAGAGTGGATTCCTGAATAAGAAAGGGCAAAGTGAGTTACAGATCTAATGGGTTTGCAATCAAGAGTGAGATTTTTCCACAGCCGTGCTGAGCATGTTGTGCATGCTGAGCAAATGTGACAGTGACGAGATGATGATTTATGGTGTGTCGACTTGGCAGGGAGGGGAAGGGTGGAACAGACGTGTGTGATGTATGAGGAGACACAAGAGAGAGAGCGTGTGCGTTTCTCTCCTGTATAATGTGTACAGTCAACAACGTGTCTACATCTTTGGTATAAATGTGGTATGTTTGTGCATGTCGATAGGACTGGATTCTCCCTGCATTTCCATAACTATGCCGCCCATATGTTCAACAGCAAACCCAGTTTTGAACTGTAAAAGTTGATTGATTGATGTAACAGTGCTTATAAAAGTAACATGTCTAAACACTGCTTGGCTTGATTGATTTGTATATAGATCTGACTTTTTATGGGATATTCTACAATCTTGAATCTTGACATAAAATGGAAGAAAATAAAAGACTCAGTTGCTGAAAACAGTTCAGCACGAGAAGAACACAAATGGATCATAAACATAAATATGAAGGAGCTGCTGATGTTTCAAATGGAGAGAAAACACAAGTACAAGAGAGGTGCAATCAAAGCCTCAAATGCATGTGGAGAACACGATCACATTCAGCCTTCCTCTTATCAAATCGGACACCCGGCGACTCATTTCACATATGGTCTATACAGTCATACACAGAGGCAATGTCTTACAATCAGAGGCTATAGGGAACAATGGCTCAGAAGAAAGTGATGTCACCACAGATTGTCCCCTTTGCAACAATGTGTCCTTCAACCGTCCGGTGTCGTCGTGGTGACGGGACAATCGCTCCACTGTCCCAGTCCCCCCAGATAGGCTGTGGCCACCTACGGCTGCCTCTGTCCATTCACAGGGACACATGGGTGGTATGTGGCCTTCCAGAGCCCACGTCTACCAGCTCAACGAAGGCATTATGCGACACGGGGGTCGCACTATCCATGCTTAGCATTCTGGTCTGCTCTGGGTTGTAGCTGATGTTACTATTACCCCCGAGGGCTTGCAGAGCAGGGCGTGCTGCATGAGCGTGCGATGCTTTGCGTCGAGTGAGCCCCGAACCCTGCCGTCGAATCTGGGTCAGGAAGACGAGCTTCTCCTCAATGGGCAACACCAGCTTCACCGAGGGGAAGACGGCCTTAACCCTGGGCAACACCACCATAAAGAGGGGGAAGACCAAGCTTGCCATGGGGAACTCCTCCATCACCAGGGGCAAGAGCACAACATCTCTGGGCTCTTCCACCATCACCAGTGGGAAGACCAAGATTGCCCTGGGTGGCGCCTCCTTCAGCAGAGGCACCACCACCACGTCTTTTCGGAAGGCCATCTTCCCCAAACGCAAGACGCTCTAGATGAGAGGGGACCTCATCGCGGGGTGGGGGGACTGGCAGAAAATGTCACAAGAAAACAGCACCATCACAGAGAACATATGGACGCCACTACAGCATCTGCACAGGCTCTATTCCGACTGACAGCAAAAACTGGATTAAATTTACTTTTGGGACTTTGACTTTTTTTTTTTTTGGCCATACCGGATCTATCAAGGAAACAGGTCAGTGGTGTCTAAATTCTGTCTGATAATGTTTTCAGCCAAAGTCAGTCAAGGTTTTGAGGCATAATAGACCTCCAAGGTGTTGGGGAGGGTTCACAAACTCTTGTGATGATGATGTCAGTTTGCTAGTTAGCACAAATGTTGTGTGCTGTGTTGTGGCAGGGATTCATGATCATTTTCACATCTGAGCTCCATCAGCTTGAGACCACAGGCAATCCCTTGATATGTTTCTGATAAGGAATTGCGTCTAAAAGGAGATTTTGTTAGATGTGACTTTGTAGAGAATCTGTTTAAAATTGTAGAAAAGGAAGTTGCAGCAGGAAGTAAAACATATGGGCAAAATTGGTCATAAATCCACTTGTTGTGCAGACGTCCAGCGATAGAAATAATGATGAAATCAAGCAATTCCTCATTATGCAGAGCACCATGCATTTGGAAACCCATCAAGGGCCGCTGGTGGTTCCCAGAGCCCAGTTTGGGAACCACTGATTAGTGCCTACCCAGTTTGTTGCGATGTGATAGCATTAAAATCATAACGGGGGAATGTCTACTGTTGCAAGAGGCCTCTTTGACCTGATAAAGTGGCAGCGTTATCTCAAACCAACATTACAGCAGAGGGATTGTAAATTAACTGAAGTCCTTTGATCTGAAGGGGATTCGCTGGCGTGCCTCAAATGCAAATGGTTGGAGTGGAATGGCAACATGCTCTTGGTACGATTTGACACTGAAAAACAACTGCGGGGCCTTCTGACAAGCTTCTTTTGTGCCCCCTCTCACTCAGTCTGGATCCCCGCCAAGCCCACTCTTACTCTCTTTAAATGCCCCCCTTGTTCTCCTTTCTCACCCCTCTACTGTACTTACACAAGTGTGTTTGATCCAGCAGCACCACCTAGGATGACCAAAACTGCATTTATCAGCAGTGACACTTAACCCAAACACACAACACTTCACAGTAACCCTCTCAGCTTTTTGCTTTTTTCCCCCCTCACTCCCCCATAAGCATTTCCTTGACACCTTTCTTTCTCCTCCTCTCTCTGTCTTCTCTTTTTAGTCCTGGCATAACCAGCAGGATCAGATGACACAGGCGGACTCCTCACTGGCCGCAGCATTGTGTAACATCAGCCAGTGGCGTGTTTATCGTCCTGGACTGTCGGAGGAGACGTCCTGTCCTGTACTGGATCAGCACAAACAGCCAAGAGAATTAAAGCTTTGTGCTCTGATGAATATTAGCCAAGAATGATCATTTGGGTCGAAGCCAAATAGAGAAAAAAAAAAATACATAAAAATGTAACGACAGCAGGGTGTGTCTCTCTCTCTCTCTCTCTCTCTCTCTCCCACTCCCCCCACCCCCCCTGTGAATAAGTGTCTAGGCAAAGTGTCTCATGGTCAGAGGAGGTGTAGAGGGATCAGTGTGCATGATGGACAGTAAGGATGTCGGGCTGAGAAGCATTAAGAGTGTAAATCAGATGTTGGAACATGACGGGGGGGTTAAAATGAAGAATAAGCAGGGTGTCACAGTGAAATTGGTGGTGAGAGAATCTGCAACGCTCTGCTGATGAGAGATGTCCAAATGTTTAGTCGAAACTGTCGAACATTCTGCTGTAATTTCACATACTTGATGGTAAAAAAATGAGTCAGAAATCAGGGAAAATGCGAGGGAAGGCTGCACAGAAACTGAACTGAAAAATAAGGTTATTCCAGACGTGCATGTTCAAAGGGGAAACAGAAAAAAGCTGGAAAGTGGCACCGGATGATGCACCTCGTACTATTGTTCAGAATAAAATGAAACAAACAACAACACCCACTTGCAGAGGCATGTCCAAGTGATGTGAATATGTATTTGTGTTTACAACGGCACAGAACGTTTTATTCTCCACTCTCGAGCCACGCCCCAGAAGAGCTCAAACCTCTCAGCCAAGATGCAACAAATCACCCTCCCTCCTTTCCCTGCCTGTTCCTTTTGTTTACAGGAAGCAGCTGAAGCGATAACACCTCACGTCAGACCTGTCAAGTCTCACTCATCTTATCTATGTTTTCTTAGGTTCACCGCGTCCACAGCAACACCGCTCCTTCCAGTCGCGGATGACGGCATGAGAGCTGTTAGCCAGAGTAAAGCAAGAAAACAGTCCATTTTAAAACATTACAGTGCAGCACGTGTCTTGTGAGCGGAGTTCAAATTCAGCTCAGATAAACAAAGTTATCAGGACTTATGCTTGAAAATTCCCACTGACTGCAAAGAGCCTCAGCCCTGCCATGAGAAGATAAAACCTGTTGCTAGTGGCAACAGCAGAGACCAGTACATCCCAATGACACTGCCATCACTGTGTACATGATAAATAAGTCTCTTTATAGCCATTAAAACTGAATTCTTTTGGATTTCTGATGTTGTCAGGCAAAAAAAAGCTCAAATCATGGTTACCCTCACTCTGAAGGCTGATAATTGATAGGTTTTGGGCTGTGAAACCACTTAAATTAACTTTAAAAAGCCTGTCATGAAGCTAAAAAGTAAGACTGTTCTCCTTAGTTGATATTTTGCAGACAGTAGTGGCCTGTTTTCTTATTATTTCTCTCATTATTGTTCTTAATTATGAGTCTTGGTTAGGTCTCGTGCAGAAAATGTTCCCTGTGGTGGTGCAAATGTTTGATCAGGTTTTCCTTCAATACACCCAAATGTCTTTTGCTGTACATACTGTTTGTGTCTCTAATTAAAAATGGGTTCATTCTGTTAGGTATGACGTTATGAACAAGACACTGAAATACTGAATAGATGTCAGGCAGGCTTCTGTAGCAGGATAAGCCAATATTATTATACTGCAAACAGGACTGTGATGCCAGTTTGTCATTGTTATGCTTCCCCTGATAGACAGTGTGGAGGGAACATTTGACAACAACACTTCTTGACCCCTAAACTAAAAAACAACTGAGGACAGAAACGGTTCCCTTTTCTGAAGTCCTGTAAAATGATATAACTTCCCCAAATGAACTGTTCAGAATTGAAAATGTTAATCTCTGTGTGTGGTGATTGTATGTTAAACATGTACGAGGGTGAAGAGGTCAGACGTTCTATATACACACATGTATTAGGGTCAAATAAAGGCTTGGCCTGGTGTATTAACCCGAGCACTAACGTTCAGTTTAGCTAGCGAGGCAGGTTCAAGCTGTGTTTCTGTCAGCGACACCGAGCCTCGGATCCTGTATCCTGCACCAACGTGACGCCCAGCCTGCTTTAATGCACAGCCAGTGGATTCAGGATGTCTCTCCTGTGAGACTGTACGATACCTTTGACTACTTGAATCAGCTCTGACCAGAAAGGCATCAAGAAGAAGAACATTTAAAAAAAAAAAAAAAAAAGGTCAGAAACACTGCGAACGAGGAGACGCAGACACGCCTGGAAGAAGTTGTCCTCCAACTCAACCTAATCAATGTCATGTTGTTCTTTAGAAAATGGAAAGAAACTGTGTAGTAAGCATTACTGATGGAAAGCTGTTTGAGATTTATTTCTGTCTTGTCCTGTGTGTTTGTCATTATTAAAACGCTTAAACGATTAAACCGGTCTTAGCGCGGTCAGGCCAAACCGAAAACAACAGTCTTTTTTGTGTCCTCGCTAATCTTTCTGTGTCTGAAAGTCCATTGTGAGAACTTTTATTCCTTTGCAGGCATGCTCTGTGTGATGTTGCGTGTTTTGCTTCACTGTACGTGTCACTAAAATGCAGACAGAACCTTTGGACAAAAAAAAAAAAAGGTACTGGAATAAAAACACTTGCTTGATTGCGTGTCTATTTCTGAGTCTGAATATTGTTTTTTTCAGGTTTTTGGGAGTGTTTTTTCTTTTAAAGACATATATCAAAGACAGACACAGTGCAGATTCCATAATGAGGCAGGTAGAAGTAAATAAGAGAGAAAAGAGTTGAGAAGGAATGACGTCACTTTTGTTTGTTGTCTCCCTCAACCACAGATCATCAAAGGATGCTGTGACGTTTACTGTTTACCTCATTCTGCATAGTCTTCACATTTAATAATCACGTCTCTGTACAGTCTGCAAAAACACTTACCACTATGAACCATCTGCAATTCAAGATTCATGCTAATGCTATAATAAATCTTATAAGGATACAATAAAACTATCAAAGTATAGCTGTAAATTTCCTACAAGTCTGCTGCTGATATATCTGATCTATATATATATACACATGACACTGTAAGACATAACAACACAAGAAACAAACACACAAATGAGATGAGTTACAACCTTAATCTAGACACAATCAATGATCCATCTCTAAAGTAAGAGTGAACGCATTACTGTAAACATTTGTTTTAAGATAAGAAGACAAAATATTTTTAAATGAGCCAAATGATGACAGAATGAATATTTACAGGTAACTTTTTTACTACTTTAGATACAACAAAGCAGGAGAATTGTAGATTTAAGAGATTATTATTGTCTCAGGGTTCCATCTGAGACAATAATAATGATGTAATGTCTGAAACCCTGCAGATAAATTCGGAGGGATTCACTCTGATAAATGTCACAGCTGATCTCTATCAAGACTGTTAACAGTGATAGGATGACCAATAATAAACAATATTATACTGTATGTATATTTTATGTCTTACATATTTTGGCTTTAAAGAAATGCTATTGAACTAAAACACCATAAATCAGAAAAAGGTCATCACAAACATTTTATTCCCCCAAAAAAGAAATATTATAGAAATAATGTAAAGATAACCTCATGAGATTTACAAAAGTTTAATAAGATGACCATGACCCCTGTTGACCCCCACTAGACACAGTAATACTCTACAGCTGGTTATTAGTTGGTTAGACTAAATCATTTTGATACTTAATTATCATGTCATTTTTTAAAACAAAGATTCACTGGTTCCAGCTTCTTAAATAATATTAAGTTAATATTTGATAGTTTTCTGTGATAGTAAACTTGACATTTTTGGGTATTTGACTGTCAGTCAGATAAAACGTGATAAAAAGTCATTTGAATGTGCTAATTTGGGCTTCAGTGAATAATGAGTGTAATTTTTCTCTATTTTCTGACATTTTATACACTGAACACTCAATCGATTATTAGAGAAAATAAATGTCAGACCTTTTGATAACTAAAATACCCTTACAGTACTCCTATGGATGGATTAATACTACCTTACCCTCAGTCTTCTGTGTGCAATTTGATGAACTAAATATCTTTGGACATTTGAAGACGTTACCTTTGACTCTGGGAAATAAAACAACCATTTTTCACTATTTTCTGACATTTTAGAGACAAAACAATTAATCGATAATGAAAATAATCATTAGTTGTAGCCCTACTAAGACCTGCACCTGAGATTCACAATTAAACATTCCTTCATTTTAGAAGGTCAGTCACATGTAAGAAAGGTTGGAAACTATTGATTTAGATCACAATGAGATACACAAGAGATTACTTAAATGTTAAACGTGTACATCACTGTAAAAGCTGCCTCTTTCCTTGCATAGGAACATTTAAATATTAGATCCAAAGAGAGTGGTCTGGTTGAATCGTGTAGATATATTTTGACACTCTGACAGTTCAGATGGTGAAGCCTCTGATGCACAGGAGTTTACAGGCCTAACCTCTCTGAACATTGTACAAGACAGAGATTTATGAGAGCCACATAGAGACTGCACATCACAGCCCATCACCACTCACTGGACTGTGTAGGCTGAGGGCCACTGACGGGGGGAGGAGTCCTCCTTGCTCTGCTCCAAACGCCCTTGTCCCATGAACCTGACTGTGATGGAGGAGGAAACCTGCTGTCGGCTAACTTGTCCACTACTCTCATTTCTATCCTTTTAAAAAGGTGCATTAACCAGTATAGATGGGAAACAAGCAGGTGAATGGACCTGAGAGATTAAGATTATTTACTATATAAATGCCACAAGAAAGCGAAATGAAAGTGCTACTAGAAACTGCCATTGATACAGTCAATATTAGATTAACAGACGCACTGCAAGACCGTATTTATTTATTATTATTGTATATATATGATATTATTATTGGTTTATTTTCCTTGTCTGCACAGGCGGATGTGATGGCAGGGGTATGTGAAGGTGAAAGCGCACCTGCCTCCTCTTCACCCCTTGAATTTCTAGAAATAATCTGCATTATTTTACATCTATTTTGCATCCGTTAAAGCAGCATTGTCCGTTAATATCTTAGCAGCATGCATGGACAGTCACTCGCAGATCATTCACAGCATCGCCTGTGTCGTGATATTTAGCTACCTGCAAACCGTGATGAGGTTTTTTCGCTCCACGCCGACGCTCCGAGCAGACGCCTTTTTCGATGTCAGACCCATAGCCATTGCTGTCTGAACGCAGCCCGACTCCATCCAGCGGCCGCCCCGGGGCCTCTTCGGGATCCGTGCCCAGGCCAGGACCCCTCCCTCCGCGGGCTCAACGTCCTACAAGCACCCGCTGTCCTCTGCGGGGAGCCACGGACGATGATGCTGCTGCTGCAGGAGGAGGAGGAGGACAGGACGGTGGCGGCAGCGTCAAGCTAGACCCTCTTAAATGCACAACTTCCGGTTTCAAAATACAACCTTCATCACAAAGTTAGTTCCGGGTTTGAAAAGTGAAGCCAATGCGGAAGTGACTTAAACCTGCATTCTCTCTAATGGCCAGCAGGGGGCGACGCCACTGGTTGCAAAAAGAAGTCCGATCGTATAGAAGTCTATGAGAAAATGACCCTACTTCTTACCTACACTTGATTTATTACCTCAGTAATAAATCAAGTTCCCTAATGAGTTTATTGTCTCAATTGTCTTGTTCAATACAGCATGATGTTCATTTTGTAAATTACGGTCCCATTTAATTTACATTTGACGATAAAGCAGGGCATGCTTTAGGACGTGGCCAATCTAGGAACCAATCGGCTATCGGTCTGATGATGATTTAGCCTCTGGGGGCAACCGCCAATATTTCAGGGGTTCTAGTGTAACCAACAGATATCTAGATAACGGATATCCGGGCCAAGAATTCCTTTTCAGTGTGCTGGTCATTGTTTACAGTCTGATTAGTAACTTTTTGTAGGTGTTTTTGGCTAAAAGCTAATAAAAAGCTAAGGATAGCCGATGGGTTCCAAGATTGCATTTCGGCCAATGCATTCTGGCTCTTTTGCTCTCCACACAGAGCATACCTGCTTGTCCTGTTGCCTACAGATTCTGCATTCATATGCAGATATTTGTTTATAGAGATTATCCATAGACTGTAAATGCACCATGTTAACCAAGCTAGCAGCTAGCGTTAGAGTCAGTTCCACCCATTCCTCTAAATATGGTCAAAATTCTGGTTTCAAAAATCCAAGATGGCAACGATCAAAATGCCAAACTCGAGGCTTCAAAACGGGAGTCCACAAACCAGTGGGTGATGAACCCCCTCAATTACCCCACTTTGAGAACCACTGCTCTATGGACACCATAATCTATAGTGGACACCTTATAATATAGTTTTCATTTTAGTATCTGGGAGTAAATTTAATCTATCAAAATATGTAAAATATGTTTTGACTTTATAACAAATGAATTACGGACGGTAGTAATTCTCCTGTTGGCCAGCAGGGGGCAACGTTATATTTCAAAGACATCCGGGACACTAGAGGGCGCTGCGGGTAAAAAGTAGTTATATATAAAACTGAAGGGAAGATGGCGGAGTCAGAAGAGCCGAAAGCGGGTTCCTGCACTTTTCTTTTCAAAAAATCTACAAAGAAATTTTCAGGACGAAAGAGAAAAGCAAGCGACAGTGACAAAGGTAGCAGTTACTCATTTAACTAATGCTTTTTAAGTGTTTTTCACGACATGAATCCATCGGTTACGCTTTGGCTTCGTCAGTGGTGCTGAAATGTCAACGACTTAGTCAGTGTTTGTGTTTGCCTTTAATAACGACTATAAAATGTACCCCAACATATTATCAACGATATAAAGATGAGAAAAACTGTAAACAAGTTGTGTAATTTTGTGTCACCCTGTGAAATCAGCTCCACCAATTGTGCTGCGTTCCAGCTCCCTCGGAATTTGGATTTGTTAAAGGATAAGTTCACACACATCAAGTGTGTCTTAAAACAACAGTCAGGTGAACAGTGAAAGAGTTTTTCCTTGCTGTAATCATTCCTGTTCATACTGGCTGTTGAAAGATCCCCTTCAAATGTGCTTTCAATGTAAGTGATGGGGGACAAAATCCACACACACACACACAGTCATTTTGTGCGAAATGACTGTGTGTGTGAAATCCATTTAAAAGTTGATCTGAAGCTTATATGAGGCCTCAGCAGTCTAAATTAGTCATATCAAGTGGATATCTGCCATATTTACAGTCTTTTTAGCATCAAATTCCCTCTTTGTGTTTCCCTGTTGAGCTGTGGTGGAAGTGTAGTAACAAAAAGAGGGACTTTGGCACTAAAAAGACTGTAACGTTGAAAGATATCTACTTGATTTGACTCATGGACTGAAGCTTCATATTAACTCCAGCTTGCTTCAGGTTAAATACATTTTTTGCGCAGGATGAGGCAAGGCAAAGTTGCACCAGACACCAGCCAAATGCTGGTAAAATATGCAAGTGGCTGGTAGTGTTGCTTCACTCACCAGCCAAAAAAACAATGGTAATCTATTGAGTGTTTGGTTAGTTAATTCTGCACCTTGGAAGGAGGACTGTGGATTTTGGTCTCCATCACTTATATTGTAAATGCATTATGAAGGGATCTTGACTGTTGTTTTAAGACAGACTTGAAAAATTGTGAACCCAAGATCGGCTGTGGCTCAGGAGGTAGAGCGGGTTGTCCACTAATCGGAAGATTGGCGGTTCAATCCCGGCTCGTGTAGTCCTTTACCATCCTTTAATAATACAGTAATTGGCAGATGTAGTGTCAGCTATCACTCCCTGTGGACTTTAGTAGTAACTAGCTGTCAAAATTTAGTGGTTTCACCTTTGCTGGAGAATAAGTTTTTTATCTTTCTTTTTCAGATGGCAACAGTGATGAGGAGCAGAGCTCTGTGGTCAGAAAAGAAAAGAAAAGCATTCGAATCAATCCCATGATTCAAAAGGTAACATAATATTAATCATAGTAATAATTGGTTTTTAAAATCCATTTAAAGCTTAATGGTAAGGTAAAGCCTGACTCTCATCTCATCCTTGTCCAGTCAAAGAAAGTTGAGAAAGAAGCTTTATCTTCCAGTGAAAGTGAAGATGAGAAAGAAGAGAAGATCACTGTTGCCTACAAGTCCACACGGTCAGCGGTGAGTGGACACTTTTCTTTCACATCACATTTTGTTGGGGTGGCAGAAAAGCATTAATGCAACGTATCAAACTCCCCTTGCTGCTCCAGTGGAGCTGCTCAGTGGCTGTTTTCTGTCTGTTTTTGTGCATTCGTAGTCTGGTATGCTGTAATGAAGCCACAGTCTCTTAGCTTGACTGAAGTAGAAAGGCTTGCTTGAATTAAAATCTTTCCCACTTTCCCCACTATTCTCCCAATCTTGTCCAAAAAAGAAACCAGAGGGACCAGAGGACATGGGTGCAACTGCAACATACCAGCTGGACACAGAGAGAGACAAGGATGCTCAGGCCATCTTTGAGAGGAGCCAGAAAATCCAAGAGGTAAGAGATAAGATGATGTTACTCGACATGTCACAAAACTCACATCTTCAGATACCTGTCATGGTCATATATGTGGCTCAGTGCTCCATTCATGTATTATTAAATTCATGCTATTATTAAAGTTTTAATGTTGTATTAAGGCATTAACAAAATATTAGAGCTGCCACAATTAGTTGATTAATCGATTAGTCTATCAACAGAAAATTAATTGCAGACTGTTTTGATAATCAGTTCATCATTTTAAGTCACTTTTAAAGAAAAAAATATCCAAATTCTCTGATTCCAACTTTTCAAATGTGAATATTTTCTGATTTTTTTAGTCCTCTATGACAGTAAACTGATTATCTTTGGGTTGGTCAGGACAAAAGAAAACATTTGTGTCACCTTGGGCTTTGGGAAACAGTGATCGACATGTTTCACCATTTTCTAGACTAAACCACTAATCATTTAATTTAAAAAAAATTAATGGATAATGAAAGTTACAGCCCTACAAAATATCAAACTGTGATTTGATTTTCTTAAGCACTAAAGTAAAAAATATATTAAGCATCTGCATTTTGTGATAAAACAGTTACCCTCACTGTTCTTTTGCCAAATCATTTTTAAGTTTCCTACTTGCTGGATGAACCATTTTCCTCTTTCAACAGGAGCTGGAGGGCAAAGAGGATGATAAAATCTACCGCGGCATCAACAACTACCAAAAATTCATCAAGCCAAAAGATACCACCATGGGCAATGCCTCCTCTGGCATGGTCAGGTGAGCAGTGAGGGGAGATGTTTTCATAAGACCTTATTCAACTGTGCAGTGCTGATGTGTAATTGCTTTAAATTTCTTTTATTAACTGATTAACAGGAAAGGACCAATCCGGGCTCCTGAACACCTGAGAGCCACAGTCAGGTGGGACTACCAGCCAGACATCTGCAAAGACTACAAGGAGACTGGTTTCTGTGGTTTTGGAGGTGCGCTTGAGATTTTTACCATTAAAACATCAAAGTCATGAGTTGATTAAGTTTTTTCTACTTTGACCTTTCATCTTCGTGTTCTTCATGTTCTTCTCTCCTGCTGTTAGACAGCTGCAAGTTCCTTCACGACAGATCGGACTACAAGCACGGCTGGCAGATCGAGAGGGAACTGGAAGAGGGCCGATATGGAGCCAATGGTGAGTTCAGGAGTGAAATGTCATGGTTCGTTTTTGTGATTGCATCCATATTTTCTTGATTCTTGAACAACACTGTGCTTTCAACTAGATGACGAGAACTACGAGGTGAGCAGTGACGATGAGGATTTGCCCTTTAAGTGCTTCATCTGCAGGGAATCCTTCAAGAATCCCATCATCACCAAGTAAGCCTCTTCCTCCTAATGATTTCCTCTGCTTCTTCGCTGTGCAGAGCCTTGTTTGTAATACCTATTGCAATGTGTTAACCAGTCAAATGTCTCCCAGGTGCAGGCACTATTTTTGTGAGGCCTGTGCTCTTCAGCATTACCGCAAATCCAAGCGTTGCTATGTGTGCAACACTCAAACCAACGGTGTCTTCAACCCAGCTAAGGGTAAGTGGAGTCTTATTCGGACAGGCCAGTCAAAGATATTTGGGAAAGGGGGCAGTTGAAAGAAAAATATATTCATCAATGTCTCCCCTCAATCATATTATTTATTGTCTTCCCTTTATTTCAGAGTTGATTGCCAAGATGGAGAAACGCCAAGCTGCGACAGACCAGCCACCATCAGATGAAGATGATTAGCTACATCTGAACCTTTTCCCCCCTTCCTCCCCTTTTGTGTTTGTCAGTGTAAATTTTGAATAAAGTTTTTTTTTTTTTTAGACGATTAACTGCCTCACTGTGTGTTAAAGTTAAAACATTAAAGTGAACACTTTATTCTTAAGTAAAATTCAACATTTGCAACACTTTGCTTTGACCTCAATTTCAAATACATGCAACCAGACAAAACAAGCACCAAAGTAACATTCATGTTTGACATAAGTAACATCACGCCCAGAGTAAGTTCAAGGAAATACATACTTTGCTCTGAAGGTTAAACTAAACAGATGTTATATTTACCCTCTGTGCAACAAAAGTGATGCGTAAAGCATGAGATGTAGTTAAGACTGTAACACAGGCAGAGAGCTAAGAAATAAGTATACATGCTTTTTATTTAGTGGACCCTGCGGATGAACTTGAAACCTTCCATCTGGTGTAAAGAGGGCTCACTGAGTCAGCTGTGAGGACCAGTGTGCACCCTTATGGTGGTCTCACTGAGCAGATGGGCCACATTAAGTGGCTGTGTTCAAACAAGAGGTAGAGTGTCCCCTCTGAATATTTAGTAGCAGCTTCCCACTGATCAGTTTCATGAGAATCTTCAGGACAGGGCTACATCTACATCCATAGACCCTCCTCTGAGGAGTAGAGGAGTCCTGTTGTGTTTTGGCTCCAGGGGGCTTAAAATGTGTGAGTACAATCTGTAAACAGGTGTGTGTCTGTGTGAGAGAAAGAGGCCTTCAGTGCAGTGCAAAAGTCTGTGCATATCTAGAGAACAAAAGCGTACAAGAGACATCAAAAATAGGCAAGATGGCTGCTGGCTTCTGACCTCTGAGAACAGCCCTTTAGCCCCCATCCCTTTAGATTGAGATTTGTATTATTTACAAGGAGACCGTTACAAAAACAAATCTCGTCCTGTCTGCTTAGAGAGTTTCTCGTCAGATTCCTACGAGTTTCTCCCCACCGTGTCATCCACTGTCAGAAGTCCCAGTCGTCCATGTCCAGATTGCTAAGACCCGACTCCAGACTGGCCAGTCCAGAGTGAGAGTCCTGTAGCCGGGAGCTCTCGAAGCTGGTGATGGGCGACACGGGCCTCAACAGCTCAGGCAGCGCCTCCGAGGGCCGCCGTTTGATCTGAGAGTGGGGAGAAAAATAAAAACAATGTGAAATGAGTGGCAACATGTGGGTAGTGGACTTTTTTTTAGATACTAAGTTCAGAAGATTGTTGTCCTAGAAGTAAGAAGATGATGAACGTAACAAATGATAAAATAATGGAGTGTTTATATAAGGGACAATGTCAGTATGTTACACACCTGTTTGAAGAAAGGATGGCCTGTGAGAGTGGTGGCAGATGGTCTGAAGGAAAACAGGGAAAATATTTAGTGTCTTGGACCTTAATAATTCTACAACATATCTTGTACAATATTTAAACATGCAGGCAGAGACTGGTCCACCTCTTCTCTGGGTCTCGCTGTAGACACAGCTCAACAAATGCGTGGAAGTGTGGGGAGAAGGTCCGGTTGTAGGGGTGTCCTCCTGACGAGGAGGAGGGCTCTCCGTTGGAGTGGCGAATCCCTCCGGCCCCCGGCCCCTCGCAGATCCCAGAGTCAGCCCCAGAGCGGGACGGTTTCAGGGACAGTTCCTCTGGAGGGATGGTGGTGGTGTCCAGCAAACATGGCACCGTCCCATTTAGTTTCTCCAGCAGCATCTGTGAAGGTCAAGCAGGAAGGAAGAGAGCGTTAAGTTTACGTATGTAGTAGTTTAGCCCACTTTCTCATTTAAATTACTGGTTTCATTCAGATGATGTGGTGCAGAAGAACAGGTTAAGAAGATGATAGGTCTCTGCCTACCTGTGTAGCCGGCATGTCTTTGAAGGGCACGTGTCCGTTGGCCAGTTCACAGGCTGTGATGCCGAGGCTGTAGATGTCTGACCGAGAGTCGTAGCCCTGCAGGTTCTGAGAAAAACAATTCACAACCTTGAAACTCGAATGCATTTCCAAAACCTGTTCACCCAGGGAAGAGACAGTATCATATTATGCTACAGTGTGGAGAAATGTACCTGCTGCAGCACCTCGGGGCTGAGCCAGGGCAGCACCTTGACGCTGTACTGGGGGAAGTCGTGAACCACTTTGGCCCTCTGGCCGTGACGGATCAGACTGAAGATGCTCCGCAGACCTGACATGCAGACCTGTCCGTCTGCTGAGATCAGCACATGGCTGGCCTTCACGCTCCTACACAGAACCAAAGATAGTTAGGACTGATTCATCAATAATGTTAAAACAGATACTGGCTTATCAGTCTCGTCCACCTATAATCTGGCTCCAACTAAGTGATGCTACACTGGTCAGTGCCCTAACGCAGCATTTTATTCAGATCCCAAATAAAGATGTATAAACATGTCAGATGTTATTTTGATAGCTGTTCACCAGAAAAAAAAACTATTTTGTTGTGAACCAGGAGGATTTTATGCAATGTCTTCATGGTGTCAATCTGTAAAACCTGCAATGACACCTGCTTCACCAGGCACAGAAGAATTCATTAGTCTGGTGTCCCGTCATGGTCTAAATGCTGCATCAGATGCCTTTTCAACCCCTTTAATAATATCATTCTTGGGGAAACACTGATAACGTGTTGTTTTGTTTTGCAAAGAAAATCATTAAAATACTTTTTTTTTTTACAATTCATGTCGGCCTTCAAAAATTTTTTATTATTGAACCCAGTCTACAAGTGTGTCTTACCGGTGCACGTATCCCATGTGGTGGATGTATTCAAGAGCTTTGAGCATGCCTAGTAAAATATATGCGATGGTCAGCTCACTCATACCATCGGTGAAATGTGAGCAGATGAGATCTCTGGCTGACCCTGAAAAATGATCAAAACACAGCTGATCAGGGTGAGATTAGCTCTTAAAGTACAGGCTACTTTAAAATGTTATCAACATACTTTAGTCCTCACCATAAGCCATGAAGGGGGTTATGACCCACAGCTCATTCTCAGCTATGAAGACGCTCTTGTAGGGTAGAATACTGGAGTGGTGAAATAACTTTGACACATGTAGTTCGCCCTGTGAGGCAGAGGAAAAGAAATTACATCTTATAGACGGAGATGAGAAGATGCTGAATCTAATTTGGCACAGACGGGTGAGCTGTAAAGACAGGAAAGTTAGTCAGAACACCGACAGGGTTACATAAGTATTCCTGATGCGATAAATGATGAGATGAAAGGAGGAGAGTTTTATCCACTACGAGGTAACTGAGTCATGCAGACTTGATTGGATCGAGCAGACTGAAGCAAACCTGCAGGTAGGTAACCATGTCATTAGTGCATGACTCCAAGTCAATCCGTCGGATGGCAACGTGCTCCCCAGTGGGTCTGTATCGAGCCAGGTTAACAGTCATCAAGTCATCCAGGCCCCGGCCTAAAACACAGACATGGATTTCATTTTAAAAACAATTATCTTCTATACTATATATCTTATCTATAAATGCACAGAAGTTTTACTGGGAGTTTCATGGTGGTTTGCAACAGTAATGTTTAGCCATCCACTAAAAATCAAAGATGTATTGAAGAGGGTAAAACAAATGTTGTTATGGCTTACTGCTAATAATAACAAAAAACTGAAACTTGTGCAGATGAAGCACTCTCATGAAATCAATACAAGCAGCAAAGTCTGCCTGTGTCTGCCTTTTACTGACCAATAATGGTGAGGAGCTCGTAGGAGCCGCTGTCAGGGAGGAAGCTGCCCATCGTGTCCCGACGTGGGAGGGAGGTCAGACTCTCCCGACTGTCCTCATGGGCCTGGAGGTGGAGGGGAGGAAGCGGAGATAATTGAAGGTCGGCTGCGACACTGACATCACTTGCTACAGTGCAGGACTGTGCCAAAGGGCTTGTGAGTGACAACTGGAGGCTTGCTCATTTATGTGATAACTGTTAAAAGATCACCAAAGCACAGGCTGAGTGGATCTAAAGGTGTGTTACAAAGGCACAAGCTTGACCTGTGGCACTAGCCAAAGAGAAAAACAGGAATTAGAAGACATTAGTATTAGAAGACACAAGCCCATACTGGTAAAGGTCTAGTAATTAAAACAACTATTCATATTGTTTTTGTGGCCAAAGACAGTGACAGTATTTGCGTAATTGTGAACTGTTCCAATGATAAATACTGTGTAATAACAGAACATCACCTTCCTGTGTTTACTTAAAAGTTATTTTAGATTAATGCATCACAAACACATGTAGTAAAAAGTTCTTGGCAGTGGGGACTCCTGAATTCCATCAATTTATCGACGTTCAAATGATGGAAATGGACAGATTGCAGTAGCAAGCTGTGAAGGCATGTGAAGGCAAGCTGTATGAGTATTTGTGCTGTTTTCATGGTGACCTGTATAAAGATGCACATTTGAAATTAGAATAGTGCGCATCCTTGAGCCGGAGATGACATCGAGATCAAGATCGGAGACACAACTCTGAAAGTATCCTCACACATAAAACCGAGAGTTGTTCCATGTGTGGACAGTTAATGATGCTCCTGATGTTGAGCCAAATGATGCATTTTCCCTTGGTATTACTATCTGAGTCTTAAGCAGTTTGCATTAAAACCGCCATGACAGCAAAGGCAAACATGCTGCGGCAGCCATCTGGCAAGGGAACCTCTGTAAATGATGATCTAATCACATGGGGTACTGCAGGAACTGCCATCGTGATCAGATTCAGAAAGGGGTTGCCATGCATTGCTAAAGCTGAACACATGGAACTCCATCCATCTACGGTACAGCGCGCAGGGACACACAAGTGGCTGACATCAGCGCGTGACACGATCAGTTCACCATCAACTCAACGACAGGCCGCCGGCACAGACAGGCAGTGTCAAAACGCAATCACTCAGTACTCACAACACAAAATTAGTCAAGACTTTCAGTGAGGGGACTAAAAGACACCAAAATCCAAAACAGAGCAGTTAACAGCACAAGACAGGATCATATACAGTAGGTAGGCTGTACAGGAGGATTATGTGCTCTCTTTTAAAAGGAAAAAAGCTCGACTGTGCGCTCTTTATCTCCCCTATCAGAAGCTCTGGTGGGTGAGGTGGGATGGCCTTCTGAGCGACGAGCATGTACAGCAGTGTCATGAACTGATCACTCATGCATACATGAATGTGCAAAGCCTCAGGGTGTGTGAATTCTTCTAATATAAACCTGCGCGCGCACACACACACGCATGCATGCACGCACATTCACAAAAGGCAAATAGGGGCGGTGGTGGTGGTGGTGGTGGGGGAGGTGGGGGGAAGTGATAATGCAGTGACAGGAGTACCACACTTACTTTCCTGTGAGAGACTCCCTGAGCTTGCTCTGGGGTAGAAAAACCACATCAATGACATAAAGACATGTACACACACAAAACAAGAGAAGGATCTGTGTTTAGAGCAGCTCTTGAATCGGGAGAATGGGAGTTTTCTGCAGGCTGCAGACGACCTTTGTTGGTTTATCTGTCACTAACTGGATGTCTAAACCAGCTGCTTTGTTTTTCAGGTGATCACCCATAAAGTGACACACCATTATCAGTACAAACAGTTTCGTGATAGCTTGTTTGAATATGATTCAACTGAAACTGCACTGCAACTGCAAAAAAATAATTCTAATCCCAGTAAAATGCTTGCATCTGCATAACGACTAATTAAATATTTTCTTATCAAAGCTCATTAAAAAAAAGAAAAAGAATCTAGCTAAACACTGCAGGCTCTTACTAGAAATCATGTAAGGCAATGGGAACAGCACAGCCAAAAAAAAAATTAAAAAATAAAAAAGCAACATGCAACATTGTGCAATGACTGGCCAGCAAGAAAATGAAGATGAGGCGAAGCTTGCAATGAAAGCTTAATCCACCCCAGAACCTTTCCATAATTCACAATATTATACTGAATATTAATGAGGAGAAATAAGGCACTTATAAATAAAAACAAACAACCACAAACATGCTGTCTTTTAGCTTCAGGACAGCTGGAAAGACTTTGCATATTTCATTTGTGTTTACATTTCAGTTACAACTGCACTACACCCTCACAAACAGAACAGTACTATATTTCTCATCAAAACCATGTCTTCTCTCTGACAGCAGGAAATATCACAGAAAATATAAACCAGTGTTGTACAATCAACAGTGGGGAATCACCTCCAGTCAGGGCTGATAAATGTAGCTTCTGACTAGTACGCAAGTTTTACAAGAAATAAACACAAGCTAGACCAGATGTTGCAGTTTGCAGTCTGCAATAATAATAATATTAATGTTAATAATATTAATGTGGCCAAAATAGTGAACCATTGAGGTCTTCTTCTGAATGAGTGCAAATTCAGGAAAATGTATTTTATCAGTCATGATTGCTTTGTCTTGAGCATTATTTAGATTTACTTTTCTGAACATGCAACCCATCAAATCAGCCTCACTGTCTATGTGACTTATATGATTTGTGAAGCTACAGGAGAGACTACAGGTAGGAATAATTGTATGAGTTGCAAGGCTTGGCTAAAAATAAAGCAGTCAAAATGGACAATGTTATTATAGAGATACACCAGGTCAGGCAAAAGCAGTTTTCCCACATAGCAGCTAATATTTATGGTAATTTCACTACAGCATGAGCGCAACAGTCAAGCCTGAAAAAACTAGCACATGCCGGCTTAAACCCAACTGCAATCACAAAGCTGGATAACATACTGACTTCTTTGCTTTGTGGTACCTATATCTGAAATGCAAATACTACTGATTAAATTCAGATTTATCAAATCGAATGTGGTTAACCACCAGGACTCACCACAAGAGGAATCCAGTCAAATTTTGATATAATGGCAAATAAAAACAGAAGTACACAACCTTTTTACACGCAAGATAAGCACAATCACAGGAAGCATTGAATAAAATGGCACAGACTTTCTATGTAACAAGCACACGAGACATTAATTAAAAAGTGATTTTGTTTGTGCCCCCCTCTGATAAATTATTGAAGCAAACAAAACAATGAGGCTAACGCTCAAGACAGATAACAGATGATATATCGATTAAATAGAAAACCTTTGAGTTGCAGAGCAAAGCAACCGCTCACTTAGAGCAATGCCTCGACTAGCACTGAATGTATTTGTTTCTATTTGTGCTGATGAAGGGCCTAATGTGTAAGCAGTCAACCCTTTCATTGTAACCTGGTTTGCCTCGGACCTCACCTCCAAATAACTCCAAATCCCGCAGGCTCTCCACACTCAATTTCTCAGATACCCAACGCTGACAGACACAGAGGGTTAATAACAGACATGGAAAGAAAAAAAAGAGAGAAAATGCAAGCAAGAATAAGGAAAAGTTCCACAGGAAAAATAAACACATTTGAGGCTGTTGAATAATGATGGTTCATGCTGGCTGCCTAATTTGCACCTGTGAAAGATTTCTGTCTTTGTGTGGAAAAGGAAGAAAGATAGAAAAAAGGTAATCTAGCAATTTTATGCAATATTTCTTGTCTGTAACCATACAGGGAGTAGACACAATACCATGAACACATATGCAATCTAATACAACAGTCCTACAGCAAATACTACCTTTTTGAAGCTTATAATATTCAGCTTTTTCTAAATCAGAGAGCTGTCATACAACTGTATTGTAAATTCCAAGGCACATTGTGCTGCTTTATTAAATTATATGCATGCAGAATTTGCCAGCAGACCTTAAAAATTCCTGTAAATGTATGAAAATTTGTGCCAGGCTACATTAAATTGACAAATTTTTAAATGGAGCTTAGCCAAATGTTCTTCCAACACAAAAGAGAAGAGAAAATGTCAAGGGTTGTCACATACAAACTGTGCCAAGTGAAAAGGCAAACTGGTCTCTGATCTGCTCAGTCAGAAGTTTCATTAATATTACTATACATTATCGTCTTATCATGATAACAAATGTGCCTGGCTGCTTGCAATCTTAACATATCTGTGATTATGGGCCGATTTCCCTTACAGGGATTAAGTCTTGTCCTTGACCAAAGACAAACTTCAATGGAAATATTGATTGAAAAACATGATTAGATTTAATCCTAGGTCTAGAATTAGATTTCATCCTTGTCCAGGAAACATGTCCTGTAAGCCTGTGTCTAAAAGGAAAGTACTTGGCAATCACTTACAAGAAAAGACATGGATCCTTCTGAATGTGTTACATACGATGTCGAAAACACGTCCAGGGACTATCTGTGAAAACAAGAAGACAATCATTGTGAAGGAGGAGGATGTCTCTGTGTTGTCTCCTCCTGCAGGGGACAAAAGTCACTTCTCATGCTCCTTAACATTACTAACAAAGAACACTTTAAATGTCCTGAAAAATTACTCACATCTGCAAAACATAATTGATATTTAGAAAAACCTGAGTGAATCTGAGTGAAGATTTATTATCAAACATATCATTTTGTTTTGCTTCAAGCGTGATGTCTTATAGGGGATTATTAAACCGTGTGTGGTAAAGTGAAGATCTCTCTTGTGATCGCTCAGTAATTATTGTTAGCTTGAGTTATAATGTATGTTTGCAATGATGATTTAGTGGTTGAAACCAACAGCATCCACGCTTGGATGTTTGGTGGCTATTAATGCGTGCACACACACAGATGCTTACTGATCGATTGCAAACGAAATAGTCTGACTGGTCCAAGAAAAATATAAATCACTAAATAAGAGAAGATTCGTCACAAGTATATCTTAGCTCTTGCTAGTAGCTATTGTTGTCATGATGAAGGGCGCAGCTAGCTCTGGGAAATTGCCGTTAGCTAAAGACTTATTTTAAGACAAATTACATTATTTTAACACCATAAAAACTTACCAGTATTGTGTTATAGGAAGCAATGCCTGCTTGGAGTAATACAATCTTTTAGAACAACTTATTTAGCCAGACATCCTTTTAGCGGGTTGTTTTTGACAGCTTGGTGGACAGAGCGTCGTGTCGCGCACGAACAACGACACAACTAAAAAAAAACGGGCGCGTACAGATGACGCAAGCACCGTTTGGGTCCCACTGAAAACACAGGAGCTTGTGGCGGTATCAGAAAACAGGTAAATAAGGCATGTTAGCCATCGTTACAAAATAATGAATACACTTAGTCAACAAAACGTGTTATCATATAACGCGCAGGGATTTGAAAGGCACCTTAACTGCGCTAAATTCACGGTTAAGTGTCGATAATAGCCGCGCACACCCACCTCTCGGCCTCGCTTTGCGGCCTTCAGCTAGCTATCACGTACTGCAAGATGTTGGTCGATATTAAAGTATTTGTGCATTAATGTGAAGTAGACACCCTGAACCAGTAGCTATTGCTTTTCTGCTGATATATATTTATCAAACAGTTAACTAGCTTGATGCAGGTTACGTCCGTTTCTCCAGCGATATTAAACCTCTCTTACAGAACTCTATTTATACATTGCGAGGTTTAATTGCAACATTATGTTTGTTTAATTTGCACACATATATCTAGCTATGTATTCAATATGTTGTTTAGCCAATGCTGCTCTCCTCTGTAGCTAACTTTCTGCGGTGGATGAAGTTCCAGTGAATACAAAGAAATAGTATATGAAAGATTGTTTGCTGATTTAAAAACAAATAAACATCTCATGTACTGGGGCACTGACTGACAATAGGCAGTGGTGTTGTCTCTTGAGTCATACCAAAATACACCTGACATAAGTGGTCAGTGATTATATGCCAAATTTAGGAGAGGTGTCCATTAAAGGATAGGTTCACAATTTGTCAAGTCTGTTTTAAAACAACAATCAGTTGCCCATTTGAACAGTGAAAGAGGTTTTCCTCGCTGTAATCATTCCTCCTGTTCATACTGACTATTAAAGGATTCCCTTTAAATCTGCTTTCAATGTAAGTGATGGGGACAAAATCTACAGTGTGTACACACAGTCATTTTGTGAAAAAATGCATCTAAAAGTTTATCTGAAGCTTATATGAGGCTTCAGCAGTCTGAGTTAGTCATATCAAGTAGATATCTCCCACATTTACAGTCTTTTTAGCATCAAATTCCCTGTTTGTGTTTCCCTGTTGAGCTGCAGAGGAAGTATAGTAACAAAAAGAGGGACTTTGGCACTAAAAAGACTAACGTTGAAAGATATCTACTTGATTTGACTCATTTGGATCAATTTGAAGCTTCATATTAGCTTTAGGTAAACCTTTAAATACATTTGTTGATTTGCTTGTAGATTGTGTCCCCCATCACTTACATTGTAGGTGTATTATGAAGGGATCTTCTAATGGTCAGTATGAACAGAAGGAATGATTATAGCAAGGAAAACCTGTTTCACTGTTCATTTGGGCTCCTGACTGTTGTTTTAAGACAGTTTTGGTGTGATAATTGAGGCATGCTAAGACTTGAAAGTGTTGTTTTCTGTCTTGTTTTTTACAGCACAGCAATGAACTGGAACAAAGGTGGTCCAGGTGTTAAGCGAGGCTTTGGGTTTGGAGGATTTTCCCTTGCAGGGAAAAAAGAGGAACCTCAACTTACTCAAAAGTCTCACACATCATTCGGGCCCCCAGGATCTAGTGGGGGATACGGGAAGAACCAGCAGCTTCCATCCTTCTACAAAATAGGGACAAAAAGAGCCAACTTTGATGAGGAAAATGCGTAAGTATTCCATAAACAAACACTTAAACAAATATAAAACTAAATAAATAAGTTAAAAAAAAAAACCTAATGCACGTAATTATTAATTTGATATGCTTTCTCAACAAGGTATTTTGAAGACGATGAAGAGGAGTCCAGCAGCAATGTGGATCTGCCGTACATCCCAGCTGAGAACTCGCCCACACGGCAGCAGATGCAGTCTGGTGGCGGCTCAGATAGTGAGGATGACCCACTGGATGCCTTTATGGCAGAAGTTGAGGTGAGAAGAGTCACAGTTGGGCAGAGACAAGCTAAAATATACTTCTGAATGCTTTATCTATTGTTTTCTCTAACAAACCTTGTTTTTTTTTTTGTTTTTTTTTTATTCCAGAACCAAGCAGCTAAGGACATGAAGAAACTAGAGGAAAAGGAAAAGGAGAAAAAGTCAGCCAAGTAAGACTTCTGGTTTTTTAGATATTTATGTAGGTACTTAAATTCTGCATTTGAAATGAAGAAAAAGAAGATTGCCCACAACTAAATTATTATTTTGTGAGCAAAAGTATAAGCCCTCTAATTTGGGATTTTGTCAATTTGTAGATAACTGCTGTACTATTCACTACTTTTACTATTTATAATTAGACATTATGTCTTAAGTTTCTCTAAAGACTGTCACAAAAGACATCCAACTATGTCTTTGCTGGCTTAGTAGATACTGTATCATCAGGTAAGCAAAGCGACCTTAGTCATGGAGGGATGTGGGCTGTCTTGGGTGTATGAACGAGCCGCAGGGAAGTTTTTTTTTTCTCCGCTTGTCATTTCAGGGGTATTCGTGATGACATTGAAGAAGAAGATGAACAAGTGAGTGAGCCCTCCAAAATTCTTAATCCACTACATCGCTGATCAGAGAGGTCTCCAGACCAAACATTCCCTCTACCCTCTCTTATCTTTCAAAGCCCCTTGCCCTCCCCCTCTATCTGACCATGTAGGATGCATATTTAGGATCATTATGATGGAGTTGTTGTTCTTGTGTAGATTATTCTTGATGTTTTGAAAGCTGGGAAAACAAAGCATGTTTAATTTGTTGATTTACTTCAGCAAGTGACAGAATAGTTTTTTTTTCCTTCTGTTATAAGGCTGAATGTCTCTTTAGGTATTTGTGAGTCTCTCAGGTGCCTGGATGGTGCCTGGATGCTGTGGTAAAGCAGCAAAGCGGCTCAGTTTTCACATGAAATGCTGTGCTCTCTGCAGGAAGCCTACTTCCGCTACATGGCAGAGAACCCCACAGCCGGGCTGACACAAGAGGAAGATGAAGAGAACATTGAATATGACAGTGATGGGAACCCAATTGCCCCAACCACCAAGAAAATCATCCTGCCCCTTCCTCCTATTGACCACTCTGAGGTACAGCTCAATATACTGATTGTGCTAGTCAATGGATCAACATTTTTTTATTGTATGTAATATGAGAGATTGTGTTGTGATTCTTGCACCTGTTTTGTCTTTCTTACCATAGATTGATTACCCACCATTTGAGAAAAACTTCTACAATGAGCACGAGGAGCTCAGCAACCTGACTGGAACTCAGGTGTTGGAGTTAAGGCAGAAACTGAACTTGCGGGTAAGTTCAGGAATCATGCACACTGGTATATAAATGTTGTAGAGCTGAAATTATGTACATATTGTAGCAGCTACATATTAGTCTGCTTCAGTCATTTTTGTTTTGGCCCCAGACACATTTTTAGCAGTATTTCTAGCAGTTGTGGCTGTGGGGAAAATGATCTTTGGGGACTTTTATCATCATTGTTCTTAATGTCCTTTGTTTCCTGCTTCTTTTTCTTATTCTCAGGTGTCTGGTGCTGCCCCTCCTAAACCTTGTACTAGCTTTGCCCACTTCAACTTTGATGAGCAGCTAATGCACCAGATCCGCAAGTCTGAGTACACTCAGCCCACTCCAATTCAGTGCCAGGTATAGTAAGAATTTGTGTTATGGTTGCAGCATGATTCAATATTAAATGTTTTAAAAATAATTTAATGAATTAACCCTGTTCTGAATCTGGGGTTTAGGGTGTGCCCATAGCTCTGTCTGGACGTGACATGATTGGCATTGCAAAAACGGGCAGTGGCAAAACTGCAGCTTTTATCTGGCCCATGCTGGTTCACATCATAGACCAAAAGGAGCTGGAGGCAGGAGAGGGGCCCATTGCAGTAATCGTGTGCCCCACCAGAGAGCTTTGTCAGCAGGTAAGTAATGGGGAGAGACTGGAGCAGTTGGATATTAGTAACTAAGAGTGCACTGTCTGAGAGTTTACCAGTGTGTGTGTTTCCTTAACTGTTTCGCAGATCCATGCAGAATGTAAGCGTTTTGGGAAAGCCTACTCATTGCGTTCTGTGGCAGTTTATGGAGGAGGCAGCATGTGGGAGCAGGCAAAGGCTCTGCAGGAGGGAGCAGAGATTGTGGTGTGCACTCCGGTAAGAGAAGAGAAGACCAACCTTTTTTTTTCCTTAACCCTGCTGCTAAAAAGAAAATCCACACTCTACAGTTGCAACAAATGTGAGATTTACTGAGAATGTGTGTTTGCAGGGTCGTCTGATTGACCACGTTAAAAAGAAGGCCACATCCCTGCAGAGAGTGACATACCTGGTGTTTGATGAGGCTGATCGCATGTTTGATATGGGCTTTGGTGGGTTTGCATTATCAGTGCACTGTCAAAGATGTTGTAAACCTTTTTTTTGTGCACAGTAGCTTATTTATGTTGTCGTTTTTATTCTCCTTTTTAGAATATCAGGTTAGATCTATTGCCAGCCATGTCCGCCCAGATAGACAGAGTAAGTGGTTTTCCTAAACTGTTATGATTCACTGTAAATATAGTAAGACTGTAAAGAGTTTTTATAATTCTTAATATGATTGCCTTTCACAGCCCTTCTGTTCAGCGCCACCTTTAGAAAGAAGATAGAGAGGCTAGCCAGAGACATCTTGGTAGATCCTATTCGTGTGGTGCAGGGAGACATCGGAGAGGTTTGTGGCATCACACATCATCAACCAACCCATAATAATTTATTATACTTTTCTGAGAGCTGTAGCTGTAGTTTAGAGAGAAATCTGCATTTTCTGTGTGTTCTTAAAATCCTAAAATACATGAAATTATTATTATAAATATTTCATTTCAGAATAAAAAGTAAGTAAAGGAGGTAAAAGTAAAGTTATCTGTCAGCATTTGAAAAGGACAAATTATTCTGTCCTGGTAAACTATTTTTGAACTATTGAGGTAGCAAAAGTTGTTTTTAGGTTTGATTTTCAAGTAATTCAAATGTAAAGAACTACAAGTTTAAACATGCAGATGATTTTATGACCTTTCTCTTCGACCAGGCCAATGAGGATGTGACCCAGGTGGTGGAGATGCTGCACAGCGGGTCGGATAAATGGGGCTGGCTGACCCGGCGGCTGGTGGAGTTCACCTCCTCTGGCTCAGTCCTCATCTTCGTCACCAAGAAGGCCAACTCTGAGGAGCTGGCTACTAACCTGACGCAGGAGGGCTACAGCCTGGGCCTCCTGCATGGAGACATGGACCAGAGTGAGAGGAACAAGGTCATCAGCGACTTCAAGAAGAAGAATTTGCCCATTTTGGTGGCCACTGATGTAGCCGGTGAGTACAAGTGATGGTTGGAGATGGGAGAGGTGTGCTACGTCCTGTTTCCTTCCCTCCACATCAAACTCTTCTGTTTGAGTGTCTACATGAACATAACTGTGTCCCATTTGAAAGTTTGCACTGTGAAGTGACAGTATTATTGTGATGATGGTATTTTTAATTAAATGCTTGTATCACTCGTATGTGCTGACAAGCCTCAGCCTGTTCGAGGTGAGAAACAGCATTATAGATACCCTGTTTCCTGTTTTTATTTCCTCTCAGCTCGTGGTCTGGACATCCCATCCATTCGCACAGTGGTAAACTATGACGTGGCACGAGACATCGACACACACACACACAGGATCGGGCGAACTGGTCGTGCCGGAGAGAAGGGTGTGGCTTACACCCTCCTCACCAACAAAGACACCTCATTCGCTGGTGACCTCGTGAGGAATCTGGAGGGAGCTAATCAAGCCGTTTCCAAAGAACTGATGGATTTGGCCATGCAGGTGAGCTAAATAAGTGAAAGGCTAAGAAAAGTCGTACAGTAACTTGTCTAGTTAGGAGTAAATGTTTTTAACTTGGCACCTTTTTTTTCCTCAGAATCCCTGGTTCAGGAAATCCAGATTTAAAGGCGGTAAAGGAAAGAAGCTGAATATTGGTGGAGGTGGACTTGGTTACAGAGAGAGACCAGGCTTGGGGGCTGAAAGCTCTGTGAGTTACAAATTATGACTGTATTATTTAGTTTTTTTTTTGTAATGTGTTCATAATCATAGTGATTATTATGTGCTGTAAAATGAACAAAACTAACAGAATTATGATAAGTTATGGTGGGAATTCATGTTGATATTTGGAGGAAATTCAGGGAGGTGTGAATAACGCTCTGTTGTCTTTGCAGGAACGCAGCAGTAGCATGTTGTCTTCCACTAGTAGCTACGAAGGCTACAGCAAACCAACCACTGGGGCAATGGGAGACCGCATGTCGGCGATGAAACAAGCCTTCCAGGTACAGTTATTGATACGATTTTTCTTTTCAGTTCATACTAAAACTTTCAAATATTTCATGTTTTCATATTAACCTTGTTAACCACCTTTTTCCTCATTGGATTATTAACAATAAATTCTCAAAGAAAGCCAGAAAGCACTTAAAAATGACATTTTTCTCAACGTTTCCTCTTCTTTTAGGCTCAGTATAAGAGTCACTTTGTGGCTGCATCCAGTGGCCCTCCAAAGCTCAGCACCAAGTCTAATAGCTCTTCAGGCTGGACCAGCGCCGGCAGCCTGAGCTCTGTGCCAACAGAGTCTGCCAATGGCTCAGAGCGGTCCCATGCTGCCGCCATGTCCCTGTCGGGCTTCACCAGCGCTGGGTCCCTGAGCTCAGTGCCCACCAGTCAGACCAGTTCACAGCAAAGCTTCCCTCCAGCTGCCCCTCCCCCACTAAGAGATAGCTCACGGGACAGACATGGGGAGGACTGGGGGCGCCACGGAGACAGTCACCACCGCCACAGCGACAGGAGCGATCGGCACAGCGGCGAGGGTCGCCACGGGGACCGGGATCGCCATGGAGACAGAGATCGCGACCGCTACGGGGACCGGGATCGCTACAGCAGTAGCAGCCGCCACAGCGACAGTCGTAACGGGGACGGGAGCAGGAGGGACAGAGAGGATCGAAGGAGTGAGAGGGATGGGGGAGACAGGGTGAGTGGAGAGGGGAGGGGGGACAGAGGAGATGATAGCTTTGCTGTCCCTGAACCACCAAAACGTAGAAAGAGCAGGTGGGACAACTAAGAAAAAAAAAAGAAAAAAAAACACAATCGATATAATGTGTGCAACCAACTGCTCCATGACAAGCTTGTCTGTTGTGTAGGCAGAAATTCAGAGCATATCAAAGGCTGATACAAGCACAGGACGTTAGAGGTAATTTTGTGGACTTTTTGAGAAATGGGAAGGGCTCTGACTCAACTGTCAGGTTGGTTAGGACCTCATGATTTGGTCAGAGCCCAACAGAGTTTGTAGACAGATCAACACGAGCAGCTCAAAGACAGCCATTGTACATACATACATCAAGACTGTTTAGTTGTAAGTCAATAGGATCAATCAAAAGAGCTGTAATGAATTCTGCTGTCGGTAAACAATCCCAAAGGATGTTTTGGTTGTTGTCTTGTTTCTTCTCACTGAGCTCCTAACATGCTTTCGTGCTTGCAAACCGGACTCTGTATTTTTTTTTTTCTAATGGATCTTTGCCAAGTGTTTGTGTGTTTGCATTTTATTCTACAAAGCTAACTCTTAGAATTGTTTCATTTTTGAAGGCGCTCGGTGATGATTCACATTCATAGATGTCAAAAAGTATAACTCTTCTTGTGTCTTGTATTCAAGTCGTAGTGAAGTGCCTTCCCCTGGCATTTAGTCTATGCTTTTGAAATGTTTTTCAAGAAGATGCATATGTTTGTGTGAGGAATTTCCTGATTTCATTCACACATGGAAAATGTGAAGTTTTGATTAAAAAGACTTTGGCATCTACTCTTGTATTTGTTTTTGGTTTTTTTTAGCTGTCACTCATCCTGTTTTTCCGCTGAAAACATCTGCAGTTCATTCTTTTAAATGCAAAATAATGTTTTCTCTGATTGACAAATACATCTGTCGTACTTACTTTATACAGATACAACTAGCTGATACAGTTTTACTTTGATTTTACACAAAAGAAAATAAATATGCTAAGCTTATAAAATACAACACATTGTTAAAGATTAAACCAGTGGGTCCCAATTTCCTTTGGCTTGCAACCTCTTACAAAAAAAGCACAGTCTAGTTGGGGCGCCTTGTTACGTGTCAGATGTCTGAGTTGTTAGCAGTTCCACCAAATAGTGATTTCCACTCTAAACATCTCATGTTTTCATTGAAATAGCTGTTCAATGAGGTGAAATTATCCAATATGTCACAAAACAAAGCAAAAATGCAGTCCAAAGTTCAAAAGCTGAGAACATATTTGTGTATCAGAACTTCCCATACTCCCATTAATCATCTCACAACCCCTCAGATTTATCTGGTGACCCTTCAGAGGGGCCCGACCCCTAGGTTGGGAACCACTCGACTAGAGTAGCTAAATATATAAGAAGTAGTTCAAACCAGCTCCACCTCCAGCAGTTACAACAGTAACATGCTGCTTACACACTGATGCTTCAGTATTAATACTTTACTACATTTAGTACTTTTACTTTAATACTTTACTACATTTTGTTGCTAATAATGTACTTTTACTGAAGGTGTTGTATTACTGTATTGGTACTTTTACCCAAGTAAAGGATCTGAATACTTCTTCCACCAATGCAAATATCAGACTAATAAATTAAAAACACTTTCAGCTCAGTTACCATCATGAGACACCCTTGTTCCAGTTGTGGTCGTGATTTGTCCGATACCCCGTGAAGGCATCAGGAGAAGATGAGAACCGCGCGACATCCTGCGAAGCGGTCTCTTAGCCCCGCCCCCATGAAAACTGCGAAGGGAGCGCGCGTTCAGAAAAAGCTCGCCCCCGAGAGGCTGTGCTCGTACCACTGAGGTACTATAGAGAGCGATAAGGGCCAAAACTAACTTTAGTAGAGATTTTTATCTGTGGAATGTTTTGTTCTAGATGTGAATGGCAGATTTCAGAGGTCAGTAATTAGGTTCAACCATGAGCCTGATTTTTTCAGCACCGTTTATTTGGGTGCCGACATTGACATTATTTAATAGGAGTTAAATGTTTCACACATGAATTTATAGGTAGAATAGGAAGATATGGATCTTGTGCGCACAAGATGATAACTTGTTTGCACAAGATAAAAACATGTTCACACAAGATAACTTGTTTGAACAAAATAACAATTTGTGCGCACAAGATAATAACTTGTTCCGACAAAATAAAATAACTTGTTTGCACAAAGTAATAACTTGTGTGCACAAGATAAAAAAGTCACCTTTCGGGACTTTAGGGGCTCTGTACAGGTTCCCATTAGTAATCCACACACAATAAACAGTGGCTTGCTTCATTTATGGTTGAAGCTGAAGTACAGTTATTGACACAAATCTATTCTGGTCAGGTAGGACAAATTAACAGTACTTGAGTAAATGTACTTAGTTACATTCCACCACTGAATGTTATGTTCTAAAAGTGAAAGGCAAATTTCATGCCTGTCTCGTTATGTTTTCCACTTTCAATCAATTGTTCCTCCTCCGTTGAATCTTTTCAGGCAAAACACAAAACTTACATGTTTTCAATGGCCTTTAGGTGCTCTAAATGGCTTTAGAACCTTTTTTAAAATAATATTTTATTTATTAATAAATGTATCTTACATTATGTTTTACATTTGTGCATATAATTTGATATTGCCTTGTATTTTATCATTGCCATTCATTGTCCTGCCTTTCATCTTCTACTTGTTCCTTTTACTACTGATGTCATTTATCTCTACTGTTGTACCTTTCACTGTGACTCTGGTTGTTTTAAATGTGCTCTATAAATAAATTGGACTTTACTTAACTTGAACATGAGGTAACAAACCTGTGTTTGTTGCAGTGGTTTTATGTCTTTGTTAACACAACCAACTATTGTTATTTTCATATTTAAATAACTTTTTTAAATGTTCTTGGGTGCTTTGTGATAAGATGTTTTCATCTTGAAAATTGTGTATCACTATCAATACTGACTTGTTCTTCATGCTGTGTTTTGGAGGAATTGTGAGCTTATTCACATAACTGTGATTTATAGCCTTAATATGTGATTATTTCCAAGGCACATTGACTCATCACAATGGTCATATTTCTTTTTTTTTTCTTTTTTTTTTTACCTTACTGTAGTATGTTGTAGTTTTAGAAATGCATTAGCGTGATTTGGCCACATGAGAGCTCTGTTGTCCACTTGAGTTCAGGGAAAAATACATCTGATGGTTTTCTATCCCAACAAGTAGGCTACACTTTACTGAGAAAAGAAGGCCAGGAAAGAAACTGTAGATGGAAAATCTCCACACAAGTTTTTAGGTTTCATCTTTGTCTTAAAACTACCTTTATTATAGCAAGGGGAATGCATCCTGACAACTTATCTTATGACCCTTATAAAGCAGTTCAAACTGGCATCAGTATTAACAATGTACTTTGTTAAATTTACACAGCACAATTTTCTGCAAAACATGTACTTTTACTTTAGTACTTTGAGTAAATGTAGCTGGTAATACTACTATACTTTTTCTTATGTAGGATTTTAAGTGCAGAACTTTTACTTGTTAAGTATTTTTACATTGTGATATTGATACTTTTACTTAAAGGACAGGTTCACAATGTTATAAGTGTGTCTTAAAACAACAGTCAGGTCCAAAATCCACAGTGTGTATACACAGTACAAAAATGCATTTAAAAGTTTATCTGAAGCTTATATGAGGCTTCAGCAGTCTGAGTTAGTCATATCAAGTGGATATCTGCCACATTTAAAGTCTTTTTAGCATCAAATTCCCTCTTTGTGTTTCCTCGGACAGTGTTTCCCTGTTGAACTGCGGTGGAAGTATACACACCTAAAAATCACTGGGTTAAATTTATACCAAGTTTGGGTCACTATAGCACCAATACAACATTGGATCTTCTAATGGTCAATATGAACAGGAGGAATGATAATGACAAGAAAAACATGTTTCATGCTCATTGTTTCAATGTGACTTGCACATGGCTTGGACTGATGCTGCCATCTATGTTCATCAAATTACCATGCACCTATATATTATAGAGTTACCCATCAATACGTATACTGTGTATACTGCCACCACCAGCCACTTTCTTCCACCACTGATAACTTTCCACAGATAAAAATCGCTATTAAAGTTAGTTATTGGGCCTTATCGCTCTCCGTAGTTTCACAGTGGTACGAGCACAGCATCTCGGGGGCGAGCTTTTTTTTCTTTTTCTTTTTTTCTTCTTCTTCAGAACGCGCGCTCCCCTCCGTCGTTTTCACGGGGGGCGGGGCTAAAGGGAGACACATATCGGTGGGGAAACAAGAGTTCCGACACAAGAGACAACCGGCACCGGGGCCACCGTGTACAACAAAAGCCTCCCAGAAACGTGAATGAGAGCGCAGCAGACATCCTCCTCCGGCCTCTGAGTGAACCGTTATCAGCCCCGCCGTGTGTCGCAGACCAGAAGCGCAGATGGTGAGTGTTTTCCCCCGTGTGTGTGTGTTTGTGTGTGTGTGTCCCCGCAGCCTCCCCTCCCTCCGCGGCTCTCCTCTGCTGCTGCTTTTTGTGAGAGATGAGGTGAGGTGATGATGTCCGTTTACTCGCTAAGGTTTAGCTAGCCGGGAGACGGTTTTTATTTCATAAGCGACTGGATGCATGTTGGATGATATTACAGTGTTTAGCCTAACTGGAAAAAAAACAGAGCAGGTTTTTTTTTAGTTTAATTTAAAGAATATTTAAACACCCGCCGTCGTGCTGCTCAAAAATGCTAGCAGCGTGTTGTTTTAATGTCCATTAGTTAGCTAGCTTGCTGGCTAATTAATATCAACCAACAAGGTGATTCAAAGCTACTAAATGATCCATTTAATCAGCACACAATGTCCCTGTTAATTTTAGTAGACCCCCCTTTTTTAACAGATAATTAAATTTTCCTCCCTAATAGCCGATTTGGAAATTGATTTTTGCTGTTACATCATGTCGCGTTTTATGTTTTTGTTTTGTCTGAGCAGCCATGGCAGGTCAATAAGTTATGTTTCATGGCAGTGATTAGTCGATTAATAAATTATTTGCCAACTAATAAAATAATCGCCAGCTATTTTTAAAATCGAAAATGACTCAAAATGATCAATTGATGAAACTCTAAGATTCGAGCTTAAATGTGAATATTTCCTTGTTTGTTTGTTTGTTTTTCATCTTCTATGACAATAAACTGAATATTTTGGGGTAGTGGACTGTTGTGACAAAACAAGGCACTTGAGGACGTTTATAGACCAAACAACTAATCGATTAATCAAGAAAATAATCGATAATGAAAATAATCGTTACTTGCAGCCCTGTTTCTTTACAGATAAGTGTGATTATACTGTGACTGGCTGGGTGTAGGCTCCAACCTGCTGAGTGTTACATAAAGCAAGCCTATACAAGCAGAAAGGAATTTCCAAATGATACAACCCCATAGACAATAAATAAATAAAGCTGAACAAATAAGCACATTAATAAAGCAGAAAAGCCATTTAAGGCCTGCTGAATATAATTTAGCCAGCACACAATGGAGGTGTGAAGTGTACAGCACCCTCTGATCGAAAGGTTTTCCCTTATTGACCTCTTAGAGTTTGTTTACACGCACATTAGTATCCCAGTTTTGATTATATTCAGGGAGAAAACTAGTTATTCATATCCCTGCTTGCAAGATCATGGTGTCTGTAGCAACAGAGCATGATTATGAAAGTGGATAAGGTGATTACACAGTATCCCTGTTTCAATCGTAGTGTTTTAAGGTTTCTTTAAACCACGGGCTCATCCAGGTTTCTGGTGGGTTTAGTTTACATGTGTAACACATAACTGGGATACTAGTGAAACAAAATGGTCCTCTTTAATGGGGACTATGTGGAATCTACTTGTGTCCCTAGACCCCATTTTTGGGAACCACTGGCCTATAATTAATGTCTGTGTCTGAGTGTGAACTCACTTACAGCAGCTAATACTGAATGGATGAGTAACTGGGTTAAACCTCTGTGTTAATCAGCATTAGACTAACACTGCAGGTGGAAGAAAACATGCATTTGACTCATTTTACAAATTTCTTGCCCATGTTTGTGTGGTCGAGCAATTTACAAACCGCTCTGTGGTCTGGTGAAACCACTTTTTATCCGTTTAGGGCACCACAACTACAACAGTCTGTCATTATAGCCCCGGCATATGGCGACGAGGCTTAAGTAAGTATATGGTCATTTTCATTTCCTGCCGCCGTCAATGGGCGGCCTGACTGTAATTTCAGTCAGAGCTGACAGCACAGATTGACACCCTGCGCTGTTGGCTGATTTACGTCAGCACTCTGGTGGATTTCAGAGGCCGTTGTTTCAATTTGCCGGACTTGTTTGTCCAAAAAAAATAAATAAGTAATGGCAGATTTAGACAAAGCATGCTGTACAAAGCCGCAGTGGCAGCTAATAACACGTATTTTGTTTTGCCTTATGCTCTCCTGTCAAACAATTACCATCAATGGCACAAAAACCTGATTTGTTGGGCATGTCAGAAGTGCCATATGTTGGGGAGGGGGGTTGTTTGCCTGCTGTCAGATGTGCAGAACAGTATTAAATGGGTCGCCAGCAGGTCCAAGCCACAGAGCTGCAGGCAAACATTTGCAGCGTGATAGTTTTAACTAGCTACATACCTGTATTTCACATCTTGTATTGTACAGTTAGGGCTGGTTTCAATAATGAGCAATATTGTCAGTGTGGTTATGTGAAAGAAGGAACACCAATTCAGTTTTCGTGCCTGGAAAAGGTGTATAAGTTTCTGAGTGTGACTTTGAAGCTTTGAAGAAAAATTGTTTTCTGATGTGTGCTGCACATGAACTTCATGTTTTTCCAGGCCTAGGTGAAAACACCCCCCCCCCCCCCCCCCAATCATCTGACAAATGTCTGATTGCCAATTTTGCATATACGTGCAAGCAGTTCACCACTTTTTTTTTTTTTTCTTCTCCTCTGGGGAAATACAATCCTCACTGTAGACTTCTGGCTCAGACGTTGAAGGCAAAGACTTAGCACATTCCTTTCACTTTGATTTGTTCCATTTATTTCATTTCCCTGACATGGTTCAGTCTACTGGAAATCAGATCTTATTGTAATAAAGGTTCAGTTGCGACAACCAATACAGCAACAAATCAGTCTCAGATTTACATCAGAGGGAGATAAGAAGTATTGGCATTATGATAAGATATTTCATGTCTTTTGGTGCTCCTCAGCCGTGCCTGTCAAAGAGGTCTGTGTGGCTGTCCTCAGTACAAATTGTACTTTTGGTCTTAAAAAAAACATCAATTATTCACTCACATTTGTTCAAATCTCTGTGCAGCAGCACTGATCTAATGTAGGTTAGCTGGTTTGAAAAGAAATAGTTTAGTGTTTCCCACAGTATCATCAGTCGGCAGGAGACACTTTTTGAAGTTTGTAGAGCTCTGTGGGAAATCTGCTCACTGTAACTTACATGATTGACATTTAATCTTGGGGAAATAACTACTTAAGATGCCTTTTGGCGTGGAAAAAAGTTGCAAATTTAATTTCCTCTGTCCCTTGTCCATCTCAATCAGCAGCTAAGGAGTCTTCAGTGTGTGTGATGGAAATTTACATGTTTGTTTTTTTCACAAGACAGGATGGGGCATGTTATCCCGAATTCCAGTCCTGGAGGAGAATTTGGTTGTGAAATGTCCCCTCTTCTCCGGTCTATGATAACATCTGATCAGTTGTAGCCCTTGAGGCCGATTCGTCTCTACCTTCAGAGAAATTTCAGAATGCAGCGGCCTCTCACTATGTCAAGTCTCAACACAGGCTCATGGTCTTCAACACATTCTTCCTCAAGCCGTCACTGGTTTTTAGGTCTTTTGCAATTTTAAGGAAAAAAAAAAAACATCAACAGACCAGCTGCTGCAGCATACCAACACCATCCATTACCATTGCTGAACATCACAGACTGGACAAAAATAAGAGACATAATAAAATTTTATTTAAGAACACACATTTTACATGTGCTAATATCTAATTTTATGATTTGGAAATAGTCCGGGATGTCATGTTTTAGCTTAGAATTGGACAGATCTCCAACACAATTATCAGATGATTTTAAGTGGTTTTAATTGTGCCCTTAGGCGTCTTCTTCAAAGGAGTAACGAGGAAACACAGGGCTTTTCAGCACAGTGTCACTTTCTGTATCTGAAAGGGCAACCTCCTTCTCAGAAATGATGTGTACATGTTAGTGTGTTTCAGTTTTTCTACTATTGAAAGGCTGCAGAAAAGAATAAGAAAACTTCTTAAATGTTTCTCCAATGCTGACATGATTAGTCAATGAATCGATAAGTCCATGTTACTTCAAACATTTTATATCATCAACAAATATGCCAAATGTTCTCTGATAGCAGCTTCTCCTCCTTGTAAAACTGCATATCTTTAGGTTTTTTATTGTTGGTCACACAAAACGACATTTAAATAGAGCTGCAACGATTAGTCGATCAGCAGAAAATTAATCGCCAACTATTCGGACAATCAGTTAATTGTTTTGAGTCTTTTTCTTTTTTTTTAAAGAGAAAATGCCAAAATTCTCTTGTTCCAGCTTCTTAAATGTTAATATTTTCTGGTTTCTTTACTCTTTTATAATCACAACATTTGGGGTTGCATCTTGGGCTTTGGGAAACAGCGATTTATTTATTTATTTTATTTTTTTTACTATTGTCTGACATTTTATGGACCAATCGATTAATGGAGAAAATAATCGACAGATTAATCGATAATGAAAATAATCGTCAGTTGCAGCCCTACACTTAACATCATCTTGTGCTCTGGGAAATTATATACTGCGCGTTTAGCTGCATTTTCTGACATTTTATAGACCAAACAGTTTGTCGAATAATCAAGAAAAGAATCAACGATGAGATTAAATGATGGAGCTAATTATTAGTTGCAGCCCTAAATTTTTTCCTTTTTTTTTTTTTTTTTTCCAGTTTTTTAACTGCTTGTCATCTTGCACAAATATAGCTGCATGTTTGGATAAATACTTAATGAAATTTTATCTGGACCTTGGCAGCCTCCCCAGATAGGAAGTGAGAAAACAAACATCAGTAAGCTGACTGAAGGAGACACGCAGATACTCGATTTCCTGGCCTTCGCAGCAAAATGCCCCGTCACTTTCTCGGTGCGTACAGGAAGTTCAGAAAGGGAAGAGAAATAGCGGCTGACCAAACCCCCTGACATGCTCACAGATGTGATGACTCTTCAGACTGTTGTGGCGAACCTCCATCTGCACATTCACAGATCAGACTACTTCAGTCTACTTTCATCAGTTCCTCAACCAGTCAAATGTCAAAACCCCGTGTTCAGCTTATTTTTCCATCACGGAAAAGTCTTTTTATTTATCCCATACCAATTTTGATTGTTTTTGATTGTCTCAGGCATCCTCCACATACCTTGCTTAGTCTTTTCATGTTCAGAGTAATTGATGGGAGATTGCTGTCAGGAGGGAGTCTATATATCTTCCCTGCAGCAGCTGTTTTAGTTGTTGGATCAGTGCCATGGCCTGCAGGAGTAGTAAGATGTACAGTAAGATGCTATCTGCAAAAAAATATTTAATTTAAGACTGATATGTTATGTTTAGAAGTACTGGACTGAAAAAAGGTTGCCATACACCGTACAGATGGGCTTATTAACACGTCTTCCATGAGTTTCTTCAAATTTGTTCAGATTTTTCTCCCCTCTCTGCCATCCCAAATGATTAAACAATGATCACGTATCTAAAAATAAGGGATGAGAGAGTGGGAGCCTTGTTTTTGGATTAATGACATTTGTTAACACAGCGCCTGCTTTCCCTTGTAGGGGCCTGCTGCAGTGCTACAGTGTGCACTCAGGGACGATCAGGAGAGAAGCAGGGTCTGGTTGTCATGTTGTTGTGTTCTGCCCATCACGGCTACAAAGAGGAAAAAGAGAAGATGCTACTTCTCATTTGAGCTCTTCATGAAGAAATTAACCTTTCACCCTCGTTATATTCTTTAGAGTTGTTGTAACTGTTGTACATGGCTGAGATTTACGTCAGCAGATAGCTCTTGTAAACACTAAGATTTAGACGAGAGGGGTCTGGTGTACAGTGTTGGCGTCTGTTCAGCTTCCATAACAGCGCACATTATTTTGAGGTCGAATGCTTTCTAGACTACATACTCAGATTCTCTCGCTCTTACATATTTTCCTGGTTTTGATTAAAAACTGATTTGGGGGGGGGGGGCACTTAACTCTCCTGTCACATGGGTGGTCTGTGCCTTGGGGGGAAAAAGCAGGAGGATTTGTGACTGTTCTGTTTTTTAGAAAAGGTCAAACCCATACTTGTTCAGTGTGCAGATTATAGTTATTATATAGTTAGCTATAGTTACTGTTTAAGCAAATATGCCAAATATTTGCTGGGTTTAGCTTCTCAAATGTGATGATTTAATGCTTTTCTTTGTCATACATGATAGTACACTGACTGTCTTTGGGTTTTGGACTGCTGTTCGGACACAATAAGACATTTAAAGATGTGTAACCTTTGACTCTGGGGAAATTATAACAGACTTTCACTATTTTCTGACATTTTATAGAGAACGACTAATCGAGAAAGTAATTGGCAGAATAATCGATAATGAAAGTAATCGTTAGTTGCAGCCCTTGTGCAGATGAAGCTGCAAAGTAGCATATTACAGATTAAAAGGATAGTTTGACATTTATGTAAGAGTTAGATTAGCTTGGCTTAAAGGCTGGAAACAAGGGGAAACGGCTAACCTGGCTCTGTCCAAAGGTAACAAAATCCACCTACCAGCACCTCTAAAGCTCACTAATTAAGATGTTATTTGTCATTTGGTTAATCTGTACAAAAAAACGGATATGTAAAAACATCAAGTTGACCTTTTATTTCCTGTCTTTATGCTAAGCTAAGCTAAGCGGCCGCTGGCTGTAGCTTCATATTTACCGTTAAGACATGAGAGTGATATCAATCTTCTCATCTAACTCATGGCAAGAAAGCAAATAACACTTCCCAGAACTATATCTTCTTTTTAAACAAATTCAAAGAGAAAAGGGGAACCGGCACCACCGTAGGAAAAGCTCGCAGGTGGTTGCAACATGAGCACAAACACACAAACACACACACACACACACACAAGCAGACATGTGCAAGTGTGATTAAAAATTGAGGCTCAGGAGTGTGAGGGATTGATGCTGTGAGGTAAGAGTTGAACCCTCTGTTGCAAGAAGATTTCAGCACTTATGTGAAGGTGGTCTTTGTTTGGTAAGATACAAGAGGTCCAGCTGGCTCTGGCTTCTGCTGTGTTAAATTGCTCCACAGTTAAAACAGTGTTGCACAAGCTAATTACTTAATGCTTCTTTATTTATGCTTACATTGAACACCTTGTTCTTTGTTCAAAAAGGCTCTTGTCTCTTATTATTATTCAGGCGGACTATTGTGCTAATTTGTGCTGAACAGAGGTTGTTATTCTCTTGTTTCTTCACTCGTCAGTTAAAACGTTCTCACAGAACAAGTGGTCGTTAGCCGGCATTTATTGGGATGAAAGTCTGTAGCTGCTTCTGTCCGTCCGTTGGGACTCTGAGAGACAGAGGAAGCCAGATGTGTCATAACAACTTCCTGCCACATTCGAGTCGTTTGGTGGCAATTGAGACTCATGTACATATAAGGCAAAAGAAGACAAGATGGCACCAGTTAATCTGAAGTCTTCCAAGAGATCTGAGTATGTGTGTTTGGAATGCATGCCTATCCCCCAACACTGTAACTAATCCTGTTGTGTTGTTTTTACCCCCCCCCCCAAAAAAAAAAAAAGACATGGCAGCTCTTTGCTCTAACTCAGATTAGAGTTGATGTAGAGCATGTTTTCCTTTTTTGGTCACATTTATTTTAATATTATTCACAAACAAAGCCCTTATCGACCTCATTTTCATGCCCTTACAGCTTTTTACTGATGTGCGTGCTGCGAAGGCTTTACACATTCACACTTCAGTTTTCAATAGTGTTAAATAATTCTGAAAAGATCAAAGTCACGCTGTGCTGCAGGAACAGGAAGTGGTCTCACATGCAGTCTGCTAGATAACCACCAAAGAGAGAGCTGCCTTGCTAGCGAGCAGCAACATGAGAACCGAGCTCAAGGTAACTCGGGGAAAAAGAGGAGAAGGCAGACAGTTGGGATGCGATTGCATCGACAGGAAGTTGCGTGGCCTAATGAGCCAATCATTTCAAAAGCTTTTCTTCCGGTCCCTATAAGTGCAGACAACACCCTTGTTTTTCCTCCTACTGAGATGTTGAGTGATGCGTTAAGGCCAAAGGTCAAAAATAGTATGCAAATTATAATACAGAAGCAACACTCAAGCTGTTTAGATGTACAGATAGGGCTGGGCGATATCACATTGTACAGTAATCGTTTACACTGAGGCGGTAAACAGATATCAGTATACTGTGTACACTGTGATATCTACGACTATGATCCCTGGGTGTATTGTAGAGCTGCTATGATTATTTGATTAATCCATCAGTTGATCGACAGAAAGTCAATCGGCTAAACTATTGATGATAATAACCAAATCTTTTTAGTACTAGACTTTTTTTTTTTTTTTTTTTTTTTTTTAAGCAAACATGTCAAAAAATGCTGGTTTTAGCTTCTCAAATGTGATGATTTAATACTTTGTCATACATGATAAAACTGATAAACTGAATATCTTTGAGTTTTGGACTGTTGTTCGGACAAAATAAGACATTTAAAGAGACAACCATTGACTCTGAGAAATTATAACGTGCCTTGTCACTATTTAGACATTTTGTGACCTATTGCAAAGAGAGGACGGCTGCACACAAAGTTCCCATCAGTTTATTACAAATATTTCGACCATAATTGGTCTTTTTAGTGGCAAGTTTAGTACAGTTGTCAGATGCAGCCTTAAATATACATACACCACCTCATCAGCAAGTTAAAAGGACAGTATTGGATTTGTTTTTTGCTTCAATGTGAAGAAGCCCCTTGAGCACGGGTATGCCTGTATATATATTTTATCTATTAGTTTCTCACTAATCTTTCAGAAAATGTATAATATAATACATACCAGTATCATGAAATAAAAGTACGTGTACTTTGACGGTTTCAGACACTTTTTTTGCCACATAGTTTGCCACATAGTTTGGTTGATTGCATGGCTTTGGATCTCAACTCATGTCAGCAGGTCAACAATTTTATGAGGGAGATGGATGCACAGACTTCATGCTGTCATTTCGTTCACTGTGGCAGACTGTAGATTTGTTATATCGCTTGCAAAGCAGGAAATTTTGCAAGTCAAAGAGGTAATAGACCTGCAAAAGCAAAGATCAGCATGTTCTCTCTGATACCAAAGAGCTCCCTCTCTTTGCAACTCTGGTAGCGGCCCCTGAACCCCCACCCCCCCGCCCCTCCCCCTCACATCCAAACCCTTCCTCCAGCTCCAGCCAAACTGCCTTACATAACAGGGTTTTAGCAAAGTCTGCAGTGGACTTTTCCCCAGCCGAAACAGAGGCTGCCCTTCTTCCCTGCACACTGGCTTTTCCATGGCACTTACTGTGTGCGCGTCTGAATGTCTCTCTCTGTTTATTATCCGCTTGAACTACCTGTTAGTCCTGCTTAAAGATGTCACCGTGCTTGTTGCTGCCGGGGAACCGGCTGCAATACTCCAGAGGGCAGATTCAGTCATTACTACTGTGTAACTTTCTCCATCGTGAGCTCATGCAAGCTTTTTTTTTTTCCTTTTCTCTTTAACCTTCCGAGCGCCTAGGGGAAGTCTTTCAAATGCTCCTGTCATCGTGAACCAAACTGCAATTACGTGACAAAAATATCAACACCTACAGTGTGCAGGAAGAGAAATGTGGTGACCTGTGCTAAATGGCAGCCAGAGAATTAAAGAGTAAACCTGCCATTGTGCACGATTGCAAGGTTGAGTGAAAGAAATGCTTCATTACATGCATGGGTGACGTAGTTACAAAAACACCGAGTGATTTTTGAAGACGGAGACCAGCAGTGTTGGAGTCAGTCGTGTTGTTTCATGTAATGCTGCCCTGTGAAGTTTTCTTGGTTCTGAGCTCTTCTGCTATGTCGAGGGCCAGCCCCATACAGAGCGTCCCACAGCTCGACTCACATGACCAGACAGACGGCACCTGATCCTCTCCCAGGGGTGCAAAGAGACAGATGGAGCAAATAGAAAGAGGGGGGGGAGAGAGAGATCAGATTGACAATACTAACACACTGGTAAAGGTAATAAGGGGACAAATTAGATTGGTGGTTTGACCTAAAGCCTTGTGAAGCTCTTCTGTTGCTTGTAATCTGATAGGAAACGTTATCTGCTGTTGGTTGCACTTATTATTTGTTGTTGCACTCCGAGGCCCAAGAGGAGTCTGTACACACATTTTAATACGTTTGTTTACATTTTTGTTTCCCTTTTCTCTTTCCAGGACACCAGAAACACCAGTGAAGAGAAACCTGTCCAGCGATCTAAGGTAAATATGCATTGCCTGTCTCTCTCTTTTTTTTTTTTTTTCTTCTCTCAGTCGTGTGTTCATCTGTGTGCACTACTCTCGCCCCACTTCAGTTCCATTTTCATCAGCCTTTGATCTCAGAGGAGAGAAGAGGAAGTCTTTCCTGCGTTTGGTGTCTTCTTGTAAATGCTTGCTTTTATCTAGAGAGGCCTTGTTCATTGCCTGTTTGTGTGTGTAGTTGTAAAAATGGCATATTTATGTGCTCAGTCCTTCAGCTTTAAGACTCAAAAGGAAGTGTGTACATCATGTGAGAAGACGGTCTACCCGATGGAAAGATTGGTGGCCAACAACCAGGTCTTCCATTCATCATGCTTCTGTTGCAAGCACTGCAACGCCAAACTCAGGTGACTATTTACTGTTTTCCCGTGTGTTTACTTGACTTTCTTTACTTTTTTGCCTTCCTGACGCCATCGTTCCGTTCTTTCTCTCCCGGCAGCCTTGGCACCTTCGCCGCCCTTCAAGGAGAATTTTACTGCAAACCCCACTTCCAGCAGCTGTTCAAAAGCAAAGGCAACTACGACGAGGGCTTCGGACGCAAACAGCACAAAGAGCTCTGGGCCTCCAAGGAGTCGGAGAATATAACAAAGACGGCATAATCATGTCTGCCTGTGTCCCAACCCATCCCATCCCTCTTACTTTTCCTCCTCCTAACACCTTCGATACATCATGAACACATGCCCCTCATGTGTTGGGGCATTGTTAAATCACCCATGCGCTCACTAGCTTTTTAAATGCCATCAGAACAGGTACATGCACAAACAGCTATGAAATTACTGGCCAGTTATAATCCATAACACTTCAAATTTATTTTGGGGATAGTCTTTTGGGTTTTGCTATTTTCTTAATTTTATTTTTTCCAATGTCCTGTTTGGAATTGGTACTTGATTGTGACCAAAAGCCTTCTCTGGTATGGGGAGTGTAATAATTTCTTTTAGTTTTCTTTTTTTTTTTTTAAATTCTTTTTAATAATTTGCACCCTTTTTTTTTTTTTTTTTTTTTTTTTTTTTTAAATAAGTAAACTGTATGCTCAGGCAAACATATCAGAGGGGTTACAGAGCATCCGTGTTTTGCAGTAGAGCATACACTCAGGTCAATTTTCAGAGGGTCTTCATTTGCAATGTCACCCGAGCATTTCTACAAAACACAAATCAAAATAATAGTCCTCAGTATTGTGACTTTGCTGTCAGAGACAATTTTGTCAGTTTGTCAGGGTTCATGTATTTGAGGAACTAACAGGGTACAGAGTACTGTAAAATAACCGCACACATCAGCAACAGCTCACCTCTCGTTTTGTTCGTTTGTGTGTTTAGTTTGACCTTTGTTGGCTAAATCCCATGTTTTTTGTTTTTTTTTTGGTTTTTTTTAGTGCCCAGTTTGAGTCTCATCCTTGCATGTTGGTATGACTGGGTCTTAATAGCCTTATCTTACGACTGTATCGACCTTTTGTGTTGCGAATGATTTTTGTCTGTTTCATTTATGCATAGCAGACCACTTTTTAAAGTTTTTAGGAGCACTTGAGTTTGGATTTGATTGATGTCATGGCATAAGTTTGATCCTCTCTGAGCTTTTACGATCTTTTAACAGAATTCTCAGATTGTGTTTTGTAAACTATCTGTACATAGAGCTGTCGTTTGTGATTAGTGAACGTCGACCCCCCACCCCACCCCTCACTATACTGTACTCGCGTCTTGCACATATTACCACACACGATCACCAGACAAGATGTTGATAATCACAGGGAAAGTGAGGCCTCGTCCGTAAACATCCCTCGCGCTGTCACGTTAAACATTTTAGGGATGTTGTAAATGTTTGGTTAAATTGATGACAGCAGTTGCATTTCTTTCTATCCCACAACTGACACAAGTGAGGATGTTTGACGGACGGAGCTTAAGCCTTTTGCAAGAAACCACACAATTTTGCTTCCTTCGTCATTTCACGCTTGTCAGTCGTTGGCGTCTTGTGATGATTTTTTCCTCTGCTGTATTTGAGTGTGTTCATGTAGCTGGACAGTCTTTATGAGAACCAATCCAATCACATTGTCTTGAACATCATCATCATCATCCCCCTCCCCTACTCCCATCCAAATAAGCGTGGACAGGTTTCCTTTTAAAATAAATGCCTTCCTGTTCTCATCTCCTGTCTTATTAGCTAAATACATCTTAGCACTTGGACCTATTTCTTAATATTCGATTTCCAGTAGGTGGCTGATGGAGCGTTTGTCACAGTACTGGTCCCCTGATGTGCTCCTGCATGCTGCATGCAAAACCCAGTGCAGAGCACCCCCTGCTGGGGAAAGTGTGACAGTGGTGTCGAGTGTGAGAGGAATTTAAAAAAAAAAACTGCCCATAAACTTCTCAACATAGCCTTTATTCAAAGTTTTTGAATAAGTTGCCTGTCTGCGGTGCAACTACTGCACTCCAGCCACTTTTGATCTTATTTAATTGCAGCACCTAAGAAAAATCAAATCCACTTAGACTAAGATTTCCATGTCTATATTTCATTCTGTACAAAGAATGAGTCTAAAGCCATTCAAATATCTCCTTTTAGAAAATGTCTGAATACCACTGAGACTTGACTGACACTTGAATGACACAAAAAGTACTTTTTTGTGACTGAAAGTTTACTGTGAATTTGAGCATGCTGTGCAGAATAGAAAGCTAAACAGATGGATATTTGCTACTTTTTTAAAAAGAGAAGCCTTAGAAATAAATAGCTGACCTTATTGCTTTTTTTTTCCAAACAAGACCATTGAGTGCACAGATCTTTACAAAGAAATCTCCCCTGATCATACCTTTTCCAAAACAGCCCTGCTTATTCTAGAGTCCCAATCTTAAATATAGGATTACTTCACTCAACCAGCAGCCATTTTTTCCTATCTGCCCACTTTTTATCCACATATGTACAATTCTAATTCTACTGTGTGTGTGACAATGTATATTTGATATTTTCCTTTTTTTTTTCTTTTAAAAATGGTCCTCTGGATCCTTGAGAATGCTTTAAAATCAAGAGTATTGTATCTAGAAATGCTGTCTTTGTCATTCTCCGTTAGCAGTTCGCCAAGGTACAACTGCAAAATCTGTGAATTGCGACTTCTAAGTGTAACAGAGCAGACAAGGTACACTTTACACTGGTGCCAAGAGGCTCAGGTGAATGATTGCAGTGTAACGTTTTAAATGTTAAACCTGTGAGTCATTTCATTTTTGTGCTAAACTTGATATGGACTTAATTTTCAATGCTGTTGTCATCGAGACATTTTAAATGTATGCATCTTTGAAAATGTATCCTATATTACAGACTTGACCTGTGGATTGAGGTGGCCTTACAGCAAAAGGACGCTTGGACTGCGTTTGCAGTCTTTCTCCTCTATTCTCCCTTCTCTCTATTGCTTAGTTGTGGTATGAAACATTTTAAAATTTAAGAGCCCCCCCCCAACGCCAATGTACACTATCATTTTGTGCATTTTCCAAGTTTTTTTTTTTTTTTTTCGTTTTTTACATGCTTTTGGAGAAAAATAAAATGCTGGTGTTGATTTAATTCAGTGATTTTTCTGTGTTTAATTCCCAAGAACTAGTACTGCTTGGTAAATAAATGTAGTGGAACAAAAAGTACAATATTTCCCATTAAAATATAGTGAAGTAGAAGTATAAAGTTGCATTAAATGTAAATGCTTAAAGTAAAAGAATAAACCCCCTAATTGCACCCAAGTGCATTGTACATAATTAGGTGCGCAACTAACTTGGTTACTTGGTTACACCACAGGTTATTGGTTGGTCAGTGTTCAGGAAGACGTGTGAATTTACAGCCAAAACAAGAACAAAGCTGAACAAATATAAGTAAACATAAGCTCATCACTATTACAGTTGTATGCAAAAGTTTGGGCACCATGAGAGTTCTGAAGTCTCAGATTCTTTTTATAAGGTCTCAGACCTTAATCAGCCCGTTAGGCCTGAGGCACGTCAACAAGTGTCATTAGGAAATGTCAGCTGGTGCCAATTTCATAGCTTTACAAATACTCCGACTCTTCAAACCTTGTGTGAACACTCAGTCATGGGTTCCTCTAAGCAGCTGTGTAAGACTCTGAAAATGAAAGTTATTGATGCCCACCATGCAGGGGAAGGCTTCAAGAAGACAGCGTTGTCAGCTTGCAGTTTCCACAGTGTGAAATGTAATTAAGAGATGGCAGTTTAGGGGAACTGTGGAGGTCAAGATGAGATCTGGAAAATAAAGAAAACTCTTGGAGAGAGCTGCTTGTATGCTGGTCAGAAAGGCAAATCAAAACCCCCGTTTGACTGTAAAAAAAACCTGCAGGAAGATTTAGCAGGCTCAGGAGTGGTGGTGTGCTGTTCCACTGTGCAGAGATGCTCGCACAAACAAGACCTTCATGGAAAAGTCAGTGGAAGAAAACCTTACCTGCGTCCTTATCATAAAATCCAACGTCAGAAGTATGCAACGGAACATCTACAGAAGCCTGATATGTTTTGGAAACAAGTGCTGTGGACTGATGAAGTTAAAATAAACTCTATGGACACAATCAGCAAAGGTATGTTTGGAGAAAAAAAGAAGCAGCATTTCATGAAAAGAACACCTTGCCAACTGTTAGCTATGGGGGTGGATCTATCATGCTCTGGGGTCGTGTTGCAGCCAGTGGCACAGGAAACATAAATACCAGCAAATTCTGGAAGCGAACGTCACACCATCTGTTAAAAAGCTGAAGCTGAAAAGAGGATGGCTTCCACAACAGGATAATGATCCTAAACATACCTCAAAATCCACCATGGACTAACTCAAGAGATGCAAGCTGAAGGTTTTGGCCCTCACAATCTCCTGACTTGAACATAATTCAAAGTCTGTGGGTAGATCTTAAAAGAGCTGTGCATGCAAAACGGCCCAAGACTATTGCAGAACTAGAAGCCCTTTGCAAGGAAGAATAGAAAATCCCAAATACAAGAAGTGAAAGACTTTTAGCTGGCTACAAAAAGCGTTTGCAAGCAGTGATATCTGCCAGAGGGGGTGTTACTAAGTACTGACTATGTAGGGCACCCAAACTTTTACATGTCACAATGATGTTTTTATTTTTGTTCAGTTTATGACATAAAAAGTATCTATGCATTAATGTTTGCTGAAAATATTGTGCTTTATGTTCCATATCTTAGAGAGGCCGTGTTTACATCTTTTCAATTACAAAATCACCAAAATATGTTATTTGTCAGGGGCTGCCCAACTTCTATATGGACATGTGAAAAAATGGATACATACATATAAAAAACAACAAATGGACAACAACATAAAATATATATGTACAGGTGAAACAATACATTTTAAACAGCATATAAGTAGTTCAAAGGTGTGTGAGAGTGCGGGGAGTGCTGAAATAAATATTGTTTTTGGGGTTTGAACAGTATTGAGTTGCATTATGGAAATTGTAGGATCCAGCATTTTTGGTGATTGACCCACGTTGAAGAGTAGCAACATTAGCCGTTTCCTTTTGGTTGATCTATTTTTAATCTGTCTCTTGTGGATCCCCAGATTTATGGAAGTGCTATACTAAATCACTGGAGTATCCCCTTAAAGGACAGGTTCACAATTTTTCAAGTGTGTCTTAAAACAACAGTCAGGTGTCCATATGAACAGTTAAAGAGGTTTTCCTCCTGTTCATACTGGCTATTAAAAGATCCCCTCCACACTATCTGAGATCTCCACCTACTGAAGTCTGAGGATTTCTAAATGCACGGTAGTTGCTTGAACGGCAGTAAGAACAGCTGCTAAATTAGATAAACATTTAAACACATTTTTGCACAGAATGAAGGCAGTATGAACAGGAGGAATGATTATGACAAGAAAAACCTATTCCAATGTTCATTTGGGCTCCTGACTGTTGTTTTGAGACACACTTGAAAAAATGGTGAACCCGTCCTTTAAAGAGCTGCGTTTAGCTGCAGCAGCAGCAGCAGAATGGCTGTGACTCTTTCAAATTCCGATTTTCTGACAGTTTTGAAGGCAGCGCGTGTAAGCCCGTCGACGTCACAACGGGCCCGCCTCTCTAATAACATTGTGCGCGCGCCACCAGCAGAAACATTTCGACCGAGTAACAGCGCGCTCCCGCGGCTGCACGGTGCTAATTTAGATAGTTTGGTAATAAGAAATCCCCCTGGGAATAAAACCGTGTTGTTGCAGACGTAAGGACGACGGACAGTGGAGGCGTTTGGGCAACACGGACACGACTTTGGAGCACAGTTTTCATGATCTGTTGGAGGCTTAAAAGCGGGTTCCGGTGGCGATATTTTTTCTGTCAGGAAGTTTGACGTATTCGGTTGAAGATTACTGTGTACTTTGTTTTGTTTTGGTTGGTGAAAAGTTGTGGACTGCTGTTATCTAGCAGGCACCGCGCGACAACTCGTCTTTGTGACTTTATCGTTGACAAAATACTTTGTTGTTTTTTTCCACGTTTAAGTCAGTTTTGTTCTCACATGAATGCAGCAAAGACCGCAGTGCTCCGCGAAGTCTGGTCGATAACCAAAATCGGGCTTCGCTTGACACAATAAATCAAGTTTATGTTGATTTTTAAACGTTTACAGATTGTAATTTCTGTTGCCAGGAGCAGTTTGTGTTTCATGTTGAACACCGATACAAATTCCCCTGCACTTTTTGTTGTTGTTATAGGTCATGCATAGGCCTTTTATATGTATATGGATATTGCAATGCCATGCAGTTAATGCGAAGTAATCATAAGGTTAAAAAGATGTCCGGCCTCTAATATTTTGGAGTCAAACCTGGCAACACAGAGAGGGAAAATCTGCAAACTTAGCAGGAAGAGAGGCCATCAAAATCACGGAAATCGTCTGTGTTTCCCTCTGGCGAGCTGAAATGGATTTCATTCAGGCCACACGGTTGTTGTTACACCTGGTCTGATTCAGCTCGCTCTCCTGCAAAGACCCAAAGCATCGTTTTGTCCCGACTGCTGAAAATGTTTTGGAAATTTAAGTTTTCCAAAGATGGAGCAGAAGTTTGTCTTCGGGCCGCCGCTGGAGCCGTCTGATGCGGGCTTTTCCATCGGAACATTTCCTCTGTAACACTCACAGCTGTCTGATGTGACCGTGTTTTGTTTTTACAACCTGGAAAGTCAGTTCGTGTGTGTGTGTGTGTGCTCTAACTTTCCGTTAAAGACGAGCCCCGGTCACCTGGGGGAGGGGGGGTGGGGAGGTTAGCCCCGCCATGGCGCACACACACACGCGCACACACTTCCCCGGTGTGTCGGTGTGACTGAGGACACCGATGGACGTGAACAACGGCGGGACCTTCTGCGTCATCTCATCCGACTACCGGAGAAGCCTGGTCCGGTCCTAACCGAGGAGGTCCAGGCGACAGGTGAGGGCTGCGGGCTGTGCACGTGACAGGGATGACAGGTGATGTGATGGGTGAATTATGCTGCATTCAGGTCATGTGGGAAAAAACAAAGCTGTAGCCAGAACTTAAAAAAAAGTTTAATTTAAATTTTTAGGGTTTTGTACAGTTGTACATATTATACAGCATGACCAGCTTTCCAACACATTCCAGTTATTAATATTAGAAGCCAAGGGAATGGAAAATAATAATAATAATAATAATAATAATAATAATAGAGAAAAATAAAGAAACATAAAACAACAAAAGCGATATATTCCTGCTTATACCCATATACATAATGCACATATACCCTTGAGGTCACATATCTATGTGCGTACATTTAAACTTGCTTATACCCCTCTGCTCATCTACATACAGTATGTGCCTGTATGTAAAAGTCAATTCAGGGGAAAAGGAAATAGATAAATAGTATTGAAGTTAAAGAAAAGTAAGGGGTAGAAAGAGAACAACAGAAGAAAAAGATAAGATAATGCATATGTAAAAATAAATAAATAAATAGGGGGGCTTGTTGCATATATGTACAAAAAGATCTAATAAATAAAAATAAAGGATTTTTGAAATTTGAGTCCCCGAGTCCCCAACTCCCCATAATGCAACCCAGGTACAACAATCAAAGCTAAAATGTTTTTTTAATTATTAAAAAAAAAAGATTTCTCAAGATCAACAGTTCAGATGGGAAAATACTACATCCTTTTTGGGCTGAAACTTATGATTATTTTCCTGATTAATCAATTACTTGTTTGGTCCATTAAATGCCAGAAAATGTTGACGACTGTTCCCCAAAGCCAAGATGACGTCTTCAGATGTCTTTTGTCCACAACAGTCCATAAACCAAAGATATCCGGTTTACGATCATAGAAAAAAAAAAAAAACAGAAAATATTCACATTTGAGAAGCTGAATTCAGAGAATTTGAACATTTTTTCTTAAAAAAAATGACTCAAAAACGATTTATCAATTATCAAAATAGTTGGCGATTAATGTAATAGTTGGCATCTAATCAACTAATCAGCAAATCGTTACAGCTCTTTATTTTTGATCAGGCTCAAAGTGGTATCAAAGTAGTGGAATCGGTGTGTAAAAAGCATCTAAATTGTAGAAGTTGTGGTTATAAAAATAAAAAAACAGATTCCCATAAAAATATGTACGTGACCTCAGTGTCCTCAATCTGCCTTTTTTGAAAATGTCTTTCACATCACTTTTCAATGGAGAAACACTTTAAAATATGTTTAATCTGGACCTTCAGGTAGTTCTGTGTAATCGCATTCCAGAGTTTATTTATTTACACAAGGCAAGTTGGCTGAGCTCTTTTCAAGGCACCACCCTGTTTACTGCTACAATGAAAAGAAATGAAACTATCACAAACAGAACAGACTAATAAACAAACAATCTCTTAAAAACAGCTGCAGGCTAGTATAGTTTGTTTTTCAAGTGACCAAGTAAGTATTTTGATTTTTAGGTAACTTAGTTCATGCAACAGGTGAACTAACAGCACCTTCTGGAGCACTACATATACAGTACAGTAAATCAGTCTGAGAGCAGCTAAAGTGAGATATAAGGTGGCAATGAATTTGGTCTTACTACATGCATTAACAGACATTTATCAGAACAACTTGGGACCACAACAAACTTATGGGCCCAATAAGTATTTTGAGACCTAATAAATTACATGTAGGGGCTCCAACTAACCATCATTTGTATGATCAATTAATCTGCAGAATATATTTTCAATTAATTGATTAATTGTCTGGTCTTTTTCCAGCACAGTTTCCTAGAGCACAAAGCGACGTCATCAAATGTCTTGTTTTGTTTTGTCCAAAATCCCAAAAATATTGAACTTATTAAAATGTAAGACAAGTAAAAGCTGCAAGTTTGAATCATAATCTGATCGTTGGAGCTCTAATTTCATGCATATTTATGAATCCTGTACACGAAGGTGGGCTCGTTGATGACAAATCAGCATGTCTGTCTTTTTCAGTGGATCATGATTGAAAATATAGGCCTGTTTTACAGCTGTGATTATTAGCATTACTGATGTAAACAAAGCTTTAATAGCATACGAAAATAATGATAACTGCGATTTATTTGTTGTTTAGTGGTAGTCTGTGATTTACTGAAGGTAAAATCTATACAAACGCTGTTGTTTTCAGTCTTTAAATTAGCCCCTACACAGTTATTCCCGTGTGACATAAATGCAGCATAAAATACATGAAAGTCCAGCATACGTACTGTAACTGCCCTGCTAAGGCAGGAAGAGAACTAAAAACATGTTACCTGATGAGTAAATAAAAGGGAAGTGATTAAAAAGGTGCCACAGTAGAACTATTCTGTGGAATATCGAATGTGATTATATGGTTGTTTTCTGTTATCAGAATAAAAAAGGGAGAAGCAAAGGACACGAATGAAATCTTTATATCACACAAAATGACTTTATTCTATATATCCATGGACTTTGGGAGATGGTTTCAATACCATTTACTCAACGCTTTCTTAAGCAGGTGCTTACATTTCTGCCTTTTACAAGTCATTATCAAATCCATACTATCCCTATGGGACAAAGTCTCCAGCCTGCTGGCTAGTAACACATTACCAGTCTCCCCTCCACCCCACCTGACTTCTCTAATAACCTCAGACTGCTCAGTGATGGAGAGAGATGCTGAGTGAGAAACACAGCAGTATTATTTTTGCAGTATTTTGTATAGTGATGTCTTTCCTCAGCTTTAGATTATTCTGATTTGAATGAATCTGTGTGAAATTTTGGCAGGGTCTCTCAGCTTATCACACTCACCCCGCCTTAGCTCCACCCAGGCTCCACACCATTGTCCAGATTTTGATTTTTGCCGTGATTGTGGCAAGGAGTAAACTCAAGCTTCAGGCTTTAAAACATCCCTCTGGAGACTTTTGAGACAGAGGCATCTCACCTTTGCAAATTTAAACTGTGTTGTTGTCTAGGTTATCATCCTTTCTCTTAATGACAAAAGAAAGGTGGGTTATGATGGTCAACCTGTATAATCTTATACAGGTATGGACCACAGAAGGGCAGCCGCTCTTGTTTGGATCTTTACTAACTTTTCTTTTCATTTTTTTGCTCTTTTGCATTTAGTGTGTGCACAATCTGTATGTGTTAAAAACACTACAGAGGGCAACTTTGATGCAGCCAATTCAAGCACAAGCTACTTGTCGAGATTGCAATATTTAAATGTGGTGGGTTGCCCTGAACCAACTTCACATGTGCACCTGAAACATGAGAGACATCAGACGAGCGGAATTTGCTGTGAAGCACTGAGTCCAGATGCATCACTGGCCTGAGACAGAGTGAGGACTGTGGCTGGGAAAAACAGCCTCAGACTAAACACCTCTCAAAGCAGACAGAGAAGAGAGGGGGGAGGAAAATCCATGTAAATCCTGCTAGTCCTGGAAATGTGATACAAGGAAAATAAAGTGGGCACAGCTGACTAGACTGGTAGAGCGCAGACTCTCTCTCCATTGAATTCCCCACATTCCGCTTGGGAGGTAATTAAAATCAGGAGAAACAGGGGAGAGGAGAGAGTAGCTGGGGGAAAGGACACAGAGGTTAGTTGTTTTGTTGTTGACTACAAGAACCCCTTGAGGCGCACAATTTGAGCGCTTCTTTCCACATCCAGCACCATTACTGTTCTCTTAGGTATAGCTGGAGAGGAGATAATGGCTCTACGTTCCCTGAAGTTATTCTGAATCTGTGCAACAACAGGAATTGCGCAGCTCATTAGCTCCACGTTCTCTTATTCCAGGATAAAATCACATAAGCATGAAGTTCGAAGGGTTGAAGGACAAAAGTCTTTGGCACCTACTCCGTTGGAAGTGGAATACGAGAGTGGCGGAAGCTTGAAAGGAACGTGGCAACGCTCCGTCGACCACAGGCGGACATGCCCAGCATTCCTGTGGGTGATTATTACCCAGAAATCCACCGAGTCAATGAGTTGCCTTCGGGTGCCGACGCTGCCCATGTCATGTACAGAAGTAGTTTCCCGCGTCCACGTTTTCTACTGAGACAGCCTTCTGAATGTGCAGACTGTCTGACCTCAGACAGACAGCCGTAACCTCTTCTGGGCTTCATCCTCAGACACGATTCATCACAGTCTCAAGTATTACTTTCCTGTTTTCTTAGTTACAGTTATATTGTAAATTAAATGAGCTTAAATTAACTTCTACAAAGTTCAGTAAACAGAAGAATTAATCAATAAAAATAATCAAATAGAAAAGGGGCAAGACCTAGACCAACTCTTGATAATCCCACAAAACAAGAGGTGAAAGAAGCTCATCTCTATGTAAAATAGTTTATTATTATTCTATTTTGGGGATTTGGCAGTAGGTTGGGTTTGTTTCATAGGACATTTTTCAAAGGAAAAACCCTGAGATCCAGGTGCTCATTCATTCCCAATGGTGTGAGAGTCTCTAATTCAGTAATCCAATATGCTTCATGTTTCAGGAGGGCTTCCTTTAAGTTGCCTCCTCGTCCGGAAATTTGAACTCTCTCAATACCAGCATGAGGTCGGGGGATGTTTCATATGTGCAAAATGAACGCCAACCGGACTGTCTTTGTTTGCATTTCTAATAGTAAAACGATGTTCTGCCATTCTAGTCTTCAAAGATCTGGTTGTCATGCCGATGTAAACTCTACCACAAGGACACTGGATGAGGTATATGACTCCAGTGGTTGTACAGGAAATTGTCACCTGAATTTTGTACTCTTTTCCTGTTACAGGATGGAAGAAATGCACTTAGTTGGGTGTTGGCATTGTGTGCATCGACCACATTGGAAATTACCTTCTGGTGAAGGTGACAACATTTGGGTTGGTTCGGTATAAAGACAATCTGAGTGTAGCAATTTGTCTTTAAGGTTTCTTCCTCTACGAAAGGTTATCCTAGGAGGTTCTTTGTACTTGTGGGCCACTAGTTAGGATATACCAATGTCTTTTGATTGATTGTTTGATTTGCTGTGCCCTGTTTGAGTATCCAAGGACACATACTATGAAGACTTTGAGGGGGCTTTTTCCACTCTCGAATCTCCAAATACTGTATTCAACGCTGTGTTTAGTTGTTCAACAACATATCCTCTATCCTTGAATCTCGTCTTCATAATGTTGTTGTAAAGACTGGTGTGCTACAGATCCTTTGTAGTGAAATTGACTAATGGGGATGGCATCCCTAATATCCTGTGGATGGTAACTGTCTGTTCTGAGAAGATTATTATGCTCTGTGGGTTTTCAATAGACATCTGCAATGAGCTTGTTGTCCAAGAAGTTTACCTTTCGAGAGTCAAACTCCAGGTTGAACTTGAGTGACGGATGATAGGTTGCCACAGTTCTTCTGTGGATTTAGGCTCCTCAGTTGCTTCCTTCTCTTCATGTAATCCCAGACTGACTCCATGACGTTGGGATCAGGGCTCTGTGGGGGCCAAACCATCTGCAGGACTCCTTGTTCTTCTTGTTTCTGAAGATGGTTCTTTATGACTCTGGCTGGATGTTTTTGGCTCGTTGTCATGCTGTAGAGTAAAATATGAGATCAATCAGATGCCTCCCTGATGGTATTGCACTATGAATAATAATCTAAACATATAAAGTTCTTAAAACCTTTCCACGGTATTGTATACCTGAGCAAGTTGAAGCACGTGTTGTGTTTACAGTGTACTTTCTCTTTTCCCACAACAGTTGTCCATCAAATCTTTGGCATTTTCTTGTTTGGTTAAAAGTGGTCATATCTACTGTACGAACAAATATTCATCCATCCACTGTAATTTTGAGAACTGAGTTTGTGTTTAAGGGCCTCAAAGTTCAAAACAAAACACAGGAGTCCTTGATTCTCCTTGGTTGAATTGGTTCAAATTTCTTGGTTTATTGGTACAGATTTAAGGAAACCCTCTCCATTGAAGGAAATGCCTCAGTTTATAGTGTTGAACGCCTCATAGTGCCTTGAATGGGGCAGATAATATTGGCGTGTTAACATCAACAATGAAGTTATGACACAGCTGAGTTCGAGTTCTGCAACTCGTGCAACCAGAGACAAATTAAAAGCCGGTAGATATTTAAAATGGCAGAATATTCCCCGTAAAAAACATTCTTCCCATATGAACTGTGCCAGACTGATCGCTGCCAGTGCAGCTTGAGTTTCAGCCGTTTCCAATTGTCGTTCTTTCTCATGGGCACAAACACACACACATTCTCTCATGCACTGCACACTTTCTGATTCAGGCCTTCAGTAAGGGAAATCTTTAGCTCGGTGTTCTGCAGGATTAGGCAACTTTTTTTTTTTTTTTACATGCATGCAAGGAATCAAGCATGAAAAGGGGTTTGTGCTGTAAATGAAACATCGGTCTCTGTTTAGTGTCACATTAAGACACGCTAGCATGTCATTTAATTACCTACATACCAAAAAATAAGGGTACAGCACAGCCATTTTGTGATGCCAGCCTTCAGGTTTCACACTGTGATTCCTTTTTCCTTATTGCCTCCTCATTTTAGTAATGAGGTACTTGCATACTGAAAATTTTGGTGAGACTGGCTGATAACTTTTGTTATTTTATCTCCTGTCTGACTCACATTCTTCTGCTCTCTGTAAAAAAAAAATGATAAGAAAAGTTATTACAGGGTTTGTTCTTGTAAATAATTGATTTCTGTGTTTACTACCACAGGCTGTGGGTGTGTTGGCACTGCACAGACAAGTACCTGAAGATTGGTTTTGTTGACCACATACGCAGTCATCGCCACAATGAGTAAGTCCTCTGTACTCTGATGTAAGACAGACATTTAGAAAATGGTTTTCTCACAGCATGAGATAAAAACAGACACTCACACCAAACACTATCCCTGAGGCCAAAGCCTGTGCGAGCTGCTGCTCCAGACACTGTTGGGTGAAGGATTGGTATTCGGCGATGTGGAGATGGGGGTCTGGTTCTCTCTGCTGCCCTGGGGCTGTATGATGTCTGTCCAAGCTACACAAGGAGAATATTTTCTCTTTGTGAGCTAGTCCAGCCAAGGCAGAACTTGCCCTGAGATCAAACATGGGAATAGGCATATCAGAAACACTGCAGCCCTTCCCTGCCTCTAATACCCTGTCACAGGATAGTCTCAATATGGCTGTAGTTAAAGATGACTGGTTTATTGTCTGCACACACCTTTTTAGGACAGAGCTAAGCACTAAGGGCTCATATCTCTCGCCTTGTGTCACACACGCCACCCATTTGCTAATCCACACTCTAATTGGGTGTTTTTTCCCCCGACCCATTATCCTCTCCAGATGAGAGGCAGGCTCTCCACTCTATAATGAAGGACCTGGTAGCCCTCCAGATGACGCGGCGCCAGCCTGTGTCGTCTTATGACAGCGGCAAACCCAAGACACCGGCCCAGGCCAACAGACAGGTGGGTAGGTCTAAGAATGGATCAGAGAAAATATCTGAAGCTTGTAAGCCTACAGATGGTTTGGAAGACTGAGCTTGTGTAAAGTTTTCCTCATGTAACACAGGATTAATAAAAATGGTACTGAATGCATATAAAACCCTTCAAATGCTCAGTTACAATCAAATTGACTTAGATATTTAACATCTCGGTCTCACATGTAACCACTTTTGTATGGAAGTTTTCCTAAAATGAAATACATTTGAAGTGAAGGGGTTTTAACTTCGCTGCTGGTGGGAGTGGGCAGTCAAAAAGTAAACTGTGCGTCACGGGATTTAGCTAGCGCCAACCAGAAGGATGGAGTCGACAAATGAAGTTGAAAAGAAGATCAAAGCAGGTCATTACAATACAAAAGGAAAGCAGGGAAAGTCTGACATTTTCTCAGTTGTTACTGACAAAGATGGAAACAAACTTGGACTTTGTTAGTTGCAACTTTAGGAAAACTAACGACCACAGCCAACAACATGTGTTCTAAAATAATAAATAAAATAAATACATTTATACAATGTATTTATTGTGCATTGTATTAATTTATTTATATTTAGAATAGGTGTACTTGCACTAGAATCCTAATTCGTCCTGTCAGTCCTGCTGCGTGGAGATGGAGTGTGATAAATCTAGAGGCTGTTGAAGGTCTTTTGACCACAGCTGTGTCCATTTGCACACAGTTGCATCATAGTGTGGGAAAACTAAACACAGAATGAGACTTTCTCCAAATTTAACAGCCTTTAAGTTGTGTCCACTATGAATGGAACTGAACTTAGAAATCAGGAAGGCCAAAAATGCAGAGAAAATAGGTGTTTTCCTTATGATTATAGGTGTCTTGCGCTTAGAATTTTGATTATGGACTATAATAAAGCACCATGCTGGTATATTCTTACTGTTTGTAGTATTTCTCTTTGCCCACAAAGTTAGCTAATTAAGCATAATGACAGATCAACAAGA